>JAJJWW010006428.1:0-600000 GCA_023531295.1 Papaver armeniacum | reverse complement strand
TAACCGAAGTTAACCATATGAACACTTTTGGCTTATCCATATTCATCTAACACTTCTAGATCAAATATGATAATCAATCAATCATGAAAGATAATCAAATGAATCTAATTGTGTTTCAAATAGATTTGTTCAATTGTTCACTATCTCATAGAAATATATATGAACAAATTGAAACAAAATCGGATTGATTTGTAATCGTACAAAGTACTTATATAAGAATCAATTCATAAAAAGTAAGCCACGGTTTGCAAGGTTAATTTGCGTTCCTTAAATCATAAATGTTTTAGTTCATGAGTATGAGAATCATACATAACCGATTTTAGAACTTAACCACTGAGTTCGCAAACTAGGTACGCGAACAAAGCAGACCGCCCTTGGCCTAGTCAAGTTTCGCAAACCAGTCCGTGAACAACTGTTTGCGGACCCAACTCAGGTAAACCCGTTCACATACTAGGTGCACAAACAAGATTTCCGGACCTTTTCAGGTAAATATGTTCGCGTACTAGGTACGCAAACAAGAGTTCCGGACCTGAATCACACAATACAGTTCGCATACTACGTATGCATACCGTGTTGCATCCAGACAAGGGTAATTGTTCTAAAATCTCATTTCAATCTTTGAAACATCCTTGGAAGACGATAATGATAATCTCATACATACCATTAGCTTCAAGTAATTTTCAAGTGATCGAATGATCAATACGAAAATTTCCAAGCTAACATCAAATGACTGTTTCACACAAATCATGTAAGATGTTCAAGGTAATTTTCACATGATCATCTTTTGACATAATATTTAGTTTCCAACAAATAAATTGTTTCCAACTAAACTCGTCAAGAATATTATGAACATAGTTAAAGCAAAAAGCTTCCAACATATATTTCGAGAAATAGATAAGCGAGATAAACTCACCGAAATATCAAATGTTTATAATGTAAAAGTCTATATAGCTATACGAATTAGTCTCATTAGAAGATATAATAAAATATACTTCTGAGTGACAGATAAGTTTTAGTCTCCACATACCTTTTGTTGATGAAGTCCTTCCAAGCTACTCAGTAGATCTTCGTCTTCAATTGGTAAACGCCGTGAAGTCTAAAACTCAACTACACATTCTATCATAATCCGAGACATAGCTATAAGTAGACTGGAAATCAGGTATATAGTTTTGATGAACAAAACTTGACAAACAAGCTTGAGATAAATGATTTTTTGGATTATGAGAATGATTTTACCCAAACTCAAACTCAACCTTAAACTCAAACTCAAACTCAAACTGAAACTCATAATGATGATTTTATGAGCCAAATCTTAAAGATGAGGACATCGATGAGGAACACAATGCTAACAATACACAAATATACTTCCCGATTATGTTTAATTTCATTTTTTTAGGTTGAAATCATCAAGAAATTGATTTTTTTTTCACCCAAGTTCGACGAACTAGAGATAGGTTCGACTTGAAATTATCAACTAACCTAACCGGTATGCTGCGAGAAGATGAACAGTTCGAAACACTCGAAATACAATAGTTATTGGCCGAACTTATATTTTGTAAATTACGGCCTACTTACTATTAGGAAAATGTCAGGCTAATAAGAATTTTTCATTATAAATCGAACCTTCTCCTAAGAGTTTCAAAAAAACTAAAGTTAAAGGTTCGATTTTTACTGTAAATATCGTATCAACCGAACCATATATCCTTTCAAGTTCGTCTCATATTGAAAAATTCGTATCAGCCAAACATGTTATTGATTTTCCAGAAAACACTTAAGTTCATACACATTTAGGGGTTTGACTTTTTATTATGTTTGTTTCCTATTGTGCAGCCTTTGTTAGGATAAATCAACCAAAAGAATCGGAAATTACTGTAAAAGTGTTAAGAAAGTGAAGTCTACTAATGGAGATCAACAAGGTCCAAATTCAACTCATTAAAATCAAGGAGATCTTGTCTTCATCTTCAAGGGAATGAAAAGACGAAGACAACGCAAAAAGAATGAGGTCACTCCGACATCGAACGAAGAAGTAATGGCCAAAACAAGATCGAAAAACTTGAGTCTGCCAAGAGAAGTTCGGCTGATAACTCATTAGCGCGAGCCATCCGAACCTGGAGCCTACAAATCAAGATTTTCGACGTGTTTATAGAGAGATGTTCGGCTTGAAAGTGATCTAATCGAGTCAGCCGAACCTGACAATCACATGGGGTAAATTTCACTTCTCAGGTTTGGCCGGGAAAGGCTGGCAAGGTATTAGCCGAACCCGACACTGTTCTGGGACATATTTGGATGCGAAATTGAGTTCCATCTCAAGGAAATACGGTCGAGGAAGGATTATAAAGCCTAAATTTGAGTGCTTTATATTCTTTTAATCTTTATCATCTCTCTATACCACATTCTATCATTTACATTATCTTCCACATCATAAAGATGACATCCAACGCCTAAAACGACACACATCAATTTTGAGAAGAAAATCCAAGTTATAGGTTCGACTTATGAACCAAATAACGAACTAGCTGAACCATTTTAAATTACGAGTTCGGCTTATAAGAAGACTATTGAATCACCCGAACCTGTCTTATTAATAGAACCTGGAGAAATGGTGTCCGGTTCGGCTGATAATTGATATGAGCTTACAAGCCGAACTGTTCATAAGAACTTTCAGGGTGAAAAATAATGAACAGTTCGGCTTAGGCCTGTCAATGGAAGAATATCCGTCGGATATTTAGAAATCCGATATCCGACAGGATAAGCACTATCGGATATTCGATATCCGATAATATCCTATAGGATATCAAAAATCAGATATCGATTCCGATAGGCTAAGCTGTCGGATATCCGATAAATATCCGGTTACGCCAAAAAAGCTTAAAAACCCTTGTAAAATATTTTCATAATTGACACTTATCGTATATTTATCCGACAATATCCGATAATATCCGATACTAGAATCAAAATTAGGATAAATTACAAATAAGTTCCTATACTATCGGATATCGGATATTAACATTTCAGATGGGGTCTAATCCGTTTCCGATATGTTAAGGAAGAAATATCCGATAAAATATCCGATCCGATATCCTATACAACGGATAAAATCCTATAGGATCTCGAATATTCGGAAACGGATTCCGGATATCTGATAAATATTGACAGACCTAGTTCGGATGATATTTCGTCTCAATTATCGGCCGAACATCAATATGTGATCGTTAAAAATCAACCTTTTCCTGAATTAAACCTATTCAATCAATCATAAACAATAAAATGAGAGATGGGTTTGTAATAAATACTTTTTAATTCTCATTTCATGAGTTGGTTCTTGAGTCGGTTGAATTTCTGGATCAATTTCAGTTTCCGCACTTTTATCTTCTATTTGTTCTTCAATTGATGGATTAGAAAAGGATTCAGAACGCCTACTTCCTACTATTTGCAGTGTGCGAGTCATTATATAGTTGGATTTAATCGATGATCTCACCAATCGACGACTAATTGTGGAGATGAAAAAAAATTTATTAGACGGTTCGCAAGGGTTGGGCAGAAGGAAGAAGAAGAAATGTTTAGGATAGACAACTTAATTTGATTTTAGATTTTAAGTTTTTGATATTAAGTTAAGGATAGTAAGGTAATTGCAGAACCGTTAGTCACCCCTTATAAAAGTCACCTAGATGGGAAAACAATTATGTATGCGCAGAAATTTTCATATATGCCCTAAAACTGGGTTACTTAATATAGGGGTTCAATACTAATCAATGTTATACATTGTTGAATGGTGATGGAGAGACTAGTAATTTTCAGAAATTTCTGTGGAAGGGAAGGATTCCTACTAAAGTTAGCATTATGCGTTGGTATGCTTTTTATGATGAGCAGTGCTGTCCCGCACCGTTTTGCGGGAAACTATCCCGCTCAAGCGACTTTTTTACCGTTAGATCACGCTAAAACCCATATCCAACAGCCTTGAACCCTTTAGGGGAAATGGTGGGTCCTTTCCTGAATGCGAATCCAACCGTTGATTGGGTCATTTAACGGTAAAGAAGCCGCTTGAGCGGGATAACTTCCCGCAAAACGGTGCGGGATAGCATTTGTCTTCTATGATTCTCTGCATACTCCTGATACGGTGAGTCATAGAGGCATTCAAATAGCATATATAGGTTGCTACCTCTGTGGGAAGGCGTGGAAACTGATAAGCACTTGTTTTTTTACTGCAAATACTCTTTCGATGTTTGGATTTATTTATTAAAGCTTTTGTTGTAGATTGGGTCCAATCGGACTCAATTATCAGCTGCTTCCATGCTTGGAGTAGAGGTGGATTAACTGGGAGATGCAAGAAAATCTAGAGCATAGTTCATTATGCTATTCTTTGGAAAATTTGGAACGAGCGCAACAACAGAGCTTTTGGTGGTCGCGCTAAAAATGAGGAGAGCTGAATTTTCTAATTAAGCAAACTGTCATTCTCTAGGGTACATAGCAGGATACATTTAATTTTTTAGATATTAACCAAATTCTCTTCAAGTGGGAAACAATTATTCATGCTAGTTAACTGTTTTTCACATCCTCTATACAAAAAAAACTCATTAATATAAAATTTCCTTTCTCAAGAAAAAAAGAAAAGAAAAGAAAAACACGTTGTTCTTTATTTGATGTGATCCTTTAATATTTATGCTTATGCATTATTGAGATATGTTTCCCGAAGCAATGGAAAATGATGGTGAGTTTGGTCGTAGAATTTACAGTTCCGAGGATTTTATAATTCCATGGGATTAGAAATTCCGAGATTCATGCAAATCCCATGTATGTTTTGTAACTCAGTTAAAATACGAGGGTTCATAGAGTTCCGTTGTTTCAAAGTCATGTACTGCTATGCATTACCCTCAGAATCTTAAAATTATATATATATATATATGGAATTTTTGGATTAAAAAAAACTGATCCACGTATCCCTTGATAAGTTTCCAACAAATTTTAGGGGAAGGAACATACGAAATTTAGGGAAAGGGATCACATTCCATATTGAGGATTTGCTGGAAAAGTGATACCTGTAAGAAACGTGATTCCAGAATATTTGGGCAAGCAAACATACCCTCGAAAGCCTAATTACACCAAATTTCCTAAACCCATAAATCTCATCTTTATAATTCTTCATGCATATACCATAAAAGAAATCCGTTGCATGCATGGTGATAACAATGTAGGAAATACCATATGGTCCTAGGAATAACATATTAGGATGAGTTTGGTCCAGTTGTCAACTGTCTGTTTGGTCCTTTTTTAAAATGTAAATTATTGTTTGGTCCTAGAAATAATGATTTGGTCTTAGGGTGACGTCATGGATGATGTAATTGTCATCATGTAGTGGCAGAAATACCCTTTTGGGGCCACATATATAAAAAAAATCACTAGAAAATATCTCATTCGATCAGATTTACATTCTCTCTCCTCTCTATTTTCATATCTAGTTTTTCTCTTCCATTTTTATTCTTTCTTTTTTTTTTGCAGACGATGAACACGATGATTAATGATGAAGATTTGTGTGTTTCTTTCTTTTTTGTTGCTGCTGGTGTTGTTGGATATGATGGAGATGATGAAGATGGTGAACATGATGAAGAACGATGAAGATTTATGCGTTTTTCTTCTTTTTTTCTTGCTGCTAGTGTTGTTGAAGATGGTGGAGACGATGAAGACGACGAAGATGTTGTTATTGAAGATGAAGATGAACTCGTGTTTTGCTGTTGATGAAGATGAAGATGAACAAAAATTAGGGTTTCTCTGATGGTGATTTGTGCGTTTTTCTTCCTTTTTTTTGTTGCTGCTAGTGTTGTTGAAGATGGTGGAGACGATGAAGATGATGAAGACGACGAAGATTTTGTGATGAAGATGATGCAAGCAGCAGTTCATTCTAGAAATGAACTCTGTTTTTTTAGGTTTTTTACACGGAGTTCATTTCTGGAATGAACTCTGTTTTTTTAGGTTTTTATATGGAGTTCATTTCTGGAATGAACTCTGTTTTTTTAGGTTTTTATATGGAGTTCTGATAGGTGTCTAAAACATCTAATTTACTATATAGTAGTTACGCTTTCTTTGCTATTTTTCTTGTGAATTATGTACTTTACGCGTGGTTTTGAGTTATTAGGTACTCTCGAGTCGCACGGAGGAAAAGAAACGGAAATAATTCAATTTGAGCAAAAAGGGCGAAATTGTCATCTCACAGGCAAGTGATATATGAAGCTGACCCAAGGTTAAGGGACAACTCTCTTTTGGAGAAGTATTAAAAGACAACCAAAAATGTTAAGGGGTCACAAATGGGTAGCCCTTATCAAGGTGACTGGACACTGGGTTTAGCCCTACTCCCATAACCCCTTATCTTCCAGACCTGGGTGGCTGTATCCACTTTCATTTTCTTACACCAGCCTTAGAATTCAGTGAGAAATCATTTCTCATTATTCGACCTGAAAATCGAGAGAGAGATTGGAATCACCTGAGAGTTGCAGATGTTATGAAATTCAGGAGAAATTGGACGGAAGAATTCATGGGTTTGTGGCTGTGGATTGAGTTGATTTACTTCCGAATCCAAGATGATGGAAGATGGGTTAGGGTTTGATTCAACAGAGGATTAGAAGATGTTGTTGGTGGAGATTTGGGTTTGTTGCGGATGTTGATTTGAAGAGGGCGTATTCGAGGTGTTGAACTCATGGAAGAAACCCGAGTTGAGGAGGTGATGAATGAGTCATGGGTTAGGTTTTCTAGTAGATGTGTGAGTTCAAGGAGCCAAGAACTTGTGTAGATGAATGCTTAGGTTATGATGTCTGCATTGAAGTCAATTGGTTGTGTAATGAATTTGGTAGTGAGATGGTTCTGTGGATTTGATGAATTTGAATATGGGTTTGAGTGTTGATTTTATTATTTATATCTTCCCTGAGTGAAATGGAGATTTGGGTTGTGTTGGTTGTTTTGAGATTTTGTGAGTCAGAGAAGAAGGGTCTTTAACTCAATGAATGTTGGGGGCTAATGAGACTCAGATGAATCATGAATTGCAGGAGATCGAGCTCATGGTGTTGGCTGCTAGTGTGGTCTTGAGTTGAAGCTACAGGATTGAGAGTAGTGAATGAACTAAATGTTAATGTTGGAGCTAGTGGGTGCAACTCAGATGGTAATGATGATTTTGGTGGTGAATGGAGCTGAAACTGCAGGGTGAGATATTGTTGAGTTTCAGGTGCAGTGATTGCATTGACACAGAAGGTGTTCCGGTGTTGCTGCTGTTGTTGGCATTGGTGATGAGATAGAAGCGGCTCAAAGTTGCAGCTGTTGCCATTGAGTATGCTGAATTGATGGGCAATTGTAGGTGCAGGTCAAGTTGGAATTGCTGATGGAGGTGGTTATGAATATGTCAAATTGGGAATAAGAAAGTGATAGGGAAGTGCTGATGTTACAGGGATGTCGCTATGGACTGAATGGGCTGTGGCTTGATGGAACTGCTGCAAATGAAGCTGGAATAGATGTATGTTAGGTTTGTGTACTTCCATGGATAATTACAGGGAATATGCTAGCACTGTGCAGTGATTGAATGAAGCAGGTGGTTAGATAACTGGCTGTTGGTCTTGGTTTGGCACTGCAATGAGCTGAGTTGCAGCCAAGGCTAAATTGGCTGGTGGTTATATGATGAGTTGTGTTTGAGCTCAAAGCAGAAATGGGTGTCTGAGATGAAAGTTGGTGGCTCTGGTAATGAACTAGGGTTAGATGGTGGAGATGTTTCAGTGCAAGTGTTGTTGGCTGCTTCAGTGAGATGGTTTGGGGCTTTTGAGTTGTTAGCTGGTGGTATTTGTGAGATGCAAATGACTCAGAGCTGACAGGCTTAGGGGAAGTAGATGGTGGTTAGGTTGGTCAGTGCTGCTGTGTAGGATGCTAGAGAAGATGGTGCAGCTGATGCTATGGTGCTATAGGTATTGCAGGGCTGTATGACAATGGTGATCTTGAGCTGAGAAGAAGAGAAGTAAGTTGTTGCTATGCGGTAGTGGCTCTGGTGGAAGATGGAAGAGCTGACACTTAGGCTTATAGAAGCAGCAGCTGGTGATAGAAATTGTTGGTGGTTATGGAATTGTAGGGAATTGGCAGAGTTGCAGCTGCTGTTATGAAGGGGTTGAATGCAAGGATGGCTGGCTAAGGAGATGGTGAAGCACAAGGATTGTGCATCACAGATAAGCACAGATTAGACCTGCAATGGCTCATGCCAAGCCTAGTCAGACCATTTAGACCTGATTCCATCTGACTCAACCCTGACTCAGGTATGACTCTGAGTTGAGTCATCTGACAGCTGACTCGATGCTTGACCGAGTTGACCCGCCGAGTTGGATCGTTGACTGTTTTGACCTGGTTGACCAGGGCGGACTTTGCTTGGTCACCTGAGCTATTTTCCTAGCGACCCTTCCGGCCAATTTCCTGCCACAATACAGTTTCCTACGACCACTTTTTGGGACATATTTTCCACATGGGTTTCTCTCTCTTATGGGCTTGGTGGATTTTCATCTAATGGACTTTGAAGACTAGACCTAATTTTAGAAGTTGGAGAAAAGCTATAAAAGGGAAAGTCTTCTACAACTTTAAGGGGATATCTTATTCTTGGAATTTCGGAGAGCCGGTTTTGTTTACGCTTCTAGGGTTTGCTTTTGTACATCTTCTTCTTTTCAATTATTATTATTATGATGAACTCCATAGCTATGAGTAGCTAAACATATTATTGGTTATGGGATAAAGTTGATTTCTCAATATGTTATATGATTCAATGAATTAGTTTTGTCTCAATATTTTATTGTTTGTGGTTCACAATTAATAGTGTTACATGATTTGATAGTTTGTTTGGTTGAGTCCGGAATCAATCCGATTTGTATTCATCTCTAAAGCTATATTAGGGTTTTCAATACGAAAAAGTTGTTTATCCCTGATTCTAAGTAGCATAATTGTGGGTAGTGCTTGTAGTGATATATCCTACTAGTCACAAGTGAATCATAACTTTTGTTAAAACGATTAGTGCTTTTACACATTCGTTTGCATTGATTAGTCTTATTCCATATAACTTATTGCTTTTAGAGAGTTAAATCTAATTGTGCTTTTACACTTTAGGTTGCTTTCTAGGAAGAATTCACATATGCATCTTTTAATGTGGTTGTGATGAAATCATGGAATTAGCGGGTTATTCTTGCGATCAAGGTATCCTAGGACTATTAGTAGATGAGAGATTAAAATACCAATTCTAATCATTGATGAAAATACATGTTTGTGAATGATACTATCCCATGACCAATATCTTCTCCTTATTGATTATTCCAACTATTTGCTTTGCTCAATTTTTATTTTTACTTTAGTATTTCGCTTAACAACAAACATCCCCCCCTTGGTTACCTTAGAAACTAAAAATTGCATAACAACAATTGCCTCTCTGTGGATACGAACTCTTCCTTACCTTGTGCTTCATTTAAATTTAGTGAGTAAGAAAGTGAAATTATTTTTGACGGATTGACACACGATCAAATTTTGGCGCCGTTCTGGGAGGCATACGGCTTGTTATTGAGTTTTTAGTTTCTTTTTACAATTTCTGCTTTTATCTTTGCTTTTCGGTTTTTGTCTTGTTTCTCACTTGTTTGGGAGAATTGTTTTCAGGTACCTAATCCCTGGCTTCTAAAGATTGGAATTATCCAAGGTGCGGGATAGCTACTCGAAGAGGCACAATACTCCAACCAAGTCAAGACGCAACAGAAAATCTAGAGTTAAAAGTGGAAGGAGAAGTACAAATAGAAGGAGAAAAAGAGGTTCCAATCGTAGACGAACCACAAGTTGAAGAAGAAGAAGCAATGGGTGATGCAAATCGTTCACTCAAGGACTTGGCTTCTCATAGGCTTGATACACAACGGTGTATTCAAACGAACTCTACTTTTGAGATTAAGCGGGGTTGCTTAGAGAATTACCAAGTTCCATGGCATGGTGAATGAAGATCCAAACAAACATCTTATGGACTTCCACACCATTGTCATGGCCATGCTTCCAGCGGATGAAGAGGCGGATGGTGCAATGTTGAAAGTTTTCCGTTTTTCTTTAATGGATAGTGCTAAGGATTGGTTGTACTATTTACCTCCCGGAAGTGTCACAACATGGAATGGGTTGAAGAAACTCTTTTTGGAGAGATATTTTCCTGCATCCAAGGATACTCAAATTCGCAAAGAGATTTGTGGGATGAAGCAAAACGTGGGAGAATCATTATATGAATGTTGGGAACGATACAAGAGATTGGTGGCAAGCTTCCCTCACCACCAATTCAGTGACGCTATGATCATCCAATACTTCTATGAAGGACTCCAATCAAGTGATAGGAATCTTATTGACGCTGCGGGTGGTGGTGCACTAGTTAGCAAAACGGTGGCACAAGCTAGAGAGTTAATTGAAAACATGACGGAGAACTCCCAACAATTCTTGAGCCGTGGTTCGGATGTGATTCTTAGAAAGGTGAATGAAGTGAGCGAGGTGGAGGAACTTCGTCAACAAATGGGTAACATGTCGGCAATGATGCAACAAGTTGCGAGGCGGTGATACCAAGTTCTTCTCAAACTTATGAGGACGAGCAAGCTAATGCGATCTTTCCAAATCAACAAAGACTCGTATGACCCCTACTCAAACACTTACAATCCGGGATGGAGAGATCACCTCAATTTTAGCTATGCCAACAAGCAAGGAGCGGTTCAACAACATACCTTCAACTTTTCAAATGGATTTCAACCTCCACAACAATAATTCCAGCCGAGACAACAATTTCAAGAACCACAAGCATAACAATCAATGCAAAATCAAAGGTTAGATATTGACTCAAAGCTTCAAACAATGATGCAAGGCATTTCTACCATGTTCAAAGAGAGTCAACAAGAAACTAAGAGTGCTATCAAGGAGTTGCAAACACAAATGGGATCCATGGCTATTGAGTTGAACCAATTGAAGGCACAAAATAGTAGGAAACTCCCTTCTCAACCTATTAACCCAAAAGAGGGCGTCAATGCTATTACGTTGAGAAGTGGTACACAACTTGTGCAACCCGAAATTACTGATTCGGGCAAGGTGGAAACACCAAAGGAACCTGTTTTGGAGGAGAATAATGAGGATTCTCCCCAAACTTCGAGGTACCTATTCCTAACTCTAAAACTCCTGTTTCTACTTATGTTCCTCCTTTACCTTTTCCTCATGATTTGCAAGTTCTAAGAAGGCGGAACTAGAAAAGGAGATTCTAGACGTTCTAAAAAAGATCCATGTGAACATACCACTCATTGATGCTATCAAGCAAGTACCAAAGTATGCAAAGGTGTTGAAGGACTTGTGTACCAACAAACAAAGGCTCAAAGGTAATGAAGTGCTTAGTGTGGGGGAGAATGCTTCGGCAATCTTACAACACAAACTCCCACTTAAGTGCAAGGATCCGGGTAGTTTCGACATTCCCTTCAAAATTGGTAACACAACGTTTAACAAAGCTATGTTGGATTTAGGTGCATCCGTTAATGTTATGCCTCGTCAATGTATAATTCACTTGATCTTGGTCCTCTCAAAAGGTCAAATTGTATTGCAATTAGCCGATCGCTCTAATGTCTACCCGATGGGTATTGTTGAGGATGTTCTTGTGCAGGTTAATCAACTTGTATTTCCAGGTGACTTTTGTGTGTTAGAGATGGATGAAGGTTCACGGACTCGTCTCTTCCATTGCTACTTGGGCGTCCCTTCATGAAAACGGCGAAAACCATAATTGATGTGGATAAGGGAACGCTAACCATGGAGTTTGATGGAGAAACAATACGTTTCAACATTTTCGAGACGATGAGATATCCTAGTGATGTCCACTCTTGTTTCTCCATTGATGTTATGGATACATTGGCACAACAAATGTTTGAATTAAACGGTGATGATGCTTTGAAACCGTGTTAACTACATCCATGGATAATGGTGTAGAGTGTGGTAATGAAGTCAAGGAAGCCCTTGGTGATCTTAATTCACTACAAGGATGCCCTAAACTCATAATATTTCTTTTATTTCTTTACCATGCAGTGATGAAAAGCTTGTACCTTCAATTGTTAAATCTCCAAAGTTAGAATTGAAACCTCTTCCGGAGACCACCTAAAGTACTTGTACTTGGGTGATAATGAAGAGTTACCTGTGATTGTTTCTAATGAGCTTAATGATTTACAGGAGCAAAAACTTCTAAGGGTGCTAAGGAAGTACAAGACGGCCATAGGATGGACAATTGCCGATATCAAGGGTATAAGCCCCGCCGTTTGTATGCACAAAATTCGTTTGGAGGATGATGCAAAGCCTATTAGGGAAGCGCAACGTCGTTTGAATCCTCCCATGATGGAAGTTGTGAAAAGGAGATACTCAAGCTTTTGGAAGTGGGTGTTATCTACCCCATATCCGATAGTAAGTGGGTAAGCCCGGTACAAGTAGTTCCAAAGAAATCAGGTGTGACAGTGATGGAGAATGATAAGAACGAGCTTGTCCTAACTTCGCGTGCAAACCGGTTGGAGGGTTTGTATTGATTACAGGAAATTGAATGCCACTACTAGAAAAGATCACTTTCCTTTACCTTTTATTGATCAAATGCTTGAAAGTTTAGCTGGACACTCTTATTATTGCTTTCTTGATGGCTATTCAGGTTACAATCAGTTGTGATAGCCTTGGAGGATCAAGAGAAAACCACTTTCACTTGTCCTTTCGGTACTTTTGCTTATAGAAGGATGCATTTTGGCTTGTGCAATGATCCAGCTACTTTTCAAAGGTGTATGGTAAGTATCTTTTCGAATATGTTGAAAACATAATCCAAGTGTTCATGGATGACTTTAGTGTCTTTGGTGATTCATTTGACCTTTTCTTGAACAATTTGTCTCTAATCCTTGAACGATGTGTTGAAACAAATCTTGTGCTAAATTGGGAGAAGTGCCATTTCATGGGAACTCATGGCATAGTTTTAGGCCATATAATATCTTCTAAAGGTTTGGAAGTCGATAAATCTAAGATAGACCTTATTCGTGCTCTAAACCCTCCCACTACGGTGAGGGAGATACGTTCTTTTCTTGGTCATGCAGGTTTCTATCGTAGATTCATCAAGGACTTCTCCAAGATAGCATCACCACTTTGTAACTTATTGCAAAAAGATGTGGTTTTTAACTTTGATGAAAAATGTATGGTGGCATTCAATCGTTTGAAAGAACTTTTGATTTCATTTTATCATTAAACCACCGGGATTGGAGCAAGCCTTTTGAGCTCATGTGTGATGCAAGTGACTATGCGGTTCTTTGCGGTGCTTGGGCAACGTGTGGGAGGCTTCCTCATGCTATTTATTATGCTTCTAGAACGTTAAATGAGGCCCAACAAAACTACACAACCACTGAAAAAGAGTTATTAGCCATTGTTTTTGCTTTAGAAAAGTTCCGCTCTTATCTAATTGGTACAAAAGTTGTTGTCTTTTAAGACCATGCAAATGCTTAAGTACTTGCTTACAAAGAAAGAGGCGAAACCGAGGCTCATACGATGGATTTTACTCTTGCAAGAATTTGATATTGAAATCAAAGACAAGAAATGGATTGAGAACACCGTTGCGCCGACTTGATGTGGACAAGGAAGCTATCCCATTGCGTGAAAGTTTCCCGGACGAGCAACTATTCTCAATTGCCTTTGGAGAACCATGGTATGCCGATATTGTTAATTACTTAGTTTCTAAACAAATCCCAAAGAACTTGTCTCGTGCTGAGAGGGACAAACTTAAGAGGTTAGGTAACCAATACATATGGGATGATACATACTTGTGGAAACATGGTAGTGACCAGGTAATACGAAGGTGTATTCCGAATCTGAATTTAATTCTATCTTGTCTTTTTGTCACTCTTATGCTTGCGGAGGACATTTTGGGAGTAAGAGAACCGCTCACAAGGTACTTGAAAGTGGTTTTTATTGGCCAACTTTGTTTAAGGATGCACATATATTTTGTACAACTTGTGATAGGTGTCAAAGAACTGCAATCTAGGTGCCCGAAATCAAATGCCACAAACTTATATTCAATTTATTGAAGTTTTTGATGTATGGGGTATTGATTTTATGGGGCCTTTTGTCAACTCCCATGGGAATTTTTATATCTTACTTGCGGTTGATTATGTCTCGAAATGGGTGGAAGCTAAAGCCACCCCAACTAATGATTCTAAAGTGGTTTTGATTTTGTGCAAGCTCATATTTTTGCAAGGTTTGGAATTCCAAGAGCCATAATTAGCGATGGGGGTTCTCACTTCAAAACAGGATTTTACAAAGCTTGTTGGCGAAGTACAATGTGTCGCACAAGATTGCAACACCTTATCATCCCCAAACCAATGGACAAGCCGAGGTGTCTAATCGGGAGGTGAAATCTATTCTAGAAAAGACGGTGAATCCGACAAGGAAAGATTGGAGCATGCGACTTAATGATGCTTTGTGGGCATATAGAACCGCATATAAAACACCTATTGGGATGTCTCCTTTTAGGCTTGTGTATGGTAAACCTTGTCACTTACCCGTGAAAATTGAGCATAAGGCGTTTTGGGCTATTAAACAATGCAACATGGAGATGGATGGGGCTGGAAAGCAAAGGAAGTTACAACTCCAAGAGCTAGAGGAGCTTCGCAATGATGCATTTGAAAGTTCACGGATTTATAAGGAAAAGACAAGCATTCCATGATAACATGATTTCTAGGAAACAATTTTGCATAGGGCGAGAAAGTGCTTTTGTTTAATTCTCGCTTGCATTTATTTCGGGTAAATT
The DNA here is from genome assembly GCA_023531295.1 of Papaver armeniacum. NCBI lineage: Eukaryota > Viridiplantae > Streptophyta > Magnoliopsida > Ranunculales > Papaveraceae > Papaver > Papaver armeniacum. The sequence continues at coordinate 585,194 of JAJJWW010006428.1, read as the reverse complement.
AAGGTCACGATGGATCGGACCTTTTATTGTTACTAATGTGTTTTCTCATGGTGCGGTGGAAATTCGTAGCATAGCTACGGGGAAAGAACTTAAAGTTAATGGGCACCGGTTGAAACCATATTATGAGAATTTCACTCAAGTGGTGGAAGGAGTTAACTTTGTGGATGTACTCCCTGCTGGAGGAGTCATAGAAAGCAAGGAGATAGTGGTGGCGACTTTAAACCAAGCGCTAATTGGGAGGCAACCCAAAGGATGAGTATTTCTTGTCTTGTATTTATTTCTTGTCTTGTTTTAGCTTTTTCGTGTCTTGTTTTTTTTTTTTTTTTTTTTTTTTTTTACGATTTCTTGTTGAATTTCCCACCTTGACTTACTTTGGACGATTCAATTTACATTGAGGACAATATAAAGTTTAAGTGTGGGGGAGTGGTTAAGCATTTGTTTGTAAATTTTGATTTTTGAAAATTTTCAACTTTTGTGTAAACTAGTGAATAAGAAAACTCCAACTTGTAGTTAGTTTAGAGTCACATAGTATACATGTCGCTAAGATTACATCGAGAATCTCATACTAGTGACTGAACTTAGAGATGACGAGAGAACATGATCGTGTTTCTTAATTGTATGAGAGTTAAAGTTGGATTTAACCATGCCGGTGGAAAATAAGGTGCGAGGTGAAATTCGGTATTAGAGCACCGATCCCTATAGTGGAGACTACCCAAGTTACATAATGTGAGGCACCAACTTTCAATTCTTTGAACCTGTCTAAATTTGTGCTTTTAGAGTGTGTGTCACCGTACGTAAATTAGGCGAATGGTGATCCTTCCAACCTCCCACCATAGAAGCACTATTTTGATCTCTTGAGTGCTATTTTTATCAATCATGATGGTGAAATCGAATTGCTAACTTAAATACCACTTGTAATCTTGTTCGCAGTTAGCACCATCCACCGTATCTCTCTCTACACCAACAGGTCCATAGAAACACCATCATCATCAACAAGAGGAGCATCACAAATTTGAAGGAAAGTTGAACACGTTCGAGGTTTACAAGCAACGATGCAATTGAGCAGATTTTAGATTCAAGTAAAGCAACAAAACAAGGAGCGAGAATTTTTATAAGTTGAAGACTATTGTACAAGAGTGAAAATTATCAAAGATGAGAGTTCGAAGTTTATGATATCAAGACATATAAGTTGTGAAGAATCAAGCGGTAAAGTACTTACACCATGACATTGTACATACATTTTTTTTATTTTATTTGTATTTTACTTTCTCTTATCTCAAAAAAAAAAAAAAAAAAAAAAACGAAAATTAGAAAAAAAAGAAAAGAAAAAAGAAAAAGAAAAAAAAAAGAAAAAAAAGACAAGAGAAAATTTTTAGGTTTGTTAATAGTTTTTATTATTTTGTTTTATTTTTATTTTGTACTTGTTTTATTTCTTATTTCAAAAAAAAAAAAAGAAAGAAATTTTTTTTTTGGGTTTGTATGTTCGTTTTTAGTTTTGTATTCTTTCAATAAAGCCAAGGGAAAGAAGGAATATCTATAATGAAGTTTCAAGCGACAAGGAATTAGAGGAAAGAATCATATTGTCGAGATTCTACGAAGTTCAAGAGTTATCATCAAGAGTTGAAAACCGAAGATTCGAAGATGAAGACAGGATTGAAGGCCGAAGGCGTTTCTATGGATCTTTGTGAGAGTGGTGCTAGGCTGCACGCCGAACGGATAACGAGGTAAGTAAGCATATTCCCACCTTCGTTAAGTGGTTGATTTCCTTTCGAAGAGATCGTCAGAAAAATGGGTTTTCAAAAATTATAAAAGATGTGGGTTTTCAAAATATTCGGAGGGTTTTTACCTTCCTACCATTCAACGTGTCTCAGGATTCTCTCTTCATTCCTACCTGGACACATGTGTGACCCATAAAGAGCTGTTTATTATTGAGCGCAATATCATAAAACCCTTTCTTGTGAGGCAGAGTCGAGACTTTCGATCACTCCGGAACCCGAATTTTAGTCGAGAAGGGATGGTTATTTCTCTCTCAACTTTTAAGAATGAGATTGTGTTCATTTATGTGTCTAACTTCTTATGACTAGTGTGCGAAATCTCTATGTCTTCTTAGCGCGTTGGATGCTATCATTACGGAGAACTAGTAAGTTGGAAAAGTAGGTTTTGTGGGTATATCTCTAGTAAACCCTCACGAGACTATAACTCGTCCACTAGGGACACCTAGAGGTTTAAAGGCTTGTTATTTATGCTAAAAGTGACTAGTAGCCTCGGCGACACGGAGTTGTATGTATCTTTTCGGTTGTTTTGTTTGATTTGCTAGAGGACTAGCAAAGTCTAAGTGTGGGGAATGATAGGTGTCTAAAACACCTAATTTACTATATAGTAGTTACGCTTTCTTTGCTATTTTTCTTGTGAATTATGTACTTTACGCGTGGTTTTGAGTTATTAGGTACTCTGGAGTCGCACGGAGGAAAAGAAGCGGAAATCATTCAATTTGAGAAAAAAGGAGAAATTGTCATCTCACGAGGCAAGTGATATATGAAGCTGACCCAAGGTTAAGGGACAACTCTCTTTTGGAGAAGTATTAAAAGACGACCCGACAAATGTTAAGGGGCTTGCCACCTGGGTAGCCCTTATCAAGGTGATTTGGACACCGGGTTTATCCATACTCCCATAACCCCCTTATCTGCGCGGACACAGGTGGCTGTATCCACTTTCATTTTCTTACACCACCATAGAATTCGGTGAGAAATCATTTCTCATTATTCGACACCGAAAATCGAGAGAGAGATTGGAATCACTCGAGAGTTCTGAGATGTTATGAAATTCGGAGAAATTGGACGGAAGAATTCATGGGTTTGTGGGCGTGGATTGAGTTGATTTACTTAGAATCAAGATGATGGAAGATGGGTTAGGGTTTGATTCAACAGAGGATTAGAAGATGTTGTTGGTGGAGATTTGGGTTTGTTGCGGATGTTGATTTGAAGAGGGCAGATCTGAGGTGTTGAACTGATGGAAGAAACCAGAGTTGAGGTGATGAATGAGCTGCGGGTTAGGGTTTCTAGTAGATGTGTGAGTTCAAGGAGCCAGTGAACTTGTGTAGATGAATGCTTAGGTTATGATGCTGCTGGTATTGAAGCTGAATTGGTTGCAGAATGAAGTTGGTAGTGAGATGGTTCTGTGGATTTGATGAATTTGAATATGGGTTTGAGTGTTGATTTTATTATTTATATCTTCCCTGAGTGAAATGGATATTTGGGTTGTGTTGGTTGTTTTGAGATTTTGTGAGTCAGAGAAGAAGGGTCTTGAACTCAATGAATGTTAGGGGCTAATGAGACTCAGATGAATCATGAATTGCAGGAGATCGAGCTCATGGTGTTGGCTGCTAGTGTGGTCTTGAGTTGAAGCTACAGGATTGAGTAGTGAATGAACTAAATGTTAATGTTGGAGCTAGTGGGTGCAACTCGATGGTAATGATGATTTTGGTGGTGAATGGAGCCTGCAGGTGAGATATTGTTGAGTTTCGGGTGCAGTGATTGCATTGACACAGAAGGTGTTCCGGTGTTGCTGCTGTTGTTGGCATTGGTGATGAGATAGAAGCGGCTCAAAGTTGCAGCTGTTGCCATTGAGTATGCTGAATTGATGGGCAATTGTAGGTGCAGGTCAAGTTGGAATTGGCGATGGAGGTGGTTATGAATATGTCAAATTGGGAATAAGAAAGTGATAGGAAGTGTCGATGTTACGGGGATGTCGCTATGGGACTGAATGGGCTGTGGCTTGATGGAACTGCTGCGAATGAAGATGCAATAGATGTATGTTAGGTTTGTGTACTTCCATGGATAATTACAGGGAATGTGCTAGCACTGTGCAGTGATTGAATGAAGCAGGTGGTTAGATAACTGGCTGTTGGTCTTGGTTTGGCACTGCAATGAGCTGAGTTGCAGCCAAGGCTAAATTGGCTGGTGGTTATATGATGAGTTGTGTTTGAGCTCAAAGCAGAAATGGGTGTCTGAGATGAAAGTTGGTGGCTCTGGTAATGAACTAGGGTTAGATGGTGGAGATGTTTCAGTGCAAGTGTTGTTGGCTGCTTTAGTGAGATGGTTTGGGGCTTTTGAGTTGTTAGCTGGTGGTATTTGTGAGATGCAAATGACTCAGAGATGACAGGCTTAGGGGAAATAGATGGTGGTTAGGTTGGTCAGTGCTGCTGTGTAGGATGCTAGAGAAGAAGGTGCAGCTGATGCTATGGTGCTATAGGTATTGCAGGGCTGTATGACAATGATGATCTTGAGCTGAGAAGAAGAGAAGTAAGTTGTTGCTATGCACAGCAGTGGCTCTGGTGGAAGATGGCAAAGCTGACACTTAGGCTTATATAAGCAGCAGCTGGTGATAGAAATTGTTGGTGGTTATGGAATTGCAGGGGTGGAATTGCGAGTTGTTATGAAGGGGTTGAATGCAAGGATGGTCAAGGAGATGGTGAAGCACAAGGATTGTGCATCACAAATAAGCACTAGAATTAGACTCCGAATGGCTCATGCCAAGCCTAGTCCAGCACCGATTAGAACGATTCCATCCGACTCAACCACGACTTCGGGTATGACTATGAGTTGAGTCATCTCGGGATGTGACTCGGTGCTTGGCCGAGTTGACCCGGCCGAGTTGGATCGTTGACCATTTTGACTGGTTGACTTTGCCCGTCACCCGAGCTATTTCCTACGACCCCTACTGGTACCAGATTTCCGGCGACCACTTTTGGGACATATTTTCCACATGGGTTTCTCTCTCTTATGGGCTTGGTGGATTTTCATCTAATGGACTTTGAAGACTAGACCTAATTTTAGAAGTTGGAGAAAAGCTATAAAAGGGAAAGTCTTCTACAACTTTAAGGGGATATCTTATTCTTGGAATTTTGGAGAGCCGGTTTTGTTTACGCTTCTAGGGTTTGCTTTTGTTCATCTTCTTCTTTTCAATTATTATTATTATGATGAACTCCATAGCTATGAGTAGCTAAACATATTATTGGTTATGGGATAAAGTTGATTTCTCAATATGTTATATGATTCAATGAATTAGTTTTGTCTCAATATTTTATTGTTTGTGGTTCACAATTAATAGTGTTACATGATGTGATAGTTTGTTTGGTTGAGTCCTAATCAATCAGATTTACATTCATCTCTAAAGCTATATTAGGGTTTTCAATACGAAAAAGTTGTTTATCCCTGATTCTAAGTAGCATAATTGTGGGTAGTGCTTGTAGTGATATATCCTACTAGTCACAAGTGAATCATAACTTTTGTTAAAACGATTAGTGCTTTTACACATTCGTTTGCATTGATTAGTCTTATTCCATATAACTTATTGCTTTAGGGAGTTAAATCTAATTTTGCTTCTACACTTTAGGTTGCTTTCTAGGAAGAATTCACATATGCATCTTTTAATGTGGTTGTGATGAAATCAGGGAATTAGCGGGTTATTCTTGCGATCAAGGTATCCTAGGACTATTAGTAGATGAGAGATTAAAATACCAATTCTAATCATTGATGAAAATACATGTTTGTGAATGATACTATCCCATGACCAATATCTTCTCCTTATTGATTATTCCAACTATTTGCTTTGCTCAATTTTTATTTTTACTTTAGTATTTCGCTTAACAACAAACATCCCCCACTTGGTTACCTTAGAAACTGAAAATTGCATAACAACAATTGCCTCTCTTGTGGATCACCGAACTCTTCCTTACCTTGTGCTTCATTTAAATTTAGTGAGTAAGAAAGTGAAATTATTTTTGACGGATTGACACACGATCAAGTTCATTTCTGGAATGAACTTTGTTTTTTTTTAGGTTTTTATATGGAGTTCATTCATTTTCTGGAATGAACTCTGGTTTATATAGGTAATTTCTGAAAAAATAAGTATAAAGTAACAAGAGTTCATTTTGAAGAATGAACTGCTACAAAAAAAATAAATAGAAATTAACACAAAAGAATATTTTTGTCCATTTAATATTTTTAAATAATTATGGATCAAATAGTAAAGGCGTTTTCCCAAAGGACCAAATTGACTTGGGACCACTTAAAAAAGGACTAAACGATATTTTTCCCGATAACAATGTACCTGCGTGCTGCGTTCAATGGCGGATCCTATTTGTAGAGACTAGCAAGGGTGTGCTTGTTACCCCTGCCCATTGGGCTTCCAAGCTTAAATTTTGCTGCAGGCCTAATCTTACTTTCTTACTACCCTTAATAAAAATTTGCTTCCCTTGGTCAAGTTTGTGAGTCCGCTGATACTGCCGTTATCTAACCGTTGATTCCTGTGGTTATTACGTCATTATGGTGCCACAGCACCAATAAGAAACAACGAGCATGTACCGTTGATTCCTGTGGTAATTACGTCGTTACGGTGCCCCAGTAAGAGATGGCCTATGTTAACAAAATAATGGCCGGGCATACCTTAAAGCCTTCGAACCGTCATTCCCATCGCCGCCCAACTTCAAAAAACATTCCTTAAAATAGTACCAACTTAGGAAGCTTTGGGGACTTCCAATTCAACAAGGTTTCTCCGTGTATATAAGGATACCCATGTAAACGAGAGTTGCTTACGGTAGGTTTCTGGAATAATCTGTGATAGCTAAGCTATGGAAAACAAAAGCCAGAAAGCAGCCAATTCATGCATGAAACTAGTCCAACATGTCTGGTTAAAGGAGTCGAAGAACAAGAATTTTGTGTTCTCTCCGTTCTCAATCTACAGTGCTCTAGGTTTACTAGCTAATGGAGCAAGCGGTGAAACCTTAAATCAGATATTAGGGTTCCTCAATTCTGAAAACCTCGATCATCTAAATTCTGTCAATTCTAATCTCATTGAATCGTTACGCGAACCACGAACTGAACCCAAACTTTCTTTTGTGGGTGGTGTTTGGATAGAAAAAACTTCTCCTATCAGACCTTCGTTCAAAGAAGTTGCTTCGGAAGTATATAAAGCAGAAGCCGAAACTGCGGATTTCGGAAATAAGGTAAGAAAATTGTTAACCTCTTGTTGTTTCTTGCATGCTGCTTGTATATCAAAAAATAATTAACATGCAACATGGCCTATTCAGCTCCCTTTTTTAATTTAGAGTACAAAACATGGCATACTTGATGTTTAAATTATGGTTTGTTTTTAATGATTTGAATGTATTTTGAATTAGAGCGAAGAGGAGCGGATCAAGGTGAACACATGGGTTGAGAAGAATACCAATGGATTAATACAAGATCTTATTCCTTATGGAGCAGTCAATGAACTTACAAAATTTATATTGGCAAATGCACTCTATTTCAAAGGATCTTGGACCTGTTATCAGTTTGAACCAACGCTAACCAGGGAATCCAATTTCTATCTCCTGGATGGGGAAACAACAGTACAAGTCCCCTTCATGTCATCCTACAGAGCATACCAATTTATTACTTGTTATGATAGCTTCAGAGTACTTAAACTCCCATATTCAGGAACAGATGAAGATGCTTATGATGAAGATGCTTGTGGTCCTAGTTTTTCTATGTACATAGTTTTACCTGAGCAACGAGATGGGCTTGGTGAACTTATCACAAAGGTGAGTTCTGATCCTGCTAGTTTTCTGCATAGATATGTCCCAAACTATCAGGGTTCAGTTTTAACGGGAGAATTCAAGGTTCCAAAGTTCAAAATCCTTTTTAATTTTGAAGCAACAAGAGTACTCAAGGAAGTAGGTATTGTTTTGCCTTTTGATGAAAACAAAGCAGAGCTGACGGAGATGTTGAGTAGTGGTGGTACTGGTAAACGTAACAAGCTTCATGTTTCTTATGTTTTTCATAAGTGTTTTGTGGAAGTTGACGAAGAAGGAACTGAGGCTGCTGCTTCTACTGCTATTTTGGGGGAGGAGGAGGACGCGATGGGCTATGACTATGAGTCTGAGGAAGAGCGTGTCGATTTTGTGGCAGATCATCCTTTCATGTTCATCATAAGAGAAGAGCAGAGTGGTGCGGTGCTGTTCATGGGGCATGTTCTTGATCCTTTGTCAGATTCGTTCTGATGACGACATGTGATTATATTTCCTTCGCTTTTTTTTTTTTTTTGTTGTTGTTGTTTCATTCATTTTCCTTCGCTCTCTTTTTAATATAGAACATCCCACTTTTTGTCAATGATTTTAGTCATCAATTGCACTTCTAGTTTGCGGAATTGTTGAATATATATATTTTGCAAGGCAATGGAAATCTCTGTAATGGTTTATAAAATCCATCCAATGAACAATATATATAGTTTTTCTAATCTAAGAAAACTTGGACAGCAGTTTTAGAGTTTGGGAGTTTGCACCTGCATTGCTCTGGCCATGTACATACGCATTGCATTAGACTAGCTAGTTGAACATCTAATAGCACTCGCATAGAGCTATTAGATATTCTATAAACAAAACGAAAAGCAATTGGATAATCATTTAAACTAGCATGATAACTCGATTGTCTGACGTTTTGAGAAAAATGATGTTGGGCACCAAAGGTCAAAACAATATAGATAATGAAATGATGACCTCTCTCATTCATTCAATTTCAAGCTAACAAAAAGCCTAATTCTGCAAGGGCTTGCATAGGAGGAGTGAATAGAGCACAAGCTCTTAATTAACATCATGGGAAGACGGAAAGCATAGACACAAAATAATGATAATGAGAATACAACTGCCTAGGTACTCAATCTAGCGCAACGTCTATGTTTTAATCAAGTACCACAGTAGCTATATATGTTTTTCTAATTGTAGGTAATTCTCAACTTATAGATGTTAATGACTGAATAATTTGTAAATATCCGTTATTTTCTTTCAAGCAAATCGAATACATGTTCATGATTTTACCATTGTCTTGCAAACTTGACTGTGAAACAAGCATCTTTGGTGAGTCCCCAAATCTTGAATTCTCAAATTCCTCATTGTTCTCCAAATCCAAAATTTTATGTTAAATGACTATTAATTACTCACCGTGAACTAGGCGTCTTTAAGCCCATGTAGAACGAAACCGCAGAGGCACAGATTATTATGCTCTTCCCGCAGATTTTAGTGTAGCTGTCTTATTTAGCATTGCAATTAACAAACATAGGAATGGGATGTAATATCCTGGCAACCCAAACTCAAAACTAGCTAGAAAAGTTTTCCGTGTCCAAAACTATCCAGGATCGGCGAGATGAAATCACTATCCTTGATCTCCAAAACAAGGAGAGTTTTTCATGTCCAAGCATTGCATGTTTTTCAACCCCTTATCTAGACAGTTGGTTTATGCGCAGATGTGACAAGGCCATTATGGTGCCGTTAGCGGCTAGGCCCCCAACACAAAAAATAAAGAGCCTGTCCCGATTTCCGGGTCACTAAGAGATGGCCTACCTAGGGCCGGACACAGCTTCAAGCCTTCAATCGTATCACGTCGCAGCCCTTCAAAAAGCTTTCCTTAAACAGTTTACACTAAGGAAGCTTTCAGAACTTCCAATCCAACAAGGTTTCTGTGTATATATAGTATGCCATGTAAAAGAGAGCTCCACACCGTAGAGTTTCTGCAATTGTCTAATAGCAATGGAGAACAAACTCAAAGTAAATCCTCCTTCATTCAAAGTTCATGGATCACCGACAACAAATAAAACTGTGAAAGACTCGAAGGCAAAGAAAAGCAAGAAAACAGCCAATTCATGTATCAAACTAGTGCAAGAGATCTGGTTAGAGGAGTCGAAGAACAAGAATTTTGTTTTCTCTCCGTTCTCAATCGACAGCGCTCTAGGTTTACTAGCTTCCGGAGCAAGTGGTGAAACATTAAACCAGATATTAAGCTTCCTCAACTCTGAAAGCCTCAACCATCTAAATTCTGTTAATTCTAAACTCATTGAATCGTTTCACGAACCGCGAACAGAACCTAAACTTTCTTTTGTTGGTGGTGTTTGGATTGAAAAAACTAAACCTATTAAACCTTCATTCAAAGAAGTTGCCACCTCAATATATAAAGCCAAAGCGAAGACCGTGGATTTCAAAAATAAGGTAAGAGAGAATTTATAACCTTTTCTTAGAGTGTAATATTTATGTGATGTTTATTTATTCTTTAGAACTAATCTTTCTCTAAAATTTTGTGTCGTTTTAATGATTTGAATGTATTTTGAATTAGAGTGAAGAGGTGCGGATCAAGGTGAATACATGGGTTGAGAAGAATACAAATGGATTAATACAAGATCTTATTCCTCGTGGAGCCGTCAATGAACATACAAAATTTATTCTAGCGAATGCACTCTATTTCAAAGGACGTTGGGATAGAGAACAATTCAGTCCAACTCTAACAAAGAAATCGAATTTCTATCTCCTGGATGAGGATGAAACAGTACAAGTTCCCTTCATGTCGTCCTACGGTTCATACCAATATATTACTTGTTATGATAGCTTCAAAGTACTTAAACTTCCATACCAATGTTCAGGATTAACGCCCGAAAACGTTCACGGTCCAAGTTTTTCTATGTACATAATTTTACCTGAGCAGCGAGATGGGCTTGGTGAACTTATAACCAAGGTGAGTTCCGATACGGCTGGTTTTCTGCGTAATCATGTCCCAGTCTATCACAGTTTGGTGCGAACGGGAGAATTCAAGGTTCCGAAATTCAAAATACTTTTTGATTTTGAAGCGTCAAGAATACTCAAGAAATTAGGTATTGTTTTGCCTTTTGATAAATACAAAGCAGAGCTGACGGAGATGTTGAATACTGATGGTACTAATAAACTCAAGAAGCTTCATGTTGGGAAAGTTTTTCACAAGTGTTTTGTCGAAGTTGATGAAGAAGGAACGGAAGCTGCTGCTGCTACTGCTGATTCGGAAGAGGAAGAGGAGGATGATTACGACTCTGGGAAGTGGAGGAGTGTGTCGATTTCGTGGCAGATCATCCTTTCATGTTCCTTATAAGAGAGGAGCAGAGTGGTGCGGTGTTGTTCATGGGGCATGTTGTTAAACCCTTGTTAGATTCATGTGATGACGACAGTGAATGGTCTCCGTAACTTTTTTTTTTTCAGTTTCATTTATCGTAATTTAGAACTTCTCACTTTTCCTCTTTGGCTTAAAAATAAGTTGCACCAATGTTCTAGACTTTTTATCATGATTTTAGTCATCAATTGAAATTTTAGTTTGAAGAAATTCTTGAGCATATTTTTCGTTTAGTTTGTTTGTTTTTTTTTGCCATCGAGGGGATGAAACTACAATGGCCATGATCCATACAGGTTTTAAACTTGGTGGAAGTAACACCAAATTCCTGTCACATACCACACTACAAATCTACAATAGGACGATTACTTGAGAAAAATAAATGTTGGGACACGGAAGCCACACAATGTACATACTGACCTCTCATTCATTCAAGCTAGATAAAACCCTGCATATTTTGCGCCAAAGAACAGCCTCTGCATGCAAAGCAGGGTATTCATATTAACTTCAGTGTTTTCATGATTTATTAGCTTCACTACTTACCCCATCCTTAGCTTTGAGATCATTGACTATGAGCCTTCCAGATGAAAGGTGCTGAATCAATCATGATACATCATTCCAAGCAACAGATAAAGCCCTTGGATCGCTTGATGTTCCAAGGATTGTATTAGAATACGGGCATCCAACTCAAAACCAATTGGCAAGGAGTGGAGAGGCCCTAATAGATTATAAACCCCGCAGGATCTTAAATAACCCAACTATGTGGGCTAATAATCTCAACACGCCTCCTCACGTGTAGTCTCGGCGGGTCTTACAAACACGTGGACAATTAAATCGGGTGACGCGAGTAAAGGTGGTGCGGTCAACTGACTCGACACAAATAGCCTGCTCTGATACCATATTAGAATACGGGCATCCAACTCAAAACCAATTGGCAATGAGTGGAGCGGCCCTAATAGATTATAAACCCCATGCAGATCTTAAATAACCCAACTATGTGGGACTAATAATCTCAACAGATTGTGATTAAGACTCGTCGGATCTGGAGTGAAGGGTACAAACAACAATGAATTAGAATCGCAGAATGTGAGTTATTTCAGCTTTGTTTTGAAAGTTTTACTAGACCATCTAATTATTACAAGAGTGAGTGTTGGACTAATAATCTCAACACGCCTCCTCACGTGTAGTCTCGGCGGGTCTTACAAACACGTGGACAATTAAATCGGGTGACGCGAGTAAAGGTGGTGCGGTCAACTGACTCGACACAAATAGCCTGCTCTGATACCATATTAGAATACGGGCATCCAACTCAAAACCAATTGGCAATGAGTGGAGCGGCCCTAATAGATTATAAACCCCGCAGGATCTTAAATAACCCAACTATGTGGGACTAATAATCTCAACAGATTGTGATTAAGACTCGTCGGATCTGGAGTGAAGGGTACAAACAACAATGAATTAGAATCGCAGAATGTGAGTTATTTCAGCTGTTTTGAAAGTTTTACTAGACCATCTAATTATTACAAGAGTGAGTGTTTGGGTCCTAGATTTTGGTACCCTTTAGTGTTTGGGTCGTATATCCGTTTGTCAATACGGTCAAATGGTCAGACTGCTAATACTGTTAATGTGAACGCATGAATCCCGTTTGAGTCATTTTATCGAACACCTTGAATGCGAAATGAATTTTCTTGAAGACAGTTTTAATCAGCGTTTTAAAATTGATAACATTAGGATGATAACTTCTCAGTATGATCTCTCCAACCAAACAAAACGCGTGATTCACTTGGCCTAGGTTACGATAACAACTGATCAAATTTTAATCGTTAACATACTGGGTTGTACCACAACTAAACTCATCTTGCCCCACCACATAATGACATCAATACATGATTAAGAACATACGTAATGACATCATTTCATCAAATCTTTATTATAAGAGAAAGAGAACATCCATATGAGACTCTGAGTCACACCCATCTGAGGTTATCATCCAAGCTTCCTAAGATGAGGCTTTATGTCACGCACTCATTCACCCTTATAGTCACGAGAGCCGGGCGTGAGGGTGTGGAAGGTGTGCGACCGCACAGGGCCCAGATCTGCCGAGGGTCTTTTTCCAGCCCAAAATTCATACACTAAAACAAAAAAAATCTTTACCCCGGAAGAACCCGAACACACAACCTATGGGGCTATACTTAAACAATCCATCCACTGAGCAATCAATTGATTGTTGATTTAAATTTAAATTTGGCCATATTTAACCTAATACCATTACCTCTCAAGAGTAAGCTTACCATAATTTGTGTTATTCTTGCGTATTCTTATTGATATCGAGAAAAAAAGTTCTTTTTAAAATTTTCATTTTTTCTATATAAGATACGCGTTACATTAACACCATTATTTAGTCGTAAATTTTTCGTTGGCATCAAGTCGATAATCTTACAAATTAAATAAAATTATTGATCTTTTTTTATTTATTGTTGTTATAAAATATTCGACATTATAAAAGGCCCTACGAAAAATTTCGCGCAGGGCCCTTTTAGACACAGGATTGGCTCTGGACACGACACAGACATGTCCATTAGATTATGTGGGGGTACTAGATATGTAGATCGAGCCCTCCAGCGCCTTGAGATGCTGATGCATGGATCGCACTACACTCATCTCTCAAATCAATTTTTTAAACGGATATTTAATACCGGCACCAATGTAAATTGTTTCACTAACCAACGTTAATAGTTTGACTATTTGAACATCTTGACTAACGGATCTACGACCCAAACACTATAACAAACAAACTTAGGACCCAAATACTAAAAGGCACTAAAATCTAAGACCCAAATACTAATTAACTCTTATTACAAGGATTAAATCTTGATCTTTCGATAGAGTTGGGTTGGGTGTTTGGTTATATATGCCTGTGTTATTATTACGACGTGTCCTTCAAGAGGGAAATTATCCAATCACAAGTAGGATAAAACAATGCTAAATTAAGGCCAAGCCTCCAACCATCACCCCATCATGGCCCAATATCAAAACGCTTTTGCTTCAACAAAAAAAAAGAAAAAGAAAAGGGCTTTTTAATAAAGTGGCCATCTTTTTGACATATAATTAAGAAACTGGCCGTTTTTTGAATCTTTTTATAAAATGGCCGAGATAGACTTTTTCCATCCCGTTTTAAGAAAAAAAAAACGGGTAACGGAGTTAACTTGCCGATGTGGCGTTTGCTACCTAGTAAAGGACATGTACACCCCTCTCATGGACGAACTAGGTCCAGATTAGTGTTATGAGTCGTTTTACGAGTCAACTCGGTGACTTAGACCAAGTGAAGAACAGCATTTAGGCATTTCATCATACATGTTGAGCGTCTGAACTAGTAAGAAGGGGATAGATGTACGTGTGATTGATTTGTAAACTTTTCCATATATCCTTGCCTGCATTGAATTTATATCTAACACAAACTCAATCACCTAAACAACATGAAATCATGAGGTGAGAATGGTTTGGTTTTACCAAGTAAATCCCATTCTTCCAAGCTCGACGAAAATCCCAAACATTCATACGCATCAAGTCACTTCCCCATCTTTCCTTTGAAATTGTTTCCAAATGTCCTGACAATTCACTAGAATTCCAAACCAAATTGAAACCCATGAATTCTTCTAGCCATGACCATAAACTCAATGAGAAACCCTTAGAATTTTTTCGGACAAATCTCTCAGCCAATATCAACCATTTCATACCTATAATTGTTTTTTGTCTGCATCATATATCCTCACAGCAACTCCAAATTTTCTTCCAAGTATTTTAGATCAACAATTCAAATTTCTAGTAATTGATTCGTACCTAATTTCCATCTTCATATTAACTTCAAATAGATTTCATTAGAACCCAAAATGTCTTAAGAACCCTACTTAGGGGAAACCGACTATTAACATTCAACAGCATAACTCCACCTATAATTCCATCTTCAGACAACATTTATACTTGAAATTCCATTTATACTTGAAATTCCATCTTCTGTAATATCTCACTACCACTGCAGTAATTTCATATTTCGACAACATTGAAACACAGAAACAACCCACAATCCTAATCATACACAAACAATGAAACAACAACAACACCAGCACTTCCTCAACTGATTTTTCTGTGAATCCATTTCAACTAAAACCACTGGACCTCTTTATAATCATCAATCTTCACCATTCATCACCATATTTCAACTGCAACATAAATGAACAAGAAAAATTCAGAAACACTAAAAAACCCACGCAACAAAAATTTAAACATAAATTAACAAAATTAAACCCTAACTAAACAAAAACAATACAAAAAAATATAATCAATCATAGACATAAATCATGTAATATAGAGAACCAAAAAGGGGGAAAGAACCCCAAACCCTAGAATTCAAATCAATCTAAATAAATCGATTTCCCTATCTAAACATCAATACTAAGCTAAATACTATGTGGGTTCTAAAATCGTACATGGATTGATTTTTCATCCTCGATTTATACTTCATCTTGAGTAGCATCCAATGAAACCCTAAAACTTCAAAAATTACAGACATCACTAATACATGATTCTTCTACTTCACTGTTAATCATGTCTTCCACGTTGATTATTTCTTGTTCATCAATAACCCAAGTTTTAACCCATTTCATGGAAGAATTAAGAGAGAGCGACAAAAATAAGAAGAAGAAGAGAAGAGTACCGGATCGTAGGAAATAAGAAGAATTCATGAAGAGTACCAGATCGTAGGTGTTTATGGGTAAAAATCGTTTCTGCCGATTTCGGTAATTTCGGTAGGTGAGTGAGAAACTGGTTCAAACCTAAACAAATGTGCTGCACGTGAGCACTTTATAGATTCGAGAGATCAATGCGCACAAGTCCGGCCTAAACCAAGAAATGGCCGTTCCGGACTTGCTTCGGTCACAAAGTGGAGGAGAAGGGTTGATTTGGGGAGGGAAGCAAAGAAAGGTGTTGAGGAGAGTAGTATCTCGACTTGTATCGGAAAGTGAAAGCTTAGGAAGCTTGCAAGAGATGAAAGCTTTTGGGAGAGCTTGCAAAGTTGCCTTTCGAGAGTGTAGTATTTTTCTCCGACCGAGACACATTTATGCGGTGGAAATAGGTAAGACCTATTTATACAAGTCGAGATTGAAACGTACCACTGGCCTCATGAAGGAAGAGAGTAAAGGGTGAAATAATGGGAGGAGGTGGTAACCGCATGGTTTAATGGGTGAAAACGTTTTTCACCATTATTTCCTCTTTTATTTGACTGCTTTATTCCTTTTCATGCTTTTTTAATGTGAGCGTAGTGTACGCGCATCTTTGTGACCGCCAAACCAAAACCCTAAAGAAGCATCCCCAGTTTGTGTCGATGTCTCGAGTGTTGGTTGCATCTTGAGTGCAAGTGGCGCTGCTAGTGGCGCGTGTGGCATGTTCCAATGGCATGTGCGGAATGCCTTGGTGGTAGGTTGCACGGTTTGCAAGTTAGGCTACCAGCGTGTGTGTTTGGGATGTGCGGAATGCCTTGGTGGTAGGTTGCATGGTTTGCAAGTTAGGCTACCAGCGTGTGTGTTTGGCATGTGCGGAATGCCTTGGTGGTAGGTTGCAAGGTTTGCAAGTTAGGTTACCAGCGTGCGTGTTTGGCATGTGCCAATGTCATGTGCGGAATGCCTTGGTGGTAGGCTGCACGGTCTGCAAGTTAGGCTACCAGCGTGTGTGTTTGGCATGTGCCAATGGCATGTGCAGAAATGCTGACCTAGTTGCAAATCTTGCGAGCCTAGGGCGCTATATTTGGCGTGGGCCAATGGCATAGCGGCTTGGAAACATGGCTTGCGATACGTGTTGGCATGTGCCAATGGCACGTGCAGCCATGTTGACCTAGTTGCAAGTCTTGCAAGTCTTGCAAGCCTAGGGCGCTATATTTGGCGTGGGCCAAAGGCATAGCGGCTTGGAAATATGGCTTGCGACACGTGTTGGCATGTGCCAATGGCATGTGCGGCCATGTTGACATAGTTGCAAGTCTTGCAAACCTAGGCGCTATATTTGGCGTGGGCCAAAGGCATAGCGGCTTGGAAATATGGCTTGCGACACGTGTTGGCATGTGCCAATGGCACGTGCAGCCATGTTGACCTAGTTGCAAGTCTTGCAAGCCTAGGGCGCTATATTTGGCGTGGGCCAAAGGCATAGCGGCTTGGAAATATGGCTTGCGACACGTGTTGGCATGTGCCAATGACACGTGCGGCCATGTTGACCTAGTTGCAAGTCTTGCAAACCTAGGGCGCTATATTTGGCGTGGGCCAAAGGCATAGCGGCTTGGAAATATGGCTTACGACACGTGTTGGCATGTGCCAATGGCACGTGCAGCCATGTTGACCTAGTTGCAAGTCTTGCAAGCCTAGGGCGCTATATTTGGCGTGGGCCAAAGGCATAGCGGCTTGGAAATATGGCTTGCGACACGTGTTGGCATGTGCCAATGGCACGTGCGGCCATGTTGACCTAGTTGCAAGTCTTGCAAGCCTAGGGCGCTATATTTGGCGTGGGCCAAAGGCATAGCGGCTTGGCATTGCTGCCATGGTGCGCAGGGTGCGGATTGGTTTGGCATTGTTGCCATGGTGCGCAGTATGCGGCTTGGTTTGACATTGTTTCCATGGTGCGCAGGGTGCGGCTTGGTTTGGCATTGTTGCCATGGTGCGCAGGGTGCGGCTTGGTTTGGCATTGTTGCCATGGTGCGCAGTATGCGGCTTGGTTTGGCATTCTTTGCCATGGTGCGCGAGGGTGCGGCTTGGTTTGGCATTGTTTCCATGGTGCGCAATATGCGGCTTGGTTTGGCATTGCTTGCCATGGTGCGCAGAGTGCGGCTTGGTTTTGGAATTAGGGTTACGTATGTTGAAAACCCTAATCACGTATTTTGAAAAAAAATACCCTATTAATTATTTACACCTGAGTTAAATGCTCTTAGTTAATGTGTTGCGGGTAACACTAGGTCATGCGGTTTTACGATTTTACCCCTTGTTTAAAAACCACCATCAACATTAAGTCCCCGCTAGCTCGGAACAGGGGGCTTTGTTGCGATGAGGTAAGCATAAGATGGTGACAAACTATTAACAACAAAACCGTAAAGAAAATTGAAGGAGGCTTGTCGACCTTTTATAAATAGGATTTGGAATCCTTGCCTCAGTAGTTTTGCACAAAATGGAGGTGGCAGAGTGGGCCAGGTGCGGCAGGCGACGTTGGGAAGTTGACGTGAGTTGGGAAACCGGGTGTGCTAGCTGGTGGGACCGGCGCAAAGTGTAGAAGCGTGCGTGCTTGCGGTCGGCGCAACCGGTGGGGCCGTGCGGCTTGGGCGACGTTAGGAAGTTGGCGTGAATTGGGAAATCGGTGTCTAGGCAGTGGGACCAAAACCGTGCGTGCTTGCATGCGTGACTTGGGCGGCCATTGGGAGGGTCGGCGCAATTGGTTTGGCCGGTGCAACTTGGAAACCGTGCTTGCATGCGTGACTTGGGCGGTCATTGGGAAGTTGGCGTGAGTTGGGAAAACGGCGTGCTAGGCGGGTGGGACCAGGCGCAAGGTAGGAAAGGCATGCGTTCTTCTTTGGGACCTTTTAGCAAGGTAGGGAAGGCGAGCGTGCTAATTGGCGTGACTTGATGGGATCGGTTTGAACAAGGAGGGAGTAGGTGTTTCTACAGATAACAAAGTTTCTTTATTTTGCCTTTCCTTCACGCGCGGCTTCGATTAGGGCATCGTTCATGCCAAAAATGCAGAAGCGTTATATCCCCTCATTGCATCCTTTCCTTTTTAAAGGTTCTCGTATTCAAACCCACGCCATCAGTATCATCTCCCTCGGTTGAGAAAAGGTTTTCTTGTTGAATTTCTCTCTTTGTCATGTCACGCAGATTCGAATCATCTTCAACCAAATCCGGGTTCTCCAGGATGAAGGTGCGACGTCGGCTCTTGCATGAGCATCCCAACAAAGGTTATTCGGGTTAAGAAAATCATACTGGTATGTTTTCTTCTTCTTTGGCGGACTTTCGTACACTTTACCGCCGCTTGTTGTATAAGTGGAAAATTTCCCTTTTGTGCGAGAGATATCCTTGTTGGAGCATGCGTCATCTATTATCGACGAGGATGACCTAGTCGTTCCCCTTCCTTGAATCCGTCCTTGTTGATGGGCTGCAGACTTGGAGGACGCTGATTTAGGGCTCTATCTTACGAAATGGGATGCGGCGAGAAGTCCCCGGTCATACTTCGGTTTGATATGATGGAATGGATGAATACGTGAATGTAACCTCTGGCGTGCTTTTGGAGTTTCGGTGCACATGTACGGATTCATGTTGAGAAATTCCAGCGGCTCGTAAAACCTCGATAGTGATGATGTTGAAATCGATAATAACTGGTTGAGGGAGTGAAAGCATCTCACACTGGTAGTCCCCATGCATGACCTACTTCCATTATATCGCCTTGAATCCCCCCTCCACGGGATTTGATATAAGCCTATCGTACTCTTCTGGATGTGACACTGGGATGCTCAGAAATTACATGATGACATATTCTGGATAATGTAGGCTCGGGATCCTCCGTGGCCTCGTAAAGTGTTGAAGGCGTCTTCTAGACAGAGAGGTGATGATGTTCATGCGCTGCACCCTTGAAGAGTAGAGGACCTTGTTGTGGGTACGGATTTTTGGTGGGTTTGTTCTTCGTAGCTTTGACAGTGAAGGGATCTGTGTATATCTTCCGTTCTCAAGTATGGTTTACGGCTTCCATCTTTGTAGTAATTCTTGCTGCGGTGAAGCTCTGGCCGGTATCAACGAATGAGGGGCAACAATTCTTGGTAGGAGATGTAATCGGGAGAAACTACATTTTCGTGGTAACAAAGTAGGTTGGCTGATATTTTATGAGCTTAAAGTGGACGTAAAAGGATTGGTTGATGCGTAAGCGAAACAAACTGTCCATGATCACGAGTTTTGGCGAGATGGATTAAAAGGTGTCCATGACTACGAAGACTAGGCTGGCTGACTATGTTCCTTGATACGGGGAGTGTGGCGGCACGACCCTTTTGCGGTGAAGGAGTGGCATTGAAGCGAACGTTGTAGCGAAGCTTGCTAGAGAACGTTGATGCGTAGCTACTGGAGAGAATGTTGATGCGGAGCTACTGGAAGAACGTTGAAAAGACATCTTGCAACTCTCGAGCCTTGACGGCTACCATTTTGAAGTCGGAGGCGCGTCACATTCTGTCAAACTCGACATCCCTCGAGAGAAAGAGGTTAGAGTCCCTAGTTACATCATCGTCGATCGTGCTTTCTAGGAGAGGTTGGGGTTTGGGAACGGCTTCCTTGGCTGAAACGCCTGCTTTCTGATGCGGTGCGGTTGAGAGATGCAAATATGTCTTGATGTTATGCCTTGGAGAAATATAGAATCTCACATAAGCTTGTTTCATCATAGACTGTCTGACTT
The DNA here is from genome assembly GCA_023531295.1 of Papaver armeniacum. NCBI lineage: Eukaryota > Viridiplantae > Streptophyta > Magnoliopsida > Ranunculales > Papaveraceae > Papaver > Papaver armeniacum. The sequence goes on along the minus strand of JAJJWW010006428.1, from coordinate 564,795 downwards.
TGTGGGCGAAGTTCCAATTATGAGGGTCCCGACAGAAGAAGGGTCTTCGTGAACTCAGGAGAGTTGTTGATTCCCATTGCTTTCGATTTTGGAGAAGTCCTTCCTGATATCCACGTGTGATGAAATTGGATTGCTTATCTCCTTTTACTGGGCGTTCAAGAGCAACGCGAGCCTCTTCATCTATAACGCTCGTCTGCTTGAAGTATCTTTCGTCTTTTCATCGAATCAACGATGCTAAAAGGAGGTCGGCTTCTTCCGGATCTCCCGGTTTCTTGCCACGATGGTGGAGTAGCGTCTCTGGTGACGGTTGGAGCTTTCATGCTTGAAGAACCGTTGGGGGCGGCGGAAGTGGCTCTAGTTACGGTGATCGTAAGTGTATCGTGCGGAGATGACACGGTTTTGATCACGAGTCTTTGGAGCCATGGCGGCGCTGTTTCGAAGGGCGAGGATGTCTTTGGAAGGGCGCAAGATGTTAGCGGAAGGATGCAACCGTTATCACAAAGTGTGGCATGCAGGCTGGCATGCGCGTGCGGCATGTGTGCCTGGCATGTGCGTGCGGTAAGCGCGTGGGCAAGCGCATCTGGCAAGCCTTTACGGCATGCACGTCGGCAAGCACATCGGTAAGCGCATCTGGGGAACGCATCCGGTGAGTCTTTGGATCATCTTGGAATGGGCGGCCGACTTGGCGTGGACGCCGGTTAGGCATGGACGGCGCTTGGATTTCGGTATGGTGTGGACCATTGGCTTCTTCCATACGTAGATCAAGCAAAATCCTTTCCTTATTCAAATTCCAAAAGGTGTTATGCTTATGAAATGGGTTGGCTCCCTTTTTACCTCATAGCTTTGTTATCACGTCATGGTGTTAGCGGTAGCGTGTTAGTGATAAAGTTGGCAAGCATATTCCAACTATGTACCCAAGCGTTTCTCTTTCAATTTGTTTTATTGTTTTCTTGTCTTTGGTGTAAACCGTAGCCATAGGTATACCTTTCATAAACTTGTGGAAATACTTCATCATAAATAATTCTTCAAATATCACTTTGTAGTAACGTCTGCTAATAGTGACATGTAATTATTATCAGTGCAAAGTAGGTATGTACGGGTAGGTGAATTTTTTTTGAAAGGCAAACAAAGCGCTGGTTTATGGTTTTTGTCTTCTGGTTTCTTGGGTTGATAGGTAAATGTTACCTTGACAGTTTGGGTTATTCTTTTTGAATTGAATTGTTTAGGATTTGATTGTTTTAGTTATGATTGAAAGTGACGCAAACATCCCAGGAAAACCATGGAACCGTATGTTGGTAGATGATATGGGATGAAACATAACATGGCTATCGGTTTTATCATAACTTGAAAAAAGCAGACCACGTATTTTTTTGTCTAGATAAGACTTACTCGGTTTCTCGGAAGAGTCATGGGAAGTCCCCAATCTTAGAATCGTTCTTTGAGTTGTCGGATAATCTGTGCCTTAATCCAGTGGGCGGATCGTTTTGCTTCTAGCCTGTGAGAAGTCCCCTTGTCGCCTTGTCATGTCATGACTTATAATCGAGCCGTCGAGTAATCGACTCGGATCGAGTGGTAGCATCTTCGCCAAGTCCCAGTTTTCTCGTGTAGTTTTTACAACTAGTAACCGGGTCGTCACGGTAGTTGCGTCGGATTGAGTCGCCTTCCCTACCATCTTGACATCCGGGGTCGAAGAACGAGATTGATAGTCCGACATCGTGGCCGATAGATCAATCCTCCCGCTTGTGGTCGCCAATTGTTTATGGGTAAAAATCGTTTCTGCCGATTTCGGTAATTTCGATAGGTGAGTGAGAAACGGTTCAAACCCTAAACAAATGTCTTTACGTGAGCACTTTATAGATTTGAGAGATCAATCTGTAAGTCCGGCCTAAACCAAGAAATGGCCGTTCCAGACTTGCTTCGGTCACAAAGTGGAGGAGAAGGGTTGATTTGGGAGGGAAGCAAAGAAAGGTGTTGAGGAGAGTAGTATCTCAACTTGTATCGAGAAAGTGAAAGCTTAGGAAGTTTGCAAGAGATGAAAGATTTTTGGGAGAGCTTGCAAAGTTGCCTTTCCGAAGTGTAGTATTTTCTCTGACCAAGACTGTTGTCTGGTGGAAATAGGTAAGACCTATTTATACAAGTCGAGATTGAAACGTGCCTGGCCTCATGAAGGAAGAGAGTAAAGGGTGAAATAATGGGAGGAGGTGGTAACCGCATGGTTTAATGGGTGAAAACGTTTTTCACCATTATTTCCTCTTTTATTTGACTGCTTTATTCCTTTTCACGCTTTCTTAATGTGAGCGTAGTGTACGCTGCATCTTTGTGGCCACCAAACCAAAACCCTAAAGAAGCATCCCCGGTTTGTGTCGATGTCTCGAGTGTTGGTTGCATCTTGAGTGCAAGTGGCGCTGCTAGTGGTGCGTGTGGCATGTGCCAATGGCATGTGCGGAATTCCTTGGTGGTAGGTTGCACGGTTTGCAAGTTAGGCTACCAGCGTGTGTGTTTGGCATGTGCGGAATGCCTTGGTGGTAGGTTGCACGGTTTGCAAGTTAGGCTACCAGCGTGTGTGTTTGGCATGTGCGGAATGCCTTGGTGGTAGGTTGCACGGTTTGCAAGTTAGGTTACCAGCGTGTGTGTTTGGCATGTGCCAATGGCATGTGCGGAATGCCTTGGTGGTAGGTTGCACGGTCTGCAAGTTAGGCTACCAGCGTGTGTGTTTGGCGTGTGCCAATGGCATGTGCGGAAATGCTGACCTAGTTGCAAGTCTTGCGAGCCTAGGGCGCTATATTTGGCGTGGGCCAAAGGCATAGCGGCTTGGAAACATGGCTTGCGATACGTGTTGGCATGTGCCAATGGCACGTGCACCATGTTGACCTAGTTGCAAAGTCTTGCAAGCCTAGGGCGCTATATTTGGCGTGGGCCAAAGGCATAGCGGCTTGGAAATATGGCTTGCGACACGTGTTGGCATGTGCCAATGGCACGTGCGGCCATGTTGACCTAGTTGCAAGTCTTGCAAACCTAGGGCGCTATATTTGGCGTGGGCCAAAGGCATAAAGGCTTGGAAATATGGCTTGCGACACGTGTTGGCATGTGCCAATGGCACGTGCAACCATGTTGACCTTGTTGCAAGTCTTACAAGCCTAGGGGCGCTATATTTGTCGTGGGCAAAGGCATAGCGGCTTGGAAATATGGCTTGCGACACGTGTTGGCATGTGCCAATGGCACGTGCGGCCATGTTGACCTGAGTTGCAAGTCTTGCAAACCTAGGGGCGCTATATTTAGCGTGGGCCAAAGGCATAGCGGCTTGGAAATATGGCTTGCGACACGTGTTGGCATGTGCCAATGGCACGTGCATCCATGTTGACCTAGTTGCAAGTCTTGCAAGGCGCTATATTTGGCGTGGGCCAAAGGCATAGCGGCTTGGAAATATGGCTTGCGACACATGTTGGCATGTGCCAATGGCACGCGTCGCGGCCATGTTGACCTAGTTGCAAGTCTTGCAAACCTAGGGCGCTATATTTGGCGTGGGCCAAATGAATAGCGGCTTGGAAATATGGCTTGCGACACGTGTTGGCATGTGCCAATGTCACGTGCAGCCATGTTGACCTAGTTGCAAGTCGTGCAAGCCTAGGCGCTATATTTGGCGTGGGCCAAAGGCATAGCGGCTTGGAAATATGGCTTGCGACACGTGTTGGCATGTGCCAATGGCACGTGCGGCCATGTTGACCTAGTTGCAAGTCTTGCAAACCTAGGGCGCTATATTTGGCGTGGGCCAAAGGCATAGCGGCTTGGAAATATGGCTTGCGACACGTGTTGGCATGTGCTAATGTCACGTGCAGCCATGTTGACCTAGATGCAAGTCTTGCAGCCTAGGGCGCTATATTTAGGCGTGGGGCCAAAGGCATAGCGGCTTGGAAATATGGCTTGCGACACGTGTTGGCATGTGCCAATGGCACGTGCGGCCATGTTGACCTAGTTGCAAGTCTTGCAAGCCTAGGGCGCTATATTTGGCGTGGGCCAAGGCATAGCGGCTTGGAAATATAGCTTGCGACACGTGTTGGCATGTGCCGATCGGCACGTGCGGCCATGTTGACCTAGTTGCAAGTCTTGCAAGCCCTAGGGCGCTATATTTGGCGTGGGCCAATGGCATAGCGGCTTGGCATTGCTGCCATGGTGCGCAGGGTGCGGCTTGGTTTGGCATTGTTACCATGGTGCGCAGGGTGCGGCTTGGTTTGGCATTGTTTCCATGGTGCGCAGGGTGCGGCTTGGTTTGGCATTGTTGCCATGGTGCGCAGGGTGCGGCTTGGTTTGGCATTGTTGCCATGGTGCGCACAAGGTAGTTAATATCGTGTATCGGTATCGTATCGGTCGGGTCCTATACACCTATACAAATGATAATATTTGTTTTTATAGGCGATACATCATTAGGATTTTTTAATATTTATTATTTATCAAACAAAAAAAAAATATTGATATAACCATAATAGAAAATAATAATTGTAGTGAACATACTTCAACCTTACAAAATAAAAGGTGGTTGATTAAGCCTTATACTATCAACAACGAAACCAAACATTGAATGTACATTAGCCCATCAACATCACATTTACAAGAATTACATCCACCATAATCATATATGAAGTTACCAAAATTAGTGGGGTTACTTTCTTGAACTAAAAGTTCAAGAAATCATAATCAAAAGACAAAATACATTAGTGATATATCGGTGTACAAGTGAAACCTATATTATCGGTGTACAAGTGAAACCGATATATCGGTGATACGTACACATGACGATACACGCGTTTTTATCGTTTCTCCTTCGTATCGCCGATATTTTCAATATCGTAAAGATTTTTTCCTATATCCTATAAAAACCTTTAATATCGGCCTATACAACCGATATTGACTACCTTGGGTGCGCAGTATGTGGCTTGGTTTGACATTGTTGCCATTGTGCGCAGGGTGCGGCTTGGTTTGGCATTGTTGCCATGGTGCGCAGGGTGCGGCTTGGTTTGGCATTGTTGCCATGGTGCGCAGGTTGCGGCTTGGTTTGGCATTGTTGCCATGGTGCGCGTGATATGCGGCTTGGTTTGGCATTCTGCCATGGTGCGCGGGTGCGGCTTGATTTGGCATTGTTGCCATGGTGCGCTGATATGCGGCTTGGTTTGGCATTCTTTGCCATGGTGCGCGCCGAGGTGCGGCTTGGTTTTGGAATTAGGGTTACGTGTTGAAAACCCTAATGGTATTTTGAAAAAATACCCCTATTAATTATTTACACTGAAAGTTAAATGCTCTTAGTTAATGTGTTGCGGGTAACACTAGGTCATGGGGTTTTACGATTTTACCCCTTGTTTAAAAACCACCATCAACAGTAAGATATAAGGATGAGGATATGGTGGTAATTTTAACCCTACATATTGACTAAGTCAATTGGTTAGACCATTTTGGTGTGACCAAGTGAAAAAAGTAACGGAAAGGCCAGTTTATAAAAGACCTCAAAAAAATGGTCGGTTTATTAATTATATGGTTTGAAGCTGGTCACTTTGTTAATTTGCCCAAAAAGAAAACAACGCTTTCCGTAAATAGTTTAACACTAACTTGGGAAGGTTTGATAACTTCCTGAACAAGTTATCTCTGTGTGTATATTTATATATATACACAACTAGAAAGGAGTTACATGTTGAAAAATGGGTTCAAATAGAGGATGAAATAAACGAGAAAGAAATTGTTGTACTCAAAAGCTTTCAAGGCTCATACGATTTCTTTTAGACAATTATTTCTACCCTCCCAATAAATTGGCGATTACAACGGGTATGTGAAATAATGCCTTCGAGGATACAATGAAAAGCCCTACAACGAAATTGAATTCAAGGTTTGTACCCCTTGATCCAATCAAGAACACATGTAAACAAAATTCACGATGATGCTTTTTGAAAAGAGAGAAAACGAGAGAAGGTTTTTCGATTGTGTCTTAAACGAGTTTTGGGAGATGCTATTTATGGAGGTTTTCGCATCTGTTGGGAATAGACATTTTCACCAACAGGTTTCTCTGAAACGATGAGTCTCTTCATCATCAGACATCAATGGCGTCTGTTGGATTTGAATATTAAGGTATGTTTGTAACGGTCCAAACAAGGTTACTTACAGAGGCTACGCCCCAGGACCCCTCGGATAGCGTTGTTGAAAATATTCCAACATTCTCCCTATTTTCAAAAACCATAAAACAAAGTTAAAAACTTTTAAATCACACTGGTAATCAGCAAGTGACCGCCTACGTACAGTGGGATCAAGCCAACATAGTTCAAGCACAATTGAGACTAAGCATCATCGTTGAAATCAACACATAAATGATAGGTATCTTTTGGATTTGAACCTTCATAGTGTAAGAAACTCAAAGCCTTATCGAGATCCTATGGTGAAACTAGTCTTGAACCAAGTATCCCTTATGATAAAACCGGAGTCTCCACACATATTGATTTCATAAATCATGTGTTACGTAGCCAAGCATGTTAATGGCCTTGTGCTTATATCCTTTTCATGAGTCTTCTTTAGAGAACGGTCTTCTTCTCTTAGGAAACGGCACGATTTCCATACTCATATAGGTAAGTCTCGAAAGTGTTTACTGCGATACACCTTTTACTAAGAACAATTAATTGGGGGATATGTAAACTAATTGGGGGATATAGCTACGGGACAAAAACGGTGTCCCAATAGCAAATCTGGGTGACCCCCTATGTAATTATTTTTTAATTCCTAATCTGGCCCCCACTAATCGGGATTATTGATTAATTATAATTAGTAAAATGTTAAGTATTTGGGGGATAAATTAGTGTATTTATTTTTATTTGAATTTGTGTGGGTTAGTTGAGAGTAGAAGGAGGGAAAATGGTTTTGAGTGGAATTTTTTTTTTTGAAAATGGAAGATGATTGTGATGAGAGAATTCTTGCTAAGAGGTTGACAATTTGATTTTTTTTTCTTTGAATCCACCATTGTTGCAATGAAAAAGCTTGGTGCCTGGCATGGTATTCAACCAAAAACCATGCCGGAATTTCTTTGGAAATTTTCATAAATTGTTTGCCACTATCCAGGGGTTCGGGCGTAGCACGGTTATACGATTTTCTATACACACGTACAAAATTTTTCGGGTTTTGATCTTCAAAACCTATTTGTTACTTTTAATCGATCTACTTAGACACGATTGTGCGATTTTCGAGCATCTTGGAACTACTTAGGCATGGTTTTGCTTAAATTTCTATCTTGGAACATGATGAAAAGTATCCGAGAAAATTGATTTTTTTCACTTAACTACCGGCATTGATAGATTTATATCGAGCATACCGGCATTTAGTTCAAGCATTGAATTTCATCACTTAGGCATGGTCTTCATCATTTCCGACATGTTCTTCATCACTTAGGCGTGGTCTTCATCCTAAATAACCATGCGGAACTCACTTCGTGGTCTTCATCCTAAATAACCATGCGGAACTCACTTCCGGTGTGGTCTTCATCCTAAATTTCTATGCTCACATGACGAAAAGTATTCGAAAGAAAATTGATTTTTTTTTTTTTCACTTGGCTCTAGGCATTAATAGATTTATATCGAGCATGCGGGAATTTAGTTCCGCATTGAATTACATCAATTCCGGCATGGTCTTCATCACTTAGGCGTGACCTTCATCATTTCCGACATGTTCTTCATCACTTCCAACATGGTCTTCATCATTTCCTAGGCGTGGTCTTCATCATTTCCGGCATGTTCATTATCATTTCCGACATGTTCTTCATCACTTCCTAGAGAAGGAGAAGAGAATTTGAAAGGAAATGGGAAATTTAGAATTTGAAAGAGAATGGGGAATATTTGGGTTTCAAAGTTTTAACCTAAAAAGATTAATAAGAAGTGGACATGGAAATGAGGAATATGATTTTGTTTTTTGATTTTAAGTTTTTTGATTTTTATTTTGAGGGAAGAGTATTTTAGTATTTTTGCCCTCCAAAAACACCCCTTAGCAGACACTATTGGTTAGGGGAAGTAATTGATATCCCCCAATTAGTTTCTATATCCCCCAATTGCGTGTTCTTTTACTAATCACAGACTCATTAAGGATTTACATCCATCCTATTTTCTTACGAACCCGGCTTACTAATTAGAAATGGGAAGTTTTATATTCCAACATTACATACCTTTTGAGTTTCTGCAATAGTCTTATCCTAGCTATGGAAAAGGCTCCCTCGATTCTCATGATATCAATCGGGAACGATCTCTAACCGATTTTCATCATCTGTAAATATTTGTCACAGTGATTTTTATGCAGAAACACAAGAATCAAACAACGATTTCAACATGTTTTACCATTGTCATCAATTTTTCAACATTTTCTTAAAGAAATTGATTTACTGATTTAAATCAGATTCAAATCAAGAGCCAGTATACCTCTTTTTCTAAAAAAAACAAAAACGAATGAATCTAAAGAGAAATTAAAAAAAATATGAAAAAATAATTAGAGTGATTAATTTCTTAATTTTTGTACAAACTAAACAAACATATTTATTAGAAACCGAGTAAATACTTTATTAAATTCTCAACACAAAATTGGTTAAAAAGACCAAAATCAAAATTTCCTGGTGAAAAGGACGATTCGATTTAGAATCTTGTTTAAATGGACAAAAATTTAAAAATAGGCGGGGATGTAACCAGTTTCATCCTGTCCATTTTCAAATATTTTTTCTTATTTTTATTTCACATGGGATGCATCCGGTTTCATCCTTCTATTTTTTTAAGTTTAAAGCGGGGATGAATCCAGGTTTCATCCTTGTTATTTTTTTTTTGTCTATTTCACTTGTAAAATTTTTTATCGTCTATTTGAACCGTGTTTTAAATTTTTTGGAATGAATGGCCCCATTTTTTCCTAATTCTCAACCGGTGAATAGAAAAAGCAAAAGAAATCTAAAAAGAAGATAAGAAAAGATATGATGTGCCAAAAGAAAGCAAAGGACGAGGCGTCATCATTAATTCATCGTCATTGGCCAGGACAAAGCAAAAGCAAAAGCGAAAGATGAAAATCCAAAATTTCAATAATAACACTTTGGCAAAATTAAAGATTATTCCGTCCAAATCTTCTTCCAAGATTAGGAAAGATGGAGGGAAAATCGAGTTTTATATATTATATATTTTGCAGTCTTAATCTTGTGCAGTAGACCCGGCTTTCTCAGTCTTATTGCGGACAAATTTAAATTTGTCTGATGTGTGTGTCAAAGTGTCGTAACACGTAGAAAAGGTTCTCGTAATTCCTTGGTTAATTTGTCAAGCATTCTCTTGGGTTCTCCTTGTGATTGAAGAACGAATAATGCGTAATGAAAAAGTTGCGTACTCAGTATTGGTTAAAGTATATATATCCGAGTAATAAGTCGTTCTTAAACTTGGCCCAAATTATTTTTGTGCAGTTTGTAAGTCTTCTGATGGAGTTGTTTGCCGGGCAGGACTCCAAAATGAATGAAATTCACGCGCTTGTTGTTCACGATCAAAAATTCTATAAGTAATATTTTGGACTTTTGGTAACGATCTTATACATTTTATACAGTTTATTTTTTCGTGACGGTTTTGGTCGAACAAGTACTCATGGAGTCCAATTGATTGATTGAACATAACATTGACCAGTTGACTGCGTACTGTTGAACAGTCAAGTATGCGGATGTACTCCTACTAGACACTCAAAGCACTGTTGAAAGTTGACTGTGTAGTTTTGACCAATCAATTTGAGTCCAGTTGACTGGTTAATATTTTGAGCACATCATTGGTGCACTTCAAAAAGAATTTTATACCGCATTCATTTTGCAGTAGTGTATGTCATCGTTTCTGGGACACAAACATTCATACCTTGACCTTTTAGTCTTTTTTGTTTTTTTTTTGAATTTCACCTTTATAATGGTCCTCTCCCGGAATTTCACCTTTTTTATTCAGTAAGGATACATTCTAAGTTCTAACTCATAAGAGCAGACCACCTACTTCTCATCTTAAAATATCAATTTCCATCGATTTCTCAATCTTCAACGTATAATTATCTTACTATGGCGTTTGAAGAGATTTCTTCCGGCGGTGTGACAGAAATATTAAACAAATTGGTTCCTGATGTTGCTCAACAAATTACTCTGGCTTGGGGTGTCAAAGATGATTTGAGAAAGCTTCAAAAAACCATGGAAATGATTCTTGCCGTCATAGCTGATGCTGAAAGGAGGCAAGTGACAGAAAAAGCTGTACGCCTTTGGCTTAGATGGCTGAAACATGTTGCTTATGATGCTGAGGATACGATAGATGAGTTCTCCTACGAAACAACGCGTCGGTTGCTAAGGGGGAATAACTTGAAGTATAAGGCTCGTGATTTCGTCTCATCTGCCAACCCACTCGCATTTCGTTTCAAGATGGCCAGGAAAATCAAACATATCAATCAGAGGTTAGATGAAATTACCAAAGATATGAGTAGGTTTTACTTGCAAACTACACCTGCTAGTGATACTTCTGTTCTTCTTGGTGAAAGTAGTGAGCAACGGAGCCGACAAACTGCGTCCTATATCAATGATTCGGACGTTATAGGGCGGGAAGATGATAAGGAAAGAATAATAAATATGTTAACCAGAGTCATCCCATCGTCATCAAAATCATCTGATAGCAATCCGGAACAGGTCTCTGTCATTTCCATAGTGGGGATGGGGGGACTTGGTAAAACAAGTCTAGCCCAGCTCGTCTACAAAGATAAGTTGGTAAATGATCATTTTCAGCAAACAATGTGGGTCCATGTATCTGAAGATTTTGACGTGGAAAAGCTCTTAACGAAAATTATGGAGTCCTCGACTATGAAAAAGTTTGCTACTTTATCAAACTTCGATGTACTAGTTCGTAAAGTTCGAGAACAACTAAATGGGAAGAGATATTTGCTAGTACTCGACGATTTATGGAACGAGGATGCTGAGCAATGGGAGATACTCCGCAATGCATTGATCGTTGGAGCTCAAGGGAGTAAAATATTAACAACTACACGTAAAAGGCAGGTTGCGGATGTTGTGAAGGAAGCATTCCTCCCTACTTCTTAGAAAAATTACAAGATGATGAATGTTGGTCCATTATGGAGAGAAGAGCCTTTTCTCCCGGCGGAGCACTGAAGACACCAACTATGATTAACATTGGAAAAGAAATAGCCACTAAATGTAGTGGTTTACCACTAGCAGCAAAGTTTCTCGGCAGCCTAATGCACTCAAAAAATAGTGAGAGCAATTGGCTATCTATTAGAGAAAATGATATGTTGAACACACCTGAAAGCAAAATCGTGTCAATATTGAAACTGAGTTATGATAACTTGTCACCTCCTTTGCAGCGGTGTTTCTCTTACTGCTCGATCTTTCCCAAAGAATGGGAGTTAAGCAAGCGAATTCTTATCCAGCTGTGGATGGCCGAAGGATTCCTGCAGCCTTCTACTAACGCGGGAAATGACTGCTCGTTCGAGGACATTGGAGAGGAATACTTTGAGACCTTATTGTGGAGTTCCTTTTTTGATGGGGTAAAAAAGAATGAGTTAGATGATGTTACGACATTCAAGATGCATGATCTTGTCCATGATCTTGCCGAGGCAGTTGTCGGAGATCATGAATGCTCGATTGTCAAGGATACTGATCAGTTGGAAAATATTCCTGAAGTTCGGCGCTTAAACTTAATGCTGGAAAAATTCTCAACAAGCACCAAAACCTTTAGCAATATAAAGAAGTTGCGGACGATTATCGTTTTTGGGCGGAAGTACTCTTTCAATCTCAGCAGATTATCAAGTAATAAGCACCTGCGTATTCTACACTTGGGTGACCCATTTAAAGACAATTCGAAGAAAAATATAGGAAGACTCTTAGGATAAGGCAATTAAGGTACTTACAGATGTCCTCTATATATCTGTTCGGTAATTTTCCCTTTAGTAGACTTTACAATTTGCAGACATTGGTGTTAAGTAGGTGTGGCCATGTTCAAAAGCATTTTAAAGAGATTGGATCTTTAAAACAATTACGGCACCTTGATATGTCGTTTTCAGATATCCAAGAATTACCTGATTCTGTTTCTAGCCTCCACAATTTGCAAACATTAGATCTCAACCATTGTGAAAAGTTAACTACCTTTTCCGAGTCTGTCACTGGATTAGAGTGTCTAAGAATTCTTGATATGTCATTTACACCTATTGAAAAACTGCCTGATTTTGTTATTAGTCTCCCCAGTTTGCGAACACTAGATGTCAATACTTGTAAGAAATTAAAAACGTTACCCGAGTATGTGGCAGGTCTTAAGAATTTGAGGATATTTAATTTCAAAGGCTGCCCATTACTAGAAGCATTACCAGAAGATTTTGGAGGTTTAAGTCAGTTGAGGTATCTTAGCTTAGAGGGTACTGAGATCGAAGTATTACCAGAGTCTTGCACTAACCTCCGGAATCTTGAGTATCTGTATCTTGGGGAGTGTGAGCTTCCAACAGAGGTAACGAATTGGATAAACCTGAGAAAGTTTTATTTTTTCAACATGGAAACACCAAAGGGTATTGGGAAATTAGTCTGGCTGCAAGAATTGTGTTACTATGTGCGACAAAAAGATATCAACGGGCAGGCTGAATGCAGTGATGGAATCCAAGAGTTAAGAAACCTAAACTTTCTTGAGGTGCTAGTTATCGGGGATCTTCAGCACGTGGAAGACCCAATTGATGCGAAGAGAGCAAACTTGAAAGGAAAACAGAATCTCCATGAATTGTATCTAAGATGGGGTGAAACAGAAGAAGAAGAAAAAGAGTTGGAGATGAGTAGTTGGGATCAGAATTCATGTAATTTTCAAGTCTTTGATGCTCTCCAGCCTCCCACTTGTTTGAAAGCATTGTTTATTGAAAACTTCATGGGGTCCGACCTTCCCACGTGGATGTGTACTCTTCAGAATTTGGATTTGATGTCACTTCAAAACTGCTCAGAGATTAAACAACTTCCACCATCTATTGGGCAGCTCCCACGACTCAGGTACCTTACGCTTAAAGGAATAATGTCTTTGGAGAGTTTAGATATTGGCGGATTTCCTTCCTTAGTTCGACTGGAACTTAAAGATATGTTCCTTCTAGAAGAATTGTGTTATTCATATCCTTGTCTTCGGTATATTGGTATTGACGGCTGCAAAAGCTTAACAGAGATCCCTTCATTTCCTTCTCTGGAGTGTTTGAAATTAGAGAATGTGGATCCCAAGTTAGTATGCTCACTTGGGAGAACCCAACCATCTCTCCTGTACCTAATGTTGAAGAATATCGAGGATCTTATATACTTCCCAATAACCATACTTGATAACAATCGTAATCTTCAAGGTTTGGGTATTGAAGGGTGCAATCAATTTCAAGGCTTTGGTTTCAATGACAACTTGGTTAATCTATTTGGCCCTGATCTCTATAGCGGCGGCTCTATTCAAACTCTGGAATTCTCTGATTGCCCGCTGCTTAAGATTCTTCCCGATTTACGAGGATGGACTTCTCTTCAGAAACTATTCATTTGGAATTGCCCACAAGTGAAGGAGTCTTTAACCTATGATCTCAAATCCCTATCCTTTCTTAAACAACTTGTTGTCGATTTTATTCAAAGGGACGAGCAGCGGGGAGATCCATCTGTTGTAGAAGACTTGGTTAATTTGATGGATACGTAGCAGGTACTCTATCTCTCTCTATGTCTCTACTTATAATAATTTGGTTAATTTCGAAAAACGATTTATGGTAGCAAGATAATTCCAAAAGCCCTTTAACATCATCGCTTGTACGTTACAATCTCAAAGATGTTTAGTCCCTCAACTTCATAGTCAAAACTTTTTCGTGGGCTTAAAAAATGTGAAATCTCAAAGATTTTTGTTTCATTACTCTATACATTTTTACAGGTGCTGGTTCTTGGTATTGAAAAGCAAGGCATACCTGTAGATATAATTCATTTCTTGGATGGTTGTGCTGAGATTCCTCATTCGGGAGTTGTCAGGTCTCTCAATGTTCATGTCACTGGCGCAATTGCTCTATGGGAGTATACTCGACAACAGCGGTCTTAAAAGTCCTCCACCTCTTCCTCCTGATCCATATCAAGAATTTATATGGGAACGTAAGGTGTTTCAATGTATAGGGAGATTAAAGAAGAGGTTAAGTTTTGTCTGCTTAACGGCACTAAAAATCATGTGTAACAACTACAATCATAATTCATGTCAGCGTCTCAGTAAATCCATATTTCCTCTGTAGAATACCTATATGGAAATTTTATGATAGAATATTTTTGAAGATTCGACTTGTATTCATTCATAAAACTGTAATCATGAGCATAGGACTTTTATTACGACCACACACACGAAAACAACAAATAAAATTATCAATGAGTTCATGAGCATTGATTGATGAAGCGCTCTCTCCTTTCGATATAGCAGACAAGATAATCAATATGGTCTCTCGCCTATAATATTACCGGGCGGACTGTAATTACAATTCATAAACACATCACCATCATCACACTCAACTCGAGCACATCCAATCCTTCTCGTATTTCTCCACACAATTTGTGTATAATGGCCGCACTCTTTACCGGCTTGACATGTATTGGTAGCGTATGAATAAAACTTCTCCTCGCATTTACGGCGTCTGTTGGTTCCCAACTAGTACCACTTCCCCAATAAATATTTTCACCTAATTTGAAATTTCCCTTGGGTAATGAATGTTGTAAACTACAGTCACTTTTCCTTTGATTTGCCCAAGATCTTGCATAGTTTTCAAGCCGTGAATCCCATATCAATGGCATCTCCAACTTTTGTGCCCTTACCCAATTATGAGCAAACAGATACTGTAAAGACTCTCCTATACAACCCCAGCACAAATCCTTCGACGCATTATATACTCCCTCTTTATCAGGCTTTGGCCGCCGATCAGTTTCAATTCCCTGTATGTTTTGCGAATTTGACAGTTCTGAGGCAGCTGGATGGAGTAGTGTAGTAGAATTTGTAGTGATTAAGAGTGAGATTAGACACAAAAGAGATAACGGAGAAGAATGAAAGCCTTTCATAGTTTATCTTTTTAAGGTGTTTTCAGTGAATGAGAAAGAGATGAAATACATGGTTAGCTAGAGACTTTATTGAATGTTAATTTGCCCGTGAAGAGGGTACGTCATTTTTTGTGTGGCAACGTCCCGTGAACCATGAAAGTTATGTTTAGTTTTGTCTGGTTTGTTTCTAGTGGGGACATTAGAGTATCTTCCATGGAACATCTAGAAACTCCATTTTTTTTTTTAAAAAGAAAAAGCATAGGCCTAGAAAGGCACTTAAGACCAGTACAAAGAGTTTGTGATGGCATTGGCATTGGATGTACCACTCATCCTGCCAACATTGTTTTTACACAAAAGAGCTAAATTGAAAGCATCCATATTTTGAAGACGATGGATGATTTTAAGATTCAGTAAAACAAAAGATATTGGATTTATACCAATATTTCTACTACTTTCTTCTTGACAGTTATTTCGTTCATGATAACTAAGGTGAAATCTTCCTCTAACAGCTTCATGGTAGAGCATCTTGAAACGAACCAGTATCTCCATGGACTCAACAGATATTACTATGTTTGTGTGCTGCAATTCTTTAGCCCACTGGAAAGCTAGGTCTGCTCCTCCTGTTGCTCCCCATTCTCCAGAGTATCCTGGATGTCCTCTAGTTCCACTATTATTTCCTGCAAAATCTGTCATAGTTAGAGCAGTATAGTATAATAAGTTCTCAGGGTCTTGTAGAGTACATATGTTGATATTATTCCCAAACTCGATGTTGCATTCAAAGTTATAAGGAGTAATATTTTGTTGCATTATGATATCAGTTTCCTCATGTAAGAGTGGGAAGTTGTTCATGATGTGATCTTGCATGTAATGTATTCATTATGATTGCACAAATGCTGCTTAATACGGAAAGATGTTACTCCGAAGATTAGGTCAATTTGTCCGAATATCGGGTCACATTTGGTCAGTCCGGATATACCAACAAGTAGTGGCATAAATTTTGCAGTCAGTGCTGGTAATTCCAGGTTGAAACCAGGAATTCAGCCAGTCTATGAAAATGGTATTGTTGTCAAACTGAGTATTGTGAGAGCTAAGAATTATCTGCCAAACCAGAGTAGCAGCAGGACAATTTAGGAACATGTGAGACATGGTTTCTTCTTCCCCACTATTGCAAACAGTGCATATAAGATTGATGTAGTGTAGTATGCTAGCTGTTTTGGCATTAGTGGGAAGAATTCCATGAGCACATTTCCAAATGAAAATTCTGATAACTGGAGCCACCTCCATGTTCCAAATGGCTTCCCAGTTCCCAGTTGTAGTATCATTTCTGTAAAGGTTTCCAATTTTTGTCTTGTACAGCTCCTTGACAGAAAACACTCCCGTGTCATTAAGATTCCATATTATCGTGTCTTCTTCATTTGGATGGGTCTGCAGGTTGATGATCAGTGCAGCCTTAACATTACTGAAGTAGTTATAAACTTGAGTTTCATCAAGGTGACTGCCTACGTACCCGAGTGGGATCAAGCCAACGTAGTTCACGCTTAGTTGGGAAATAAGCATCTTCGTAGAAATCAATACATAAATGATAGGTATCTTTTGGATTTGAACCTTCACTTAGTGTAAGAAATTCAATTACAGGATTATTAACAGTTATAACTGTTGCAGGACTTGTTACAGGTGTATCCGTTACTGAAAAAGAAACTGTGACAACTAACACTGTGATAAAATTCCTGATTTGGTGTAGTGTTGGTTGAATCAGACTCTTCTTGGTTGAATCTTACTCATTATATCTGACTCATTATAAAATTATAGAATTAAATTAGATATGTTCCCAACTATTACAACCTGTCTCAAATATTTTGCGAGTCAGATCTAAACATAAAAGGTGTTAGAATTTAATGTTTACATTATAATTTGTTAATGATTTTAGTGTATTTAAATTAGAGCAAAGAGGTGCAGAACAAGGTGAACAAATGGGTTTTGAAAGAGACCAATGGATTAATTAAAAATCTTTTTCCTGATGGAGTTGCCAATGAACATACAAAAATTATATTGGCAAATGCACTCTATTTCAAAGGATGTTGGGAAGGCTGAGATCAATTTGAACGGTCACTAACGAAGAATTCAAAGTTTTATCTTCTGGATGAGGAAAACACAGTACAAGTTCCCTTCATGTCGTCCATAGAATACCAATATATTACTTGTTATGATGACTTTAGAGTACTTAAGCTCCCATACAAATGTTCAAAAACGCACGGAAATGCTGGTCGAAGTTTTTCTATGTATATAATTTTACCTGAGCGAAGAGATGGGCTTGGTGAACTTATAGCAAAGGTGAGTTCCAATTCACTGGCTTTACTGCATAAATATGTTCTAGGCGATAGAGTGCGGTTCCAACGAGAAAATTCAAGGTTCCGAAGTTCAAAATTCTTCATGATTTTGAAGCATCGAGAGTACTCAAGGAAGTAGGTATTTGTTTTGCCTTTGAATAAAAACAAAGCAGAGCTGACGGAGATGGTGAGTATTAATGGTACTAAGGACAATAAGCTTCATGTTGACAATGTTTACCACAAGTGTTTTGTTGAGATTGATGAAAAGGGAACTGAAGCTGCTGCTTCTACTTGTGTTCAGGCGTACTCTTGTTGTGATTGTGCACCTCCTCCTTCTCCTCCTAGAGTGGATTTTGTGGCGAATCATCCTTTCATGTTTATTATAAGAGAGGAGCAGAGTGGTGTGGTTTTATTCATGGGGCATGTCCTTAATCCTTTGTTAAATTAGTGTGATGATGTCTTGGGATTGTCTCCCTAACTCATGTTTCAGTTTCATTAAGCATAATTTAGAACTTCCAACTTTAATTGAATCAATATTCTAGACTTCTTGTCATGATTTTAGTCATCAAATGAAATCTAAGTTTGAAGAAATTCTTGAATATACTTTTCGATATCGAGAGTTGGCAACTAATACTTCTGCATGTCTATCAATAGGATATCCAATTCGGAAAATGGGTCATTTGTCCAAAAAAATTTAAAACATGGTTCAAATGGACGAGTAAAAATTATTATGGGTGAAATGGACACAAAAAAAATAGCAAGGATTAAACTGGATTCATTCCTGGCTTAAACTTAAAAAATAGCGAGGATGAAACTGGATGCATCCTGATATAAATAAAAAATAAAAAAAAAAAGAATTTGAAAATGGGTAGGATGAAACTGGTTACATCGTGACTATTTTTATATTTTTGTCCATTTAAACAGTATCAAAATCTAAATGTCTTTTTCACCCAGGAATTATTGATTTTGGTCTTTTTAACCAATTTTGGGTATCCAATTTAACTGGACACACCACTATAGATCTACATTGCAGAATTCACATGATAATTAACTCAATGTTTGACGTTTTGAGAAAAATTGGGACAAGGCCATACAATGTAGATACTGACCTGCTCTCATTCGTTCATATCATGTTTCTTTTTATAACTTTTGTTTTCGACAAGCAAAACAGAAAGACAAAAAAAAAAAGACAAGAACTTAGAACTGACATCCACTATGACATGAGACCAGAATTACAAGAGGCGGAAGAGTAGCTTCCAACCACCAGTTCGAAATGTGGTCTGAAAAAGCACAGGCCACAAGAGCATGAGCTGAACTATTTGTTTGCCTCTTTTCTTTGGTAAACTTTGAAGGATATAAATAGAGAACTCGAAGATCTAGCTTTAATGTGCAGACATAGTTGTTAAGATCTCCAATGGATCTGCTGAATTTCATTGTTTTATGATCCTTATCAGCATCACTTGCTAAACAACACTTCCAATAGTGAAACATTCTAGTTTTAGTCGGTCAGTAAAGTCCAAATTAAGTTAAAAGTAGCTTTGACTTCTTCTTTTTTATGGAAAAGCCACATACTAGCAACTGAATTTACTGGAGTGCTTAAAGTTTTCTGAGGTCAACAGTTCCATGATTGCTAGGGGGACCGAATTAGCAGGGGTATCATTTTAAACGAGACAAAAGAGGTATATCTGATCTTGGCCGTCGGATCACTCTAACGGTACCCCTGCTAATTCCGGTCCCCTTTAACAATTGTGAAAAGTTCTATCTAGAGTTCTTTTTTATAATTCTCGTTCCCATGTGCATCATTATTGCGCGGGTGTTGATGGTGGTTTTTAGACAAGGGGTAAAATCGTAAAACCCCATGACCTAGTGTTACCCGCAACACATTAACTAAGAGTATTTAACTCAGGTGTAAATAATTAATATGGGTATTTTTTCAAAATACCAGATTAGGGTTTTCAACACAGAACCCTAATTCCAAAACCAAGCCGCACACTACGCACCATGGCAACAATGCCAAACCAAGCCGCATACTGCGCACCATGGCAACAATGCCAAACCAAGCCGCATACTGCGCAACATGGCAACAATGCCAAACCAAGCCGCATATTGCGCACCATGGCAACAATGCCAAATAAAGCCGCATACTGCGCACCATGGCAACAATGCCAAACCAAGCCGCACCACGCACCATGGCAGCAATGCCAAACCAAGCCGCATATGGCACCATGGCAACAATGCCAAACCAAGCCGCATCTGCGCACCATGGCAACAATGCCAAACCAAGCGCATATTGCGCACCATGGCAACAATGCCAAATCAAGCCGCATCTTTGCGCGCCATGGCAACAATGCCAAACCAAGCGTACCTGCGCGCCATGGCAGCAATGCCAAACCAAGCCGCATCTCGCACCATGGCAACAATGCCAAACCAAGCCGCATCTCTACGCCATGGCAATAATGCCAAACCAAGCCGCATCTCAAGCGCCCATGGCAACAATGCCAAACCAAGCCGCCACTCGCGCACCATGGCGTAATGCCAAACCAAGCCGCATCTGCGCACCATGGCAATAATGCCAAACCAAGCCGCATATCATGCGCACCATGGCAACAATGCCAAACCAAGCAGCATCTCGCGCGCCATGGCAACAATGCCAAACCAAGCCGCTATGCCTTTGGCCCACGCCAAATATAGCGCCCTAGGCTTGCAAGACTTGCAACTAGGTCAACATAGCCGCACGTGCCATTGGCACATGCCAACACGTGTCGCAAGCCATATTTCCAAGCCGCTATGCCTTTGGCCCACGCCAAATATAGCGCCCCTAGGATTGCAAGACTTGCAACTAGGTCAACATGGCCGCACGTGCCATTGGCACATGCCAACACGTGTCGCAAGCCATATTTCCAAGCCGCTATGCCTTTGGCCCACGCCAAATATAGCTCCCTAGGTTTGCAAGACTTGCAACTAGGTCAACATGGCCGCACGTGCCATTGGCACATGCCAACACGTGTCGCAAGCCATATTTCAAGCCGCTATGCCTTTGGCCCACGCCAAATATAGCGCCCTAGGTTCGCAAGACTTGCAACTAGGTCAACATGGCCGCACGTGCCATTGGCACATGCCAACACGTGTCGCAAAGCCATATTTCCAAGCGCTATGCCTTTGGCCCACGCCAAATATAGCGCCCTAGGCTTGCAAGACTTGCAACTAGGTCAACATGGCCGCACGTGCCATTGGCACATGCCAACACGTGTTGCAAGCCATATTTCCAAGCCGCTATGCCTTTGGCCCACGCCAAATATAGCGCCCTAGGCTTGCAAGACTTGCAACTAGGTCAACATGGCCGCACGTGCCATTGGCACATGCCAACACATGTAGCAAGCCATATTTCCAAGCCGCTATGCCTTTGGCCCACGCCAAATATAGCGCCCTAGGTTTGCAAGACTTGCAACTAGGTCAATATGGCCGCACGTGCCATTGGCACATGCCAACACGTGTCGCAAGCCATATTTCCAAGCCGCTATGCCTTTGGCTGATGCGTGTCGTAGGTGCAATCAAATTAATTCAATGTTTCCACTCAATTAAAAATAATATAATGGAAGTCAAGTTCGTTCCCACGAGGAGCAAGAGATCTTAGTTGTAAAAGTTGTCACGAAAGGGGGTGTAAAAGCAAAATAAAAATAAACAAAGCAATTGAAATCGAAAGTTAAAAGTTAAAAGATGAAAGCAATAAGAGAGACAAGATCAAGGAATCCTTCTTCGTTACGAAACAATGAATCAAGTTATGTTCTTTTCTACTTGTTATTAGTCACAGATTATCACCAACCGTAGGATAGCAGGTACGCTTAGCTAGCCCCAAAATCCCTAATTTCACCGAGTAACAGTCCGCTTAGTTATCGAGATTCTATTCAAAAGAACCACCTTGAGGTCCGCTTACAAGATGTAATTCCCGAGAATGCATTAAGATTTATGAATTTAGGTTTAGTACTAGTAGTTAAACTCGGTTCGCTTGGTCCACTTTCTAGCGTTGTTTCTACACACAATTGCTCCACGGAATCCCTCCGCAAGGTCTTGTGTTTTCTACTTGTGTAAAGTGTCGAAACGATTACGTATTCCCTAACTTATACTAGATATAGATCAATTAACAAATTAATTTAGCGTGCACTCCAAACAATCTATCAATCAATCATGAATGTCTTTAAGATCACTCCTATTAGTAAAAACAATCGATAATCATGCGAAAAATCTCAAGATAGAATTGAAAACAAAAACTCAAATCATGTTCAGAACTAGGAATTCATCCTCAATCAATAAGAAAATTAGCTACTCATGTTTTTGAAATTCACACAAATAATAATTATTAAAAGAAGAATTTTCAAATTCACACAAGTAATTAAAAAGAAAAATCTTAGAAAAGCAAGCAAAAACACAAGTGTTGTGTGTGTAGAGAGGTGTGTAGAAGTTGTAGAAAACTTCTCTATTTATAGGCTTCAATATTCTCCAAATCTTCTAAGGAGTAGAATCCTTTTCCTTTTGCAATTCAATTTCCAATTCCAAGCTTTTCTCAACTCTTCCACCTTCTCTTTCCAAATTTGAGTCCAATTCTCCATCCAATTCCAAGCCCAAGTCTTCACACCCATGAGAGAAATCCATAGAAAATTCTGGAATTTTTGGCTCGCCGGAAAACTGGGATTTTGGCCGGAATTGTCGCCGCGTGGTCGCTTTGAAAATTTCTTCTGTCGGGAGAATATTCGACGGAATATTCCGTCGATCCACCGTTAGGACTAACGGTCAAACAGGTCAACCGTCAGTCAACTGTTAGTCAAAGGTCAAGGAGAAGGAGAGTCAGACTCTGAGTCAGCAGCTGAGTCCAGCTAACTGGGCTGACTCGGCTAAGTTGCCATGCATAAGCCTTTGCTCTGGCCAGAGCTGCGTGTTGCACCAGGATAGTGCTTCCAGCCATCTTAGCTGAGTATCTTCTGTGTTTCTGTAGCTTAGTCACGGCCAAGATGGCCATCAATCTCTTCCAACACCATTTCGACTCCCATGCAACAACACTTCTTCACGACCATGAGGGCTATTCCACCATCTCAGGTTAGCTCCATCTCTGCCTGCACCTAAACCTGGGTCTTCACCATTACAGGCCACAGCAGCTCCAGCCAATACCACCAGCCTGCTCATTCCATCTTGCCAGCTTACCAAGCCATTGCCAGCTCCTCTCTGTTCAAATCCTAGGATACATCTATTTGCACAATTCCATCATTCCCTGTACTCGAGTTACTTCTCCTCGCCACAATGCACCCGACACCGCCAACACATATTCCTCGATGGCCCTCATTTCAAAGACATACCATTCTCATCTCTGCCGCAACACTTGACACCAATCTCACCGCTTCAAGCACCGGTTCCTGTAATGCCATCACCCGAGTTCAAACCAACTCACTCTCCTATAATTCCACCAGAAATACAACTTCCAGTAGCCACCACCACCGATTCCAGCAACACCCATTTCATCCATCTACAGCTGCATACCACCTCCATCTGCTTATCTGAACTGCCAATAACCTCTGACATCCTCATTATTGAGCAATCAACAAAAAACCCTGAGTCTTCATAACACCAACAAAGACCAAAACCCATCTTTTATTTCTCCATTCAAACTCAATCTCCACCTTTCTATCAATCCACCACAGACCCATCTCCCTGAATCCTTACCATCTCCAAATCAATAGCATCATGGTCTTCAAACCCTTAAATCAATTTTAGCTCTTTGATTCACATCATCCACTCTCGATCTACATCTTCAATGGAAACACAGAGAACTCAGTTCTTGAAGCAAAACCCATTTTTCTTATACTCACAGTACTCCTCATAATTGATTAAGCACTACCCATGAACATTTCCAGGCAAAACCCATCTCAGATACCACCATCTGCATCTTCCACAGATCGAGCCCAATTTGCGGAATATCGAATCACCATCGAACCCATTTCGTGTTAGTCTCGATCCGCTCATCTCTTCTTCACTCCCCGATTTCTTCTCTTCAAATCCCATGAACAAGTCGAGCCCTTAACAACAATTTCAAGCTCAACCCATCTCCAATCTTCTTGTCGTTTCTTCCTCTTTATTTTAACAAAGATCCATGGTCAGTTTCTCAAGCATCAGGGTCTCAATTTCAGGTGTAGAATGATTGAGAGTAAAGATAACTCTCGATTTAGGGTGAAGGTTAAATGGGGCGGATTCGGGTACGGGTGTGGGTGTGGGTCTGTGGGTTTAGGGTGTGGGTGGATTCAGACACCCACCACAAGTACACCCAAAATGTGCTATTCTCACTCCCTTCTTTTGGATAAGGGACACCTCTTTGACCTCCCCTTAACCTTGGCTGAGCTCCATATAGTATTCCCTCCTTGGTGAAATGACAATTTTGCCCTTTTTGCTCAAATAGAGTAATTTCTTCTTCTTTTCCTCCGTGCGACTCCATAATACCTAATAACTCAAAACAAGCGTAAAATACATAATTTACACGGAAAATAGCAAAGAAAGCATAAACTACTAGATAGTAAATTAGGTGTATTCTACACCTATCATTGGCCCGCGCCAAATATAGCGCCCTAGGTTTGCAAGACTCGCAACTAGGTCAACATGGCCGCACGTGCCATTGGCACATGCCAACACGTGTCGCAAGCCATATTTCCAAGCCGCTATGCCTTTGGCCCACGCCAAATATAGCGCCCTAGGTTTGCAAGACTCGCAACTAGGTCAACATGGCCGCACGTGCCATTGGCACATGCCAACACGTGTTGCAAGCCATATTTCCAAGCCGCTATGCTTTTGGCCCACGCCAAATATAGCGCCCTAGGCTTGCAAGACTTGCAACTAGGTCAACATGGCCGCACGTGCCATTGGCACATGCCAACACGTGTCGCAAGCCATATTTCCAAGCCGCTATGCCTTTGGCCCACACCAAATATAGCGCCCTAGGCTTGCAAGACTTGCAACTAGGTCAACATGGCCGCACGTGCCATTGGCACATGCCAACACGTGTCACAAGCCATATTTCCAAGCCGCTATGCCTTTGGCCCACGCCAAATATAGCGCCCTAGGCTTGCAAGACTTGCAACTAGGTCAACATGGCCGCACATGCAATTGGCACATGCCAAACATACACGCTGGTAGCTTAACTTGGAAACCGTGCAACCTACCACCAAGGCATTCCGCACATGCCATTGGCACATGCCAAACATAAACAGCTGGTAACCTAAACTTGCAAACCGTTCAACCTACCACCAAGGCATTCCACACATGCCATTGGCACATGCCAAACACACACGCTGGTAGCCTAACTTGCAAACCGTGCAACCTACCACCAAGGCATTCCGCACATGCCATTGGCACATGCCACACGCGCCACTAGCAGCGCCACTTGCACTCAAGATGCAACCAACACTCGAGACATCAACACAAACCGGGGATGCTTCTTTAGGGTTTTGGTTTGGCGGTCACGAAGATGCGGCGTACACTACGCTCACATTAAGAAAGCGTGAAAAGGAATAAAGCGGTCAAATAAAAGAGGAAATAATGGTGAAAAACGTCTTCACCCATTAAACCATGCGGTTACCACCTCCTCCCATTATTTCACCCTTTACTCTCTTCCTTCATGAGGCCAGGGTACGTTTCAATCTCGATTTGTATAAATAGGTCTTACCTATTTCCACCCCGGACAACAAGTCTCGGTCGGAGAAAAATACCACACTCTCGGAAAGGCAACTTTGCAAGCTCTCCCAAAAGCTTCCATCTCTTGCAAGCTTCCTAAGCTTTCACTTTCGTACAAGTCGAGATACTACTCTCCTCAACACCTTTCTTTGCTTCCTCCCGAAATCAACCCTTCTCCTCCACTTTGTGACCAAGCAAGTCTGGAACGACCATTTCTTGGTTTAGGCCGGACTTGTATAGATCGATCTCTCGAATCTATAAAGTGCTCACGTGCAGCACATTTGTTTAGGGTTTGAACCAGTTTCTCACTCACCCACCGAAATTACCGAAATCAGCAGAAACGATTTTTACCCATAAACAATTGGCGACCACGGTGGGAGGATTGATCTATCGGATACAATGTCGGTTGTCGATCTCGTTCTTCGACCCGGAGATGTCAAGATGGTAGGGAAGGCGACTCAATCCGACTCAACTGCCCAGACGACCGGCTACCGGTTGTAAAACTACACTGAAACCGGGACTCGTTGAAGATGCTACCAACGATTGAGGACTGCGACTCGGTCAGACTCAATCGCCCGGACAACCGGTTATCGGTTGTTAAAACTACACCCGAAAAACTGGGACTCGGAAGACGCTACCGGCAATTGGGGACTAATCAACGATGCTACCGGCAAAGACGCCTTTTACTTGGAGAGGCGTGTTTGCAAGTGAGTAAATTTAGATTGGGCAAGATATACGATATGTTTTTAGGTTCTTAATAAAACCGCCATACTATTGCGTCTTGTGCCTATTGCTAGCACACACTTTCATAAAAGCAATATTCCTTTCCCAAAACATAATCAAAGTTATATTATCAAAACCATTCATCCCAGAAATAATCCAATATCCTCAAAAGCTAACATTTATCTATCAACCCAAGAAATCCAGGATGACAAAAACCATAAACCACGCGCTTTGTTTGCCTTTCAAAAAAAAAAAAAAAAAATTCACCTACCCGTACATACCTACTTTGCACAATAATAATTACCCGTCACTATTAGCAGACGTTACCACAGTGACATTTGAAGAATTATTTATGATGAAGTATTTCCACAAGTTTATGAAAGGCATAACTATGGCTACGGTTTACACCAACACAAGAAAACAATAAAACAAATTGAAAGAGAAACGCTGGAGTACATAGCTGGGATATGCTTGCCAACTTTATCACTACCGCGCTACCGCTAACACCATGACATGATAACAAAGATACGAGAACCATCCTCGCCCTTCGAAACAGCTCCATGGCTCCAAGACGCCGTGATCAAAACCGTGTCATCTCCGCACGATACACTTACGATCACTGGGAACCCGAGCCACTTCCGCCACCCCAACGGTTCTTCAAGCATGAAAGCTCCAACCGTCACCGAGACGCTACTCCACCATTAGGGAAAGATCTTGGAAGATCCTAATAAGCCGGCCTCCTTTTAAGATCAAGTGATTCGATGAAAAAGACGAAAGATACTTCGACGGGACGCGCGTTATAGATGAAGAGGCTCGCGTTGCTCTTGAACGCCCAAGTAGAAGGGGATAAGCAATCCAATTTCGTCACACGTGAAGATCGGGAAGGAATTCTCCAAAATCGAAAGCAATGGAAATCAACAACTCTCCCGAGTTCACGGAGACCCTTCTTCCGTCGGGACCCTCATAATTGGAACTTCGCCCACAAAGTCGTATGGTCTATGATGAAACAGATATGTGAGATTCTATATTTCTCCAAGGCATAGCATCAAGACATATTTGCATCTCTCAACCGCACCGCATCGGGAAAGAAGGCGTTTCCGGCCCAGGGAAGCCGTTCCCAAACCCCAACCTCTCCTAGAAAGCACGATCGACGGATGTAACTGGGGACTCTAACCCCTTTTCTCTTGAGGGATGTTGAGTTTGACCAGACGTGACGCGACCTCCGACTTCAAAATGGTAGCCGTCATGGCTCCGAGAGTTGCAAGATTTCGTTTCAACGTTCCCTCCAGTAGCTCCGCATCAACGTTCTCTCCAGAAGTAGCTACGCATCAACGTTCTCCAGCAGCGGCTTCGCTTCAACGTTCGCTTCAATGCCACTCCTTCCTGCAAAGGGTCGTGCATGGACGGTTGCTCGCTTACGCATCCGGCCAATCCTTTTACGTCCACGGAAGCCCATAGAATATCAAAGAAACCTACTTTGTTACCACGACAATGTAGTTTCTCCCGATTACATCTCCTACCAATAATCGTTGCCCCTCATTCATTGATACCCAGCATGAGCTTCACCCGCAGCGAGAATTACTACAAAGATGGAAACACGTAAACCATACTTGAGAACGGAAGATATACACGGGATCCCTTCACTTTCAAAGCTACGAAGAACAGTCCACCAAAAATCCGTATCCACAACAAGGTCCTCTACTCTTCAAGGGTGCATCGCAAGAACATCATCACCTCTCTGTCTAGAAGACGCCTTCAACACTTTACGAGGCGCGGAGGGTCCCGGCCTGCACTATCCCAATATGTCATCATGTAATTTACGAGCATCCCGGTGTCACATCTAGAAGAGTACGATAGGCTTATATCAAATCCCGTGGAGGGGGGATTCAAGGCGATATAATGAAAGTAGGTCATGCATGGGGACTACCAGCGTGAGATGATTTCACTCCCCTCAACCAGGTTATTACTGATTTCAACATCATCATTATCGAGGTTTTACGAGCCGCGGGAATTTCTCAACATGGATCCGTACATGTGCACCGAAAACTCCAAAAGCACGCCGGAAGGTTACATTCACGTATTCATCCATTCCATCATATCAAACCGAAGTATGACCAGGGGACTTCTCGCGCATCCCATTTCGTAAGATAAAGCCCTAAATCGGCGTCCTCAAGTCCGCGGCGATCAACAAGGACGGATTCGAAGGAAGGGGAACGACTAGGTCATCCTCGTCGATAACGGTGACGCATGCTCCAACAGGATATCTCTGCACAAAAGGGAAATTTTCCATTTATACAACAAGCGGCGGTAAAGTGTACGACGGATCCGCAAAGAAAAAGAAAACATACTTGATTTTCTTAACCCGAATAACCTTTGTTGGGATGCTCATGCAAGAGTCGGACCTTGCGCCTTCATCCGGAGAACCCGATTGGTTAGAAGATGATTCGAATCATGCGTGACATGACAAAGAGAGAAATTCAACAAGAAGAACCTTTTCTCAAACGAGGGAGATGATGCGATTGCGTTGGGTTTGAATACGGTAACCTTTAAAAAGGAAAGGAAGCAATGAGGGACATAACGCTTCCATTTTTTTTGGCATGAACGATGCCCTAATCGAAGCCGCGCATGAATGAAAGGCAAAATAAGGAAACTTTGCTATCTCGTAGAAACACCTACTCCCTCCTTGTTCACACCGGTCCCATCAAGTCACGCCCCACCTAGCACGCCTCGCCTTCCCTACCTTGCGCCGGTCCCACCCGCTAGCACGCTCGGTTTTCCCAACTCACGCCAATTTCCCAATGACCGCCCAAGTCACGCCCGCAAGCACGCACAGACTTCCACACCTTGCGCCGGGTCCCACCACCTAGCACACTCGGTTTCCCAATTCACGCCAACTTCCCAACATCGCCCAAGCCGCACCGCCCCACCAATTATGCCGGCCTCCCGATTTGTGCAAAACTACCGAGGCAAGGATTCCAAATCCTATTTATAAAAGGTCGACAAGCCTCCTTCAATTTTCTTTACGGTTCTTGTTAATAGTTTGTCACCATCTTATGCTTACCTCGCAACAAAGCCCCCTGTTCCGAGCTAAGCGGGGGACTTAATGTTGATGGTGGTTTTTAGACAAGGGTAAAATCATAAAACCCCATGACCTAGTGTTACTCTTAAACACATTAACTAAGAGCATTTAACTCAGGTGTAAATAATTAATAGGGGTATTTTTCCAAAATACCGGTTAGGGTTTTCAACACAACCCTAATTCCAAAACCAAGCCGCACATTAGCACCATGGCAACAATGCCAAACCAAGCCATATCTGCGCACCATGGCAACAATGCCAAACCAAGCCGCATATTGCGCACCATGGCAACAATGCCAAACCAAGCCGCATATTGCGCACCATGGCAACAATGCCAAATCAAGCCGCATCTTCACCGCACCATGGCAACAATGCCAAACCAAGCCGCACCTGCGCACCATGGCAGCAATGCCAAACCAAGCCGCATCTCATGCACCATGGCAACAATGCCAAACCAAGCCGCATCTTCGCGCACCATGGCAACAATGCCAAACCAAACCGCATCTTTTGCGCACCATGGAAACAATGCCAAATCAAGCGCATATCATGCACCATGGCAACAATGCCAAACCAAGCCGCACCAAGCGCACCATGGCAAGAATGTCAAACCAAGCCGCATCTTCACGCACCATGGAAACAATGCCAAACCAAGCCGCATATCACTGGACCATGGCAACAATGCCAAACCAAGCCGCATCTGCGCACCATGGCAACAATGCCAAACCAAGCCGCATACTGCGCACCATGGCAACAATGCCACACCAAGCCGCATACTGCGCACCATGGCAACAATGCCAAACCAAGCCACTATGCCTTTGGCCCACGCCAAATATAGCGCCCTAGGCTTGCAAGACTTGCAACTAGGTCAACATGGCCGCACATGCCATTGGCACATGCCAAACATACACGCTGGTAGCCTAACTTGCAAACCGTGCAACCTACCACCAAGGCATTCCGCACATGCCAAACATAAACAGCTGGTAACCTAAACTTGCAAACCGTGCAACCTACCACCAAGGCATTC
Organism: Papaver armeniacum; assembly: GCA_023531295.1. NCBI lineage: Eukaryota > Viridiplantae > Streptophyta > Magnoliopsida > Ranunculales > Papaveraceae > Papaver > Papaver armeniacum. The sequence continues at coordinate 534,878 of JAJJWW010006428.1, read as the reverse complement.
CGCACATGCCATTGGCACATGCCAAACACACATGCTGGTAGCCTAACTTGCAAACCGTGCAACCTACCACCAAGGCATTCCGCACATGCCACACGCGCCACTAGCAGCGCCACTTGCACTCAAGATGCAACCAACACTCGAGGGTTTTGGTTTGGCGGTCACAGCATCTTGACCGCCACTAGCAGCGCCACTTGCATCTTGAGTGTTAGTTGCACTCAAGATGCAACCAACACTCAAGATTCAACCAACACAAACTGGGGGATGCTTCTTTAGGGTTTTGGTTTGGCGGTCACAAAGATGCACGACACTACGCTCACATTAAGAAAGCGTGAAAAGGAATAAAGCGGTCAAATAAAAGAGGAAATAATGGTGAAAACGTCTTCACCCATTAAACCATGCGGTTACTACCTCCTCCCATTATTTCACCCTTTACTCTCTTCCTTCATGAGGCTGTGGTAACGTTTCAATCTCGATTTGTATAAATAGGTCTTACCTATTTCCACGGACAACAAGTCTCGGTCAGAAAAAAATACCACACTCTCGAAAGGCAACTTTGCAAGCTCTCCCAAAAGCTTCCATCTCTTGCAAGCTTCCTAAGCTTTCACTTTCTCGATACAAGTCGAGATACTACTCTCCTCAACACCTTTCTTTGCTTCCCTCCCCAAATCAACCCTTCTCCTCCACTTTGTGACCGAAGCAAGTCCGAACGGCCATTTCTTGGTTTAGGACGGACTTGTATAGATCGATCTCTCGAATCTATAAAGTGCTCACGTGCAAAGACATTTGTTTAGGGTTTGAACCAGTTTCTCACTCACCCACCGAAATTACCGAAATCAGCAGAAACGATTTTTACCCATAAACAGCGGGAAAAAAATGGTTCAGTCCAAAACCCCCCGAAAAGGAACAGATTAGTCCACCCCGTTCCAACTAGGAACAGATTAGTCCAGAAAATGTATAAAGACGCTGCTGACCTCCACACGTGTTTCATAAGCACACGTGCGGCAAGTGGAAACTGTTTTATAACTTACACATTCAACGTGGACATGACACGTCAGCAATTTTAAATAAAATAAAAAATAATTAAAAACAATTTATCTTTTAAATCGCTCGTCCAAAATCGACAAACTTTATATATTTGGGAAACATTTTCCGAGAGCTACAAAAAGAGTACCCATATGACTATATAATTTTCATTTAAAAAAAAAAAGTTAATTTACATTTGTGTGTACAATTATGTACACCGCTGCAAAGATCCAAAATCCATGATAGCCAGACTGCCACCCTAGTCCACACAGACTAAGAAAAATATCAGCCATGCCAAGCTTCAGTTGGATAACATCCATAATAGCCGGACTACATCGAGGACAAAACAATGAACATAAGAAATCGCAGCTTGAAAAGAAAGTGATTATCCTTTTACCAACATCCACATAAGAAAACAAAGCAAAAAAACGATCAAAATAAAAAGTTAGTTTATGGTCAGAGACACAATCCATGTGGGCATTGCTACAAAACTTAATATGTCTTCAAAATATCCTAGTACTGGGTGATTCATTGCACTTTGCGAAAACGAGATTACTAACATGCACAACAGATCAATCATACTCACACCTGGACCTACTTTTTCATGAGAAGTATATTGGTGCATCAATATATTCATCCATGTGAAACATTCCTAAAACCAATCCTTCATAGCCACAAACAAACCTAATTTTTCATTGAAAATACACTTTGGTGCACCAATATGTACACCCATGCAAAACATGCATAAAATCGATCATTCATATTCACATTTGGGCAGACTTTTTCATGGGAATTATACAGGTGCAGCAATGTGTACACCCATGCAAAACATGTAGAAAAACGATCATTCATAACCACACACAAAACCTACTTTTACATGGGAACGACAGAGGTGCACCAATACGTACACCGCTTCAAAACATGCATATGTGCTTAACAAGCATCATGGGAATGATGAGAGGTGATCCTGTTTACATCAAGCATCTATGATAACCTAGTGCACTAAAAAGTACACTGCGCATAAGCCGGTATACAAACAAGTACACCTCGTACATCCGGTATAATAAAAACAATGCACATAAAGATTATACACAAGGTATTTAACCTTTAAAAGAATATCTTCACAAATTTCACAAGGAAAGGAATAATGGTTAAAGAAATCACAAATTAAGAATTTACCTTGTGAACTTTACTATCCACAGATGTAACTCGTTTTCTTGTTGACGATATCGTTATCTACAAAAAGAAAATATAGGAAATAACGAAAATCCAAGAGATGAAAGAAAATATAAGACAAATAAAGTAGAAAAACAAGGCGGTAACTAGAAAATAGCGGTGAGCATAAATATATCTTGCACATCGACCATTTAAAATAGTTTTTCTATTTATTATGGACTTTTCAAAAGAAATCTTGAGCTATTGAAATTATTGGCGATTCATGACATGTATTCAATTCAATAAAAAAAAGTCTAATGATGACAAAAAATCACCTAAATTAGGAATCCATGAAGAAAGTATTTGTTATAGATGTGGAACAAAAGTTTAAAATGGAAGTGAGTCTAGTGTTAGATTAGCATGTGTACGAATAATTATGTACATATTAACAAATCAACAGGTGTATAAGTTGGTGCATATTAACAAATAAACGGGTGTATAATTTTGTACACATTAAGAATCAACGCGTGCAGAACTATGTTCACATTAAGTACCACAAAATATGCATGTTTTCTAAGTCAACGCGCTTCTAGAACTAATACATGTCACACTCAATTTATTCTACAGTTAACATATAGTAAGAAATACCAACAACACCTAACTTCTAGGAATTCTTCCAAGAAGTATCAAAGATAATTCATCTAAAAAAATTGAAATAGCAAACTATATAAACTGGAAAAAGAGAGACTACGACGATGCAACCAATTAATAAATAGGAAAAATTATGTGCACATAAACGATCTACATGTGTAAGCATATGTGTACATTAACGATCAATGGAGGTATAATTATGTACACAGTAAGATCAATAATACATTAAAGATCAACATGTGTACCATCTGTTACACCCATTTTTAACAGCAAAACAAGTATGTGCACATAATTGTACAATTATGTACACATACTGATCAACATGTGTACCATCCGTATAATTGTAATGTGTACCCACTAAGTTGATCTTTAATGTGTACCCACTACATATTTTAAAAGTCAACGTGTATACCCACTAAACATGTACCCCAACATAACATGTATACCCATGTGTACAATTATGTGCACATTAACGATTAATAGGCGTACAATTATGTACACATTAAAAGCCAATGTGTCTATATAATTGTACACATCAAGAATCATGTGCACAACTATGTACACATTAACAATTTAATATCAACACAATTCAGTAACCAAAAATTGAGATAACCAAGCACAAGATATTAAAATAGTTAAACATCAAAATGAAATTTCCTGAAACTTTATGAAGAAAGTGAAACATTGACCACATGAAACCTTAAATTTGATGGAGTTTTCTTTCTTACCCATAGTACCAAAAAGTTACATGAGCACTAGCCATCCACTTCCATAACCAGTCCTTCTAGAAAAATCGAACTATCAATAATATTAAATTTTTAATACCAAATGAAACCTAGGCACAAAAAATTGTATCATGTGAACTTGACGCCTGTCCACCTCCTTTTTCTTCTGCAGCTCTTGCAGCAGCGTCCTGTCTTTCCCTCTCTTCCTCCATCAAAGCTCTAAGAGCAAGAGCAAGGTGTACAAGCATATACACATGGTATAACAAGCACAAAAATAAGAAGTGCACTTTTATATGCACCCATCTAACTAGTGTACAAGAAAATACAACGGTTAATTCTTACGTACAATTATGTACACTATTATATGCTCATTCATGTTGTGCCTTATAATGGGAACTTAAGATTCAGTAATTCTTAGCTAAAAAGTGAAAGAAGAAAATTTGTATCAAACCCGAGTGAGCATGGTTTACCTTCATCCGGGTCCTTATGTTCTGAAACCGTATTAATCTGGCTAGGTTCGAGACCTAAATCTCTACTTAATTGCATCCTTTGTTTCTCATCTGGATGAGGACAATCTGAATAATCTATACACCAAAAAAACAAAAACATAAAATGAAATTAATTATTTAGAACTCAAATTGGTTAAGTAATCATCAGTAACTCCAATCAACAGAAACAAAGAACCTTGGAAGATAAAAACGAAAAACAACATAGATTTGGTCTTTGGAAATGTATTAAAAAATAAAGTTTGGTAGCAAGAAAACAAAATAAAGGCATCAACTAAACCAGTATGAAAGCAAACAACAATTAATAAAAAAATGAAACACCATTACCTCGATCTTCCTTGCAAGCCCCGCCTATGACCTTGCCGATCCATCGTATATAGTGCGTGTTAACCTTGTCATCACCAATCAAAAATTTATAAAAACATTAAGTTGATCAAAAGTCCATAAGCTAAGACCAGGAGTGCTACCTAGGATCAAAAGGTGTACAACTATGTACATATTAACGATCAAAAGGTGTACAACTATGTACATATTAGGAATCAAAGATGTATACAATTACATACACATTAAGAATTCAATAACAAAAGGCCTCTCTGTGAAAAAACTTAATTAACCCATTACGGTTTCAATAACAAACCTGAAACAAAAAAAGGCTACAACTAAGACTGTTAAAAAAAAGTTTAGCTGTTTTGAAAACAGGTGTACTAAAAAGTACACTGCGTACAACTGGTGTAGTAAAAAGTACACCTCGTACAACCAGGACAATAAAAGCAACGCACATAAGAATTCTACCAGATTATCTTCACAAATTTCTTCTTCATCGAATAAATTGTCTCTCTCTTTATGAATCTCATCTAAAATCGTACCTCTCAGATCTAATCTAAAATAATAATAATAACAATAAAAAAGATTTATAATTTCAAATCAGAAATGTTAATCAAAAGAAATCTCAGTTTAGTCATATAAAAACCCTAAAAAAAATTAAATGAAATTCTAATTTGAAAACGGTAAACCTAATAACTCCAAATCGAATGTTCAAGATATAGATAAGTGATAAGAGAAGATGAAACTTATCTTCATAATCATTTTGGGTGACGAAAATCTTTAGATTCAATTGTTCATGATTATGCTCATCAATTTTTCATCACTGGTTTCAAGTAGATCTCCAAAAACAAGCGCTGTTGATGATAATTTTTAGGTTTTTCGGGCTTATTTCAAATCAAATCGAGATGAATCGAATGTTTATGAATCTCTAGCTTGAAATCGCCTCTCTGCGTCTCCCTTTCATTTCTCTAATCTGATTTTTCTCTTCCAAAACTACTGTAACGTATTATTATGATTCAAGGACATTTCGGGTACCAAAAATAATCGAATCGGTGGAGTAAAGGACCACTCGTTCATATTTGGACAGAACTGTTTGAGGCGGGGAATTTTTGGACTAGAGAGTACTAGGCCTGAGATGAGTGGACTAAAGCGTCCCGAGCCCAGTAACTTTGGGACTAAACGTCAATTTCTACTTATTGCGCGCGACCCTCACAACCCCGGCCGACTTAGGTCTAACACTAAAGTCACTGAAGTGGACCTACGTCCTCTCATCAAGGCGGCCCAATCTCAAAAAGCTTTCCTAAAACAGTTAAACACCAACTTAGGAAAGTTTGGGAACTTCCAATTGAAGAAGGTTTCTCTCCGTATATATAAGTATACCCATGTAATCGAGAGTTGCATACCGTAGAGTTTCTGCAATAATCTGATAGCCATGGAAAACAAACTAAAGGAAAAGCGTTCCTCATACAAATTTCATGGATCGGGGTCAACAAGAAAACTTATGAAAGAATCAAAGGCAAAGCTATCAGGAACTAGCAACAAAAAAACTGCGAATTCATGTATGAAACTAGTGCAAGATGTGTGGTTAAACGAATCGAAGAACAAGAATTTTGTATTTTCTCCTTTCTCATTCGACATTGCTCTTGGTTTACTAGCTTCCGGAGCAAGTGGTGAAACCTTAAATCAGATATTAGGGTTCCTCAATTCTGAAAACCTCGATCATCTAAATTCTGTTAATTCTAATCTCATTGAATCGTTACGCGAACCACGAACTGAACCCAAACTTTCTTTTGTTGGTGGTGTTTGGATTGAAAAAACTTCTCCTATTAAACCTTCATTCAAAAAAGTTGCCGCCGCTGTATATAAAGCTGAAGCCGAAACTGTGGATTTCGTTAATAAGGTAAGTCAATTGGCAACCTCCTGTTGTTGTTTTTTTTTGCTCGGTCAACCTCTTGTTGTTATTTGTATGTGTTCATTGTCTACCAAAAATCATTAACATGCCGAGTACAAAACATGGTATATTCAGCTTCCCTTTTCAGAGTTTGATATTTAAGTGATGTATAAATTATAGTTTGCTTAGAACTACTCGTTCCCTATAATTTCTTATCGTTTTATTTTTTTTTTTGGATTAGAGCGAAGAGGTGCTGAACAAGGTGAACACATGGGTTCAAAAGGAAACAAATGGATTAATTCAAGATCTTATTCCTCAAAAAGCAGTCAATAAAAATACAAAGTTTATATTGGCGAATGCAATCTATTTCAAAGGGCGTTGGAACCAATATGTTCGATTTGAACCTTCTCTAACTAAGATGTCGAAGTTTTATCCTCAGGATGGGGAAAAAGCAGTGGAAGTTCCCTTCATGTCATCTACACAAGATCAATACATTACTTGTTATGATAGCTTTAGAGTACTTAAGCTTCCATACAGATGTTCGGGGAAAGGTCCAAGGTTTTCTATGTATATAATTTTACCTGAGATAGAAGATGAGCTTGGTGAACTTATAGCCAAGGTGAGTTCTGATCCCGCTGGTTTTCTGAATAGATACGTCCCAGTGAGTCAGAGTTCGGTTCCAACAGGGGTATTCAAGGTTCCGAAATTCAAAATACTTTTTGATTTTGAAGCAACAAGAGTACTCAAGGAAGCAGGTATGCTTTTGCCTTTTGATGAACACAAAGCAGAGCTGACGGAGATGTTGGATATTTGTGGCACTACATGTAACAAGCTTCATGTTTCGAAAGTTTTTCACAAGTGCTTTGTTGAAGTTGATGAAGAAGGAACCGAAGCTGCTGCTTCTACTGCTATTTTGGGGGAATGTTATACGGATGCTATGTATGAGTCACCTCGTCGTTGTGTTGATTTTGTGGCAGATCATCCTTTCATGTTCCTTATAAGAGAAGAGCAGAGTGGTGTGGTGTTGTTCATGGGACATATCCTTAATCCTTCGTTAAATTCGTGACGGTGACAACATGTGATTGTCTCCCTAGCTCCGCTTTTAGTTTGTTCTCGACTTTATATCAATGATTTTAGTCCTCATCTGAAATTTTAATTTGAAGAAATTCTTGATATTGTTTTGTTGGCAATGACTTTGTTTAGTTTGTATTTCGTTAATACTAAAAATCTTAGTATAATGGTATATTAAACTCATCTCATGAACAAGATATTTTTCTAATCTCTTCGAAAATTTATTTGCCCGCCAAATAAAGAGAACTCCTTGGACTGTTAGAGCATATCCTATGGGTAGTCTCCATTTGGAGACTAACTCGCCCATATGAAGGACCCCTCGCTCATATGAACGAGTGAAGCCACTGTGGGCAAAAATGAAAGGGAACACTAGACGGGAAATTATCTCCCGTTTATAAAAAAAATTTGAAAAATTTATAATAAAATAATCACTGGAGGGAAAATTTGTTTTTAAACAAATTAAACTTAAACACTCACGGGGGACTATCCCCGTGAGATAGTAAAACCCAATATAGACGGGAGATTGTCCCCCGTCAAAAGAAAAAAAAGTTAAAAAAACTACTTAGACGGGACGGATCCACGTCTAGTTCAAAAAGTTGCAAATTTTTTTGACGGGGGACTGTCCCCCGTCTAGTGTTACATTCCCAACCACTAGATGAACGAGTGTATGAACGTGTTTGGGGAAAAGTGGGGTAAAGACTACCCATAGAACCTCTAATCTGCTCAAATTGGTAGTGCACTCTTTCATTTCAAAGAGTGACACTACCCATAGGATTTGCTCTTAGAGTCGGAGAGAATTCCTGCATATCTATCATTAACCCTTAGCTGACCCACCTAACGTAAATTGGTTACATTGGGCAAATGGCGAAAACGACAACTCACATTTTGAGAAGAAGTAATGTTAAGACAAAATTCGTTTAGTAGATCAGCTTCACGGTGGTGATGGCTCTGATTTCTGTTGAGAAGAAGTAATGTTAAGACAAAATTCGTTTAGTAAGAAAATATTTCCTTTTTATTCTCCATGAAAATCGTCTAAATTAAATAAGTCAAAATTCGAATGGTGATTTGTTGGAACACAGGAACAAGCTTATTTAGTAACAATCATTCTAAACAAACTGTGTTATTGTCATTGAACAGAATTAAAACCGCACCGACACAACACCATGGGGATTTGGCTGGGCCCTGACTTTGTGGGACCTACACACACCGTGTTTTTGAACAGAATTAAAACCGCACCGACACAACGCCATGGGGATTTTGCTGGGCCCTGACTTTATGGGACCTACTATGTGTATACGGTTTTAGTTTTGTAGGAAATACCATTAGGTCCTAGGAATAATATATTAGAGAGTCTAATCCATTTGACCCACCAAATGTCTGCATTTAGTCCTGTTGTTAATATAAATTATAGATTGGTCCTAAAAATTATTGTTTGGTCCTAAGCTGATGTCATGGATGATGTAAATGTCACCTTGTAGTGGCAGAAATACCCTTTTAGATAAGGACCATATATATAGTCAAAAAGTAAGAGAGAATAAATCATTCTCATATTTACTTTCTCTCTCTTATATTTTTAGATCTAGACTTTATCTCTTTTTTTCTTTCTTCTTCTTTTTCCTCCTGTTAATGGTGTCTCCATTTTTTTTTCTTTTCTTTTCTTCCTGCTGCCGTAAACAATGGCGATGAAGGTGAAATCAATTTAGAAATTTAGATCGGTAGTTGTAGACGATGAATACGATGATGTTGATAATGTTGACTACGATTTTTTAAGGTTTTTTTTTTCTTTTTTCTGCTGCTGTTGACGATGAAGATGATGAAGAAGATGAAGATATGTTGTTGCTGCTACTGTTGACGATGGTGTTAATCGATTTAGATATTTTTTTAGGGTTTTTATATGGACTTCATTTCTGGAATGAAGTGTTACAAGAAAATAAGTAAAAATTAACACGGAAGGGTATTTTTATCAGTTTTAACATTTTTAAATAATTACGGACCAAACAGTAAAGGCGTTTGACCAAAGGACCAAACAGACATGGGCCCACCTAAAAAAGGACCAAACAATATTTTTCCCTTTTGTTTTGTCTAAATGCTCGGTACGTTAAGAATTTTTGATTTAGTAACAGGCATAGAGCATCTCCACCAGACCTAGACAATTTCCTATATTTAAGGACACACGTTGGCTTTATCAGACTTTTATCAAAAAGTCTTCTTCAATGGTGATGTGAAACTGAACGTAGAGATGAGTTGGCGTGTTAGTTATGCTCACGACCTCTAACCCATCCTCTACTTTTAAGGAAAAGTAATCCAAAAATAAATTAAAACAAAATAAAAACTACGGTCTAACCAATTAGATAAACACAAGCAGATTGCATTAGTAATGTGGACATTCGCTGGTTGGATATTAATTTTCTCAAAGTCCTGAAAATATGGTAAAACTAGAGTTTAAATTTTTAGAGCTTCTCCCATCGCTTCTGTGTAAGGAAAAAACTCTTTATCCACGTATGATACACATCCATTTTTTCCTAAAATTTTCTCCAACCCTAACCCTCTTAGTGAAACTGTTGTCCTAGAGGTTCACATAGAGGATGTCTAGCCATCCTTAAAAACTTTCTCCAAACCCTAACCATCTTGGTGAACCTGTTGTCCTAGAGGTTCACATAGAGGATGTCTAGCCATCCTAGTCAGATTTTTTTCTAATAAAAATAATTTTAATTTATTAAAAAATGATTTTTAATTGCAAATCAATAATTGCCCTCATCCGCTAATCTTGTACTTTTGTTAATCTTATTATCAAGATGAAACTTTTCTTGATTAAGAATAATATTTGATTAAAGATATGATTAGTGTAATAGTAATAGCATGTTACTGTTCCTATTATGATCATCATCGATGATTAAATCAAATTTGTTTTTAGCGCTTCTAATATAGCAAAGGTATTAGAAAATCAAATCCAGATTGAGTGATTAGATTAATTCCTTATACGATAGAAATAGATGAAATCATCTGATTTGATATGTTTACATTTGATGCGGCTTCCGGTTAATTTGGTTATGTACGTTTGTGTTATTATCTAGGAGTTGGGTTGGGTGTTTGGTTATATACGTCTGTGTTATTATTGGAGACTAGGTATCACCGGGGCCATAGGCCCCGGCTCAACCTCTCATTTTAGTGTATATACTTTAGGCATACAGTGCAAGTCATAGGCATATATTGCAAGTTTCTAACTGCATAACAAAGCATAAAGAGAGAAAAAAATATACTAAACCCATTTATATTCCTGGTCCAATTATTACCGTTGCGTTTGGGAGTAGTTTTATACTTGCCTTTGTCATTACATGTTCACAATAAATGAAATACAAAAAGCGGAAAACTATAATCGAATTAATTAGACTTTATACTATGATAATAAAAGACCAAACATGCAGTATGTTGACTGTATACTAATATAATTCTCGGAGGAATTATTATTATCCAGCGTCCATCCAAGTACACTAATAGACCAAACCCGCAATTAGTATTCCTTTGCATAATGTTAAATTGGTGTAAAATGAGGACCTATATGCGAAAAACTATGACCGCAATCCTTCAAGATCATATGGTTTTACAGAACCCGAAGCAACCCGACATCCAATTGAAACTTTAACACCTCGTGCCATTACAACTATTTATGTTAATATCTCAAAACAATATATTTCATCAATATAAAATTAAATGGAAGGTAGTGTTAGTTTTCTCCCCTTGTGACACAATCTCAGCCCCCCATTCGCTTCGGCTCCTTTGGCTAGGTTACCCATGAGGCTCGCTGGTAGGCTATTACCTCAACCTGTTCAATTAATGTAGTAGTATGTTGTTGGAGCTTAGCTTGTTAGGATTCCAACTAGTTAATGTAATACTCTTTAAAAAAATATTAAAAAGAATAATATATATATTTATATATATATTTATATTTATAACCCTGTCAACTGATCCTTCCCCTTTATATTAATATTTCAGTTTAATTCACAATATTTAAAATTATGTGAACACCTATGAGATCAAACCATTCCTTCCATTCCATGTTCCTTACATTTCATCCTTCAATAGTTCACTAAAGGAAAGCAAATGACAACAGAGTAACTTTATCTGAAAATGGTGACAGAAAATCGAAACACCAAACTACATGAAACTGGGTTGCGTTTCAATATTTATTTTCTTGTAATCCAACTCAGGTGCCTTGTCGAAGATGAACAAAATAAAAAGGTATAATTCTTGATATGGATCAAACAGATAAATCAAATTTTTTAAGCCACCATTCCCTCGTAATTGGCATGTTGTAGTTGTTTGGGTTGTGGCCCGATGTTTAATTAGCCGGGCCAATAGCCTGCCCGGTAGAAATCTGTTAACGTCAGGAAACTACACAGTTAAGTTGGGAGACCAATTTTACCTCGTTAGGGCATCTTATTTATATTCGACTACTACTGGCTTGTTAACGTCAGGAAACTACACAATTAAGTTGGGGAGACCAATTTTACCTCATTAGGGCACCTTCTTTATACTCGACTACTACCGGCTTGTCGTCGTTAAAGTCTGGAAACTAAACAATTAAGTTGAGGAGACCAATTTAGGGAATTACCTTGGAGTACCTCTACAATGATGCATAGTCAACAAAACAATACCAATTTGTATGTGAAGTAAACCTGTATATATCCTTGTTTTGAGGAACAATAAAATGTTACTGCAAAAATCATTTCAAAAAGGGAAAAAGAAGATTTGCATTTGCTCCCCTAGGTCATCACCCTCTTGATACCCACAAATTAGATCCCACTCGCACTAGTACAAATATAGGCTTAGGTGACAGTTCAAAACTGTCACCGTAATGTTTATATGACAGTGCTCGAAAAGAATTGCACTGTCACCAAAGCCTCTGTTACAATAGGTCTTTAAGAAACTGTTACGGATTTATGAATGTAAGGTAACAGTTTATTTTAAAATCTATCATTATTGAGGACTTACGGTAACACTTTTGTTAGTAAAACTGTCATCAGAAACCTAATTTCTTGCACTAAGGTAACAGTTTTTACATGAACCTGTCATTGTTGAAATGTTACGGTAACATGTTTTGAGATAAAACTGCTACCGTAAGTTCTATTATGTGACACATTATTTGTTAAAATGTCACTGTAGACCCTCTTTTATTGTGACTTCCTGTTACTGTTACTGGTCACATGCTCAGTGAGATGGTTAATATCGAAATTGCAACCGTGGGAAGACTTTTTAGTCTTTAAATTGATTTAATTAGCAGGGGACTAAAAATTCCGAACTAAATAAGTTGATTACAAATTAATGTATGATATACTTTACATATTTCAATATACTTAACAAAAAAGTATTCTTGGTACTGGCTAAAATAAATTGATAATGAAATAGAAAATGATATCTATTTTTCGCAAAAGTTGATCCATATCTACCTCTGCATGTTTTGATACCCAAAGCTGGACCAACACACCTGCAACTTCATGCACCAACGATTGAACCGAAATTTGGACCAAGACAATCATGTCACCAACACTTGAACTTGGTTTATTGTTCATGGTCTCTTCTTCATTTAGCTCGAACTTCCTCTGAAAAATTAATACAAAATAATCACTCAAAATTACATTTTTAAAGCAACAACACACAAGCACTTTTATGAAAAGAATAACCAATAGCATCAAACAGTGCCACAAGAAAAAGTTAGCAGTAAACAGGAAATTAAAAACTTAAAATTACTAATACAAGACTCGTAGCTTTCCACAAACACCTCACCACACATTCTAGTTGAACCACACTATCTCTTAAAACTATCATAAATGACACCTTTAATACTTCATATCCAAGAACATAAACAAAACCCACAGTTTTACAACTTTACAATTTTAGAGACGAACATATTCTTGGTGGAGTGGAACTGATATATAGTTGTAAGCTCAAATTTCAAAATTTTGAATAACCCATTTATGATTCCAAATTTATAGTTAAACGGCTAGAAATTTTGATTAGCCCACACATATTCCAATTTTGTAGTTCTCCGACTGCATGACTTAGTTTTCAATTGGACAAAGCAGTGCTGATAAGAGCATGGAAAATAGCATATATAACAATATAGCATACTGAAGTCTTAAGTCTTAAGTCAGAAATAACCACCTGTTTATAGGTGAAAATCGTTTCCGCCGATTTTGGTAAATTCGGTAGGTGAGTGAGAAACTGATTTAAACCCTAAACAAATGTGTTGCACGTGAGCACTTTATAGATTCGAGAGATCAATCTGTACAAGTCCAGCCTAAAACCAAGAAATGGCCGTTCCAGGATTTGCTTCGGTCATAAAGTGGAGGAGAAGGGTTGATTTGGGGAGGGAAGCAAAGAAAGGTGTTGAGACCCGAATAGTGGGAGAGTAGTGTCTCGACTTATATCGAAAATGAAAGCTTAGGAAGCTTGCAAGAGATGAAAGCTTTTTGGAGAGCTTGCAAAGTTGCCTTTTCCGAGAGTGTTGTATTTTTCTCCCCGACCGAGACTTGTTGTCCGGTGGAAATAGGTAAGACCTATTTATACAAGTCGAGATTGAAACGTACCCCGACCTCATGAAGGAAGAGAGTAAAGGGTGAAATAATGGGAGGAGGTGGTAAACGCATGGTGTTTATGGGTGAAAACGTTTTCACCATTATTTCCTCATTTATTTGACCGCTTTATTCCTATTTACGCTTTCTTAATGTGAGCGTAGTGTCTGCCGCAAGCCGTGACCGCCAAACCAAAACCCCGGAAAGCATCCCCAGTTTGTGTTGATGTCTCGAGTGTTGGTTGCACCTTGAGTGCAAGTGGCGCTGCTAGTGGCGCGAGTGGCATGTGCCATTCGCATGTGCGGAATGCCTTTATTGCGGGTTGCACCTTGAGTGCAAGTGGCAATCCCAGAGCTGCTAGTGGCGTGTGTGGCATGTGCCAATGGCATGTACGGAATGCCTTGGTGGTAGGTTGTACGTTGAGTGTAAGCGGAAATGCTAGAGCTGCTAGTGACGTGTGTGGAAAGTGCCAATGGCGCGCATGGCCATTAGGGATATGTCCTGGTGGAAAATCTACCAGCGATGCGTGTTGGCATGTGCCAATGGCATGCTCGGACATTAGGGCCGTGGCCTGGTAAGAAAAGCTACCAGCGATGTGTGTTGGCATGTGCCAATTACATGCGTGGCCAATTTGGGTCACGGCCTGGTGGAAAAGCTGCCAGCGATGCGTGTTGGATGTGCCAATGGCATGCTCGGCCATTAGGGCCATGGCCTGGTAAGAAAAGCTACCAGCGATGCGTGTTGGCATGTGCCAATGGCATGCTCGGTCAATTTGGGTCGCGTCTTGGTAGGAAAAGCTACCAGCGGGCGTGTTGGCATGTGCCAGTGGCATGCGTGGCCAACTTGGGTCGCGCCCTGGTCGGAAAAGCTACCAGCAAGCGTGTTGGCATGTGCCAATGGCATGCGTGGCCAACTTGGGTCGCGCCCTGGTAGGAAAAGCTACCAGCGAGCGTGTTGGCATGTGCCAATGGCATGCGTGGCCAACTTGGGTCGCGCCCTGGTGGGAAAAGCTACCAGCGAGCGTGTTGGCATGTGCCAATGGCATGCGTGGCCAACTTGGGTCGCGCCCTGGTAGGAAAAGCTACCAGCGAGCGTGTTGGCATGTGCCAATGGCATGCGTGGCCAACTTGGGTCGCGCCCTGGTGGGAAAAGCTACCAGCGAGCGTGTTGGCATGTGCCAATGGCATGCGTGGCCAACTTGGGTCGCGCCATGGTAGGAAAAGCTACCAGCGAGCATGTTGGCATGTGCCAATGGCATGCGTGGCCAACTTGGGTCGCGACCTGGTAGGAAAAGCTACCAGCAAGCGTGTTGGCATGTGCCAATGGCATGCGTGGCCAACTTGGGTCGCGCCCTGGTGGGAAAAGCTACCAGCGAGCGTGTTTGGCATGTGTCAATGGCATGCTTGGCCAACTTGGGTCGCGTCCTGGTAGGGAAAGCTACCAGCGAGAGCGTTGGCATGTGCCATTGGCATGCGTGGCCGATTTGGCCTAGGTTGCATGGTTTGCAAGCCTAGGCGCGGGCGCCATTTTGGCATGGCGTGGCTTGGGCCAAGGCAGAGTTCTCGGCATGGCGTGACGTGACTAGCGTAGCTAGGGCCAAGGCAGAGTGTGTTTGGCATGGCGCGGCTAGCTCGGGCTAAATGTGGCTGGAATGATTTGCCATTGGCACGGAGGTGCGGCTAGCTTGGGCTAGGCATGGCTGGCATGATTTGCCATTGGGACGGAGGTGCGGCTAACATGGTTGGCATGCTTTGGCGCGTTTGGTGTGGATGGCATGATTTGTCATTGGCACGGAGGTGCGGCTAACATGTTTGGCATGCTTTGGCGCGTTTTGGTGTGGCTGGCATGATTTGCCATTGGCAGTGTAACACCCCGTGTTTTTAGCATGGCGCATGCTAAAAGATGCGCCATTTGCTTGTGATGAAGCTTCATCCAAAGCTTCCTTTGCATGGTGAGATGCATTGGACCTGGGCCATATATGGTGCCAAGTAAGGCACATCGCAAATCCATATTGGCTAAGGCCAATATGGCATTGGTTGGAAGCTACATTGGCCAAGATCCAATCTTGCATCAAATGATGCATTAGGTCAGTTGGGTAGATGACCTTGGAAGTGGACGGCCAACATGGACGGACATTGGGTTGGCAGAGTACGGCCAACATGGCCGGACATCGGGAAAATACATGGCAACAGCCATGAATAGTAAACGGGGAGTTGATGAAATATTTTTGGTCCCCAAATTGAGTTCTAAAAATGTCAAATTAACATATATAGGAGGGGTAGTTGGTTGATGGTGCATATGCGGACTATGCACCAAGTAAGCTTCATAGCTTAGTCGGAAGGGTATAAATGATGCCTAAGGCTCATTTATAGTTGCGTAGCCTCGCGAAGAGGGCATTTGATGCTTAGGCATCATTATGCCCTATTCCGAACCAAACATGCATCACTTGGATGCATTCCGACGGAACGGCCTATACGGACTAGGCCATTTCCATTATTGCTTGGCCACGGCCTAACAAACGAGTTGGAATAAGTTTTGTCCCTTCGGATGAACTACGGTCTGTTCTTGATCCCTTTAGAGTAGGGAAGGGTACGTAGGCAGCCGCAATGAGTTGCAGCATTGTCGGTCCAAAGCAAGTTGTCCCCTCATATCATCTAAGCTCGGTAGCTCGACGCAAGAGATGATTGTGGCCAGACTTGATGAGGCTTAGTTGCATGCCAGTAAGTGGATGCTCATACTTCCTATCAAGTTATAAAGAGATGGTAAGCGAGGTAACATGGGAAATGGCAAGGGCTTGGTGGGGCCTACGCTAAAGTCCAAGGCTTATGCTTGGACAAGACACGGCAATGTGATGGTTGCTCAGCTAGCTAGGAAATTCATTTATGAATTCCCTACGTAAAGGTAAAGCCAGAGATGCATGAAAAATGCATTGGCATTGGCCTTATGGCCTTAAACCCTTTATGGGACAAAGGAAAGTTGGAACGGTGTGGAGGCTAAGTTAGATGCGTCATGCTCCACGAGCATGCTTGCAAGGGCAATTGGACGTGCATTTGCCTAGATTTAAAGGCCCGGATCGTAGCTTCATCATGGCGCACCGGGGAGATTACTGCCTGCGGGGCAACGCGCCAAAGGTGTAATTTTCCGGTCCGTCACAGGCACAGAGGTGCGGCTAGGGCCAAGGTAAGTGTGTTTGGCTTGGCGTGGTGTGATTAGCGTATCTAGGCTGGGCAGAGTGCATTCGGCATGGCGGCTTAGCTTGGGCTAGTGTGGTGGCATGATTTGCCATTGGCACAGAGGTGAGGCTAGCATGGTTGGCATGCTTTGGCGCGTTTTGGTGTGGCTGGCATGTTTTTCCATTGGCACAGAGGTGCAGCTAGCTTGGGCTAGGTGTGGCTGGCATGATTTGCCATTGGCACAGAGGGGAATTAGGGTTTTGTTTGTTGTAACCCTAATTTGAAAAAATACCCCCTAATAAATACTGACTACATGCATTAAATGTTCTACTAAATGTGTCATCGGTGACATTAGGTTATTCGGGGTTTTACGATTTTACCCTTTGTCTAAAAACCACCATCAACATTAAGTCCCCTGCTTAGCTCTAATGAGCTTTGTTGCGAGGTAAGCATAAGATGGTGACAAACTATCAGCAATAAATCGTAAAGAGAATTGAGGAGGCTTGTCTGATCTTTTATAAATAGGATTTGGAATCCTTGCCTCGGCAATTTTGTACAAATCCAAGGTGGCACGATTGGGAAGTCAACATCACCGAGAGACAGAAGTCGGACTAAGGCATTGAGAAGTTGACGCGAGTTGGGAACCGAGTGTGCTTCGCCGGTAGGACCGGCGCAAGGTAGGGAAGCTGAGCGTGCTAGCTGGCGCGACTTGGGCGGTCCTTGGGAAGTTGGCGCAATTGGTGGGACCGATGCAACTTGGGCGATATTGATAAGTTGGCGCAATTGGTGGGACCGGTGCAACTTGGGCGGCATTGGGAAGTTGACGCGAGTTGGGAAACTGAGTGTGCTAGCTGGTGGGACCGGTGCAAGGTAGGGAAGCTGATCGTGCTAGATGGCGCGACTTTGGCGGTCCTTGGGAAGTTGGCGCAATTGGTGGGACCGGTGCAACTTGGGAGGCATTGGGAAGTTGACGCGAGTTGGGAAACTGAGCGTGCTAGCTGGTGGGACCGGTGCAAGGTACGGAAGCTGAGCGTGCTAGCTGGCGCGACTTGGGCGGTCCTTGGGAAGTTGGCGCAATTGGTGGGACCGGTGCAACTTGGGCGACATTGAGAAGTTGGCGCAATTGGTGGGACCGGTGCAACTTGGGCGGCATTGGGTGAGCCCGCATGATTTTGGTAAAGGGAAATCCTTCCCTATTTCAGAATCTTCACGCCCATATATATAAAATCCCTTTCTCTCATCTTGCACTTTATTCCTTTCATCCTTTCCTACTAGCGACAGAGTCACAAAGAAAACCAACTTCCGTGTATGTCTTCCAAGATTTCTCTTGTTTCCCTTTTCATGTAGGTGCAAACCCTAAGAGTAGGCGTTTTTCTTTATAATCCTTGTAATGATATTGCGCATATGATTTCTTGGCGTGCTTCTTGTCGAAAATATTGTATATATGCACTCAAGGGAAATACTGCATATATTATTCGAACCCGTAGAAAAATGCTCCATATATAATTTTGAACCCGAAGAAGGATACCATAGGCGCATTCGAGCCCGTAGAAAATACTGCGTATATAGTTTTGAACCCGAAGAAGGATACTGCAGACGCACTTGAGACCGTATAAAATAATGTGTATATAATTTTGAACCCTGAAGAAAGTACTGCGTGTGCAGTTTTGAACCCGTAAGTACTTGATTCTACATCTCATCAGATGGTCCTCCTTCTTTTTCACTTACTATCTCACACATTCCATTGCCAACTACCTTCCTGATTCTGTATGGTCCCTCCCATATGTTTTCCATTTGTCTCTTATTATCTTTCTGATAAGGTGGTTTTTGTCTCAACACCAAATCTCCCTTCTTGAATTTATTCATGCTAACACACTTGTCAAGTTCACCCTCTGGTGCGTCTTTTCTCGCCTCTGCGGAAGTTTCTCGTATTTCGCTTTCCTTGTCCACGGCATCCACCATCAATTGTTCACTTCTTTGACTATAGTGTATTTTTTTCTTCCAATTTCTTCGCTTGCTTGATCGTTTTTCACATTTATCAACATCAATGTCATGGCAAGTTTTCCCTTCATTTGGATTTCCTCTTATGATTCCAACACCTGAGGGAGTGAGAACTTTATGCATTGGTGAAAATTTGAAGCCACTCCTAGAATATTATGCAACTATGGCCTTCCGTTCGAAAGAGCATTATAGGGTGATTCTACGTCAACAGCGCAGAATACTATTTCTGTTGTCATGCTTCTCAAAGGAATTCGCATAGTCACTTCTTCCTTTGGCTTGTTAGCTGTTCCGTTGAAACAATAAATTTTATATGTTGAGAGGATTAGTTCTTCATCTCTTACTCGCATTGTCTTGTATGTGTGATAAGATAGAATATCTATTGAACTCCCAGCATCTATCAGTATTCTGTTTATGTCCCATGTATTCGCACTCTCCTCTTCATCTTCATCGTCTTTAGCCTTTGGGTTGATTTCCAACTTAACTACCAATAGGCTCTCATGCCGCTCACCTCCCCCTGGTACTTCTTCTGGGTTAAAGGAAATAGAATGCTTCTGCCAATCTTTCAATGGCGACATCTTCGCGAGATTCAGTATTTCTCTTCCATCATTATCTCTCGCTTGGACTCGGCTTAAGATATTATCATGAAAATAATCTATACTCCTGAATGAATGTATTATTGAATTACAGTATAGATTCTTCGCCTTTGCTCCAACCTCTATCAGATATGTATGCCCTCCTGCCTCTCTGTCTTGTGAATGCTCTGCAGGTGGTGGTGGTTCGGTGGTCCCTGCACTAAAAAGTGGTCCAGCTTTCCTTGGTCAATCATTCTCAATATAATTTTCTTTATATTTCTACAATTATTGGTTGTGTGCCCATTAAAACGATGATAAGCGCAGAAGTCAATACTCCTCCTTCCTGCTAGCAGTTCACCTCCCATATTTGGTGGTGGTGGTATCTCTACCATTAGAATTATCGCTTCCCATATTTTTTCGACTGTGTTATTTAGATGTGGCATCTTTATATGCTCCCAAACTACACTATTGCTTCCTTGGCCTTGGTTATAATATTGCTTTCACCCTCCATATCCTTCTGGCTGGTAATCGAATCTTTGAATCTTATTGTTTCCTCTGTGGTTATTGAATTTTCTTTCTCTTTCAAATTCTTCTTGATCTCTACTTCCCATTACCACTAGTTTTTGTTCTTCTTCCACTATCTGCTTTCCTTTGTTCCCCTGAGATGTACTCACAACATCGTTCGTCATTCTTGGAAGTAGACTGTTGTTTCTTGCGCTGGTAGTCGCCATTGGATAAGATTCCATTGTGTTTTGTTTTTCTTCGAGACCGATATATTCCTCTTGATACTTTCGTGTAACTCTGCCATGGTTATCATATCTTTTATCCTGAAGATCTGTATATACAACAAATCAGTTGCGAACAGTGCATTGAAGAAGGATAATATGAGGCTTCTCTCATCTACACATGTGGCCACCTCACTGCACATGCTCCTCTATCGCGTGGTTAACTTTCGCAAGCTTTCATTGATTCTTCTGTGTAGACTGAACACTTTCTCTATCCCAGGTCTTAAAATATTATTGCTGATATAATTTCCCAGAAATATGTTCTGTAAGTGGTAAATGATCGAATGGTTCTGGAATGGTAAGCCTTCAAACCATTTCAAAGCTTCTCCGGTTAAGCTGGCAGGGAAATATTTACAAAGTACCGCATCGTTTTCTTACCACTGTAAGCGGGCTCTGTTGTATGCTCTTATATGTTGCACCGCACATGTGCTTCCATCAAAGACGTTAGTAAACGCAGGGAGATTACACTTAGGTGGTATAATCGCATATTGTATTTATATGGCAAAGGGAGTTCTTCCCGCTTCCTCTATCGCTTCATCCAGTTGTCGCCTGCCTCCATCTCTTCGCGCGGTTATCATTTCTCTCATTTCGTTAATTCTATGAATATTTCTCCATTCGTGATTTGTTCTTCGTTTTGCCGCATGGGCCTTTTCATCCTTGCTTGTCTTATTATGTTGTCATGATTATTTTGACGCATAGCTTCTTGTACCTCCCTTTCATCAGCTTCTTCTCTTCTCTGTCTGCGTATTTCTCTTTCATTTCTCGCATGTATCTGTGCAGCATTAGGTCTTGCAGCTTCTTCTTCGCGTTCATGTTGGTCTTGTATCCTCTCTCTTCCTTGTAGTATGATTCTTCCTTGTTCTTCATCATCTTCCTCATCCTGATCGTGGTGAACGCGATGCCTTTCGCCATGTCGTTCTCATCTATTGCCTCTGTTATATTCTTGCATGCGATACTCCTCGCCGTGTTGCACATACCGGTCATCAACTGGTGGTTGCTCTATGCGACGTTCATCACATAGATCTCGCAAGTCATTATTTATCTGAAAGTTTTCAGCAATATTATCTAAAGGTGACACTCGTATGACATCTCTTCTACCATATTGACTTCTCCTGGATGTACTCCTACTTGTTCTTGATCTTGAGCTCGCACGTGTGGTGCTTCATGATCTCTGCTCTTCAATCTTATGTTTTCTTCTCTTAATTCATCATTCTCGACGCGTCAAATTCGAACGCTCTTCACCTTCTCTCCTTATTTGTGCAATCAACCTTTGTCGAAGTTCCTCAATTGTCATGTCTTCTTCATTTCCTCTATTGTTTCTTTCTCTCATCCTTGAGGATTCGGCGATTTTGCTTCTTCTTCTTCCAGCGATTCTTCTACTCCTCCTTGTTGCTATTGCTTGTTCTTCTGCAGTTGTTTGTCTCAACATCTTGTTTATTTGTAACAGTTTGTTTTGTTGTTTAAAGATAAAAATATTCTTTTAAGAACCAAAGGTTTTTCTAGTAAAGATTGTTTTTCTTGAAGCTAAATGCTATTGACTAGATTTTTTAAATCTAAATTTCCAAATTCTTTGAAGATTATGAGTATCTTCTAATTTACTTCTAAGAATTTCTACCAACAGAATACATCCTTTCAGGCTAATATCTCGAGGTAGGATAAAATCCTTTACTCTCTCGCTGTTTCTGAACGCCAAAATGTAGTTGCAGGAAATCCCACAACTACACCCGTATTAGAATCTACAAATCAATCTAAGAGAACTCCATGAAAATCACAAGAACATTCATTAAATCTCCAAATTGGATACAAAGTTACAAACAAACCCTAACTTGGGAAGAAAATAATCTTTCTCTCTCCTAAATATCTTGTCTAAAACTCTCAAGAAAGCCTCCCCTCATATAAGGTCGCTCGGCTCCTTATATAGGAGTTTACATAGTGGAGGACAGCTAAGAAAGCCCCTATTTTCGGATCTAATAACGCACGCTTACATTGACTCTTATCGCATATACTTTATAACTTCGCACAGTACTTCACGCTTTTCTTGTGATTAAGCTGACGTCATGTGGTGCGTCATCTGGATTAGTTGTATGCGGTTATCTTCGCTTGGTCTTGATGATTATACCGCACGCTTAACTGGTGTGCGATATTTTGTATCTACAAGATACATGCGTAGGTGGAGTCCATCCTTTCAAAATTTTGTATCCGCACATCTACTTGATCACTTGTTTCAAGAACTGGACAGTCAAGACATGTGCAGAATCATTAGCCAATGGTGTCGCTAGGAACCTTGGCCTTAATAAAAGGGCTCTCTGATAGTCAAATAGTGGAAGTGTCTTCTCTTCTTTGAACATCGCAAACATTTGTGTGAGACCAATCCGTCCAAAGTGTTATAATCATTGATGTAAACCAGCTCTCGAATACAATACAAACCTCGATAAACGAATATTCGATAAATGAATAACCTCGCCAAATGAATAATTTTCTCTGGTCCCGATTTGGGCCAAGGTGATAAATGAATAACCTCGCCTAATGCATTAATGAATAAAAAGAATTGAATCCTTAAAGGCCCTATAGAAATATAAACGTATAATCACTAAATTCCATATACAAAATAGATATATATATATAAGAATAAAACAAAATACATAATCAGTAATTTTTACATAAAAATATATGTAGAAATAAACTCAAAAAAATTCATCTATGGTTAAATGTATTTTTTCCAGCCAAACCAAAATGCATCGCATCCTTAATTTTATGCAATGCTTGCACAATTTTTGGAATATTTTGCTTG
Source organism: Papaver armeniacum (assembly GCA_023531295.1). Lineage (NCBI taxonomy): Eukaryota > Viridiplantae > Streptophyta > Magnoliopsida > Ranunculales > Papaveraceae > Papaver > Papaver armeniacum. The sequence goes on along the minus strand of JAJJWW010006428.1, from coordinate 511,638 downwards.
TGCAGTATCAAGTAATTTTTTAAAGTGACAATCGCTTGAAAGGCATCTTGAGATGAAACATTTGGTACGATGCTACTATCATCTGGTTCAGTATCATTTTCGTCATTCATTACTGACTCAATAATTTCTCCGTCTGTTGGAGATCCATGACTGCATCATTCTCGTTAAGATAGTTTAAAACATGTTCCACGTCCATCACATTTCTATAACGTAAATCAAAAATGACACCAGTCCATCCTTGGATATCTGCTTCTAATTGACCATTTTCTAGTTCTGGAACATCTATATTTTCAAACCAAATCTTACAATGACGAAAACAGTTTGAAATTGGTTTTTACCTCTAGCTATATTTGTACATCTTCTTTTATACAATTTAACTTGTTAATTAAGAAAATATTGTCTAAATGAATAAATATTCATTTATCGATAAATAAATAACCCCGCTAAACGAATGTTTTTTCTTGGTCCCGAGGTCATTCATTTATCGACGTTTGACTGTATGTAGGGGATGCAAGCCGGTCTCCAGGATGAATAAAGGCGATACTGGTTGTGCTGGTCATGTACCACAGATTTACTGGACCATATATGTACGACAAGGAAATTAAATCTAGGATACTGTTGGAATCGGGTGTTTGGTTAAAGAAGCCCATATAATACAGTAGTAAATTAGGAATGATGCGGGCAAGTGTATGTGGTGCGGGTCAAAGATTATTCCCCTGTGGTTGAAGCTTTAGAAAGCTACATGTTGTGCAGATGGGCAAAAGCCATTCCCTGGAGCATTAATATAATCACTCACACTATTAGAACTGCTGCTGAAGTTTTAAGGCCGGACAAACCATCAACCGTCATCCCATCACGGCCCAATCGAACAAGGTATCTCTCTGTATATATATTAGAATACAGGCATCCAACTCAAAACTAATTGGAAATGAGTGGAGAGGCCCTAATAGATTATAAACCGCAGGATCTTAAATAACCCAACTATGTGGGACTAATAATCTTAACACGCCCCCTCACGTGTAGCCTCGGCGGGTCTTACAAACACGTGGACAATTAAATCGGGTGACGCGAGTAAATGTGCGGTCAACTGACTCGACACAAATAACCTGCTCTGATACCATATTAGAATACGGGCATCCAACTCAAAACCAATTGGCAATGAGTGGAGAGGCCCTAATAGATTATAAAACGCAGGATCTTAAAAATATATAAATATACCCATGTAAAAGAGAGTTGCATACCCTAGGGTTTCTACAATAGTCTGATAGCAATGGAGAACAAACTAAAAGCAAAGCCATCCTCATTCAAAGTTCATGCTTCATCGTCAACAACAACAAGAGAATGGCCGACAGCAAGGGAGTATCTCAAAGGAAAGCCTCCTTCATTCAAAGTTCATGGTTCATCATCGTACCCAAAAAAATCAGAGGCAAAGCTACCAAACAGTAGCAACAAGAGCACTGCTAATGCATTCGAAGTTCATGGTCCATGGTCAAAAGGAAAAACTGTGAAAGAATCAAAAGCAAGGAAAAGCAAGAAAGCAGCTAATTCATGTATCAAACTAGTGCAAGATGTCTGGTTAAACGAATCCAAGAACAAGAATTTTGTATTTTCTCCGTTCTCAATCAAGAGTGCTCTAGGATTACTAGCTTCCGGAGTAAGTGGCGAAACTTTAAGCAAGATATTAAGCTTCCTCAACTCTAAAAGCCTCAACCATCTAAATTCTGTTAATTCTAAACTCATTAAATCCTTAAGCGAACAGGGAACTGAACCCATACTTTCTTTCGCTAGAGGTGTTTGGATTGAAAAATCTTGTCCCATTAAACCTTCATTCATAAAAGTTACCGCAGAAGCATATAAAGCAAAAGTCAGATCCCTAGATTTCAAAAATAAGGTAAGTCAAATAGTCAATTGTGAACCTCTTATTGTTGCTTGTATGTTCACTTTTTAGAACTTCTCTTTCTCTAGAATTTCGTATCGTTTTAATTCGTCTTCATGTATTTTCGATTAGAGCGAAGAGGTGCGGAACAAGGTGAACACGTGGGTTGAAAATAAAACAAATGGGTTAATACAAGAGCTTATTCCTAATGGAGCAGTCAATGAAGATACAAAGTTTATATTGGCGAATGCACTCTATTTCAAAGGATGTTGGAAGTACCCAAATCAATTTTATCCAATGTTAACCAAGAAATCCAAGTTCTATCTCCAGCATGGTGGAAAACCAAAGACAAGTTCCCTTCATGTCGTCCAAACAAAGACAATATATCACTTGTTATGATACCTTCGTAGTACTTCACTCCCATACAAATGTTCGTAATCAACGCACGAAAATGCTAGTAGTCGTTTTTCAATGTATATAATTTTACCTGAGCAACGAGATGGGCTTGGTGAACTTATAACAAAGGTGAGTTCCGATACAATTGGTTTTCTGCGTAAACATTTACCACCGATCACGCTTTGGTGCGCACAGGAGAATTCAAGGTTCCGAAGTTTAAAATCCTTTTTGATTTTGAAGCATCAAGAGTACTCTAGGAATTGGGTATAGTTCTGCCTTTTGATGAATTCAAAGCAGACCTGACGGAGATGTTGAATACTAATGGTACTAAGAATGATGGTACTAGGAAGCTTTATGTTTCGAATGTTTTTCACAAGTGCTTTGTTGAAGTTGATGAACAAGGAACTGAAGCTGCGGCTTCTACTGCTACTTTGTGGCACATAGAGGGTCGCATGCGTCCTCTTACTCCTCCTCATGTTGATTTTGTGGCAGATCATCCTTTCATGTTTATTATAAGGGAAGAGAAGAGTGGTGCGGTGTTGTTCATGGGACATGTCCTTAATCCTTTGTTAAATTCGTGATGACGACATGAGTTTATTGTTGGAGAAAATGAGTTTTAAATAAAAAGGTTTTATGGTCTTGGTGTGGTTTGATCTAATGACCTAAGGGTCTAAGGATACTCACTCATTTTTGGGTGAATGAAGTGGAACCTTTAGTCCCACATTGTGGAAAACTAAAGAGGAGCTCCACTATATAATCATACACTTATGTATGAATTGTAAAACGTGGGTGGAGCGGGTGGGCAAAAATACATATTTTTACCCATGTGATATGCGCATATGCCATGCACCAAGTCCCTTTTCTACGCTGGATTTATTTTTGGCGAGTTTTTCTTTAGAAATTAATTCTATAGAGTTTTATTTATGGTAAAATTCCTTTTACTTGTTTTTGAAGAAAACCAAAAACCTAACTTGATTTGCAAGTATTTCATCCTATAAATACAACTCGAAAATCTGTTTTCAATATATTGAAAAAATTCTTCTTTTATTCTAGGGTTTTCTTCATACGTTTTTTTACCTCCATCCCTCGTTCTTTGAGTTCAAGAAAGGGTAACTTGTGTTGTGCTAACTCAAGTTATATCAGGCAGTCTTATCCTGGACACATCTTCGCTGTGAGGGGTTTAGCATTACTCAACTCGAGTATACCCGCGAACTAATGTGTTAAGGACAACTTGTTGAACCTGTGATTCTGCCCTCGTCAAGTTATTTCGGTAGAGTTGTTTCGCATTAGTTCTTTACATAATATTTTGATACATCTAACGTGCTATTCATTGTTGCAAGATTCCAACATTTATCTCCTTAGCTTTCTTTTTAGTTTCATTCGAAAAGAATCAATGTTCTCGACTTTGTATCAATGATTTTAGTCATCAATTAAAATGTTAGTTTGAATAAGTTCTTGAATGTATTGTTTAGGCAAAGGATTTCATTTTGTTTGCCTTTTGTTAGTAATAAAAATATCGAAAATGCTATATGGCCAGTGATTACCGCCTAAATAATGCTGCTTTTTGACGTACAACATGTGGCGTAAAGAGATCCTTTCTATTTTGCCACTTCACTTGAACAACCTAAAATACTTCTCAACTTTTTTTTTTACTTTCGCCATTCTTTGTGTTTGCAAACAAATATCGTTCTCTTTCACCATTAAACTGAATTCTTTACCTGCCGGAGATAGAGTCATAAACAAACCTTCTTTTCATCTTTTTATTACTCGTTTTTCTTTTCCGGCCAAAATCCTCCACTTCCATTGATGTTTATGACAGTCTGCCATTGAAGGCCAACCACAGTACCTAATTCATCTTGATTGAGATGGTATTGTTGACGGAGTATAAAAATAATTATCAAACCAAAAAAATACTTTAACTAAGCCTATAGTTAAAATAAAAGCCCCAATCAGAATGACTAATTGATAATAAGATTCCTCTTGGATTTGATGATAATTTCTTTGAGGAGCCATGTTGCCCTTGGCTAGAATATATATAAAACCATATAATATCTTTTGTGTTTACAACCCAAATAAATGGAGATAATCTCCTAAAGGTAAATAAGGCAAGAGGATAATATAAATTCTATTACACCCTTAGTCCGAAAGAGAGGAACAAATGCTAAGACTAGAACGAAAACGAACAAATAGTCACGAGGAAGCCCCTTGGTAAATATGTCGCATATTGGTTCTCGTAGGGAACATGTAAGACTTGAATGGCACCAATACGAACTCGTTCACGAATAAAATGTATATCAATCTCCACATGTTTGGTGCGTTGATGTTGAACAGATCTCCAGACATATATATCGCACTTACATTGTCACAAGAAACAATAGTAGCACGTCGTAGAGGTAGTCGGAGCTCTAGAAGATTGCGAAGGCATGTTGTTTCCGCAACCGCATTTGCTACTCCCCGTATTCAAACAAGACCGGGATCGAGAGACTTTGGCTTGACGCTTGGAGGACCAAGAGATGAGATTGTCACCAAGAAAGACACAAAAACCAGATGTCGATCGCCGAGAATCGTGACAACCCGCCAACAAAGATCGTAAGTATGCCGTTAAGCCGAGATAGAGGAGATCGAGAGAAACAAATCCGTGGTTGATGGTGCCCCGAAGATAGCGAAGGATTCTCTTGAGGGCATGCATGTGAGGCTCACGGGGATCATGCATAAATAGACATACTCACCGAATCGCGTATGCAATATCTCGGCCGAGTAAAAGTGAGGTATCAAGAGCACCCGCTAGGCTTCGTATGAGTGGAATCCGAAATTGCCGGGCCAGAAGTAGCACCGAGCTTGGAATCGTGTCGACCGGAGTGTCACCGGATTACATTTTGTCATGGAGGCACGCGCGATGATGTCCCGCGCATATAATGACCGAGACAAAAATAATCTCAAGATGAACGAGTAATGCTGATGCCTTAAAAATGATGTAGTGGACCAAGGTCGACATGGCAAACTCTCTCTTCATCAAATCAATGAAGAGACATAGGAGAGCATCGAGAGCAGTCAAAATGGTCATCAACATATAAAAAGTAAGTATGCCGTTTAATCCCCGATTGATAAACAAAGAGTGAGGGATCACATACACTACCACGAAACCGCAACTGTGATAAACTTGGGAAATCTCCAAACCACGCCTCGGGAGCCCGCTTGAGGCCATAGAGAGATCTACGTAATCTACATACGTAATCGGGGTGAGCAGGGTCAACAAATCTGGAGGCCGATGCATATAGACCGTCTCTTGTTAGATCACCATGAAGAAAAGCGTTCTGACATCTAGTTGATGTATGGGCCAAGATCGTGATGTAGCAATAGTGAGAACAAGATCACGAATAGTAGCAGGTTTAACAACCGGACTAAATGTTTCAAAACAAATAACTCCAACTTGTTGAGATTTGCCATTGGCAACAAGACGAGCCTTGTAACGCCGTAGGATCCATCAAAGATTATATTTATGACGAAACAACCACATAGAACGAATAACATGAGCATCACGAGGTCGTGGTACAAGTTCCCAAGTATTAGTTTTCAACATAGCATTGTACTCGTCTTTCATGGCAAGATTCCGGTTTATGTCCCTAAGAGCATACAAGTGAGAACGGGGAATTGGAGAGATATGCCGTAAAGTTTGAACATGGAGATTGAGCCAGGTAGATCGGTCGGTAAATACCACGGGAGGCTCGAGTAACAGGACGAGAAGGAGCTGTAGTGGGGGAGAAGTTGTAGTGGGAAGGACAAGAGTAGGTGACGAGGATGGAGAGACCGTAGTGGGAAGGATAGTAGTAGGGACGGTAGTGGAGTTAGGATCCGTAGCAGAGGGGCGAGAGGAGATGGTGGAGTCTGCAGCTGTGGAATTAGTGCAGAGGGACCCGTAGAACCGACTTAGAGAAGATATTGGACCGACGTAGGTATAGGGCTCTATTAGGGAAGGTTGGTGTTCGGACATAGGAGCTGGTGGAACCGACGTAGGCTTGGAGGTTGGAAGTGGAACAGACAAGCGCAGCAGATGGGAAGTTGGACCGACGGTGGGGAGGGGTATAGGGTCCTGAAGTAGTGGGTGAGATAGTGGAAGCTTTGAGTGTCGAGGTTGATCATGATGTATAGATGGGTAAGAGAGGTTATAGGAAGAATGGAGGATATTTGGGGGAGACTCGACAGAGAAGATGTATTTGTAGTGATATTTGTGAAGGGAAAGACATTTTCATCGAAAGTTACATGACGAGAGATAATGATCTTGTTTGTGGCAAGATCAAGGCAGCGGTACCCACTTCGTGGTTGGGAGGAAAACCAAGAAAGACACACCTAGTGGAATGAGGGAGAGTTTGTGAGGAGTTGTGGACTGAGAGATTTGGATAGCAAAGGCAACCAAAAGTACGTAGATTTTCATACGTTGGTTGTCGTTGATAAAGAATAGACACGAGTGAGTGAAAATTGAGGACTTTGGTGGGAAGAATATTATGTAAATAGACAGCCATATAGAGAGAGTAGACCCAATATTTTGGAGGAACGGAAGCGTGAGACATAAGGGTACGGGTGATATCATTGATACGACGTATCATGCGTTCGGACTTGCCATTTTGGGAAGAAGTTTGGGGGCAAGAGAAACGAAAAACAAGACCATTAGCACGAGAAAAAGTATGAAAGGAAGAGTTGTCAAATTCACGACCCATGTCAAATTGAAAACATTTTATTTTTCGTTCAAATTGAGTTTGAACGAAAGAACGAAATTCCAAAAATTTGCTATAAACTTGGGACTTCAATTTCAAAGGGTAGACCCATAGATAGTTGGTAAAATCATCAAGCAATATAAGATAATATCGAAAACCGGTATCAATATGTAATGGAATGGTCCATAAATCACTATGTATGATATCAAAGGGTGCAAAAGTAATGGAATTAGATTCATAAAATGGCAATCGAACATGTTTACTAACTTGACATGAATGACAAAGTTGAGAAGAATTATTCTTATTACAATGAATAGAATTATTTTGCGTAAGACATCTAAAATTGTCTTGCCAGGGTGACCAAGGCGGCTATGCCAAATATCCTGCGGCAAGAAGGGAAATGGGAGAAAAGTGACGATTTTGTAGGTGGCACTACAGAGTTGGTGATAGGGTAGAGCTCCCTAACTATTGCACCGAAGGATAATCCTCCTCGAACTCGATCTTTCACAGAAAAACCAGATGGATCAAACTCAACAGACACACGATTATCAGTGGTGAACTTACGAACAGAAACTAAGTTTTTGATAATATCGGGAACAACAAGAGTATTTTTGAGTTGAAGGGTGCGAGAAGGGAGGTTTATGAGCTTGGTACCACTAGCAGTAACTGGAATGCTATTGCCATTGCCAACTAAGATAGACCGTACAATACTATAATCGGTAACGTTATGTAAAGTACCCTAATCAAAGAGTGAGATGTGAGGTAGCACCGGTATCCATGTAGAAAGCATCATCGGGTTCTCGTAGATGCATAGAACTATATGCCTCGGAATGTCTCGAGCTTCAGTGGTTCCATCGCCATTGATTTTAATGGTTTAGAGAAAATAGGATCGTAGAGGGGCTGATACCATCTTGGATTTGATGATAATTTCCTTGAGGAGCCATGTTCCCCTTGGCTAGAATATATATAAAACCATATAATATCTTTTGTGTTTACAACCCAAATAAATGGAGATAATCTCCAAAAGGTAAATATGGCAAGAGGATAATATAAATTCTATTAATTCCATCCATGTAAACCTAATTGGTAATTTAGTTTGATCGTTAATAATAATTCCCAGAATTTGCAAATCTGTGACAAGAAATTTCAAGGATTATATGTGAACGACTTTCTGATATTATTGAAACTTGGGTCATAGAAATCAAATCTAGGAAGTTCGATTTAGTTGTGAAGAAGAACAAAGGATTGAGGAATCTAAACTGTAGTTTTTACATCTTAGACGAGAAGTAAATCCAACGGCTGACTTCTTTTTTCATTTTAATTCTCCTGACGTGTTAAGATCAACAGTTTCCTATTTGTCCACGTCGTTGCCATGTCATTATTCACGGTCAAGCAGCTGTTATGCAGCTGTTCAAGTAGCAGAGTCGTAAAAATATCAGTAATGGCTTATAAACAAAACCAAATAAAAGGGACTCCTTGGACTGCAATTTTAGAGTTTGAGAATTTGCAACTACATTCACTGCTCCTGCCTTGCTCATACGCATTAGACTAGAAGAAAATAACATAACATAACGTAAATTGGTTTGCATCGGGCAAATGGCGAAAACAAGCAATAGGATATTCGCATGATAACTCGATCAAATGACGTATAGTAATTAGGGCCGGACAAACCTTAAACCCTACAACCCATCTCCTCCCGATCTCAAAAAGCTTTCCATAAACAGTTAAACACCAACTTAGGAAGCTTTTGGAACTTCCGAATTGAACAAGGTTTCTCTCTGTCTATATAAGTATACCCTAAAAGAGATCTACTGGAATAATCTGATAGCAATGGAGAATAAACTCAAGGTAAAGCCTCCTTCATTCAAAGTTCATGGTTCATCATCGTCAGCAAACAAAACTGTGAAAGAATCAAAGGCAGAGACAAGCAAGAAAGCAGCCAATTCATGTATGAAACTAGTGCAAGATGTCTGGTTAAACGAATCAAAGAGCAAGAATTTTGTGTTCTCTCCGTTCTCAGTTGACAGCGCTCTAGGTTTACTAGCTTCTGGAGCAAGTGGTGAAACCTTAAACCAGATATTAAGCTTCCTCAACTCTGAAAGCCTCAGCCATCTAAATTCTGTTAACTCTAATATCATTGAATCGTTGCGAGAACCACGAAGTGAACCCAAACTCTCTTTTGTTGGTGGTGTTTGGATTGAAAAAACTACTCCCATTAAACCTTCATTCAAAGAAGTTGCTGACGCAGTATATAAAGCTAAAGCCAGAAGTGTGGATTTCGCAAATAAGGTAAGTCAATTGTGAAATCTCTTCTATATATGTTTTGTTTTGCTCCCCTTTTAGAGTATGTGATGTTTAAATTATGGTTAGTTTAGAATCGTTTTGATGATTTTAATCTATCTTGAAATAGAGCGAGAAGGTGCAGAACAGGGTGAACACATGGGTTGAAAAGGAAACCAATGGATTAATTCAAGATCTTATTCCTGATGGAGCAATCACTGAACATACAAAATTTATTCTAGCGAATGCACTCTATTTCAAAGGACGTTGGAAGGACCCAGATCAGTTTGAACCATTGCTAACCAGGAAGTCGAAGTTTTATCTCCTGGATGGGAAGACAACAGTAAAAGTTGCCTTCATGTCGTCGGGACGTAAACAATTTATTACTTGTGATGATGGTTTTAAAGTGCTTAAGCTTCCATACAAATGTTCAGGAATACCCGAAAATGTTTCTGGTCCAAGGTTTTCTATGAACATAATTTTACCTGAGCAACGAGATGGTCTTGGTGAACTTATAACAAAGGTGAGTTCTGATCCGGCTGGTTTTCTGGGTAGAATCCCAGTCCATCCGCGTTTGGTTCCAACTGGAGAATTCAAGGTTCCGAAGTTCAAAATCCTTTTTGATTTTGAAGCAACAAGAGTACTCAAGGAAGTAGGTATTGTTTTGCCTTTTGACGAAAACAAAGCAGAGCTGACGGAGATGTTGAGTTATGGCGGGACTGGTACAAGTAACAAGCTTCACGTTTCGTATGTTTTTCACAAGTGTTTTGTTGAAGTTGATGAAGAAGGAACTGAGGCTGCTGCTGCTACTGCAATTGTGGGGGGTGTTTATTTCTGTAGCGGTCCTCGTCCTCGTCCTCCGCCTCCTATTGATTTTGTGGCAGATCATCCTTTCATGTTCATTATAAGAGAAGAGAAGAGTGGTGTTGTGTTGTTCATGGGACATGTCCTTGATCCCTCGTTAAATTCGTGATAGTGACGACATAAGATTATCTCCTTAGCTTTCTTATTAGTTTCATTAGTATTCTAGACTTTTTATAGATGATTTGTCATTAGTTTCAGTTAGAAGAAATTCTTGAATGTAGTTCGTTTTTTTTTTTTTTTTTCCTTGTTCGTAATAAAAATATCAGTAATGATTAATCAACCCGACCTCATTCCCATGATCAGGATAGTTTTTCTAATCTCTTTGGCAAACTAGTTGCGCCAGAGTGACTACTGCACTCCTCGGATAATAAGATTCCATCAAAACATAGCTTGAAATTATAGAGTATGAGAGTTTGCAACTACATTACTCCGGCCGTGCTCGTACGCACTAGACTGGTCGTAGAAAAACCAAAACACAGAGCCATTCATTAGATGTTCTACCACTAGCCTGTTGGGTGCAATAATCAAAAACAAGGAAAAATCAACTAAACAAAAGTTATTGATACTTAGCTCCTTTATAGTGGAAGTGATTGATTTGACGAAACAGAGGAGCTCCCCAGATCTCCGCAACAACAACATGGCAAAATTTTGGAAAAACAGAATGAGTCACCTGTTCAACACGTTGCTTTTAAGCTCTTAGCGCCCCTACTACACTCAAGAGTGATGTTATAGCCCTCACAGACTGATATCTCAAGATAAAACACCCTACTACACCTACTACTAGCATATGTAGTAGATGCTCAACTGGAGCTTGGCAACTACGAAAAACCATAAAGAAAAATCGCGAACGCTTGAGAAAACAATATAAAATATTTTTTCCCTTGGGGGTCCCTCTAAATATAGAGCAACCCCTTTCCCATGATTTATACTAAGTAGTGAATTTGTTTATATTATAATGGAACAAAACAACTTTAGAAGAAGAACTCCCCGATGTGGGACTAAAAAGCTTATATAGTCTCTTAAAACAACTAAAAAGTGGAAACTCCACAATGTGAGACTAATAAGTTTTTTCATTCACAAAAGAAAACAATAAATTATAATTTTATTAAAACCTTAAAAAAAATTAATAATTGTTTTCCAACACGAATAAAACTCAATAAAACACGAACCTGATAGATCTTGGTAAATCAACAACCCAATCTCACGAACCGAACTGACTGAACAGACAGAAAAATCGTATATGTTGAAGTCATACTAGCCATTCCAACGTCGTCTCCCTCACATAACAGTGTGTTGACCCCAGGGTCATACTATGGATTGCAAAAATCATATAGTATATATAAAGAGCTTTCATCTTTAGTTCCTCACAAGTGAGACTAAAGGTTCCTTTCACCAAAGTGAAAAAGCATGATCTAGTGAACCCTTAGTGACCTTTAGGTCCTAAGTTCCAGTAATACCAAAACCATCAAAACGAAAATCACATAAAAAGCGCAGGAAATACCATTTTAGGCAGAGGTGTCCATGAGGTCTTGAACCTTTGCTTAGTGAGATATTACTGCATTATTTGCTAGAGACAGTGAACTATGTCTTGAACTGCTAGCGTTTGATGTAATTCGCGATAACGACCACGGATGATATCTCCAAGGTTGTTGCCAAGCTCGTGCCATTTTGTCCAATTTGGCCACTGGACATATCATGTTTCTCGAATGCTCTAAAGAATCAAAGCTCATATTCTCATAGGTATCGGCCCCACTTCCTCATTCGGGTAGGTGAGTTTCCATAAAGAGTGTTCTTTGCACCCCCACTTCAATCTTAAATTAAAACTATAGAACTCATTGAGACTTCTTAAAAGCCATCCTTCACATGCAAAGAACACTATCACATCTACACCATAGGGAAGGGACAGAGAATGAAATTCTCTCACATTGTTTACCTTTACCCACCACAAATTAGTTGTCTCATTCGAAACCTTGATCTTGGGATCTCCAGTCATGGAAAGTCATGGAAACCTTTACCCACAAGGTTGAGTATCTTTCATGGAAAGTTTAATTTATGAGCTTAAGCCCCACCCCCCTCGATGCATTTTTAACTATCTCTTTGTACAAACCTTTCGTCAAAGGTTGTGCGATATTCTCCTTGGACTTTATCCAATCAATGGAAATAACGGCAATTGAGATTAGTATTTTTAGCTTTAGCTATTATAGCTTGGCTAACACAATGTATAGATATAGCTGGCACGGGCCTATGCCAGAGAGGAATGTCTTCTTAAAAGCATCTTAGGCACTCGGCCCCATCTCGTGCTTTATCTAACTTAATAGTCTCGTATTCCATAATGAATTGAGAAATATATGTCCATTTGGAAATCTTCCAAAAACAAACCCTCCCTTTAGAGTGAAAACATATTCACTCGTAGACTTAGACTCCTCGAGTCAACTATCCAATTTGCATCACAAAGTCCCACAAGGACAAAGAAGATACCTTTCATAAATCAAACAAAAGGTAATAGAGTATTTTAGGTACCGTAATACTCTACTAAGTGCATCCCAATGCTCTTGCTCTGGACTACAAGTATTTCTACTTAACTTACTCACAATATAGGCAATGTTTGACTCTTACGGTTCATTAAATTCATCAGACATCCTATAACTCTTGAGTATTCAAGTTAAGATACTCCATTACCCTTATTTTTCTTGAGTCTACAAGAAGAATCGTAAGGAGTACAAGCAGGCTTACAATCAGAATGATTGTATCTCTTAACGAATTTAATATAATGAGAATGACTAAGACTATAAATATTAGATTATCTTCTAATACTCATCCCAAAGATCACATCAACGGGGCCTAAGTCTTTCAAGTTAACATTCTCATTCACACGTGTTTTTAGTGGAATTAATCGCATCTATGTTTGTACCAAGTATAAGCATATCATCAACATAAAAGCATACAATCACACAGGCATCCTTAACAAGTTACCTATAAATAAACTTGTCAGATTCATTAACTTAAATCCACTACTCATTATCACATGATCAATTTTTCCATGTCACTGTTTACTTGCTTATTTGAAAACCAAACAAAGATTTTTTTAACTTACAAACTTTGTCTTCCAAACCTTTCACTACAAAGTCCTCAGGTTGGTTTATGTAAATTTCTTTATCTAATTCACGATTTTTAGAAAAGTGGTCTTAGCATCCATCTGATGTATCTCTAAGTTGTTTGTGGCAGCAATAGAATTAGCATCTCAAAGGGAGTAATTTTCGTCACAGGTGAATAAAAATCAAGTAAATATACAACTTCTTTTAGTTTATGGCCTTTAGCTACCAACCTAGACTTATATTTTTCCACAGTTCCATTTACCTTACGTTTCCTCTTAAAGACTCATTTACATCATATGGTCTTACTCCCTAGAGGTAAATTAATAAGCTCTCAATTCTGGTTGTAACGGCTCTAGTAACAGCTGAGGGCCGTTACGAATTTGACATGTGGTAACATCTTAGGGTTGTTACAATTTTTTTTGTAACAACGTGGTCGTAACATCCTCACCGTTAATTTTTTTTCGTGAATAAAAAAAATTCTTGCCGGTCAACCTTGACCAGGTCAAAAATTGGTCAATATTGACTAATTTTGACACTCAGCTCAAGGTCGACCAGGCAGTCCATTTGCTAAATGGTTGAAATCAACTAAGCAAACACAAAATACAATCCAAGCAATATTAAACCCTAGAAAATTAATACAACCAAATCTAAAGAAATACAAAATAGAACTCAAAACTCGTGATTCCATGAAACTCAAATTAGGCCGAGACCCATCATTTAAACTCCATGAAATCCAATAAAAAACATAATACATGAAAATATATTCGAGGAATTAAGACCACCATGAATCACTGGTTCTCAACAGATCCATCATCTTCCCATGATTTCTTCTCCTCAAGAATAAACCCTAACCCTAACTCTCTCCCTGATTCATCACCTCACACAGAAAACCTAAAACTCATACTAGTTCTCCTTCGTACATCAATAATTACACCATCACCCTCATCATCTATACATATTCATTAATCAACAATCAACGATTTTTCTGATGAAACTAGGGTTTCATCGCCTGAGAGGAGAGGAGACAATAGAGCAGGAGCAGAAGACAGAAAAGAATACACTGAAAATGAATCTCGATCTGCTGAGATATCCTCAAAAGCACGCATGTGTATCGCACACGCATGGGAGGAAATATCCTCTAGTATAACTCATCGTGGGTGGAAACATAATGCCACGCATCTGAATGGCACACGCACATTTTAAAGGTGTTACGACCCAAGTGTGACCAAGCGTGTGACTATCGCTTATAAAAAAATTAATAACGACTTAGTTACATTTAATTTTAAAAAATTAGTAACGGCTTCATCTTCGTTACGAATATTTTGTAACGACCATTTGTAACGGAATTATGTAACGACCACAAAGCCGTTACGAATTCCTATTACGAATCCTGGAATTTGGTGTAGTGTAAAGCTCGATATCAAACTGGTTATGTATTTACCATAGGGAACACAGCGATATCCTGGCGATCGACCAAGCAAACTCTTTTGTCTACCTCGACGAACCACTCTAAGATCATTGCCCTACATGAGGCAGTTCGTGAGTGTATATGGTTAAAGTCTATCATTACACATATTTGAGGGACAAGTGGTTTGAATTCTACCACTTTGAAGATCCGACATGAATTTATGAAGATAATGCGGCTTGTATCGAACAAATGAAGCAAGGTTATATCAAGGGTGATAATATGAAACATATTTCACCAAAGTTCTTTACAATCATCAACAACAAAGTGTCTCTTAAACATTCAAGTCGACAAAATACCGTCTGAGTGAGAATGTGGCGAGACTTATTTACTAAGTCACTTCCTAAGTCCTTATTTGAAAAACATGTAAAGAGTATTGGACTAAGAAAATTGTGCGAACTCCCATGAATACGATCGGGAGATGACGACACCGGGGGAGTATCCGATGATATGATGTCGACATCTAACTTGGTGTCTTGAACTCTTTTTCCTTTAACCGATATTACTTTTTCCCAGGTTTTTTACCGCTAAAGGTTTTTAATGATACAACACCAAGATTACGATTACTCGATTGAGGTTTTTCTTTTCCCACGTGGTTTTTCTATTTTAGGAATTTCGGGAGCGACATGAGAAGTGGTCAACTTTATGGAGAAACTTTGCAGACTCAAAGACGTTGTACTCTTTTCCTTCACAAGGTTTTGTCCCATTGGGTTTTCCTTGTCAAGTTTTTAATGAGGCAACACATTTGAAGTTCCATTTTGAACCGCACAAGGGGGAGTGTTATAGGCCTACGACCCATGGATGTGCTACCCATTAAATAACTAGGATTTTCCCTTTCCTATATATAAAGAACATTATACCTATGTAACTCTCTCTCTCTGCCTCTTTTATCAATAAGAAATTCCCTTTTCTCTTTCTCTTGGTTTTACCTAACTCTTACTCAAATACTCGTATAATAGTTCATTTTATACCTAAAAAATAAGATAAAAATTAAAAGCTCAAATATAAATAAATGGTACTCGTTGGAAAGCTCTCGTCGAGGGCTTTCGAAATATAAAATTTATCATTTTTGGACATATGGTTCAAAATATATTTAAGTTTTAAGTTTTATTTATTTATTTTTATTAGGAGAGAGAAAAAAATGAAAATGGGTATTTTTGCCACTATTAAAAGACTGTGATATCATTGATGATGTCATCCCGCATGGGTATTATCCACCCCAGGACCAAACAATAATTTCTAAGACCAAACAACAATATATATTTAAAAAAAATACTAAACAGATTGTTGATCAATTCAATCGACCAAACTAACTCTAATATAATATTTCTAGACCTATTGGTATTTCCTACAATATTTAATCCTGATAACAAAACCCCTAAATATTCTCTACAAAATCCCTAAATATTCTTTAGATTTATGTAATCAAGGTATGTATAAGCGGCCGCAAATTACTCGAACCGAGAGACAAAAAAAAACCCAATTTATTGTTGCGTATCTGTTGTAGTGATAATATAGGAAACTATAACTAGATCTTACGTCGTCCATCTGTTTCACTAATCAATGGCTACTAGAATCTAACAACAGCTTTTATATGGGTATGTTACAAAATGGATCAGGTTGGTTAAACCCGGTTATGTTTTTAACAGAGGTTAGGATATGATGTCCTTAACCATTTGATAAGGGTATTTAAGTAAAAAAAAACACACACAAAAAGTGAGTTTACGACCCAATCGCAGCAACGGCATGTTCTACGACCCAGACCCTAATATAGGCAAAAACATACGACCCTTTTACAAAATAACTTTTTATTTTAAGTTTTTAATTAAATTGAAGGTTATTTATGTAAATTAATCTGATTAAAGAGTGACCTAGTAATTTTGGTATGGATAAAAACCCCTTATAAAGATACCCTAGATGGCATAATCATTTAGTATGCCTCCAAAAAATTCGGTATGCCCTCAAAACAAGTTTCTTATTCAAGGCATGCACAACAACTATTAATGAATCAATGATTTTAGGCGTCAACTGAAATTTATTAGGATTTTAGGCGTCAACTGAAATTTATTAGGATGAGTCTAGTCCAGTTGACCCAGTCATATATATTCAATTAGGTCCTAGAAATAATATATTAGGATGAGTCTAGTCCAGACTGGTCCTATTTGAAAATATAAATTATAATTTGGTCCTAGAAATAATGGTTTGGTCCTAGGATGACGTCATGGATGATGTAATTGTTATCTTGTAATGGCAGAAATACTCTTTTGGGACCATTACATCATCCATGACGTCACCCTAGGCATATATATTCAATTATCAAGAGAGATGAAATCATTTTGAGATTTATTTTCTCTCACATCCATATTTTCAGATATAGTTTTTCTCTCTCTCTTTTTTTTTCTTCATCTTTTTGATTTTGCAGAGATGAAAATCTAAATCCGTAACAATGGCGAGATGATTGTGTGAGTTCATTATCTCCATCTTCATCTTCGTAATGTTGTAACAATGGCGATTGAGGTGAAAATCTAAATTTTTTTCCTTTTTTTTTAGATTTGTTTTTGATTTCTTTCATGTTCGTGTTGAAGATGAAGATAATGAAGACGAAGAAGTTCATTCTTTACATAAACTCATGTTCTTTGTTGTTGCTTATGAAGATGAAGATGATGAAGACTTTCAAGATATGGTTTTTATATGAACTTCATTTGGAATGAAGTCTGTTTTTTAGGTTTTTATGGACTTCATTTAAATGAAGTCTGCTTTTTAGGTTTTTATATGGACTTCATTTAACGAAGTCTTTTTTAGGTTTTATATGGACTTCATTTCTAATGAAGTCCTGCTTTTTTTTTAGGTTTTTATATGGACTTCATTTCGGATGAAGTCTGTTTTTTGGTTTTTATATAGACTTCATTTGGAATGAAGTCATTTTTGGAACGAAGTTTCATTTTTAAGTTTTTATATGAACTTCATTTCCGAATGAAGTCTATTTTTAGGTTTTTATATGAACTTCATTTATGAAATGAAATCTATTTTTAAAATAAGTAAAAGTTAACACGGAATGGTACTTTCGTCAATTTAATATTTTTAAATAATTATGGACCAAACAATAAAGGCGTTTTCTTAAAGGACCAAACACACATGGGCCTACCTAAAAAGGGCAAAAGATATTTTTCCCAATTTTAATTTTAAGAAATTCTCGGATCCTTCCACTTTTATAAAACTCATCTCAGGCACAAGATAGTTTTTCTATTATTAACCCCTAGCCGACCCACCTAACGTAAATTGGTTTGGATCGGGCAAATGGCGAAAACAAGCAATATGATATTCACACCCGGTCAAGTGACGTTTCGAGAAAAAGTACAGAGAGGCCTATACAGATGTCTTCTTTTCTTTGTACCCTTTCTTTCGGGTTTTCTTGTTTCTTTGGTTGTTTTTGTGTCAGGAGAAAAAAAAAAGAAAAAGAAGAAGACATCAGTTGAGTTGGAGATGGCCTATAGTAAATTAGGGCTGGACAAACCTTCAACCGCCCATCACGGCCCAATCTCAAAAAGCTATCCTTAAACAGTTAAACACCAACTTAGGAAGATTTTGGAACTTAACAAGGTCTCTCTCTGTGTATATAAGTATACCCATGTAAACGAGAGTTGCATACCGTAGAGTTACTGGAATAATCTGTGAAGCTAAGCTATGGAAAACGAAAACAAGCAAGCAGTCAATTCATGTATGAAACTAGTCCAAGATGTCTGGTCAGAGGAGTCGAAGAACAAGAATTTTGTGTTCTCTCCGTTCTCAATCTACAGTGCTCTAGGTTTACTAGCTAATGGAGCAAGTGGTGAAACCTTAAACCAGATATTAAGCTTCCTCAACTCCAAAAGCCTCAAGAATCTAAACACTCTTAATACTGAACTCATTATTAAATCGTTAGGCAAACCGCCAACAAAACAAAGTTTGTTCTGTTGTTTCACAAGTAATAAATCTTCTCTTCTTATCAAAAAAGAAAAAAAAAACCCCAAACTTTGTTTTGTTGGTGGTGTTTGGGTCGAAAAAACTACTCCTATTAAACATTCATTCAAAAAGGTTGCTCGTGCAGTTTACAAAGCAGAAGCCGAAACTGTGGATTTCGGAAATAAGGTAAGAGAATTGTTAACCTCTTGTTGTTTCTTGCATGCTGCTTGTATATCAAAAGTAATTAACAGGCCTAGTGCATATTCAGCTCGCTTTTTTTAAAAATTCTGGTCTAGAACTGCTCTTTTTCTCTAGAAGGTTGTATCGTTTTAATGATTTTAATGTGTTTTAAATTAGAGCGAAGAGGAGCGGATCAAGGTGAACACATGGGTTGAGAAGAATACTAATGGATTAATTAAAGATCTTATTCCTGGTGATGGATCTGTCAATGAACATACAAAACTTATATTGGCGAATGCACTTTATTTCAAAGGATCTTGGGAGTACCCAGATCAATTTGATTCATCGCTAACCAAGAAATCGAAGTTTTATCTCCTGGATGGGAAGACAACTGTACAAGTTCCCTTCATGTCGTCGTCGTCGATAGATAAACAATTGATTACTTCTAATGATAGCTTTAAAGTACTTCAGCTCTCATACAAATGTTCAGAAACAGATGGAATTATTTGTGGTCCAAGGTTTTCTATGTATATAATTTTACCTGAGCAACGAGATGGTCTTGGTGAACTTATAGAAACGGTGAGTTCTGATCCGGCTGGTTTTCTGGGTAGAATCCCAGACTGTCCGAGTTTGGTTCCAACGGGAGAATTCAAGGTTCCGAAGTTCAAAATCCTTTTTGATTTTGAAGCATCAAGAGTACTCAAGCAAGTAGGTATTGTTTTGCCTTTTGACGATAAAAAAGCAGAGCTGGAGGAGATGTTGAATACTGGTGGTACTAGTGCACGTAACAAGCTTCATGTTTCGCATGTTTTTCACAAGTGTTTCGTTGATGTTGATGCAAAAGGAACTGAAGCTGCTGCTTCTACTGGTATTATGACGCTCATGGGTTGCGCTCCTACACCTCCTCCTCCTCGTGTTGACTTTGTGGCGGATCATCCTTTCATGTTCATTATAAGAGAAGAGCGGAGTGGTGCCGTGTTGTTCATGGGACATGTCCTTAATCCTTTGTTAAATTCGTAATTGCTACATGAGATTATATCCCTAGCTATCAATGTTGTCAGACTTTCTATTAATGATTTTAGTCATCTGTTGAAATTCTAGTTTGAATAAATTCTTGAATGTATTGTTAAGGTAAATGATGTCGTTTATGAACCCCGACCTCATTCCCAAGATTAAGATAGTTTTTCTAATCTCTTTGGCAAGCTATTTGCGCCAGAGAGACTGCACTCCTCGGATAAAAAGATTCCATCAAAACATAGCTTCCAATTTTAGAGTCTGAGAGTTTGCAACTACATTACTCCGGCTGTGTGTACTCGTAGGCACCAGGCTAGTTGTAGAAACACCAAAACACAGAGCCATTCATTAGGTGTTCTACCACTAGCCCACTCACACAACGTAAATTGGTTTACATAGGGAAAATGGCAGAAACAAGCAATAGGATAACCAATTTAACCGGAAACTTGAATAATCTACCTTGTTTTGTTCCTGGAATTTCATCTTCATCAGCCTTACTGGATCACCCTCATGAAAAGGAGAAAGCAATGCAAGTGCAGTCATCTTCTCACTCGCAGATGATCATTCTTCCTCCATCTCTCTCTGTCAACAAGCTACCGACGGGGAAGAGATGGATCAAACATCCGGGAAGGGCATAATGGTATTTCAAGTCATGCTATTGACCAGTCCAAGGAAGTGCACCATAATTCATGTCGGGAACAAGTCCATTCACGGGTTTCTCTTCCAAGCTCGAATTCAAATTTGAGAGACAGTAGGTCCGTGAGCATTAATGGCGTACCTGTAGAGTGCATTAGGTCTGTGAGCATTAATGGCGTAGCTGTAGACTGCATTAATGAGAGCAGAACAGCAGGGTCCATAGGGGAGACCGAACTGAGGATAGTCTTCTAAATCTGAACAATTATGTGGTGGAGGAATCTTTCTCATCAGATGAAGACACGTGTGACAATGGACGACATCAATCGGTCTCAGATATGGTCAGGAATAATCAATCTTGTGCCTCTTCCTATCGCATCTGAAAAATGGTGTTTGACGTGCCGAGGTGGCGTCTTAAACCATTTGCGCCACTATGGGGAAACCTCGAGCGATCGACTCAGTCGAGAGATATTGACAATATCGCAATGATAAAGTTTATCGCTTCGAAATTCACTATATCATCGATATAATCAATATCTCCTTGTTCGGAGTTTCTGCAGCGATAAATATCGCAACTATACTCCCACCTCTTCTAAACTCTTCTCAATTTTTCTTCCTCAAAACCTTCGAAAACCACTGATTATCTTCTCAATTCTTCTTCCTCGAAAACCTTTCTCAAACGATTATCTTAATCGAGATATGGAGAAGAAAAAAAAAAAAAAAGGGAAAGCATCTACAAGTACCCCAGGTGGTGGAGTAAGTTTTGTTGTGGATACAAATTATGAGTTTAATAATGTTAGACTAGTAGCCGGTGAAGGTGTATTCTCTAATCACCTTTCGATAATGAGGGGCGATGTAACGCTATAAATCTAAGAGGTGGATGGACCTAGTTACGTACAATTTTTCAATTACTTTCTCTGCCGCTCAAGAGAGAGTGAGAAGATATCATTGGCGACATCTATATCAAATACAACCTAGAAACCACGGGACTCAAGGTGTTCAAGTTATATTAGAACGATGGTGGAAGACTACAAACACGTTCTTTTTCAAGGACTTTGAATGCGGTAAGTCGGTATTTTCCGGTAATTTAATTTTAGATTATGTGTTTTGTTTCATAAAAATCAACAAATTATAATTATGAATAATTATTGTTAATAGGAGTTACACCGATAGATTTATACATGTTAACCTAGAATTCCATGCCAAGGAACTTAATTCCATTTAATAGACTAAAGTGGTTATCGAAGGTAGATGGAAAGAAAGACTTCCTTTATACTCAAATGAATTAGAAGGAAATCCTTCACATAGACAAATAAAAGCGTATGGGTTGAAGGTGTCTGCGTTGAAAAGTTTTTCCGCGTTATCTTTGTAAGAATGAATGAAAACAGAAGTCGTGGTAATCAATATTTGATCCCAGACCATTTTGAGGAGCTAGAACGTCTGTTTGTATTGTGGACACTTTGGGCGATGTCCATTTCCAAATGCTAGCTCATTAGTGTTAATTGGGTTTCTCGAAGCATTAGAAGATTTAGAGCAAGCACCAACATATGATTGGGGACTAACTGCGATTTTATCGAGAGATTTACATTGCCACTAAGTGATAATTAAACGTGTGATAAAGATAGTTTTAATGCTTTACGGGAGTTAAGGTAAGAACCAATCTTTTTCACATTATGTATTTATTTGTCATTTTTATATGGAAAAGTTATTAACTGCTGAATGTTATTATTTTCGATATTGGTGGTATACATATTTCCGTGTTTCAACCTCAAGAATTATACGAATGTATTTCCGATCATACGAAAGTATGATTACGAGAATGGGAAGCCGCACCTGATCTAAGATGGTCAACATAATCGCTATTGTTCATAAGATTCAAAGAATTGAGTAGAACAAGCCATAACCTTATCTCACGGACATATGAAGCGGTTTGAGTTCCAAGAAGAACTAGGTTTGACAAACGGTAGAGTTAAGCCTTAAAAGGATGGTGTTATACAGCCCTATTTACGAGAAGGTTGTTTGGTATTATGGTGAAAGACAGACTTTCCTTACATTGCAAAGGGAGATCGGTGATAGGCGTCAACCCTTATCCCAAGTCGAGATGTTTCGTTTACGATTACTTCAAATTGATAAGAGAAGGTCATCATTGGCAAGAAGTCGATGCATTGATCCGGGAGCCAGATGGACGAAAATGAGTACCTATCTTGGTTTAATACTATTTTCAAGCCAAATATTTCCATGCAACCGCAAAGTTTGGGTCGGATGGATTTCCCGGCTTTAGGTAGGTTGCCACTTGACAATGAATTTCTTCCTTCCCAACCTCCACCCGAGACGGGTGACGTATTTGCATATCCTTCTCAAAGTTCATCGTTATACATGCCACCATTTTCTTGGGAAGTAAAGACTATATCCAAAGACATCCGGAGAGATTGTTACTTATCCAATTGTTTCTCTTGCACCTACTCGGACTTATCCATACCTCGGGTCAATGCTGCAGAGTTGGAGTATCGGACCGATGTAACAATTATGATGCTCTTCTTGGGGATTTGAGAATATGCACTTGGAAATGTGATGCAAAGATTGAGGGAAAGCATGATGTATGACATGAGTCCCAGGTGTTGGAGCCGGTAGAGGATTGAGTCCGGTTTTGGAGTGGTGGAGGATTGAGTCCTAGTGGAAGTCGACAGACCCATCAAAGTCGGCAAAGTCGTCGAGGCCGCAAAGTCGTGGAAGTCAGCAAAGTGGTGGAAGAAGATTGAGACGTCGTCATATGGAGGAGGTACCATAAAGTTCAACTCAAACATGGTGTTAGAAAGTCAAGCGAACATGGTGTTGAAGAAAACATTGGCATGGATACAACTCCTACACATATGTTTAGTCATTTGCCAATGACATACGACTCCAGGTGGTGGTGTGAACATGGAAGTAGTTAGGCAAACGAATCTGTATACCCCTAATTGCCTCAACCTCATCGGCATTTCAACCATTCCAAAGAACAATATCAACCACACGCATTTCAAGATTTGTATAATGTTCCCATACCCCGTACTCCCATTGCTTATCAAGGTTATGGTGATTCGATGAGACTCAACCACCAAGTCGGTCTCAAACCCCGGCACCTTAACTAGTTTGTTGAACAACTCTATGGATCCGTAAAATGCAGGCAATTGGATCTTTGGTCCTGGAGGAAACGGACAAGGAAATGAGTAGTTAAAATGTTTTCTTTTAGTTGAAATTTGAAATGTAATTTTGTTTTTTTTTAGATTAATGGAAACTATCTTTTAAATTAATATTCGAATGAAACCCAGATTTACATTTCATTAAAAATTCACCTTGAGTAGGTATGTGGAAATACGCTATCATGATCCATGTTATTTCCTCTGTAGTCAAATCCACTTTGTTATGCACTATGCATGGTGAAATGAATTTGAAGTTGGGTTGGAATTTTGAAATCACCTTAGGGAAATATTAGCCGTTGGATGAAGATCGATGAGCGATTATCATAGTATCGGCGGCGTGACTTGGTCGTGTCGAGTGAATGACCATCGAACGACGCTTTGACCATCGAGCGACGAAGACTTATCGGCGGCTGAAACTACGTCGTGTATCTTATATCGCTTTAAATAACATATTGGCATATGAGTTTGGTAGTTTGACATACCCATAGTGGGTGCATATATGCCAAATACCATGTTTTGGCATGTGCATAGGAAGAGGCCTTAGAGGAAAAGCATTACTCCCCCATTACTAACAAAAAAGGTGCAGTCACAGATTATTCTGGTTTGCCACGGTCATTTGAGAGTTTAGACTCGGCCCTCATCCGGAGTGGGAACTACGAAGGAAATTGATATGTAAAAATTTGAGAAGACCGAAATAGAGGAGGGCTGAGAATTCGTCAACGGTGGACGCAGTTGTGGACCCGCTACATGTTATTGGTCTAATGATGTCAAAAAAAAGAAAAGACAAACTTTCTCTCTCTGTACGACTTTCCCTCTCTAAGTCTCTACTATGTCCAACACTTTCTCTCTCTGTACGATTCTCTTTTTACTCTTTACCACCCTCTTGGTGGTAATTCTCAATACCAGTCACCAAAACCACGTCTAATACCACTTCATAGTGCCGTTATTTGACCGTTAGATAAAAAAACAGTCGAGAAATGAACAGACATTGCCGGAAACTCACCGGATAATAATTCTTCATGAAGACCCGAAGTTTCTAAAACACATTTTGATTCGAAGACTCAAGTGACTCTATAAGCTAAGAGCTAGCACTATGGGAGGTCATCCCTTCCTATCCTCAATATCCCTCGAAAACCAAAAATTCCAAGTGCTATGGTCTCTCATATCCCTACACGAGTAGGGATATACACCTCCATCCCTATAAGGCTGATCGATTTGATCACTCGTGTAGAGAAGGGAAATCACACGGGTACTCGATACCCGTATTATTTTACGCTTTACGCGCGTCGAAATACGGCATAAAGCCGTTGATACTGATTCTACTCGGTCACGTAGCTTTTTGCAGATCGCGAGTACCCGTTTAAGAAATAATATTTGTTTGACCTTTTTTGGTTAACACATCTCTCACACCCGATCCTAACCATCCATCACTAATAACGACTTTATTTTCTACACCATCGGATCCCAATGGCCATTTTTTCAAAATCCTCTATAAATACCACTCTAATTCTCTACTCAAACTACACCAAATCAATTGATTTCTTATTTTCTCCTTCTTACATCAATTGATTTCTTCTTTCTCTTCATCTTACTAATACGTCTTTGGTATTTAGATTTATTTTTTTTATTTTTATTTTTTTTATCATAGTTTCATTCAAAATGGTACTTAATTTTGTCACACAAGAAGAGGTTGATCTTACTGCTACTTTTATTTATGTGAGTATGGACGAAATTGTTGGTGCGACACAAAAAACCGCTCTGTTTTGGATACGTATTCATGAAATTTTCATACAACGCAATGGCAATCCATATGGAAGAGATTGGGATGCTTTAAAAAGCAAGATGAGACATATTAAAAAAGATGTCAAAGAATTCGTGTCCATTCTTAACGCTCTATATCGGCAAACCAAAAGCGGTGCGAGCCACGAAGATTTGGTAAGTTTTATTAAATTTTTAAGTTTTTCCATATAGTTGGTGATAATAACAATAAATCTAATGTTTCTTATATAATTTTTCAGACAAGAGATGGTCGCATTCAATTTCAGGAACAAAGAGGACAACCATTCAAGTATGATGCATGTTATGAATTGTTTAGAGCAAAGGTCCCTAGATATAATTATGAACTGATGTAAGCCAAAACAGTGAGTTGTTTGATAATCATCGTAACTTTGTATCAGTCGAAGATGGTACTGAAGCTCTTCCCAATGGAGGAACTCGTTGGAAATAAAACGAAAATGCACGTCCTATAGGAACAAAGAAAGCCAAAAAACTAGCCAGACAGAAGAAGGATCGTGAGCAAGGTATATATAGAGAAGATGATGAGGGAACATCTTCGGTTAAGATGGAAGAAGATAAGGTCTATCAACAAAGTTCTAGCATTTTGGAGTATCTTAAGGAAACACGATCAAGGAAGGAAAAAATGAGAATGGAACAAGAATGCCAATACCAAACTTTTTGGGGGTATACTCAACAACCGAGTTATCAAATGGAAGATGAAATCAATTTGCAAACGCTTCAACAACAGACAAATCAAATGCATGGACAACAAATGCATTTTGATCAAGACAATGCAATAATGTTGATGGACCTTAGTCGTTTAGCTCCCAACGAAAAACAATATTATCAACGCAAGCAAAGGAGATTTTGAAGGAAGGGGTATAATTAGCGTTGAAGATTCGAAAGATGAAGATGTAATCCAACTCTAATTGTTTTATCTTTCATTGAGTTTAGTTTTTTAATTTATAGTACATGTTTAAATTAAAAGTGTTGTCTTAAATTTCTAGTTAGTATTGTTGTTAACTTAATTTTAAATGTGTTGTAACCACTCGATATTCAAATCCAAATTCAAATAAATAACTTCATTTTATCCCTGGTGTTTAAAAAGATACTACAACAGATGATTCGATAGGTCTGAACACATTAATTTTCCCTGGTGTCAGATTCAACAATCAAGGCCGCTTCGAAATGATAAAACGGTTCTTTTCTCCAAGCTGTATATGCATCTTGTGCAAATGACCTGATCACCTTTGTACCTATTGAAAAATTCATTGTACCTGATGCATAATTTCCTAACATGATTTTTCCTTGAACAAATATAGGATGGTTGATAATTAAAGCGCGGTTTCTTTCCCGTCTCTTTAACGAAAGAACCCCAACCAACATTA
The DNA here is from genome assembly GCA_023531295.1 of Papaver armeniacum. Taxonomy (NCBI): domain Eukaryota; kingdom Viridiplantae; phylum Streptophyta; class Magnoliopsida; order Ranunculales; family Papaveraceae; genus Papaver; species Papaver armeniacum. The sequence goes on along the minus strand of JAJJWW010006428.1, from coordinate 484,838 downwards.
GTCTAGAAGATTGTATGATCTTTATGATCTTCTGGAAAATTATCCTTGAGAAGGTAAAAGTTTCTAATCCATTCAGTCTCTTCTTCAACATCCTTTAACCTTTCCCTCAGTTGGAATTGTTGTTGAACTCGTTCTTTTGCCTTGCGTTTTTCTTCGTATTCCTTGAGTTTTTGTTGGTATTCAGTCGAACAACCAGATGAATATTTGGTTTGTTTTGTGGACTTTCCTTTGCTTAACACTTCATCCATCACATTAGTTAATTTGGTAGGTGATGTAGACGTCGTTGCGTTCGCAGTAGCTTGATGACCTCTATTGCATATCTCCTTTTCCATTGCAGCAATTGATGGAGTGGGTCGCTTGCATCTTCTAATTATGTCTTCGACTGAGTTGGTAGTTGCTGATTGATTTGCCATTGAATATATGTTTAGCTTTGTTTTTCTCCTCCAAGATTAATGTTTCAAAGAATATTTAGGCATCGATGTTTCAAAGAAAAATAGGTAGACCACTGTTGCAAACAAGAATGGGTTATCTTTCTTATATAGGATTCCTTCCCAACGGCTCTATTATAACAACTCGTGCCCAACGGGTCTAATGTTCCAATGGGTCTTTTCGCAACGACTAGATTTCCCAACGGGTCTATTTCCCAACGACTCTATTTCTTTATATAAATACTGAACATTTTTTTTGTTCTTACCATCAACAATCTCAATACATTCTTACATATAAACAACCAAAAATATGTATTCTAACAGTTCGAGTAGAATTGGAAAACAAATAGTATGTGTGGAAGCAAAAGAAGGTTTTCCATGTTGTTTCATGGATACACATAGTCTGCTTCAATGCCCATGGATATATACAAATTGTCCACAACGAGGTTGCACCGGCACTAGGAAGGTAAAAGAGTCGATACCCGAGAAGATAAGGTATTTGGAATGCGAGTATGCTAAATGTACGGGAGAAGCACAATGTTTGGAGGATGCAATGAAAGATGCAATCAAACAAGAAAAAGTTGTAGAACTCTGCGACAACTTGAAACTATAAGGTAAGGTGAAGTTTTAATGCACCAAGGGGATTCCATGTGAAACTGAGGGTTGTTATTTCTTTATGGAAATGCATCGTTCAATTGAAAAAAAAAACATATGGAAAACAATACTGGAGATGCTTTGAGTGTGGAACGGTGGCATGGGTTGAATAAGTGTTGTTTTAGTTGAATCGAATATCAATTGATGTAATGTGATTTTTTATATTTAATATGTTTGAGTTTTGGAATGTTATGAACATTTAGAAATATGCGTCTACAATAAATAATAATAGTTATTTTCATATTCAGATTAACGATTACATTAAGCACGTTCAACCAGCATTTAAACCAATAGGCGACCCTATTGGACGAGTTATGTCTCGTGAGGGTTTACAGAGAGATATACCCACAAAACCTATCTTCATTTTAATTCTTTACTCTTCATCTGATTATTCAGATGACGATTCTTCAAAGGGGGAAGGATTATACTCTGAGAAGCTATTTTTCAAAATGACATAGAAGTTAAAAAATCTAAAAGGTTTCCGCATCTTTTTTTTGTAACTTTCCAAAGCCTGTTGCTCCTACAACAAAAGAAAACAATATCAATTTACAATTAAATTATTCAACAATTCAGTACACATACTCAGAACATTGTTTGATAGGTAACCGGTAAATTTATTACGATTTCAAAGGTCTCATGACCCTCCATAAATATAACGATCTCGTCGTTACATATACTTTCACGTACGAGAAGTTATAACATTTAACCTTGTTTTTAGATACTTAAACGTGCGTTCATTCGGATTCCCGTTATGTATAGTCAACCTTTGCAGCAACTGCTCCAAAAGGTTTGTGTTGTTTAGTTGTTCATCTTCTTCTTCATTCTCTAGATGAACTTTAACCCATAAACTAACTATCAAATCGTCTTCCTCCGGAATATAACCATCATAATTAAGAATTATAAGTGTTGTGGATAATAATTTGGACACAAATTATTATATTTTTTATTTTTGAAGATGGAGAACGAGTTGGTTCAAGAACTAATGTCTTCATTGCTAAAGAGATTGTGAATCATTTATACACATCTTGTATACATATCCATTCACTGTAGAACGAGATTTTACGGATAAGTATACTAATCCATATACTGTACAAATAGATTTCACGGATATGTATACATATCCATATATTGTTGTTTATAGGTGTTGATGGTGGTTTTTAAACAAGGGGTAACATCGTAAAACCCCATGACCTAGTGTTACCCGCAACACATTAACTAAGATCATTTAACTCAGGTGTAAATAATTAATAGGGGTATTTTTTCAAAATACCAGATTAGGGTTTTCGACACAGAACCCTAATTCCAAAACTAAGCCGCACTCTGCGCACCATGGCAACCATGCCAAACCAAGCCGCACTCTGCGCATCATTGACAACCATGCCAAACCAAGCCGCACTCTGCGCATCATTGGCAACAATACCAAACCAAGCCGCACTCTGCGCACCATGGCAACCATGCCAAACCAAGCCGCACTCTGCGCACCATGGCAACCATGCCAAACCAAGCCGCAATCTGCGCATCATTGGCAACAAGGCCAAACCAAGCCGCACTCTGCGCACCATGGCAACCATGCCAAAACCAAGCGCGTTCTCATGCATCATTGGCAACAATGCCAAACCAAGACGCACTCTGCGCACCATGGCAACCATGCCAAACCAAGCGCGCACTGCATCATTGGCAACAATGCCAAACCAAGCCGCACTCTGCGCACCATGGCAACCATGCCAAACCAAGCGCGTTCTGCGCATCATTGACAACAATTCCAAACCAAGCCGCAAGATTCTCTGCGCACCATGGCAACCATGCCAAACCAAGCCGCACTCTGTGCACCATGGCAGCAATGCCAAACCAAGCCGCATACTGCACACCATGGCAACAATGCCAAATCTCCAAGCCGCTATGCCATTGGCACACGCCAAATATAGCGCCCCCAGGCTTGCAAGACTTGCAACTAGGTCAACATGGCCGCACATGCCATTCGGACATGCCAATACGTGCGCAAAGCCATATTCCAAGTCGCTATGCCATTGGCACACGCCAAATATAGCGCCCTAGGCTAGCAAGACTTGCAACTAGGTCAACATGGCCGCACGTGCCATTGGCACATGCCAATACGTGCAAAAGCCATATTCCAAATCGCTATGCCATTGGCACACGCCAAATATATAATAGGCTTGCAAGACTTGCAACTAGGTCAACATGGCCGCACATGCCAATACGTGCCGCAAGCCATATTCCAAGTCGCTATGCCATTGGCACACGCCAAATATAGCGCCCTAGGCTTGCAAGACTTGCAACTAGGTCAACATGGCCGTCGTGCCATTGGCACATGCCAAACACACACTTTGGTAGCCTAACTTGCAAAACCATGCAACCTACCACCAAGGCATTCCGCACATGCCATTGGCACATGCCACACGCGCCATTAGCAGGCACCCACTTGCACTCAAGGCGCAACCAACGAGATATCAACACAAAACCGGGGATGCTTCTTTAGGGTTTTGGTTTGGCGGTCCAAAGATGCGCGCGTACACTACGCTCACAATTAAGAAAGCGTGAATGGAATAAACCGGTCAAATAAAAGAGGAAATAATGGTGAAAAACGTTTTCACCCATTAAACCATGCGGTTACCACCTCCTCCCATTATTTCACCCTTTACTCTCTTCCTTCATGAGGCCAGGGTACGTTTCAATCTCGACTTGTATAAATAGGTCTTACCTATTTCAACCGGACAACAAGTCTCGGTCGGAGAAATATACTACACTTACACTCTCGTAAAGGAAACTTTGCAAGCTCTCCAAAAAGCTTTCATCTCTTGCAAGCTTCCTAAGCTTTCACTTTACGATACAAGTCGAGATACTACTCTCTCTCAACACCTTTCTGCTTCCCTCCCCAAATCAACCCTTCTCCTCCACTTTGTGACCGAAGCAAGTCCTGAACGGCCATTTCTTGGTTTAGGCTTGGACTTGTATGCAATTGATCTCTCGAATCTATAAAGTGCTCACGTGCGCACATTTGTTTAGGGTTTGAACCCGGTTTCTCACTCATCTACCGAAATTACCGAAATCGGCAGAAACGATTTTTACCCATAAACAATTGGCGACCACAGCGGGAGGATTGATCTATCGGTTACAATACCAACTCCGACTCCTGATTTCGTTTCCCGAACGTCAAATCTCAACATGGTGGAACTCGAGTCCGGAGCGGCTCCGAGAACGCCAAGACAGACGCACACCCCGATGTTAGCATCTCTCCCAATAACGTTGTTACGTCACCGGTGACAACAAGAACATCGAATGCACTCCCTCAAGTGTAACACCGCCAATCACCAGGGCCAGAGCCGCTGCCTCCTCTAGCGTCTCTGCACAACCCTCCAATCACGGCAACGAAAATATCTTTTCGGGTGTCGCGCCACCAGCACCGGGGCTGAGAGCGCGCCATGACCCCAAATGCTTCGTCTAGCATGGCGCCTCCGTCCACGACCAAGATCCCAACTACCCCGCCAACGGACGAGAAACCGGAGGGACAAGAGGAAGTCGCCCTTACGTCACCATCGCCGATCGATGGAACGACAAGAGATGCTCGCCGAGCCTGAGATGAGATATGGTTTCAACACGGAAGGAGGTACTCATCTTTCTCAAGACCCCGACAGAACGACTACCACGTGAGTCGCGCCCTCCAGTCATTTAGGAACGTCTCCAACAACCCCGACGCCAAAGACCTCGGCGGAGCACGCTCCATGGATGAGGAAACTCGCACTAGAATCCCATTGGAAAGAAATCAATGCACCCAACTTTGTCACTAGAGAAGATTTGGAACAACTCCTCTCGCAACCGAATCAAGAATGATGAGTTGGACGTGCATCATCACCAACCCCTTACCCATTCGAAATACGAGAATCCCTCTCCCAAGGGGGTACTCTTCTCCTCAATTTACCTCAATACGATGGTACCGGAATGCACGTGAGCATGTTTCTCGTTTCTGGAATCCCTAGGTGAACATGAATATAATCACGTTCTTCGTTTAAGGGAATTCTCAAAATCACTTACCGGAAGGGCGTATACATGGTACAACATCCCACCGAGCGGATTCCCAATTTGGAGTAGCATGGTCACTGCGTTTTATAAGAAATACTTCTTCGTGTTCCAACAAGTTACCTTTTCGGACCTCGGAAGAATGTACCGGTGGGATAACGAACATCCGAATGATTTCGTCAAAAGGTTCGGTGGTTCAAGCACTGACCGTCACGACCCAAACGTGACCGAGCAACAATTGGTGAACGCATGCATCAATGGTATGGTTCCAATCTACCGCGCCCGCTAGAAAACTTGCATTTCCAAACGTTCTCGAACTCCATGAAGCACCCGACGATGCGCAACAACGGCACCCGGCATTCCGGAAAGAACTAGGCCAACTCGAATCCGAAGACGCGCGCAAACCCGCGGGAGTAGACGCCTCATCAACAAACAATTTAATGCCGGCTCATCCTCCGTGAACATAGTAAACGAAAGGGGAAAAGGAAAGCCGCAACTACGAGCCACAGTAGAAACGTGAAGCGCCAAAGACAACGGGAACCTTTGCAACGGAAGATCGTCACTAAAACTCCTGGCAAAGATCGTGAGACCAAGGAAATACCCTTGATTTCCCATTCCCCATCGAGGAGGTGATTGACCTCCTAGAAGCCAGGTTCAAGATGATGTCATCGATTGCCACCACTCGAGACGGCCACCAACTGAGGCCGAGATGGCGAACCCCAAATACCGCCATTACCACGGTTCATTCACCACCCGACTAGCGATTGCAACAGATGAAGCATATTTTCAAAGAAAGGATAGAAGCGGAGAACTCCAACTAGGAGACGAAAGAGTGCATCGAGACCCACTACCAATAAGAAACTCGGTTCCTCCTGGGGACTCCGTACACGAGACCGTACAATCCATGATGCGACATGTATGCGAAATTCTCTATCTTTCCAAGGTTCGCCAAGATATTTTCGCAGCTCTCAATCGTGTTGTATCCGGCAAAACGGCTTTTTCTCTCCTCGGAATCCACGCCAAGGGCCCAAGCTTCCCAAACAAAGCGAAGCGGAACTGGGACCCGCTGACCACGTCCCGTTTAAGAGGTAAAGAATTTGACGACACGCTCATCGACACGGCCTCCTACCACAACATCATTACTTTCAAGACACCGAAGGCGCAGGATTTACAAAACAAGACGCTACCTATTCCCCGTCCGTGATTAAGGACTTGAGAGGAGAAGCTTTGAACGCGCATGGCTACATCAACTTAGAGATCGAGATGGGAGACGCTATAACACATAGCAAATTCCATATTGTCAAAGAACTAGATCACGACATGATATTGGGACGTTTATGGGTGCTTGACAACAAAGCAAAATTGGATGTGCGCCTCTCCGCCAACGTCCACGCCCCGAAGGAAATTCCAACAAATCATCCTATCAAGTTATCGCATCAACAAACTCAACAAGAAACCTGGACATCCGGAGAAGACTCGTTGGCGCTAGCTCATGGTTTTCAAATGCAAGTAAGTCCACCAAGCAACCTTTTCTCGCAAATCCGTCTTTCCTTCCCCCTTTCCGTCATGGGGACTCTACAAGCGATTCGGCACGAACGCTTTGTCAAGAAATGCGAATGGGAGGCTGGACCATTTGAACACTTTGCAAGAAGCTTGGAAACTTCTATCAAGCCAACGAAGCCAAGACTCAAACAATCCACGACGTACGAACCACGTTTTCAATTGGGGATGTAGTGGTCAAAGGGAGCACGTTTCAAGTTGGGAAGATGACAAGAAATGGATTTGCCCGGTGAAGGAGAAAGACGAGCCGTATCCGGTTGCGGATACCCTTTTGGGAGGATATTGCAAGCTCATCAATGCGATCACACCCGAAGGCGTGATAATTCACTCGCGATGGCTCAAGGAATCCAATCCATAAAAAAAGGGGGTTGTACTTCCCATTTACTCCTTTTCTTTTTCGCATTCCCTTTAACAATTCCTCTTAGTAGTTGTACTCCCCAAGATGAATACACCGTTTGTATTTCTCCCTAGGGATTCCCTTCCACTCAAAAAAATAAAAAAAATATATACATCTCTTTCCAAGCAAATTCTCCGCATATCGAGAAATACATCGGATAAACCTTAAAACCCATTGCAGAGCCATCTCTTCCAAAAAATATATATGAAGCAAAATGTTTACCGATGAAGAAGAAGGAAAAGATGAGTTTACCAATAAAATAAAAAAAGGGAGGCATCAAGGGAACTAAGCAATAATGAAAATAATAAAAGGAGGAACTAGCCCTCGAAGGATGGAGCACAAGTCCCCTCGGAAAAGCTATCTTCAAACACTTCCCCCAGAATCCTTCTAACAAAGGTTCCATTCAACGGTTTTTTAGCAAAGAACAACCTCAACATCCCATCCCGGCAAACACCACAGACGGCAGTGTCCTCCCCGACGACTATTCCAAAGATACGCCACCATAACTCCTCCGGCAGATCGCCAACAACACCTTTGGCATCGACTTCAAAGGCTATTTCGCTGCCATCATATGATCCTTCAAAGGTTTTCTCAGCGACACTTCGAAGAAAGTTTTTTGATTCATCCACATCAGGGTCAAGAGTCATGGCGCACTCCTCCATGCTCACTGAGCCAAGAAAGTCTGAATATGCACCTGTTCTTCGCGGGGATAGATGGAAGGGAGGTCCTTAATGATTTCACTAGCTTCGTGGAATGGAGACTCAGTCCCAACCAATGCCTCCTGAAGAGAAGAAGACCGATCTTCACCAAGTCTTAAATCCTTCTCCGAAGAGTTAAAGGCGCAACCATCCCTGGAGGGTCCCATCACACACTGCAGAAGATAAAAATGATGACCCGTTCTACCATATCTATGCACATGTAAAAGAGGATAACGCGAGCGAGAGAAGAATACGAAAACATACCTAGGTATGATCTTCTTAGACCGAATGACCCCGATTGGGGTGCTTTTGCAAGAATTAGACCTCGCGCCTTCACTTGGAGAACTTGGTCAAGTTAGGAGATGATTCATCTCTCAGGCGACATGACAAATAAAGAAACTCGACAAGAAGAACCCTTTTCTCAAACGAAGAGACGATGCAATTATTTTGGGTATAAATACTAATCTTAAAAAAAGGGAAAGGAAGCAATGAGGGACATAACGCCTCTTCATTTTAGCATGAATAATGCCCTAATTGAAGCGACGCGTGTGATCTATTGTCACCGACACAAAAATAATTTCACTTTCCTACTCAATAATATATGAATGAAGTATATGATAAGAAAGAGTTCGTATCCACGGGAGGCGATTGTAGTTATTTCGTAATCAATTTCTTAAAGTAACCAATTGGGGGATGTCCTAATTTAAGGTAAGCAATAAAAGTAAATTAAAAACAAAGTAAATTGTAGAGAATAATCAATGGAGAGAGATATTGGTCAAGGAATTCATCTTCAATCTTAGACATGTGCTTGCATATATGAATAGAATTACGATTTAATCTCTTGTGTTATCAAAAGCCTAGAGAATCAAGAAAGCAAGATAATCTATTAATTTCTCAAATTCATCAACACACACATTAGGGCTGCGTATGTGAATTCTACCTAAAGAATAACCTAACGCCTTGCGCTAATCAAGTTCAATTCCTAGGAGCATTAAGTTTCAGAAATAGGCTAATCAATGCAATTGTCATGCGTTGCGCAAAACAATTCGGACAATGGTCAAACTCTACATATGATTACGAGAGTGTATCACTACAAACCGTAAACATATCATGCTACTTGTATTCGGGTTATCGCTTGATGAAAAACCCTAAAATAGCTATGGACTAAGATGCAAGTTCAATTAATTGGCCACTTAACTAATCAAACACCATAATCCTATCACAATACTTCAATCATGTGATCATAGAAACCGGGCAGAGAATTGAACGATAAACATGAGAGAAAACTAATACATAAAGCAAACACAAATTTTAGAAATCTGACTACATCCTTAACCAATAATAGAGAATTTAGCTACTCATAGCTATGGAGTTCATCATCATCAATATTCAATAATAAAACAAAGAGGAAGAAGAACAAAACCAAACCCTAGAAGCGTAAAACAAAACGGCTCTCCACAATTCCAAGAATAAGATATGAGATAAGATGATTTCCAAAAGTTGTAGAATTCCTCTTTTTATAGCCTTTTTCTCTCCTTCCAAAATTAGGTCACTTCTTCAAAGTCCATTAGATGAAAATCCACCAAGCCCACGAGAGAGAGAAACCCATGTAGAAAATATGTCCAAAAATCGTCGCCGGAAATCTGGTATTATGGCGGAAATCGGCGGAAAAGTGCCTTAGGAAATCGGCTCGGTGGATCGGCAAAGTCCGCCCTGGTCACCGGTCAATCGGGTCGGATCGGCGGGTCAACGGGTTAACTCGGTCAAGCACCGAGTCGGGGAGAGTCGGGATGAGTCACCCGAGTTGAATGAGTAAGGGTCCAGTCGGACCGACTCGTATATCTAGTGTCTAACTGGCCGACTTGTCTTGGCCTTGAGCCATTGCGGTGGCCAAATTCTTTAATTCACAATCCTTGTGCATTAGCCTTACACTTCCAAACCGAATGGCCGTGCATTCTCGCACCATTCTCTCGACTCGCAACTCTAATTCTTGCCTTCTTTTGCAAACTCCGTAACACACAACCATCTCAACACCTTCACACTTCACAACTCAAACTTCTCACGCGCTTCGCTGCGACTCGGCCCAACCAAACACAGGCCAAGTTCATAGCACCATTCCTCACTGTGTCAAAGAAGAATGCGATTTCATACAATCCCGACCTCTCAAGCAACGGATTGCTCGGCCATATAGCCATAATTTCCCCGTACACCTTGTTATTTCGACTTTACATTCCATTCCCTGCACGATTCACTGCAACAGAACCAGCTGCTAGCTCAACCTGCAACTCCACCAGAGCCAGCCCAGCTCTATCTTTCTCCTCTGCTGAGTCTTGCTGTGCACTGCCTGCATCTCATCATTCCGTTGCCATCTATTCCAGCTTAATCATTTCATGCCCAAGCCACTGCAGACCACCATCTCCCTGAGTTCACTACTAGTCCATTCATTCACCTGCAATGAGTGCACTGCCAGAATTTCGGCTACAATTCAATCTATGAATCCACCTCAGAGCCAACTCCAGCTGCACCAACTTTAGATTCCAATACCTGCAACTGTAGCTGTCATAGATTCAACACCTCCCTGAGCAGCAATCCCACAACCTAGTAGCACAGCTCCATTTCCTCCAGCTCAGTTAGGCCACTTGCACAAATACCATGCCAATGTAATCATCAGTCTCACATCAGCCACAAGTCCCAGGAACCCAAAGACAATTATCAGCCCCAACCTCGGCCATAACTCCACTGCAATATGAGCTCAAGCTCAGCCCACCTCATTCTTTTTCCCCATTCATTAAGCCATCTCTGCAATTCCAAACAACCAACAACAACGAAGATCACCCTAAGCAAAGACAACTCGAGCAGGACCCTCATCTCAAGCCAACTTAAATAATATCCATAGCATCATATCCACCACCTGCATCTATTCATGACTTCCACTGAGTCATACCCATCATTGCAAATCACCACTCCAATCCGGTGCTTCAAATTGCCGCCTCACTGACAGAACCACCAGCAGCCACACATCCAAAACCAACAACAACCAACACATTACCACTCGAGCTCAACATCAATCTCTCCAGCTCCATCTCTGGGATCCGTAAGAACCATGAAGATCAAATCAAACCCTAGTTTCCATTTCCAGAGTTAATTCTGTCTTCTTCTCATCTTCAATTAACAGTACCCAGTCTTCAATTCTTCTATTCTTCTTCAGTATCAACAGCCCTGCCCTAGAATCATTGATTGCCTCACAAACTACTCCAACAGCGGCTGTATCTCACTGCAATTCGAGTTCCAGTTTCAACATCGGGTTCAAGACCATAACCTCAATCTCTGTCTCAGCATCTTCCTCGGCATCAGATTACAGTTCAAGCAAAAACCCATCTCTTAATTCCTTCTTGCACCACTGAAAACTCAGATCTCTTCCTCCATTGAAACAATTTCAAGATCCCATGAATATCAACAGCCACAGAACTCTTCTCTTATCTGCCCTGAAGTTCATTTATCTTCACTGATTCCTCTCTGTGAACCCGATCCATGGCTGCACAGCAGCCTCTTTCTCTAAATTTCAATCCCACAGAAACCCTAGCAGCCACACACTCTCTGTGTTAGAGCTCGAATGATTGAGAAATGAATTCTCATCTGAATTCTATGCTGTGTAAGAAGTAGACTTGATATTGGCACCCAGTACGTATAAGGGCCACCTCCAATTACTTTGGCCTGTCGGTTCCAGATAACCGACAGCCTAATTTTCTATCCAATTCATTCTTTCGCTCCTTCGCCGCGTTTCAGCCTGCTCCACATATAGCTCGCCTGTGAACTGATCGTTTTGCCTTTTACGCTCCAAATGGATGATTTCTTTCCCTTTTGTTCTCGGTGACTCCATTGCACCTATAAAACTCAAAAGCACGCGTAAAGTACATAATTCACATGAAAAATAGCAAAGAAAGCATAAATACTAGATATTAAATACGGTGTATTCTACACCTATCAGATTCCCCCACACTTAGACTTTGCTAGTCCTCGAGCAAATCAAACAAAACAATAAAATACAACAACTCCGTGTCGCCGAGGCTACGGTCACTTTTAGCATAAATAACAAGCCTTTAAACCCCTAGGTGTCCCTAGTGGACGAGTTATAGTCTCGTGAGGGTTTACTAGAGATATACCCACAAAACCTATATTACCAACTTACTAGTTCTCCGTAATGATAGTATCCAACGCGCTAAGAAGACATAGAGATTCTGCACACTAGTCATAAGAAGTTAGACACATAAATGAACACAATCTCATTCTTAAAAGTTGAGAGAGAGATAACCATCCCTTCTCGACTAAAATTCGGGTTCGGAGTGATCAAAAGTCTCGACTCGCCTCACGTAAAGGGGTTTTATGATATTGCACTCAATAATAAACAGCTCTTTATGGGTCACACATGTGTCCAGGTTGGAATGAAGAGAGAATCCTGCGACACGTTGAATGGTAGGAAGGCTTAACCCTCCGAATGTTTTGAAAACCCACATCTTTTATATATTTTTGAAAACCCATTTTTCTGACGATCTCTTCGAAAGGAAATCAAACCATTTAACGAAGGTGGGAATATGCTACTTACAGTGAATCCGTTCGGCGTGCAGCTAGCACCACTCTCACAGCATCCATAGAAACTTCTTCGGTCTTCTATCGGTGTCTTCATCTTCGTCTTCGGTCTTCAACTCTTGATGATAACTCTCGAACTTCGTAGAATCTCGACAACATGATTCTTTCCTCAAATTCCTTGTCGCTTGAAACTTCATTATGAATATTCCTTCTTTCCATAGGCTTTATTGAAAGAATACAAAAAAACAAACTATACTAACTCAATTTTTTTCTTTTCTTTTTTCTTCTTTTTTTTTTTTTTTTTACTTTTTTTTTTTTTTTTTTTTTTTTTTTTTTTTTTTTTTTTTTTTTTTTTTTTTTTTTTTTTATAAAATATAAATTTATTCATCATCAACGGAAAGGAGTTTACAGGAATTGGATGGGAGTCTCGCAACAAGCTGAGCTCCAATCCCCTTTTGAATGACAACACCTAATCTATGGAAAAGGAACTCTCCAACTTTGACATTCGCATCATGACTGGCCATGTAATTACGTAATCTCTTCAGAAAATCTATCGTACCACTGCCCAACTCCCCTAAAGTGGTGAAAGCAAGAACACCAAAACCGAACCCTTGAGCTGAGCACTTTTCGAGATATTTAGCATTTTTATTGGCCACAGACTTTAGCAATCGCTTGCCTGGGGGAAAAAGCGATACACCTTTACCCGTGAGAGGAGAAACACCAGTTACATCCAAACACACATTATGTCCATTAACCCAATTATAAACTAGTATATCACGGGTCTCAACTCCGAGCCATCATCGGATGTCGGCCCTAAGCCTACTTCCTTCCCCGGGTGGGACTCTGCACGATAACACATATCCGCAAAAGTGTCATGAATAAGGTCATGGCGAAACTTGAGACCAATCCCTTTAGTGCAGTGTACAGCATGATCCCCATAAACATCCATCTCCCATCCACATGCAGAACATACATCACCCACCTCGAAAAGGGGGATACCCAATCTATAGCGCACAATCGATCGAAATCTGTCTGAGCCCAATATCTTTGGTTCGGTCCATCAATGGGTATAGCCAACAAATAATCTTGAGCATGCTTAGTCTTGTTACATTGTAGTAAAACCGTGTCACGTGCGGACATAACAAAGTTAGTGGGGAGTTTTTCAATTTTTTTTTCAATTTTTTTTTGTTTTTTTTTTTTTTTTTTTTTTTATTGAGACAAGAGAAAGTAAAAATACAAATAAATTAAAATAAAAATGTAAGTACAATGCCATGGTGTAAGTACTTTACCGCTTGAATCTTCACAACTTATATGTCTTGATATCATAAACTTCTCGAACTTTCATCCTTGATAATTTCCGCTCTTGTATTATAGTCTTCAACTTATAAAAATTCTCGCCTTTGTTTTTGTTGCTTTACTCAAATATGAAACCTGCCCATTCTTGTAGCGTTGCTTGTAAACCTCGAACGTATTCAACTTTCCTTCGAATTTGTGATGCTCCTCTTGTTGATGATGATGGTGTTTCTATGGACTCGTTGGTGTAGAGATAAGGTGGATGGTGCTAACTGCGAACAAGATCACAAGTGGTATGTAAGTTAGCAATTCGATGTCACCAACATGGTTGATAAAAATAGCACTCAAGAGATCAAAATAGTGCTTCTATGGTGGGAAATTGGACAGCTCACCATTCTGCCCGGAATTTACGTACGGTGACACACACTCTAAAAGCACAATTTAGACAGGTACAAAGAATTGAAGGTCGATGCCTCACATTATGTAACATGGGTAGTCTCCACTATAGGGGATCACTGTTCTAATACCGAATTCAATCTGCACCTTATTTGCCACTGACATGGTTAAATCCAACTTTAACTCTCATACAATTAAGAAACCCGATCATGTTCTCTGTCATCTCTAAGTTCAGTCACTATTGTGAGATTCTCGATGTAATCTTAGCGACATGTATACTATGTGACTCTAAATAACTACAAGTTGGAGTTTTCTTATTCACTAGTTCACAAAAAAGTTGAAAAATTGCAAAAATATACAACATAAACCACTCCCCCACACTTAAACTTTACATTGTCCTCAATGTAAATTGAATCGTCCAAAGTAAGTCAAGGTGGGAAATCCTAATAAGAAATCAGCAAAAACAAAGAAAACAAAACAAGAAAAAAAAACTAAAAACAAGAAAAGAAATAAATACAAGACAAGAAATACTCATCCTTTGGGTTGCCTCCCAATTAGCGCTTGGTTTAAAGTCGTCAGCCCGACTATCTCCTTGCTTTCTACGACTCCTCCAGAGGGAGCACATCCACAAAGTTAACTCCGTCCACGACATCCGAAGAGAAGTTCTCATAATATGGTTTCAACCGGTGCCCATTCACTTTAAGTTCATTACCTGTAGCTAAACTACGAATTTCTACTGCACCATGAGAAAACACATTAGTCACAATAAAAGGTCCAATCCAACGTGACCTTAGTTTACCCGGAAATAATTGCAAGCGAGAATTAAAAAAAAGCACTTTCTGCCCTATGCAAAATTGTTTATTAGAAATCATATTATCATGAAAAGCTTTCGTCTTTTCCTTGAAAATCCGTGAGCTTTCAAATGCATCATTGCGAATCTCCTCTAGCTCTTGAAGTTGTAACTTCCTTTGCTTTCCAGCCCCATCCAACTCCATGTTGCATTGCTTAATAGCCCAAAACGCCTTATGCTCAATTTCCACGGGTAAGTGACAAGGTTTACCATAAACAAGCATAAAAGGAGACATCCCAATAGGTGTTTTATATGCGGTTCTATACGCCCACAAAGCATCATTAAGTCGCGAGCTCCAATCTTTCCTTGTGGGATTCACCGTCTTTTCAAGAATTGATTTCACCTCTCGGTTGGAAACTTCGGCTTGTCCATTAGTTTGCGGATGGTAGGGAGTTGCAATCCTATGCGACACATTGTACTTTCTTAACAAGCCTTGCAAGAACCTGTTTTTGAAGTGTGAACCTCCATCGCTAATTATAGCCCTTGGAATTCCAAACCTTGCAAAAATATTAGCTTGCACGAAATCTGAAACAACTTTAGAATCATTAGTTGGGGTGGCCTTAGCTTCCACCCATTTCGAGACATAATCCACAGCAAGCAAAATATAATAATTCCCATTAGAATTGACAAAAGGGCCCATAAAATCAATTCCCCATACATCAAAAACCTCCACAAATTGAATAATAGTTTGCGGCATTTGATTTCGAGCACCTAGATTGCCGGTTCTTTGGCACCTATCACATGTGATACAAAATGCATGTGCATCCTTAAACAAAGTTGGACAAAAGAAACCACATTCTAATACCTTGAGAGCGGTTCTCTTGCTCCCAAAATGTCCTCCACAAGCATATGAGTGGCAAAAAGACAAGATAGAATTAAATTCAATTTCGGGAACACACCTACATATTACTTGGTCACTACAATGTTTCCATAAGTATGGATCATCCCATATGTATTGGTTTCCTAACTTCTTAAGTTTGTCCCTCTCAAAGACGAGACAAGTTCTTTGGGATTTGTTTAGACACTAAGTAATTAACAATATCAGCGTACCATGGTTCTCCAAAGGCACTTGAGAATAGTTGCTCGTCCTGGAAACTTTCACGCAACGGGATAGTCTCCTTGTCCACAAACAAGTCGGCTCAAATGATCCATAACGGTGTTCTCAATTCCTTTCTTGTCTTTAATTTCAAGATCAAACTCTTGCAAGAGTAAAATCCATCGTATGAGCCTCGGTTTCGCCTCTTTCTTTGTAAGCAAGTATCTAAGTCTTTGCATGATCGAAAAGACAACAACTTTTGTACCAATTAGATAAGAGCGAAACTTTTCTAAAGCAAAAACAATGGCTAATAACTCTTTTTCAGTGGTGGTGTAGTTTTGTTGAGCCTCATTTAACGTTCTAGAAGCATAATAGATAGCATGAGGAAGCCTCCCACACGTTGCCCAAGCACCGCACCAACCGCATAATCACTAGCATCACACATGAGTTCAAACGGCTTACTCCAATCCGGTGGTTTAATGATAGGGGCTGAAATCAAAAGTTCTTTCAAACGATTGAATGCCGCCACACACTTCTCATCAAAGTTAAAAACCACATCTTTTTGCAATAGGGTACATAGTGGTGATGCTATCTTGGAAAAGTCCTTGATGAACCTACGATAAAAAACACGCATGACCAAGAAAAGAACGTATCTCCCTCACCGTAGTGGGAGGGGTTAGAGCACGAATAAGGTCTATCTTAGATTTATCGACTTCCAAGCCTTTAGAAGATATAATATGGCCTAAAACTATGCCATGAGTTACCATGAAATGGCACTTCTCCCAATTTAGCACAAGATTTGTTTCAACACATCGTTCAAGGATTAGAGACAAATTGTTCAAGCAAAAGTCAAATGAATCACCAAAGACACTAAAGTCATCCATGAACACTTCGATTATGTTTTCAACATATTCCGAAAAGATACTTACCATACACCTTTGAAAGGTAGCCGGAGCATTGTATAGGCCAAAAGGCATCCTTCTATAAGCAAAAGTACCGAAAGGACAAGTGAAAGTGGTTTTCTCTTGGTCCTCCGGTGCTATCACAATCTGATTATAACCTGAATAGCCATCAAGAAAGCAATAGTAAGAATGTCCAAACTAAACGTTCAAGCATTTGATCAATAAAAGGTAAAGGAAAGTGATCTTTTCTAGTGGTGGCATTCAATTTTCTATAATCAATACAAACCCTCCAACCGGTTTGCACACGAGTTGGGACAAGTTCATTCTTATCATTCTCCACCACCGTTACTCCCGATTTCTTTGGTACCACTTGTCTGGGCTTACCCACTTGCTATCGGATATGGGGTAGATAACACCCACGTCCAAAAGCTTGAGTATCTCCTTTTTCACCACTTCCATCATGGGAGGATTCAAACGACGTTGCGCTTCCCTTGTAGGCTTTGAATCATCCTCCACACGAATTTTATGCATACAAACGGCAGGGCTAATACCCTTGATATCGGCGATTGTCCATCCTATGGACGTCTTGTACTTCCTTAGCACCCTTAGAAGTTTTTGCTCCCTGTAATTCATTAAGCTCGTTAGAAACAATCACGGGTAAATCTTCATTGTCACCCAAGTACAAGTACTTTAAGTGACTTGGAAGAGGTTTCAATTCTAAACTTGGAGATTTAACAATAGATGGCACAAGTTTTTCATTATTGCAAGGTAAAGAAGCATATGAAATATTCTTAGTTGCTGATTTTTCCTATAATGAGTTAAGAGAACCAATGGTTTCTTTCATCTCATCACTATACGCATAACCGTTGTCAATAGGTGTAGTGAGCACGGTTTCCAAAGTATCAACACCATTCAACTCAAACATTTGTTGCGCCAATGTGTCCATCATATCAATGGAGAAACAAGAGTGGACATCGCTAGGATATCTCATCGTCTCGAAAATGTTGAAACGTATTATTTCTCCATCAAACTCCATAGTTAGCGTTCCCTTGTCCACATCAATTATGGTTTTCGCCGTTTTCATGAAAGGACGCCCAAGTATCAATGGAAGAGACGAGTCCGGTGAACCTTCATCCATCTCTAACACGCAAAAGTCCATTTGGAAATACAAGTTGATTAACCTGCACAAGAACATCCTCAACAATACCCATTGGGTAGACATTAGAACGATCGGCTAATTGCAACACAATTCCAGCCTTTTTGAGAGGACCAAGATCAAGTGAATTGTACATAGACGCGGGCATGACATTAACTAAGCACCTAAGTCCAACATAGCTTTATTAAATGTAGTGTTACCAATTGTGACGGGAATGTCGAAGCTACCCGGGTCCTTGCACTTAAGTGGGAGTTTGTGTTGTAAGATTGCCGAAGCATTCTCCCCCACACTAAGCACTTCATTACCTTTGAGCCTTTGCTTATTGGTACACAAGTCCTTCAACACCTTTGCATACTTTGGAACTTGCTTGATTGCATCTATGAGTGGTATGTTCACATGGATCTTCTTTAGAACGTCCAAAATCTCCTTTTCTAGTTCCGCCTTCTTAGAACTTGCAAATCTGCGAGGGAAAGGTAGAGGAGGAACATAAGTAGAAACCGGAGTTTTAGAGTTAGAAATAGGTACCTCAGAAGTTTGGGGAGAATCCTCGGTTTTCTCCTCCAAAACAGGTTCCTTTGGTGTTTCCACCACGCCCGAATCAGCAACTTCGGGTTGCACAAGTTGTGTACCACTTATCAATGTAATTGCATTAACATCCTCTTTTGGGTTGATAGGTTGAGAAGGGAGTTTCCCACCATTTTGTGCCTTCAATTGATTCAACTCCATAGCCATAGAACCAACTTGAGTTTGCAACTCCTTAACCGAACTCTCCGTTCGTTGCATAAAAGATTTCAGCAACTCCTCCATATTGGACCCCATTTGAGGTTGTTGTTGTTGTTGAAATTGTTGTCTCGGTTGGAATTGTTGTTGAGGTTGAAATCCACTCGGGTTGTTGAAACTAGATTGTTGAGCCGCTCCTTGCTTATTGGCATAGCTAAAATTGGGGTGATCTCTCCATCCCGGATTGTAAGTGTTGGAGTAGGGATCATACCGTCTTTGTTGATTTGGAAAGATCGCATTAGCTTGCTCGTCTTCATAAGATTGAGAGGAACTCGGTATCACCGCGGCTGCAACTTGTTGAAGCATTGCGTTCATGTTACCCATTTGTTGACGAAGCTCTTTAACCTCGCTCACTTCACTCACCCTTCTTAGAATCACATCCGAACCACGACTCAAGAATTGTTGTGAGTTCGCTGCCATGTTTTCAATCAACTCTCTAGCTTGTGCCACCGTCTTGTTAACTAGTGCACCACCACCCGCAGCATCGAGGAGATTCCTATCACTTGATTGGAGTCCTTCATAGAAATATTGAATGATCATAGCATCACTAAATTGGTGGTGAGGGCAGCTTGCCACCAATCTCTTATATCGTTCCCAACATTCATATAGATATTCTCCCACATTTTGCTTCATCCCACAAATCTCCTTGCGAATTTGAGTAGCCTTTGATGCAGGAAAATATCTCTCTAAAAGAGTTTCTTCAACCCATTCCATGTTGTGACACTTCCTCGGGAGGTAAATAGAACAACCAATCCTTAGCACTATCCATTAAAGAGAAACGGAAAACTTTCAACATTGCACCATCCATGCAACATCCGCTGGAAGCATGGCCGTGACAATGGTGTGGAAGTCCATAAGATGTTTGTTTGGATCTTCATTCACCATGCCATGGAACTTTGGTAATTCTCTAAGCAATCCCGTTTAATTTCAAAAGTAGAGTCCGTTTGAATACACCCTGTTGTATATCAAGCCTATGAGAAGCTAAGTCCTTGAGTGAACGATTTGCATCACCCATTGCTCCTTGTTCTTCCACGTGTGTTTCCTCTACGATTGGAACCTCTTTTCCTTCTTCTTGTTGTTGGAAAATCTCTTCTCCTACTTCCTCCTCGTGCTCGTCCGTTGTGTCTTGACTTGGTTGGAGTATTGTGCCGCGTCGAGTAGCTATCCCGCACCTTGGATAATTCCAATCCTTAGAAGCCAGAGATTAGGTACCTGCAAACAATTCTCGCAAACAAGTGAGAAACAAGACAAGAAACAAAAAGCAAAGATGAAAGCAGAAATTGTAAAAAGAAACTAAAAACTTAATAACTAGCCGTGTGCCTCCCCGGCAACGGCGCCAAAATTTGATCGGTTGTCAGCCGACACAAAAATAATTTCACTTTCCTACTCAATAATATATGAATGAAGTATATGATAAGAAAGAGTTCGTATCCACAGGGAGGCGATTGTAGTTATTTCGTAATCAATTTCTTAAAGTAACCAATTGGGGGATGTCTGAATTTAAGGTAAGCAATAAAAGTAAATTAAAAACAAAGTAAATTGTAGAGAATAATCAATGGAGAGAGATATTGGTCAAGGAATTCATCTTCAATCTTAGACATGTGCTTGCATATATGAATAGAATTACGATTTAATCTCTTGTGTTATCAAATGCCTAGAGAATCAAGAAAGCAAGATAATCTATTAATTTCTCAAATTCATCAACACACACATTAGGGCTGCGTATGTGAATTCTACCTAAAGAATAACCTAACGCCTTGCGCTAATCAAGTTCAATTCCTAGGAGCATTAAGTTTCAGAAATAGGCTAATCAATGCAATTGTCATGCGTTACGCAAAACAATTCGGACAATGGTCAAACTCTACATATGATTACGAGAGTGTATCACTACAAACCGTAAACATATCATGCTACTTGTATTCAGGGTTATCGCTTGATGAAAAACCCTAAAATAGCTATGGACTAAGATGCAAGTTCAATTAATTGGCCACTTAACTAATCAAACACCATAATCCTATCACAATACTTCAATCATGTGATCATAGAAACCGCAGAGGGAATTGAACGATAAACGAGAGAAAACTAATACATAAAGCAAACACAAGTTTTAGAAATCGGACTACATCCTTAACCAATAATAGAGAATTTAGCTACTCATAGCTATGGAGTTCATCATCATCAATATTCAATAATAAAACAAAGAGGAAGAAGAACAAAACCAAACCCTAGAAGCGTAAACAAAACGGCTCTCCACAATTCCAAGAATAAGATATGAGATAAGATGATTTCCAAAAGTTGTAGAATTCCTCTTTTTATAGCCTTTCTCTCCTTCCAAAATTAGGTCACTTCTTCAAAGTCCATTAGATGAAAATCCACCAAGCCCACGAGAGAGAAACCCATGTAGAAAATATGTCCAAAAATTGTCACGGAAATCTGGTATTATGGCTTGGAAATCGGCCGGAAAAGTGCCGGAAATCGGCTCGGTGACCGGCAAAGTCCGCCCGGTCACCGGTCAACGGGTCGGATCGGCGGGTCAACGGGTTAACTCGGTCAGCACCGAGTCAGGGAGAGTCAGCTGAGTTGAATAAGTAAGGGTGCGAGTCGGCTGAGACTCGGATATCTAGTGTCTAACTGGCCGACTTGTCTTGGCCTGAGCCATTGCAGTGGCCAAATTCTTTAATTCACAATCCTTGTGCATTAGCCTTACACTTCCAGCCGTAATGGCCGTGCATTCTGCACCATTCTCTCTGACTCTGCAACTCTAATTCTTGCCTTCTTTTGCAGCTCTGTAACACACAACCATCTCAACAGCTTCACACTTCACAACTCAAACTTCTCACGGCTTACACTGCTGACTCACCCGACCAAACACGGGCCAAGTTCATAGCACCATTCCCTCGTGCTCGGCGGCAAGCTGCGATTTCATACAATCCCAGCCTCTCAAGCAACAGCATTGCTCAGGCCATATAGCCATAATTTCCCAGACACCTTGTTATTTCAGCTTACATTCCATTCCCTGCACGATTCACTGCAACAGAACCGATTTCTAGCTCAACTGGCAACTCCACCCTTCGAGCCCGGCCCGACTCTATCTTTCTCCTCTCTTGAGTCTTCTTGTGCCGCCTCGCATCTCATCATTCCGTTGCCATCTATTCCAGCTTAATCATTTCATGCCCAAGCCACTGCAGACCACCATCTCCCTGAGTTCACTACTAGTCCATTCATTCACCCGCAATGAGTGCACTTTGCGGAATTTCGACTACAATTCAATCTATGAATCCACCTCGAGCCAACTCCATTGCACCAACTTTAGATTCCAATACACAAGAATCAGTAGGCGTCATAGATTCAACACCTCCCTGAGCAGCAATCCCACAACCTCGTAGCACAGCTCCATTTCCTCCAGCTCAGTTAGGCCACTTGCACAAATACCATGCCAATGTAATCATCAGTCTCACATCAGCCACAAGTCCCAGGAACCCAACACAATTATCAGCCCCAACCTGGCCATAACTCCACCTGCAATATGAGCTCAAGCTCAGCCCAGCTCAGTTCTTTCCCCCATTCATTAAGCCATCTCTGCAATTCCAGCTGAACCAACAACAGCAGCATCACCCTAGCAGCACAACTCGAGCCAGACCCTCATCTCAAGCCAACTTAAATAATATCCATAACATCATATCCATCACCTGCATCTATTCATGACTTCCACTGAGTCATACCCATCATTGCAAATCACCACTCCAATCCGGTGCTTCAAATTGCCGCCTCACTGACAGAACCACCAGCAGCCACACATCCAAAACCAACAACAACCAACACATTACCACTCGAGCTCAACATCAATCTCTCAGCTCCATCTCTGGGATCCGTAAGAACCATGAAGATCAAATCAAACCCTAGTTTCCATTTCCAGAGTTAATTCCGTCTTCTTCTCATCTTCAATTAACGGTGCCAGTCTTGATTCTTCTATTCTTCTTTCGGTATCAACAAACCACCTAGAATCATTGATTGCCTCACAAACTACTCCAACAAAATGTATCTCACTGCAATTCGAGTTCCAGTTTCAACATCAGGTTCAAGACCATAACCTCAATCTCTGTCTCAGCATCTTCCTCGGCATCAGATTACAGTTCAAGCAAAAACCCATCTCTTAATTCCTTCTTGCACCACTGAAAACTCAGATCTCTTCCTCCATTGAAACAATTTCAAGATCCCATGAATATCAACAGCCACAGAACTCTTCTCTTATCTCGCCACGAAGTTCATTTATCTTCACCGATTCCTCTCTGTGAACTCGATCCATGGCTGCCACAGACCCTCTTTCTCTAAATTTCAATCCCACGAAACCTAGCGACCACACACTCTCTGTTAGAGCTCGAATGATTGAGAAATGAATTCTCATCTGAATTCTATGCTGTGTAAGAAGTAGACTTGATATTGGCACCCAGTACGTATAAGGGCCACCTCCAATTAATTTGGCCTGTCGGTTCCAGATAACCGACAGCCTAATTTTCTATCCAATTCATTCTTTCGCTCCTTCGCCGCGTTTCAGCCTGCTCCACATATAGCTCGCTTTGTGGTGATCGTTTTGCCTTTTACGCTCCAAATGGATGATTTCTTTCCCTTTTGTTCTCGGTGACTCCATTGCACCTATAAAACTCAAAAGCACGCGTAAAGTACATAATTCACATGAAAAATAGCAAAGAAAGCATAAATACTAGATATTAAATACGGTGTATTCTACACCTATCAGATTCCCCCACACTTAGACTTTGCTAGTCCTCGAGCAAATCAAACAAAACAATAAAAATACAACAACTCCGTGTCGCCGAGGCTACGGTCACTTTTAGCATAAATAACAAGCCTTTAAACCCCTAGGTGTCCCTAGTGGACGAGTTATAGTCTCGTGAGGGTTTACTAGAGATATACCCACAAAACCTATATTACCAACTTACTAGTTCTCCGTAATGATAGTATCCAACGCTAAGAAGACATAGAGATTCTGCACACTAGTCATAAGAAGTTAGACACATAAATGAACACAATCTCATTCTTAAAAGTTGAGAGAGATAACCATCCCTTCTCGACTAAAATTCGGGTTCGGAGTGATCAAAAGTCTCGACTCGCCTCACCGAAAAGGGTTTTATGATATTGCACTCAATAATAAACTGACTCTTTATGGGTCACACATGTGTCCAGGTTGGAATGAAGAGAGAATCTGCGACACGTTGAATGGTAGGAAGGCTTAACCCTCAGAATGTTTTGAAAACCCACATCTTTTATATATTTTTGAAAACCCATTTTTCGACGATCTCTTGAAAGGAAATCAAACCATTTAACGAAGGTGGGAATATGCTACTTACGGTGAATCCGTTCGGCGTGCGGCTAGCACCACTCTCACAAACATCCATAGAAACTTCTTCGGTCTTCTCGGTGTCTTCATCTTCGTCTTCGGTCTTCAACTCTTGATGATAACTCTCGAACTTCGTAGAATCTCGACAACATGATTCTTTCCTCAAATTCCTTGTCGCTTGAAACTTCATTATGAATATTCCTTCTTTCCATAGGCTTTATTGAAAGAATACAAAAAAAACAAACTATACTAACTCAATTTTTTTTTTCTTTTCTTTTTCTTCTTTTTTTTTTTTTTTTCGTTTTTTTTTTTTTTTCAATTTTTTTTTTTTTTTTTTTTTTTTTGAATAACAAATAAAACAAAATAAAATTTTTTTCTCTTGTCTCTTTTTTTTTTTTTTTTAAATTTTCGTTTTTTTTTTTTTTTTAAAATATAAATTTATTCATGATCAACGGAAAGGAGTTTACGAGAATTGGATGGGAGTCTCGCAACAAGCCGAGCTCAATCCCTTTTGAATGACAACACCTAATCTATGGAAAAGGAACTCTCCAACTTTGACATTCGCATCATGATGGCCATGTAATTACGTAATCTCTTGAGAAAATCTATCGTACCACCGCCCAACTCCCTAAAGTGGTGAAAGCAAGAACACCAAAACCGAACCCTTGAGTGAGCACTTTTCGAGATATTTAGCATTTTTATTGGCCACGACTTTAGCAATCGCTTGCCCTGGGGAAAAGCCGATACACCTTTACCCGTGAGAGGAGAAACACATTACATCCAAACACACATTATGTCCATTAACCCAATTATAAACTAGTATATCAGCGGGTCTCAACTCCGAGCCATCATCGGATGTCGCCCTAAGCCTACTTCCTTCTGGGCCGGGACTCTGCACGATAACACATATCCGCAAAAGTGTCACGAATAAGGTCATGGCGAAACTTGAGACCAATCCCTTTAGTGCGAGTGTCTGACATGATCCCCATAAACATCCATCTCCCATCCACATGCGAACATACATCACCCACCTCGAAAAGGGGGATACCCAATCTATAGCGCACAATCGATCGAAACTGTCTAGGCCCAATATGCTGGTTCAGTCCATCAATGGGTATAGCCAACAAATAATCTTGAGCATGCTTAGTCTTGTTACATTGTAGTAAAACCGTGTCACGTGCAGACATAACAAAGTTAGTGGGGAGTTTTTTCAATTTTTTTTTTTTTTTTTTTTTTTTTTTTTTTTTTTTTTATTGAGACAAGAGAAAGTAAAAATACAAATAAATTAAAATAAAAATGTAAGTACAATGCCATGGTTTAAGTACTTTACCGCTTGAATCTTCACAACTTATATGTCTTGATATCATAAACTTCTCGAACTTTCATCCTTGATAATTTCCGCTCTTGTATTATAGTCTTCAACTTATAAAAATTCTGCCCCTGTTTTTGTTGCTTTACTCAAATATGAAACCTGCCCATTACTGTAGCGTTGCTTGTAAACCTCGAACGTATTCAACTTTCCTTCGAATTTGTGATGCTCCTCTTGTTGATGATGATGGTGTTTCTATGGACCTGTTGGTGTAGAGAGATAAGGTGGATGGTGCTAACTGCGAACAAGATCACAACTGGTATGTAAGTTAGCAATTCGATGTCACCAACATGGTTGATAAAAAATAGCACTCAAGAGATCAAAATAGTGCTTCTATGGTGGGAAATTGGACAGCTCACCATTCTGCCCGGAATTTACGTACGGTGACACACACTCTAAAAGCACAATTTAGACAGGTACAAAGAATTGAAGGTCGATGCCTCACATTATGTAACATGGGTAGTCTCCACTATAGGGGATCACTGTTCTAATACCGAATTCAATCTGCACCTTATTTGCCACTGGCATGGTTAAATCCAACTTTAACTCTCATACAATCTGCACCTTTTTTTTTTGTTTTTTTGTTTTTTTTTTATTGAGACAAGAGAAAGTAAAAATACAAATAAATTAAAATAAAAATGTAAGTACAATGCCATGGTGTAAGTACTTTACCGCTTGAATCTTCACAACTTATATGTCTTGATATCATAAACTTCTCGAACTTTCATCCTTGATAATTTCCGCTCTTGTATTATAGTCTTCAACTTATAAAAATTTCGCCCCCGTTTTTGTTGCTTTACTCAAATATGAAACCTGCCCATTACTTGTAGCGTTGCTTGTAAACCTCGAACGTATTCAACTTTCCTTCGAATTTGTGATGCTCCTCTTGTTGATGATGATGGTGTTTCTATGGACCTGTTGGTGTAGAGAGATAAGGTGGATGGTGCTAACTGCGAACAAGATCACAAGTGGTATGTAAGTTAGCAATTCGATGTCACCAACATGGTTGATAAAATATAGCACTCAAGAGATCAAAATAGTGCTTCTATGGTGGGAAATTGGACAGCTCACCATTCTGCCCGGAATTTACGTACGGTGACACACACTCTAAAAGCACAATTTAGACAGGTACAAAGAATTGAAGGTCGATGCCTCACATTATGTAACATGGGTAGTCTCCACTATAGGGGATCACTGTTCTAATACCGAATTCAATCTGCACCTTATTTGCCACTGGCATGGTTAAATCCAACTTTAACTCTCATACAATTAAGAAACCCGATCATGTTCTCTGTCATCTCTAAGTTCAGTCACTATTGTGAGATTCTCGATGTAATCTTAGCGACATGTATACTATGTGACTCTAAATAACTACAAGTTGGAGTTTTCTTATTCACTAGTTCACAAAAAAGTTGAAAAATTGCAAAAATGTACAACATAAACCACTCCCCCACACTTAAACTTTACATTGTCCTCAATGTAAATTGAATCGTCCAAAGTAAGTCAAGGTGGGAAATCCTAATAAGAAATCAGCAAAAACAAAGAAAACAAAACAAGAAAAAAAAACTAAAAACAAGAAAAGAAATAAATACAAGACAAGAAATACTCATCCTTTGGGTTGCCTCCCAATTAGCGCTTGGTTTAAAGTCGTCAGCCCGACTATCTCCTTGCTTTCTACGACTCCTCCAGAGGGAGCACATCCACAAAGTTAACTCCGTCCACGACATCCGAAGAGAAGTTCTCATAATATGGTTTCAACCGGTGCCCATTCACTTTAAGTTCATTACCTGTAGCTAAACTACGAATTTCTACTGCACCATGAGAAAACACATTAGTCACAATAAAAGGTCCAATCCAACGTGACCTTAGTTTACCCGGAAATAATTGCAAGCGAGAATTAAACAAAAGCACTTTCTGCCCTATGCAAAATTGTTTATTAGAAATCATATTATCATGAAAAGCTTTCATCTTTTCCTTGTAAATCCGTGAGCTTTCAAATGCATCATTGCGAATCTCCTCTAGCTCTTGAAGTTGTAACTTCCTTTGCTTTCCAGCCCCATCCAACTCCATGTTGCATTGCTTAATAGCCCAAAACGCCTTATGCTCAATTTCCACAGGTAAGTGACAAGGTTTACCATAAACAAGCCTAAAAGGAGACATCCCAATAGGTGTTTTATATGCGGTTCTATACGCCCACAAAGCATCATTAAGTCGCGAGCTCCAATCTTTCCTTGTGGGATTCACCGTCTTTTCAAGAATTGATTTCACCTCTCGGTTGGAAACTTCGGCTTGTCCATTAGTTTGCGGATGGTAGGGAGTTGCAATCCTATGCGACACATTGTACTTTCTTAACAAGCCTTGCAAGAACCTGTTTTTGAAGTGTGAACCTCCATCGCTAATTATAGCCCTTGGAATTCCAAACCTTGCAAAAATATTAGCTTGCACGAAATCAAACAACTTTAGAATCATTAGTTGGGGTGGCCTTAGCTTCCACCCATTTCGAGACATAATCCACAACAAGCAAAATATAATAATTCCCATTAGAATTGACAAAAGGGCCCATAAAATCAATTCCCCATACATCAAAAACCTCCACAAATTGAATAATAGTTTGCGGCATTTGATTTCGAGCACCTAGATTGCCGGTTCTTTGGCACCTATCACATGTGATACAAAATGCATGTGCATCCTTAAACAAAGTTGGCCAAAAGAAACCACATTCTAATACCTTGAGAGCGGTTCTCTTGCTCCCAAAATGTCCTCCACAAGCATATGAGTGGCAAAAAGACAAGATAGAATTAAATTCAATTTCGGGAACACACCTACGTATTACTTGGTCACTACAATGTTTCCATAAGTATGGATCATCCCATATGTATTGGTTTCCTAACTTCTTAAGTTTGTCCCTCTCGGCCACGAGACAAGTTCTTTGGGATTTGTTTAGACACTAAGTAATTAACAATATCAGCGTACCATGGTTCTCCAAAGGCAATTGAGAATAGTTGCTCGTCCGGGGAAACTTTCACGCAACGGGATAGTCTCCTTGTCCACAGCAAGTCGGCTCAAATGATCCGCAACGGTGTTCTCAATTCCTTTCTTGTCTTTAATTTCAAGATCAAACTCTTGCAAGAGTAAAATCCATCGTATGAGCCTCGGTTTTGCCTCTTTCTTTGTAAGCAAGTATCTAAGTGCTGCATGATCAGAAAAGACAACAACTTTTGTACCAATTAGATAAGAGCGAAACTTTTCTAAAGCAAAAACAATGGCTAATAACTCTTTTTCAGTGGTGGTGTAGTTTTGTTGAGCCTCATTTAACGTTCTAGAAGCATAATAGATAGCATGAGGAAGCCTCCCCACACGTTGCCCAAGCACCGCACCAACCGCATAATCACTAGCATCACACATGAGTTCAAACGGCTTACTCCAATCCGGTGGTTTAATGATAAGGGCTGAAATCAAAAGTTCTTTCAAACGATTGAATGCCGCCACACACTTCTCATCAAAGTTAAAAACCACATCTTTTTGCAATAGGGTACATAGTGGTGATGCTATCTTGGAAAAGTCCTTGATGAACCTACGATAAAAACCTGCATGACCAAGAAAAGAACGTATCTCCCTCACCGTAGTGGGAGGGGTTAGAGCACGAATAAGGTCTATCTTAGATTTATCGACTTCCAAGCCTTTAGAAGATATAATATGGCCTAAAACTATGCCATGAGTTACCATGAAATGGCACTTCTCCCAATTTAGCACAAGATTTGTTTCAACACATCGTTCAAGTATTAGAGACAAATTGTTCAAGCAAAAGTCAAATGAATCACCAAAGACACTAAAGTCATCCATGAACACTTCGATTATGTTTTCAACATATTCCGAAAAGATACTTACCATACACCTTTGAAAGGTAGCCGGAGCATTGCATAGGCCAAAAGGCATCCTTCTATAAGCAAAAGTACCGAAAGGACAAGTGAAAGTGGTTTTCTCTTGGTCCTCCGGTGCTATCACAATCCTGATTATAACCCGAATAGCCATCAAGAAAGCAATAGTAAGAATGTCCAGCTAAACGTTCAAGCATTTGATCAATAAAAGGTAAAGGAAAGTGATCTTTTCTAGTGGTGGCATTCAATTTTCTATAATCAATACAAACCCTCCAACCGGTTTGCACACGAGTTGGGACAAGTTCATTCTTATCATTCTCCACCACCGTTACTCCCGATTTCTTTGGTACCACTTGTACCGGGCTTACCCACTTGCTATCGGATATGGGGTAGATAACACCCACGTCCAAAAGCTTGAGTATCTCCTTTTTCACCACTTCCATCATGGGAGGATTCAAACGACGTTGCGCTTCCCTTGTAGGCTTTGAATCATCCTCCACACGAATTTTATGCATACAAACGGCAGGGCTAATACCCTTGATATCGGCGATTGTCCATCCTATGGCCGTCTTGTACTTCCTTAGCACCCTTAGAAGTTTTTGCTCCTATAATTCATTAAGCTCGTTAGAAACAATCACGGGTAAATCTTCATTGTCACCCAAGTACAAGTACTTTAAGTGACTTGGAAGAGGTTTCAATTCTAAACTTGGAGATTTAACAATAGATGGCACAAGTTTTTCATTATTGCAAGGTAAAGAAGCATATGAAATATTCTTAGTTGCTGATTTTTCCGGTAATGAGTTAAGAGAACCAATGGTTTCTTTCATCTCATCACTATACGCATAACCGTTGTCAATAGGTGTAGTGAGCACGGTTTCCAAAGTATCAACCAACTGAAACATTTGTTGCGCCAATGTGTCCATCATATCAATGTAGAAACAAGAGTGGACATCGCTAGTATATCTCATCGTCTCGAAAATGTTGAAACGTATTATTTCTCCATCAAACTCCATAGTTAGCGTTCCCTTGTCCACATCAATTATGGTTTTCGCCGTTTTCATGAAAGGACGCCCAAGTAGCAATGGAAGAGACGAGTCCGGTGAACCTTCATCCATCTCTAACACGCAAAAGTCCGCTGGAAATACAAGTTGATTAACCTGCACAAGAACATCTTCAACAATACCCATTGGGTAGACATTAGAACGATCGGCTAATTGCAACACAATTCCAGCCTTTTTGAGAGGACCAAGATCAAGTGAATTGTACATAGACGCAGGCATGACATTAACGGAAGCACCTAAGTCCAACATAGCTTTATTAAATGTAGTGTTACCAATTGTGACGGGAATGTCGAAGCTACCCGGGTCCTTGCACTTAAGTGGGAGTTTGTGTTGTAAGATTGCCGAAGCATTCTCCCCCACACTAAGCACTTCATTACCTTTGAGCCTTTGCTTATTGGTACACAAGTCCTTCAACACCTTTGCATACTTTGGAACTTGCTTGATTGCATCTATGAGTGGTATGTTCACATGGATCTTCTTTAGAACGTCTAAAATCTCCTTTTCTAGTTCCGCCTTCTTAGAACTTGCAAATCTGCTAGGGAAAGGTAGAGGAGGAACATAAGTAGATACCTGGAGTTTTAGAGTTAGAAATAGGTACCTCAGAAGTTTGGGGAGAATCCTCGGTTTTCTCCTCCAAAACAGTTCCTTTGGTGTTTCCACCACGCCCGAATCAAAGAACTTCGGGTTGCACAAGTTGTGTACCACTTCTCAATGTAATTGCATTAACACCCTCTTTTGGGTTGATAGGTTGAGAAGGGAGTTTCCCACCATTTTGTGCCTTCAATTGATTCAACTCCATAGCCATAGAACCAACTTGAGTTTGCAACTCCTTAACCGAACTCTCCGTTCGTTGCATAAAAGATTTCAAAGAACTCCTCCATATTGGACCCCATTTGAGGTTGTTGTTGTTGTTGAAATTGTTGTCTCGGTTGGAATTGTTGTTGTTGAGGTTGAAATCCACTCGGGTTGTTGAAACTAGATTGTTGAGCCGCTCCTTGCTTATTGGCATAGCTAAAATTGGGGTGATCTCTCCATCCCGGATTGTAAGTGTTGGAGTAGGGATCATACCGTCTTTGTTGATTTGGAAAGATCGCATTAGCTTGCTCGTCTTCATAAGATTGAGAGGAACTCGGTATCACCGCGGCTGCAACTTGTTGAAGCATTGCGTTCATGTTACCCATTTGTTGACGAAGCTCTTCAACCTCGCTCACTTCACTCACCCTTCTTAGAATCACATCCGAACCACGACTCAAGAATTGTTGTGAGTTCGCTGCCATGTTTTCAATCAACTCTCTAGCTTGTGCCACCGTCTTGTTAACTAGTGCACCACCACCCGCAAAGATCGAGGAGATTCCTATCACTTGATTGGAGTCCTTCATAGAAATATTGAATGATCATAGCATCACTAAATTGGTGGTGAGGGCAGCTTGCCACCAATCTCTTATATCGTTCCCAACATTCATATAGAGATTCTCCCACATTTTGCTTCATCCCACAAATCTCCTTGCGAATTTGAGTAGCCTTTGATGCAGGAAAATATCTCTCTAAAAGAGTTTCTTCAACCCATTCCATGTTGTGACACTTCCGGGAGGTAAATAGAACAACCAATCCTTAGCACTATCCATTAAAGAGAAACGGAAAACTTTCAACATTGCACCATCCGCCGCAACATCCGCTGGAAGCATGGCCGTGACAATGGTGTGGAAGTCCATAAGATGTTTGTTTGGATCTTCATTCACCATGCCATGGAACTTTGGTAATTCTCTAAGCAATCCCGGTTTAATTTCAAAAGTAGAGTCCGTTTGAATACATCCCTGTTGTATATCAAGCCTATGAGAAGCTAAGTCCTTGAGTGAACGATTTGCATCACCCATTGCTCCTTGTTCTTCCACGTGTGTTTCCTCTACGATTGGAACCTCTTTTCCTTCTTCTTTTTGTTGGAAAATCTCTTCTCCTACTTCCTCCTCGTGCTCGTCCGTTGTGTCTTGACTTGGTTGGAGTATTGTGCTTGCGTCGAGTAGCTATCCCGCACCTTGGATAATTCCAATCCTTAGAAGCCAGAGATTAGGTACCTGCAAACAATTCTCGCAAACAAGTGAGAAACAAGACAAGAAACAAAAAGCAAAGATGAAAGCAGAAATTGTAAAAAGAAACTAAAAACTTAATAACTAGCCGTGTGCCTCCCCGAAACTGCGCCAAAAATTTGATCGGTTGTCAGCCGACACAAAAATAATTTCACTTTCCTACTCAATAATATATGAATGAAGTATATGATAAGAAAGAGTTCGTATCCAGAGGAGGCGATTGTAGTTATTTCGTAATCAATTTCTTAAAGTAACCAATTGGGGGGATGTCTGAATTTAAGGTAAGCAATAAAAGTAAATTAAAAACAAAGTAAATTGTAGAGAATAATCAATGGAGAGAGATATTGGTCAAGGAATTCATCTTCAATCTTAGACATGTGCTTGCATATATGAATAGAATTACGATTTAATCTCTTGTGTTATCAAAAGCCTAGAGAATCAAGAAAGCAAGATAATCTATTAATTTCTCAAATTCATCAACACACACATTAGGGTCATGCGTATGTGAATTCTACCTAAAGAATAACCTAACGCCTTGCGCTAATCAAGTTCAATTCCTAGGAGCATTAAGTTTCGAAAATAGGCTAATCAATGCAATTGTCATGCGTTGCGCAAAACAATTCGGACAATGGTCAAACTCTACATATGATTACGAGAGTGTATCACTACAAACCGTAAACATATCATGCTACTTGTATTCAGGGTTATCGCTTGATGAAAAACCCTAAAATAGCTATGGACTAAGATGCAAGTTCAATTAATTGGCCACTTAACTAATCAAACACCATAATCCTATCACAATACTTCAATCATGTGATCATAGAAACCGCAGAGAATTGAACGATAAACAGGAGAGAAAACTAATACATAAAGCAAACACAAGTTTTAGAAATCGGACTACATCCTTAACCAATAATAGAGAATTTAGCTACTCATAGCTATGGAGTTCATCATCATCAATATTCAATAATAAAACAAAGAGGAAGAAGAACAAAACCAAACCCTAGAAGCGTAAACAAAACGGCTCTCCACAATTCCAAGAATAAGATATGAGATAAGATGATTTCCAAAAGTTGTAGAATTCCTCTTTTTATAGCCTTTCTCTCCTTCCAAAATTAGGTCACTTCTTCAAAGTCCATTAGATGAAAATCCACCAAGCCCACGAGAGAGAGAAACCCATGTAGAAAATATGTCCAAAAATCGTCGCCGGAAATCTGGTATTATGGCCGGAAATCGGCCGGAAAAGTGGCCGGAAATCGGCTCCGGTGACCGGCAAAGTCCGCCCGGTCACCGGTCAACGGGTCGGATCGGCGGGTCAACGGGTTAACTCGGTCAGCACCGAGTCAGGGAGAGTCAGGATGAGTCAGCTGAGTTGAATGAGTAAGGGTCTGAGTCAGCACCGACTCAGATATCTAGTGTCTAACTGGGCTGACTTGTCTTGGCCTGAGCCATTGCAGTGGCCAAATTCTTTAATTCACAATCCTTGTGCATTAGCCTTACACTTCCAGCCGTAATGGCCGTGCATTCTGCACCATTCTCTCTGACTCTGCAACTCTAATTCTTGCCTTCTTTTGCAGCTCTGTAACACACAACCATCTCAACAGCTTCACACTTCACAACTCAAACTTCTCACAGCTTCGCCTGCGACTCAGCCCGGCCAAACACAGGCCAAGTTCATAGCACCATTCCTCAGATCGGAAGAATCTGCGATTTCATACAATCCCAGCCTCTCAAGCAACAACATTGCTCAGGCCATATAGCCATAATTTCCCAGACACCTTGTTATTTTAGCTTACATTCCATTCCCTACACGATTCACTGCAACAGAACCAGCTGCTAGCTCAACCTGCAACTCCACCAGAGCCAGCCCAGCTCTATCTTTCTCCTCTGCTGAGTCTTGCTGTGCACTGCCTGCATCTCATCATTCCGTTGCCATCTATTCCAGCTTAATCATTTCATGCCCAAGCCACTGCAGACCACCATCTCCCTGAGTTCACTACTAGTCCATTCATTCACCTGCAATGAGTGCACTGCCAGAATTTCGGCTACAATTCAATCTATGAATCCACCTCAGAGCCAACTCCAGCTGCACCAACTTTAGATTCCAATACCTGCAACTGTAGCTGTCATAGATTCAACACCTCCCTGAGCAGCAATCCCACAACCTAGTAGCACAGCTCCATTTCCTCCAAATTTCAATTAGGCCACTTGCACAAATACCATGCCAATGTAATCATCAGTCTCACATCAGCCACAAGTCCCGTGAACCCAACACAATTATCACCCCAACCTGGCCATAACTCCACTGCAATATGAGCTCAAGCTCAGCCCAGCTCAGTTCTTTCCCCCATTCATTAAGCCATCTCTGCAATTCCAGCTGAACCAACAACAGCAGCATCACCCTAGCAGCACAACTCGAGCCAGACCCTCATCTCAAGCCAACTTAAATAATATCCATAGCATCATATCCACCACCTGCATCTATTCATGACTTCCACTGAGTCATACCCATCATTGCAAATCACCACTCCAATCCGGTGCTTCAAATTGCCGCCTCACTGACAGAACCACCAGCAGCCACACATCCAAAACCAACAACAACCAACACATTACCACTCGAGCTCAACATCAATCTCTCCAGCTCCATCTCTGGGATCCGTAAGAACCATGAAGATCAAATCAAACCCTAGTTTCCATTTCCAGAGTTAATTCCGTCTTCTTCTCATCTTCAATTAACAGTACCCAGTCTTCAATTCTTCTATTCTTCTTCAGTATCAACAGCCCTGCCCTAGAATCATTGATTGCCTCACAAACTACTCCAACAGCGGCTGTATCTCACTGCAATTCGAGTTCCAGTTTCAACATCAGGTTCAAGACCATAACCTCAATCTCTGTCTCAGCATCTTCCTCGGCATCAGATTACAGTTCAAGCAAAAACCCATCTTTTAATTCCTTCTTGCACCACTGAAAACTCAGATCTCTTCCTCCATTGAAATAATTTCAAGATCCCATGAATATCAACAGCCACAGAACTCTTCTCTTATCTGCCCTGAAGTTCATTTATCTTCACTGATTCCTCTCTGTGAACCCGATCCATGGTCACAACGTGCCAGCCTCTTTCTCTAAATTTCAATCCCACGAAACCCTAGCAGCCACACACACTCTCGTGTTAGAGCTCGAATGATTGAGAAATGAATTCTCATCTGAATTCTATGCTGTGTAATAAGTAGACTTGATATTGGCACCCAGTACGTATAAGGGCCACCTCCAATTACTTTGGCCTGTCGGTTCCAGATAACCGACAGCCTAATTTTCTATCCAATTCATTCTTTCGCTCCTTCGCCGCGTTTCAGCCTGCTCCACATATAGCTCGCCTGTGAACTGATCGTTTTGCCTTTTACGCTCCAAATGGATGATTTCTTTCCCTTTTGTTCTCGGTGACTCCATTGCACCTATAAAATCAAAAGCACGCGTAAAGTACATAATTCACATGAAAAATAGCAAAGAAAGCATAAATACTAGATATTAAATACGGTGTATTCTACACCTATCAACGTGAAGGAAAGCAAGATAAGGAAACTTTGCTATCGGAAGAAACTCCCTCCTTGTTTACATCGGTCACGCCCGCAAGCACGCACAGCTTCCACATTGCGCCGGCCCCACCAGCCAGCACACGCAATTTCCCAAGTCACGCCTGCAAGCACGCACAGCTTCCACATTGCGCCGGCCCCACCAACCAGCACACGAAATTTCCCAAGTCACGCCTGCAAGCACGCACAGCTAGCTTCCACATTACGCCGGTCTCACCAAATAGCACACTCGGTTTCCCAACTCACGCCAACTTCCCAACATCTCCCAAGCCGCACCGGCCCCACCAATTGTGCCACCTCCCCGATTTGTGCAAAACTCCCGAGGCAAGGATTCCAAATCCTATTTATAAAAGGTCGACAAGCCCCTCAATTCTCTTTACGGTTTGTCTTGTTGATAGTCCTGTCACCATCTTATGCTTACCTCGCAACAAAGCCCCTGTTCGAGCTAAGCGGGGGACTTAATGTTGATGGTGGTTTTTAAACAAGGGGTAAAATCGTAAAACCCCATGACCTAATGTTACCCACAACACATTAACTAAGATCATTTAACTCAGGTGTAAATAATTAATATGGGTATTTTTTCAAAATACCAGATTAGGGTTTTCGACACAGAACCCTAATTCCAAAACTAAGCCGCACTCTGCGCACCATGGCAACCATGCCAAACCAAGCCGCACTCTGCGCATCATTGGCAACCATGCCAAACCAAGCCGCACTCTGCGCATCATTGGCAACAATGCCAAACCAAGCCGCACTCTACGCACCATGGCAACCATGCCAAACCAAGCCGCACTCTGCGCACCATGGCAACCATGCCAAACCAAGCCGCACTCTGCGCATCATTGGAAACAAGGCCAAACCAAGCCGCACTCTGCGCACCATGGCAACCATGCCAAACCAAGCCGCACTCTGCGCATCATTGGCAAGAATGCCAAACCAAGCCGCACTCTGCGCACCATGGCAATCATGCCAAACCAAGCCGCACTCTGCGCATCATTGGCAACAATGCCAAACCAAGCCACACTCTGCGCACCATGGCAACCATGCCAAACCAAGCCGCACTCTGCGCATCATTGACAACAATGCCAAACCAAGCCGCACTCTGCGCACCATGGCAACCATGCCAAACCAAGCCGCACTCTGCGCACCATGGCAGCAATGCCAAACCAAGCCGCATACTGCACACCATGGCAACAATGCCAAATCTCCAAGCCGCTATGCCATTGGCACACGCCAAATATAGCGCCCTAGGCTTGCAAGACTTGTAACTAGGTCAACATGGCCGCACATGCCATTGGCACATGCCAATACGTGCCGCAAGCCATATTCCAAGTCGCTATGCCATTGGCACACGCCAAATATAGCGCCCTAGGCTTGCAAGACTTGCAACTTGGTCAACATGGCCGCACGTGCCATTGGCACATGCCAATACGTGCCGCAAGCCATATTCCAAATCGCTATGCCATTGGCACACGCCAAATATAGCGCCCTAGGCTTGCAAGACTTGCAACTAGGTCAACATGGCCGCACATGCCATTGGCACATGCCAATACGTGCCGCAAGCCATATTCCAAGTCTCTATGCCTTTGGCACACGCCAAATATAGCGCCCTAGGCTTGCAAGACTTGCAACTAGGTCAACATGGCCGCACGTGCCATTGGCACATGCCAATACGTGCCGCAAGCCATATTCCAAGTCGCTATGCCATTGGCACACGCCAAATATAGCGCCCTAGGCTTGCAAGACTTGCAACTAGGTCAACATGGCCGTACGTGCCATTGGCACATGCCAAACACACACTGGTAGCCTAACTTGCAAAACCATGCAACCTACCACCAAGGCATTTCGCACATGCCATTGGCACATGCCACACGCGCCATTAGCAGCACCACTTGCACTCAAGGCGCAACCAACGAGATATCAACACAAAACCGGGGGATGCTTCTTTAGGGTTTTGGTTTTGGCGGTCACAAACATGCGGCGTACACTACGCTCACAATTAAGAAAACGTGAATAGGAATAAAGCGGTCAAATAAAAGAGGAAATAATGGTGAAAACGTTTTCACCCATTAAACCATGCGGTTACCACCTCCTCCCATTATTTCACCCTTTACTATCTTCCTTCATGAGGCCAGGGTACGTTTCAATCTCGAGTTGTATAAATAGGTCTTACCTATTTCCACCAGACAACAAGTCTCGGTCAGGAGAAATATACTACACTTACACTCTCAGAAAGGCAACTTTGCAAGCTCTCCAAAAAGCTTTCATCTCTTGCAAGCTTCCTAAGCTTTCACTTTCTGATACAAGTCGAGATACTACTCTCCTCAACACAGGGCCGTCTTAGGCATGGGGCATGAAGGTCGACCGCCCTAGGCCCAGTTTTGTGAGGGGCCCAAAAAAACTAAAATGCCCGTTATCTCTTCCTTTCAAATAGAACAAATAAGAGAATTTCCATTCAAACTCCTTAATTGAACATCCAATTACAAAAAAAAAATCCTATATACTAATTAATTCTATGAAACTCCTCATTCTTTAGTTTTTTCTGTTAGGTAGCCCTTTGACCGATTTCAACAACATGATATATCAGTGATAATTAACTCTTGCAAGCCCTAATTTCTTTCTCCATTCCTCTACACGCGCCCATCATCATACCCATCACCAGGTTCCCTCGATAGGTTGCGCCAAGTATTTTTGGAGATTGTATTGCCGATCTTGCTGGTTTGAAGATGGTAGTTGTCTTCATGACAACCATTCTATTAGATTTTAATATATAGAAGCGTAAATGAATTGTTTTGCTAATTGCCATTTCTTAGTTTTTCATTTGTTTTTCTCATGTATATAGTATTAGAGTTCTTCTCATGTATATAGAGAAAGGCCCATTTCTAAGTGTTTGCCTCGAGCCTCTGAAACACTAGAGACGGCCCTGCCTCAACACCTTTCTCTGCTTCCCTCCCCAAATCAACCCTTCTCCTCCACTTTGTGACCAAAGCAAGTCTGGAACGGCCATTTCTTGGTTTAGGCCGGACTTGTACAGATTGATCTCTCGAATCTATAAATTGCTCACGTGCAGCACATTTGTTTAGGGTTTGAACCAGTTTCTCACTCATCTACCGAATTTACCGAAATCGGCAGAAACGATTTTTACCCATAAACAATAGGTGAAAATCGTTTCCTCCGATTTCGGTAAATTCGGTAGGTGAGTGAGAAACTGGTTTAAACCCTAAACAAATGTGCTGCACGTGAGCACTTTATAGATTCGAGAGATCAATCTGTACAATCCGGCCTAAACCAAGAAATGGCCGTTCCCGACTTGCTTCGGTCACAAAGTGGAGGAGAAGGGTTGATTTGGGGAGGGAAGCAAAGAAAGGTGTTGAGACCCGCATACTGGGAGAGTAGTATCTCAACTCGTATCGAAAAGTGAAAGCTTAGGAAGCTTGCAAGAGATGAAAGATTTTGGAGAGCTTGCAAAGTTTCCTTTTACGAGAGTGTTGTATTTTTCTCCCGACCGAGACTTGTTGTCCGGTGGAAATAGGTAAGACCTATTTATACAAGTCGAGATTGAAACGTACTCGGCCTCATGAAGTAAGAGAGTAAAGGGTGAAATAATGGGAGGAGGTGGTAACCGCATGGTGTTTATGGGTGAACACGTTTTCACCATTATTTCCTCATTTATTTGACCGCTTTATTCCTTTTCACGCTTTCTTAATGTGAGCGTAGTGTACGCTGCAAGTCAGACCGCCAAACCAAAACCCCGGAAAGCATCCCCGGTTTGTGTTGATATCTCGAGTGTTGGTTGCACCTTGAGTGCAAGTGGCGCTGCTAGTGGCGCGTGTGGCATGTGCCATTGGCATGTGCGGAATGCCTTTGTTGCGGGTTGCACCTTGAGTGCAAGTGGTAATGCCGGAGCTGCTAGTGGCGTGTGTGGCATGTGCCAATGGCATGTGCGGAATGCCTTGGTGGTAGGTTGTACATTGATTGTAAATGGCAATGCCTGCTAGTGACGTGTGTGGAATGCCTTGGTGGTAGGTTGCACTGTTTGCAAGTTAGGCTACCAGCGTGTGTGTTTGGCATGTGTCAATGGCACGCGTGGCCATTAGGGCTATGTTCTGGTAAGAAAGCTACCAACGATGCGTGTTGGCATGTGCCAATGGAACGCTCGGCCATTAGGGCCATGGCCTGGTAAGAAAAGCTACCAGCGAGGGTGTTGGCATGTGCCAATGGCATGCGTGGCCAATTTGGGTCGCGTCTTGGTAGGAAAAGCTACCAGCGAGCGTGTTGGCATGTGCCAATGGCATG
Organism: Papaver armeniacum; assembly: GCA_023531295.1. NCBI lineage: Eukaryota > Viridiplantae > Streptophyta > Magnoliopsida > Ranunculales > Papaveraceae > Papaver > Papaver armeniacum. Next base: position 444,432 of record JAJJWW010006428.1, on the reverse strand, counting down.
CGTGGCCAACTTGGGTCGCGCCCCGGTAGGAAAAGCTACCAGCGATGCGTGTTGGCATGTGCCAACGGCATGCTCGGCCAATTTGGGTCGCGCCTAGGTAGAAAAAGCTACCAGCGAGCGTGTTGGCATGTGCCAATGGCATGCGTGGCCAACTTGGGTCGCGCCCTGATAGTAAAAGCTACCAGCGAGCTTGTTGGCATGTGCCAATGGCATGCTCGTCCATTAGGTCCATGGCCTGGTAAGAAAAGTTACCAGAGAGTGTGCTGGCATGTGCCAATGGCATGCGTGGCCAATTTGGGTCGCGTCTTGGTTGGAAAAGCTACCAGCGAGCGTGTTGGCATGTGCCAATGGCATGCGTGGCCAATTTGGGTTGCGCCTTGGTAGGAAAAGCTACCAGCGAGCGTGTTGGCATGTGCCAATGGCATGCGTGGTCAATTTGGGTCGCGCCCTGGTAGGAAAAGCTACCAGCGAGCATGTTGGCATGTGGCAATGGCATGCGTGGCCAATTTGGGTCGCGCCCTGGTAGAAAAAGCTACCAGCTAGCGTGTTGGCATGTGCCAATGGCATGCTCGGCCATTAGGGCCATGGACTGGTAAGAAAATCTACCAGCGAGCATGTTGGCATGTGCCAATGGCATGCATGGCCAACTTGGGTTGCGCCCTGGTAGGAAAAGCTACCAGCGGTGCGTGTTGGCATGTGCCAATGGCATGCGTGGCCAATTTGGGCCGCGCCCTGGTAGAAAAAGCTACCAAGCGAGCGTGTTGGCATGTGCCAATGGCATGCGTGGCCAATTTTGGTCGCGCCTTGGTAGAAAAAGCTACCAGCGAGCGTGTTGGAATGTGCCAATGGCATGCGTGGCCAATTTGGGTCGCGCCTTGGTAGAAAAAGCTACCAGCGAGCGTGTTGGCATGTGCCAATGGCATGCGTGGCCAACTTGGGTTGCGCCCTGGTAGAAAAAGCTACCAGCGAGCGTGTTGGCATGTGCCAATGGCATGCGTGGTCAATTTGGGTCGCGCCTTGGTAGAAAAAGCTACCGAGCGTGTTGGCATGTGCCAATGGCATGGGTGGCCAACTTGGGTTGTGCCCTGGTAGAAAAAGCTACCAGCGAGCGTGTGGGCATGTGCCAATGGCATGCGTGGCTAATTTGGGTCGCACCCTGGTAGGAAAAGCTACCATCGAGCGTGTTTGCATGTGCCAATGGCATGCATGGCCAATTTGGGTCGCGCCCTGGTAGGAAAAGCTACCAGCGAGCGTGTTGGCATGTGCCAATGGCATGCGTGGCCAATTTGGCCTAGGTTGCATGGTTTGCAAGCCTAGGTGCAGGCGCTACTTTGGCATGGTGCGGCTAGGGCCAAGGTAAGGGTGTTTGGCTTGGCGTGGCGTGGCCAGCGTAGCTAGGTCTAAGGCAGAGTGTGTTTGGCATGGCGCGGCTACCTCGGGCTAAGTGTGGCTGGCATGATTTTCCATTGGCACGGAGGTGCGGCTAGCATGGTTGGCATGCTTTGGCGCGTTTGTTGTGGCCGGCATGATTTGCCATTGGCACGGAGGTGCGGCTAGCATGGTTGGCATGCTTGGCGCGTTTGGTATGGTCGGGCATGATTTGCCATTGGCATAGAAGTGCGGCTAGCTTGGGCTAGGTGTGGCTGGCATGATTTGCCATTGGCACGGAGGTGCGGCTAGCATGGTTGGCATGCTTCGGCGCGTTTGGTATGACTGGCATGATTTGCCATTGGCATAGAGGTGCGGTTAGCATGGTTGGCATGCTTCGGCGCGTTTGGTATGGTCGGCATGCTTTGCCATTGGCATAGAGGTGCGGCTAGCTTGGGCTAGGTGTGGTCGGCATGATTTGCCATTGGCACGGAGGGGAATTAGGGTTTTGTTCGTTGTAACCCTAATTTGAAAAAATACCCCTATTAATTACCGACTACATGCATTAAATGTCCTAATAAATGTGTCACCGGTGACATTAGGTTATTTGGGGTTTTACGATTTTACCCTTTGTTTAAAAACCACCATCAATATTAAGTCCCCGCTAGCTCGGAGCAGGGAGCTTTGTTGCGAGGTAAGCATAAGATGGTGACAAACTATCAACAACAAACTCGTAAAGAAAATTGAGGAGGCTCGTCTGACCTTTTTTTATAAATAGGATTTGGAATCCTTGCCTCTGGCAGTTTTGCGCAAATCGGGAGGCTGGCACAATTGGGAAGTTAGTGTCGTGAGAGACCGGAAGCTGGGCGGCATTGAGAAGTTGTTGCGAGTTGGGAAGCTAAGCGTGCTAGCTGGTGGGACCGGCGCAAGGTGGGGAAGCTGAACGTGCTTGCTGGCGGGACTTGGGCGGTCGTTGGGAAGTTGGCGTGAGTTAGGAAACTGAGCGTGCTAGCTGGTGGGACCGGCACAAGGTGGGGAAGCTGTGTGCGCTTGCTGGCGTGGCTTGGGCGGTCATTGGGAAGCTGGGCGCAATTGGTAGGACCGGTGCAACTTGGGCGTCGTTGGGAAGTTGGGCGTCCTAGATGGCGGGACCGACGCAAGGTGGGGAAGCTGAGTGTGCTAGCTGGCACAAAAAGCAGAGTTGACGGAGATGTTGAATACTGGTGGTATTAGTGCACGTAACAAGCTTCATGTTTCGTATGTTTTTTTCGTTGAAGTTGACGAAGAAGGAACTGAAGCTGCTGCTTCTACTGCTATTTTGTGATCCTACTCCTCCTCCCCCTGTCGATTTTGTGGCAGATCATCCGTTCATGTTCATTATAAGAGAAGAGGAGAGTGGTGCGGTGTTGTTCATGGGACATGTCCTTAATCCTTTGTTAAATTCATGATGACGACATGAGATTACCTCCCTAGTTAGCTTTCTTATGAGTTTCATTAGATTGAATTAATGTTCTCCGACTTTCTATCGATTGAAATTCTAGTTTTTCATTAGTTTGTTTTTCAAAGATGGTTTCTCTAATTAATCTTAATGATAATAAGATTCCATCGAAACATAGCCTAAAATTTTAGAGTCTGAGAGTTTGAAAATTATTCAAACTAGAATTAGACTAGTTGAAGAAACACTGAACATATAGCCATTAAACAAAACTAGTTCCTGCATACCCATGGCCGACCCACGCAGCCTAAACTGGTAAACAAGCAATAGAATGTGTTCTACAAATGTACTCCTACAATATAAAATACGATATTTGACGATTTCAGAAAAAGTAATGTTGGGACACCAAGGTCAGATAATATATATACCTCCCATTTAAGCTAGCAAAAGCCCTGCAAATTTTGCACCGAGGAGCAGCCTCTGGATACAGAGAAGAGCATTCAAAGTGACCTCTGTGTTTTCATGATTTATTAACTTCATTACCCCCTCCTTAGCTTTGAGATCGTTGACTATGAGCCTTCCAGATGAATGGTGCTGAATGAATTGTGATAGATCATTGCAAACAATAGCTAAAGCCCGAGGATCGCTGGATGTGCTGAGGATTGTGATTAGGACTCGTAGGATCTGTAGTGAAGGGTACAAACAACAATGAATTATGGTTTTGGTATATAAAGAGATAGACAGCAACTACTGGGGCCACATGGAACAGTCCGATGGCTAATTTTCAGTTTGGATGAGATGCTCCATAGAAAAATAGATCCTGGATTGGCTACTTATGGAACCATAGCGCAATTTAATTGGGGTGTTGGAAGAATTTTGTCTTTAAGAATATAGTGGGGTTTCTGCAGGGCGTCAACAGATACAAGCTTAATCTAGCCACTGACACTGGTGTCAGAAAAAAAGTACAAGCATCTAAAAGGTAAGAACAAGGAATACGATCTTTGATTTGCTTGGGATGAAAAAAAAAAAGAAATACCTGGAAATCATTGTCCTCGAAGTTGAAAATATTTTCACGCCAAAACATAGGATCCTTGTGCATGGGCGACCAGTCAAGATGGCCGAGAAGAACTTCCTGCTTGTACTTGTCAAAAGAACTCATTTCCTTGATGTTATTTTTAAGTCCCTCTTCAAGTTGATTAAGTCCCTCCAACAAATCCTACAAAACATTGAACAAAATACCAGAAAACTGTAAACACTAAAACTACAGCAAAGTCATCAAGTTCTGCAAGTGGTAGAGCTGGCTCAGTTTCTGATCAACATGGATGTAATAGTGCCTGGCAGCATATCTGAGTTGGGACTGATAATATACTCAACTTTGTGTTTGTCACGTCACGCCAAAGTTTCATGTTATACATTTCATGAAAAAAAAAACGTCCAATAAGGGGTATTCAGCGAATTCTCACCTCATCATTCCATGCACGAGCCTTCAAATTTTGAACAATCTGAGGTAGCCCGACCACTACCATCTTGGGCCCGAGTGTCCCCTTGGACAGCAAATTTTTCAGGATTAAGACAACAACTCGCACAACCTATAACAATTTTGATCCACCCATACTGTTATTATCATTCACATGATGAAAACCAGCTCTCAAATATGTAGAGGAAGCCAGGCATAGGATGAGAAAGGAGGAATTCGTGTGTTCAAACAAATGAGTCCTTCTGGTCTATGATGAATGGTAGGAATGGGTAAAATTTGAGCGAACATTATTAAGGATCTGTAAATTCACCTTTTCCTTGGTGGAACTTTTGACAACATCGACTAGTCTTAGCAGGGTCCTTGAAGAAGCAAGATACCTAACTGCTGGTTCATAGTAAGACAAGAGCCAAATACAGAGGCATGTCTCATAAAGGAGCTGCAGAAAAAACACAACCAAAATCCTTATAATCAATAAGTCTAATGAAAAATTTAGGAATATGAACTTTCTATGTAACTGTACACACATCTAGAGTAAGCGGAAGGTTTAAACATCACTTAGATAGTTAAATGTACTAAGTAGCGCATACATGGCTTAACAAAAATTCATTCAAATGCATCAGTGGTCAATGTTGGCAGAGCTCCATCCCTGAGCCAATTGGTTTGCAGAACAATGAATATATGCATGATAAACGAACATACACAAGGTCACCTGGACAGATTTCTGAGTGGTCGCTGGAGAAATCATTGGGATTAGCAGCTTCACTCCATCTGATTGCACAAATGAAGACTTGACTGACGGCTCTTTCAGCAAGGTAGATAAGCGACTGATAGCACTTGGAATGCCACGAGAAGGATGGGAAGGATACTTCAGCTGCAAATACAGTACAACTTTTCAGAGTTTTACATTGAAATAATGGAGACAAAAGAGCCCAATACAGGTTACGCTATACACAAACCTGAGCACAGACCCACTCCATCAATCCTTTCAGTACATCATCAATTGAAGTGGACTTGACCTTCGAATGTGAGGATTTTACATGTGTACTAAGACCACTCTGGTTCCTTGGTCTAGCACTACAATTGCATAAAAACTGATTTAGTAGAAGGATTATACGGAAAAATATGGCATATTAATATACGAAAGGAAAATATATGTACCTTATTATTGCAGACAATATTTTACAACTCTTATTTTGAATGAACCAATTACCCTTCCAAAGCAAACTGAAATTCAAAACCAAACAATTATTATGTTTCAGCAACAAAGTGCAAATAGTTTTCTAGTAAGCATTACTTTTCAAGGCATTCTCAAATGCCTAAACTTCTAATGAGTACGTAGAAACCTGTTCAGCCATCAAATAGATGTCTCAGACTCTCATACAGCTTACTGCAAGACTAAATTCTAAGATTGAAAAATTCTTTTCCATCACGGTACTAACAATGTAATACGGAAACAAGCTAAACAAAAGATAGGTGAAATCAGTGGATTTGGCCGACTAGTATGACAACTGCAGAAGCCATGAGATAAAATCATGGTAGTGTGAATTGAAGTATGCAAGAAGGCATTCATTACTGTGGTGGTGATTATGGTTAAACACTTAACTTAAGAAATGTTTATAAGTATCTTCACTTGCAAAAGATTCATCATGGAATAGAGTGGCTCGCTTTGGGTTTGCTGCAATTAGGATAGAACTGCTTGAGATAACTGAAATTAAAACGCAGTCCTACTACACTAGAAACCATGTATTACCTGTGAGCATTTCATCAATAAGTGCTAGAACATATTCCACGGTTTCCTTTTTAAATACATAACGTGAGATGGTTCCATTTTCTTGGAAAGGATTATTACGCAAAATGTCAACAAACAGCTTGACATAAGCTGCACCATCCTGTCAACAGACCAAATTAGTCGAAATAGTATAATCTGCCTATCAATGTTAACTTATTGTTATCGGAATTCAATTTGGGAGCTTACGGTACCAAATGTTACACATTGTTTGCACTGAATAATACCTAACAAAGGTTGAGCATGACCATGACACTATTATAATTGTCCTTCTTAAACACTTACATCATCAAGTAATGCTGCCTTGTGGCTTTCGGATTGATTGTCGTAACGCCTAATTTTGCCAAGGCATGTTAGTGTGATCATCTTATGCGTCATGTAAGACTCCCAATGGACATCCCTCTTCAGAACCTTCAAAAACAGAAAACAGCACAGTAAATTATCTTACAACAAAAACAAAGATTATGATTCGAAATTTCAAAATTTCCCCTTTTTCTCACACCAATTAACTTATTAATTGCAAATTTCAGAAAAATAAAGGAAGAAAAAAAAAACTATTTCAATTAGTACTCACATTCTCTGTAGTTAACTCAGCCTCATCCATTGAAACTCCAAAATCTTCAGCACACACAAATCAGCTGAAGCTAAAGCTGATACATTAAAGTTGAGCTGACAGAGAGCAAAGAAAAATGATTTCAGAAAGTTTGGGTTTTGATTAATCACAACTTTTTTTTTATTAGAGAGAGTTGATTTTGTTTGTTCTTAAACTATTCGAATCAGAGATTTAGTGCTAATATTAAAATACGAGTTTAAGTCTTGACTTAGTAGTGTCAGTCAGGTGTTGGGTTTCGCAACACTTTCCTAGCATGAGCAACTCCTTTCTGTGTTTTGATGTACACGTGCCCTATTTAACCAGTCACGATTCAAAAGCAACAGGTTTTTTGTTTTCTTCTGAACTCATCCGAGTCTGAGCCAGTACATTTTATTCAGCTTCTGACTCATCCCGAGTCAGGTATCAGGTAGTTCCATTTTTCTGATGTCCAACTTGTTGGTTTGGAACTAACTCGGGCCGAGTCACGTATCAGATAGTTTGCTTCTAATTTTCTTATGTCTACATCTTTTTTGTTTGGGCTTGATTCGCAATCTGAATCCCACTTAGCATCTGATTCAGCTCGAGTTAGATGTCAAATCTTAGTTGAGTCGAATGTCATATCTCATTGTTTTGATGTCTGGTTCGAGGTTTGACTAGGCTCATATCTGATTTGGCTATTTGAGTCGGGTATCATATCACTTTGTACCTGACTTGTTGGGTACATATCTGACTGGATTCAAAAGTTTTCCATAACTCTTGTAACCAGTAATTTTTGAGTCATACTTCTAGACGAGTCAGTTGAGTCACAAACAAAAAATAAACAACACGTAACTTGAGACCTAACTCGTTTCATTCATGTGATTCAGAGATAGTGTGTTTGTTGCTTTAAGTGATATTTGACTTCAAGGTAAGACCTTCAATAATAAAGATATAATTTCTTCTCTCCGGATGTAGGTCTCAGTTAGATGTCAAACCGGTTTGTTTTTTTTATTTTGAGTTAGTAGCGTATTCGTTAGATTTACGACTCGGACATAACTCTTTTAACTAATAATCTTCGGACCCATTTGAGTCAAGGAATAAAATTTCCCTGACTCATGAGAACAAGCCACTGACTCACATATTGTTGAGTCAGATGAGTAAGATCTGACTCAAAAAACAAACATATTGAGTCAAGGATCGATGAGACTCGAGACCAAGTGATATCATAATTTTTGAATCATATGAGTCAAATCCAAATGACTCAAATAAGACAATCAAAAAATAAACAAGGCGTAGTTAACGAGTCCATACTAATTTTCTCTCTCCGCGGATCACATTTTGCTGTGCCTCTTACAAAAATTGTGTGATTCACCGTAAAAAAAAAAAAAAAAATTGAATCAGATGCCAAACCAAGCAGGAGCAAATAAAATGGGTTGGACTGAAGGGCCTGGCCCGGCCCGTTGTAAACCTCTAAGCACTAGAAATCAATTCAAAGGCAAGGGTTTTTGTTTTCCAACCTCTGTCTTCAAATCTCACTTCACCAAAGTTACATAGTAGAGAGAAAAACAAGACAACCAGAGAGATGTGGAGATCAAAAGCAAGATCAATACTGCTCAGATGCTCAATACAATCATCATCAGCTTCAATTCAAAACAAGGTAATACAATCTAAAACCCTAACAACACTAATCGAATCTCCACCTTTTCATTTCTCACGTTTATTATCATTAGCATCCCAAAACCCTAGATTTTACTCTAATGATTCAAATGTCAATCAAGATGATGAAATTAATGTTTTTGATGAAACCCCACCTCTTATTTCACCAGAATCACTAGACCCATTTAGTGTTTCAGATGAGAATGATTCACAAATTGAAAACCCTAATTTTGTGTCTCAATCAAATGATACCGATACGACAAGTAGTGAATCAGAAGTGGAACTAGTTGTTGATGAACAGATTGAAGTGGTAGATGTTGAGAAACTTGAGAGTGTATTGCAGTTTTTTGGAGGTGTTAGTAGTAAAGATGGGTCTATTGAAGAATCTCTAGAGAAGATGAATTTGGATGTAAATGAGGAATTTGGATTGAAATTGATTCAAACTCCGAATGTCAATGGTCATCACTTGATTAGTTTCGTAAGATGGGCTTCGAAGAAAAATGAATCTTTTATGACTAGTAGAATTGTAGATGCACTTGTTAAGGCTATTGGTGATGGTTTAAGGCCTATTGAAAAGAAAGAAGTTTATTCTTTATGGGATTTGATCAAGGAGATTGGGGAGAAGCGCGAGGTTGTGTTGAATACTGAGATACTCAATGGATTGATTGCTTCGTTGTATATGTTGGGTAGAGGTAAAGCTGCTAAAGAGGTTTTTGATAAGTTTGAGGAATTTGGATGTAACCCGGACGGTAACACTTATTATTTCACAGTTGAAGCACTTTGCAGTCGCAAGATTTTTGATGGGGCGTGGGTTGTTTGTGATAAGATGCTTAATTCAGGAAAATTGCCTGATGATATGAAGATTGGTAAGATGATTGTTAGTTTGTGTAAAGGTTATAGAGTGAAAGATGCTCATATGGTTTATTTGATGGCTAAAGAGAAGAACAAATGTCTGCCAATGTGGTCTGTTAATTTTCTGATTAATGGTCTATGTAGAAAGAGTGAAACTGTTAAGTTAGCCCGAGAGGTTTTGCAGGGTTTGTCAGGAGATTCGCGAAAGCTTGCAACTAAGTGTTTCAGTTTTGCTGTTCGTGCTTTATGTCAATATAAAGATATTGAAGGAGCGAAGGAATTGTTGTTTGAGATGATTAAGGAAGGGCCAGCTCCTGGACACCCAGTGTTTAATTCAGTAATTACTGCTCTATCAAAGTCTGGAGAATTGGAGGAAGCACTGAAGTTAGTTAAAGTGATGGAGAGTCAAAAATTGAGACCTAATATATACACTTACACTGTTATTATAAATGGTTATGTAAAGGGAGGTCAGATGGATGAGGCGATTAAAATTCTAGAGCAGGCAAAAAAGACGCATCGGAAGCTTACTTCTGAACCTTACCATATCTTAATTCGTGGGTATTGCCAGCTTGAGGAAACTGATAAAGCATTGAATCTATTGACTGAGATGAAGGAGAGTGGTATCGTAGCGGATGAGAATGACTATAAAGATGTGATTCGATCTCTTTGTCTTAATACATTGGATTGGGAAACAGCAGAGAAGCTATTAGAAGAAATGAAAGTACATGGCATGTGTCTTTCTGGGAATAGCCAAGGTCTTATAAAGGCAGTCAAGGAATTGCAAAAGGAGGAATCTGAAGCTCCACAAGAGAGTATTGCAGCTTAAAACACTTTCGAACTGCAGGTGTTTTTATTTTTATTTTTAGTGAGACTAGAAAAATTTACTGCTCAAGTTTTAATGTTGTAGCGTTTATGTTTTTGTTTCTTCTTATTCTCTGAGTAGACACAAAGCGTGCTTATTTCTATTTTATATTCAAATGGTCAGTTACTTGAAGAACTTGGGTCGAATCTTATTTCTACCAGAGTTATGGTAGTACGTTTTTTGTATGGTTAGAGCTTAGGTCAGTTTTATCTGCTTCCTACATCTTAATGAAGGAAAAACGCTGGATCTTACTTTGTTGAGGTTGTCGGATTTGCTGGAGCTTAACCAGCTGAAAGTTCCAATTGTTGAATTTAATTTTTCTTTTTGAACTACTGATTGTATAACATTTACACTGAAATAATGTATCTAGATGGATGTTATTATCATCTAAGTGATTCTGTGAATATGCATATGATGCTAAACATTTCTGAACTACATTCTGACTGTTGAGATTTGTGTCAGGATTGCAGTTTCTCTGCTCTGATTGTTCTACATTGTTTGCTTTGATTCATCCCACCAGTTCTTTCTGAATACCTTTTAACACTAGCATTTGCCTATGCAATTGTTATGGATTGTGCAACAATATAATAGGTATTCTGTGGAAAAAAATTGTTTGCTGTGGTTCATCAAATTAGTGTCCTTTCTGTATTACCATTCAACCACATGGTGACATCCTTAACAGAACCGGCCTCCGTTTGGCATCAAACATAGCTGGAAACAACTGTGATATAAGCTTTAAAAACTGAAGAATTTTTTTCAAATTATTCTACAGAAGATGGTTTTAATAACATAGTATGGTGCTGGTGGTATTTTACAAAGTTCTTTACCCAGTCCTCTCCATAATCACTAAGATCTATTGTAAACTTGTAACAGAAGGAAAAGACGGGAAAAAAGAAATACAGGCTAGTATCTTCGATGAGGATCGGTTTTCATCCAAGAAAAAGAGAGGATAGATTAAGAAATAATTCACTTATTGAGAACTGACGGAGCCCTTCCATCTTACTCTCTCACGAAGTAGAAGAAAGTCACTGGATATAAGTTAGGACTTTCCATTGCCAAAGAACTTAGAGAGTGGCAAGGGACCATCAGATTCCTCTTCACTATCGCTGGATTCATTTCTTCTTGATCTGTGCCTTTTCTCCTTTTTCGATCTCTTTGACCGTGATTTAGATCTTCGTGATTCTCTCTCCTCGTCCTCACTGCTACTACTAGATGACTCTGAAGACGAACTTGAATCGGATCTCCTCCTTGAACGCTGCATATAGCAGATACATGTCAAAATACATAACAGAAAGCAGAAGAAAAGGGCGAGGGAACTAACATAAGCTTAACCCATATAAAGAAATCACACTACTCAAATCTGAGTAAAAAAGGAAAAATATAACTCAAAATCAATCATCAGAATAGTGTAATATGGTATACCAGGTTCAACAGATTAAGTGATTAACGACAATCAAAATATCCGAACCCATAAGAAGTCATACTCTATAAAATGCAAGATAAAATGAGTTTGGAACAACCGAACAAGTACAATATTTAGGAGCAAGAGGTACCTTTCTCTTCTTGCTGCTGCTGCTGCTCTTTTTCTTCAAATCCTTCTCCTTCCTGTCTGCGTGGATAGACTCAAGTCAAGAGAAACAACTCATTTAACAAAATGAATGTAGACTTGCTGAAAAGTTTCCACTCACCCTTCTTATGACTAGATTTGCTGCTGGAATGATTTCTCCCATGGGCAAGTTTGCTTGCTCTTTCAGCATCTAGCTGAGCCCTGTACTCCCGCATCATTTTATCTTTATCGGCCTCCAGTTCTCCTCTTTTCAGCTCATCTTCCTACAAATTTTTGAGTATAACACATACACAAAAATTCAATTACGCCATTAAGCATGTGGAGAAGCATATATGGGAAATACAAGGATTTATTATTAACTATTGAGTATCGACATCGTTTTTAAAGATTCAACGATCATGAATTTTCCACTCTTGGGATAAACTTACTATGCTTATACATGGAAGGAAGGAAAAAACATGTGTATATATCATACAAAAACCTGGGCTTCTTTCTCCCCGAATAATCCTAATTAAATTCAAAGCAAGTATTTATCACGTTGGTATTAGTTACTATTTTTGTCAAGGGTAATGAATGACCAGGGCCAACTGATCACATTTAACAAGAACATTATTGTTTGAGTAGTGAAGAAAAACCTCAAAGCAGGTTTGCAAAGGATATAAAATTGTGCATGACCCTCAATAGATGGTTATAACTAAGTTGTGCAAATGAGGCTATTTACAAGTTTCAAATATCTCCAAAAGAAACTGAAACCTTAAATTTAATGCCAACAGATTTTGAAGTCTTCAAACTGAAAGTAAAGCAGAAATAAGAGCCGGGTATATTTAATCTCCAAGCTAGAGTTCACAAATAAACCAGCAAATTTTAGGCAATGAGCTCATTGGTTATATACTTATATATGAGTAAGCTTACCTTCTGTTTCTTCTTGTACTCTTCCCAGGTTACAGTGTGAGAGGTTTTCAGGCTGGCCAAACGAGCAGCATGCCACTCTGGTGAATGAAAAGAACCATCAATCTGCGACGGCCCTCGTCAGTAAATGTCCAAGAAAAATAGCAAAACAGAAGTACATAATTCAATAATAACAGTAAATTAACACTATAAACAGCAACAATTGACACTGAGACACGAAAAAATAAAATATATAAGCAAATGAAACGATAGCAAAAAATCACTAACTAACCTAATTGATGTGTCAAGCAGCTTCCATCTATGTTATCTAATTATCTTATGGTGGATCCTATGCTGCTAAGCATATTTTCTTCACACATCATCCTCCTTTATGTAATATTCATATTTGTACTGTACAACCCATTTACAACTCAATGTCCATCCAACTGAGAAAAATAGGGAGTCCTAAACGAAGCATATTTCTCATGAAAATGCTAGACATATCGTGGGCTCAGTCCCACGATTTGTCCCGGTACACACATGGGGTGGGACCCAAAACCCACCCTCCTGCTAATCCTGGGGTTGGGGTCCCACCCAATGTGTCTGTCTGGACAATACGTGGGACTGAGCTCACGGTAAGTCTACCACTGTTGCATTTGTAAAGGTTATAGAAGAAACCAAAAGAAGCTTGTTTCAGATAATTATGCAAGTAATGTTAACAGCCAGATCAGATATATTTCACATTTGGACACCATATAGATAAAATAACTAATACATGTAGGATACATACAATTACAATTGCTGAGGATATGTGTAAAGAGACAGAGAGCAATCCGTGCTACCATTCTTTCACACAATGGACCATTGTAACTGTAGTTGGCTATGAATGCTAGGTTTAAATGGAACATTTAACCTATTACCTGTGTAATGAATTCTATTTGAAACCATTGTTAAGGACAACAATTACTCAGACTGTGCTACAACAACATGCACAATGAAAAAAAGACTGAGCCGTGTCAATACGTATGGACACTGACAACCGTGTCTGACACGCCAGACATGACTCAATTACCAAAGAAAGAACACAATAAAATATCTAAAAATCTTATAGCAAAGCTCGACTGTAATACAACTATACGGATATTCACTTGGAATATACTTAATTATAAGATATTTTCTCTAAGCTTCTATGAGAAGCTTTTTCTTTAGTAAAAAGATAATTTTTTTTGTTTATCTTCAGTAAAATAGAGATAATCTCCACCAATCTCCCATTCGATTTTCTTACTCTAGTCTTCCCTTTTCTCTACAAAGAATCATTCTATACTAACCATCATTTTTGACTACGCAAAAACCGTCCACTCACAAAAAGTGGGCCCCGCCCCCAGGAATATTTGCAGGGGGTGGTCTTTGGGCTCACTCTTTGTGAAATGACGGTTTTTGGGTAGTCAAACAAGACGGTTCCTAGAGAATTTTTGCTATCCAAACCAAAAACGAAGTAGAAACTGAGTAGGAAAAGAAAAGCTGGAGTTGAAGATACAGACACTCTCTTTTTAACAAAGATACAACCTCTCATAGAAACTAAGGGAAAATATCTTTCTAATTAAGGTATATTCTAGAAGAATATCCTAACAGATGTGTTATAGATAAATTTTGGTATAACTACATATTGACACGGCTCCAAACAAACAAACAAAAAAAGTGTCATCGTAATGCAACCTAACAATAATGCATGTAACCTTCATCCCCACAAGAGTGGGTATTATGTTACCCCATATTACTCCTGGACTTGTATAATACAATAGTATTATTCTACATATTTCAATTACGAATCATTAATATACACTACATGATTATTAATATAGACTATGTGTTAACTAATGCAGACTATATGCTGTATCCTAGATTTTCCAAATTGCCATATTGGACACTCGGAGACGTCTTAGTGTTGGACACACGTACCCATACATGTGTGTGCAACCTGCAAACCAGGAACCAGGACAAGGATATGAAAGCAAAGTATCCGCGTAACCCAGACCAGACATGGGTTTCGTCAGATATTTCCCAAAAAGACAACAGCAATACAAAAATGGTGCTATTTTAATTGCAATTACTATTTACTAGTACATAGACATATAGCTAATTCAAAAGGAATTTTTGCAGTTAGATATCCACACTGAACCAGATCTACCTTAGGAGTGTCTTGAAAATAGTCAGAACATTGCCTCTGTGATTCATTCATTAGCTTAGCTGCTTTCCCAATTTTGTTGGCAAACAGACAACAACTTTCCATCAAAACGGACAAAATTAACCTGGTAAAGGTCACCTATTTTAGTTCGAAAATGTATCAAACATCCACAAGGCACCATAACATTATTTCACAGTATGGGTTTTAGTACTTCTATGTCCACCAAATCATGCTAGGTGAACAGTAATTTGACAGCTACCATCTTAGAAACCCTACAGCTAGGATAGATGAATCCTTTTGTAGTGAATGCAAAAACTCAAGATGTTATTTTTCATCACAGATATAGAATCCACAGGTGGTATCTGTTAACAATAGTTGTCAAAGCGCTGTTAACTTAGCACGATTCGCTGAAATGCTGGCTATATATCATTTTGAATGTCTACATTCAATTTTCGTAATCGTTAACCAAACACACTACCATCAGAAAGCATCTAACCAAAACACAAAACCTGAAAGACTAACATGAATAGTAGGTTTAGCAGCTCAAGATCTTTAAAAATACATACAAAGAGCCGAATGTTAATAAGCCACCAAACCCACCATCATCCCGAGACGTCAATCACCAAGAATTACAAAGACAAGCTATTAATTTAATGCATACAGGTGTTCCATATTCATAGCCATAACTTAGTCGTACTTCAATTCATGTTATATGATCCCATAAGTGTCAGCACCTGATGTTATACATATTCTTAATCTACAATGAAATTAGGTCAACAACAAATTACTAATTCAATTTTCCCTCTAACCCTAGAGAACAAACAAAGGGTTTAATCAAAATTTCCCAAGAATTTCCTAAAGGGTTTCAATTTCACAATACAAGAAGAAAAATAAACAAAACCCACAAAAATTAAATCAAATTGGATTCAAAAAAAAAAAAAGATAAAAGAGGATATAGTATGAAAGGGTACAAACCATGCCATCTTCAGCAACTTCATCTGGACCACCAGAGCCAGAACCCAATCTAGCTTTCTGCATGGCTTTATAAGCTTGATTTTTCCCCATTTTTTTAAACTCACAAACAAACCCTAGTTTCTGAATTAATTCAAAGGAGAAAAAATGATTGGGTGAATTTTTTGAGGGATGAGATTGGGTAGTAGTTATTCCTTCATTCAATAATGATTCATGGAGGAAGGAAGACAGAGTTGATGATGAAGAAGAAGAGGTTTTTGAAGGGATTTTAGAGAGAGGGAGAGAGTGAGGGGAAGAAGAAGATACCGTGATCCAGATTTATTCGCTTGAGAGAAGAAGATCAGAAATATAAGTCCAAGGGGGTTTTGGGTAGTTGGACCTGTGGCCCGGTCTACATGTTTGTTGAGTACCCTTCGAAATTACTTAGGCCCAGCACAATGTTGGTGCATTTTCCTTGCCAAATGCGTAGAACTATGATTTTAGGCATACAAAAATCTTGAAGAAGAAGAACCAATTGAAGATGAAGGTGTAGAAACCGAAAATCAACCACCAATTGAACCTTAAATTGAACCAACCGCATCTCAACTCGAAACGAGGATAAGAAAGTAAGTTTTACAAACGCAATCTCCTATTTGTTGTTTTTCATCGATTAAATGACGGTTACGGTGTTGGGTTCGGCTCAAAATTGAGTTGCGTTTTTAGCCGAACTGTTCTTCACAAAAGCTTCTGTAAGTGTATATGAATATTCGGCTTGAAATTTCATGAAATTTCAAGCCGAACCTAGTCACGAAAGAGATGCACGGGGGTTCGGCGTATTCGATAATCATAATATGTCCAACCTAGCACATTTACGAGGTTCGGCTATTACGATATTCACAATATGTGCCGAACCCAATACAAAATTATTAACCCGAAATGTACATGATCGAGTTCGGCTTATATTCTACTTATTCAAATTTCCGAACAACGTGTTTCCAACAGGTTCGGCGCTTACAATTTCTAAATATAAGCCGAACCTAAACATTTTTCTTCCTGGACAGGTTCGAGGTAGGGTTCGAAGCATTGGACAATTGAACCAAGCCGAACTCTCGGTCTACAAGGTAGGTTCGGCTCATAATAAACACTTTCAAACTAGCCGAACTGTTCATCCGGACTCATGCCGAACCTTAGTGAAAAACACAGATTTTTGATGATTTTAACCTACAAAAGTGAGATTAAACATAAGATATGTTGGAAAAGCCTAAATGACTACAATTCAAGGGTAACTAAATTTCTCACTTTCCCCTTCTCCTTCTAAAAAAACCTAACTTTTTTTTTTCTTACTCAAATTTTTTATTAATCCTAAAACTAATCACTAATCATTAATCACTAATCAGAATTATTTTAACTAATCATTAGTATTAACACTAATCCTAAAAGGGCAGATTTGCCATTACCAAAAATATTTGGTTAAGGGGCTTCGATTTTGCTATTTACACTCCTTTTTGTCTTTACTTGGTATGCCCTAAAAGATTTCTGACATGCCTAAAATCATATTTCAATGCGTATAGCTAAATTTTTCTTTTTTTTTTTTTTTTTTTTTTTTTTTGAAGGAAAGACGGGTTTTAACAACCCGAAATTTATTAAATTACCTCATTAAAATTGAGGTTTGAAGGATACATGATGGTGGAGAATAACCATTCCACCCATTGGAATCAGTAACATCAATATCAATTACATCATTAGAAAACAAAAAGAATAACCTAGTACTAAATTTACAGATTTCGAAACTTAAAGAAACGAAAAACCGAAATTGTACTGATTTACATTCCGTCGACGAAATTGACATCCTTCTAATGGTCATTAATTCAAAACCATTTTGATTCCCGATCTTTTGATTCTTAATCATTAACATCATATATGTTAGATGCTTCCATATAAAGTAAATTCCCAAAATAAAATCATCACTGCCAATCTTGGTCTTGTTTGCTGAAGAAGATCATCGTCCATAATGTGATTGGTAACAATGAAGCAGCACCACCACAAAAAGACACCAACTTGGCTAATATATAACAAATCTAGATGACATGGAGAAGTCATTAGATCAATCAAAGCAAAATATTAAAAAAACCTAAATAGAAAAATTGTTGGATCAACAATTTGTTTTATTGAATAAAATTATAAAAACTAATAGTACTAACCTTGATTTGCTCGGCAGATCTGAAAAATCAAATCTAATCCAGACAGATCAAGGATTCTACAACAAAGAAATAAGTAGGTTTACTATTTTTTCTTATGTGTTTTGGAGAGAAGAGAGGAAAGAGAAGAAAGACATCGCTTATTTAAAGAGAAATTGGGTCAATTGCCCAAATATTTTTAAAACATGGTTCTAATGGACGAGTAAAAATTAGTATGGATGAAATGGACACAAAAAATAAGCAAGAATATGAATATGATCCTGGCTTAAACTTAAAAAAAAAATAGCGAGGGTGAAACTGGATGCATCCTTATGTAATTAAAAATAAGAAAAAATATTTGAAAATGGGTAAGATGAAACTGTTTACATCCTGGCTATTTTTACAGTCTCGTCCATTTAAACAGTATCATAATTTACATGTCTTTTTCACCCAGGAATTATCATTATTGGGTTAATTGACCAATTTTGTGTTATTTAAACCATATTGAAATTCAGTTTTCGTGCAATACTACCAATTGGAAACTTAATTTTTTTTGTGGGTCAATGCGTTAACCTAAATTCAGTATTTTTTTCTGGAGTATAAACATCAAGGAGAGGCTCGGATTTGTCATCTCCTTCTTCACTCACTTTTTGATTTCTCTCTTAACCTTCTCACTCTTTACTTACCCCTATTTTTTGATTTTTTTTTTTTTTTTTTTTTGATTCGTTGGTTGAAATTTCAAGGGTTTGATATATACTCAAAATTTATTGTGTTCTTGAATTTCGATTTTCATCCACAAAACCATTATAAATAAGTCATTCTAATATTAGGGTTTGAAGTTTTATTTTTAGTTTTAGTTTTGATCTTCATGAAATTCTTGATATTATGTTGATTTGTTATGTTGTACCTAAGTCAATAGCAACAATATATGACATAGATGTATTAAAAGTCCATGATTATTACTTGTTTTGTGATTAAAAATGAGCGGAATGATTATTGTACTGGTGTGTTGATTTTTGATTGTTGATTGAACCAAACTCATGATGATTTTTGTGATGTCAATGTATTGGAATGATATTATGTATATGTGCATTGCGGGATTGTATGAATTCAATAGATTTTCTTAGGACTATGCGTTCTACAAATCCGTTTTCTTCAACAAATAATGAAGTCAAACCCCCGAAGGTAAATGATAGGAATCAATCAAAAAGATATCGAAGTAGCACCAACAATGTTAGTGAGTTGTATGCCGCTATTTGCAAAAATCCATGTTCTACAAAAATTATCGACAATTGTGGGTTTGGATCAATGTTTTGAATACATTACCGATAACTTGGGTCTACCTAATGGTATATTTGAGAGATGTTGGCATAGCACCAATACATTTCTCTTTTCTAGTTTTGAATTATGGTTTACGTACACCATTAGACTTCACACACAACTATCAAGAATTCCCATTGGCCAAGGAACCCCCATATGTTTACAATAAATATTGAGTGATGCAAGTTTGAATAAACTTGGTCCTCAAACCATAGATTGTTTTCTCCCCTACACTAGCTCGGATTCGAAAGAAAAAAAAAAAAAAGGAAGGAGAGGAACCAAGAGAAATATGATTAAAAGAAGGTACACCCGAAAAGATAGTTGTGTTGAGAAATGAACTTGTGAAATGAATCAAAGAGATCACGGTTAGTGTGATACAATTGTTTCTTGACCATAAAAAAAACAACTTAACAATATTTAATGTCAAGAATAAATGGCAAGGTGATTTTGATGTGGGTTGTGGGGAATGTAATTTTCCCAAACAAGAAAAATGTTGTTCTGAAAAAATGGATACCGGATGTTGTTTTGAAAAAATGGATACCGATATTCAAGGATTTGGATGTACTACATACTTATAATTGGGGTTCGGGCATTTATAGTGGTATTTTATGGGGATTGAGTACGTGAGTAATGAATGACCTGCCTAAGTTGCAGATCTTTTCGTATATATTAACGGTAAAATATCCATACTCACTTGTAAATTTACTTCCTTTGCTTTGTTATTATCGTTAAACATATGACACCATTAGTCGTAAATAATATATTTGGTATATTTCTGATGTATATTTCCCAATATCCATGAGAAACATCTGCTCGATCTAGATCTATGGCTGGTAGGTCAGTTATATGATGATAGCCAAAGAGAGAAATGAACGGATAAAGAACATGATACCGGTTCCCATCCAATATTTTTGGTACTAACAAAAAGGAAAACTACTTATTCAATCTAGTAATGTGGATAACGTGGTCCAACAGTAATTTGGTAACTAAGGACGAGGTATGACTTGCAAAACAACTCTCTTAAACACATAAGGTCTTTTCTTATCCGTATGGTAATAACTCATTGTACCTAGGGGAACAGTGTCTCAAACAAGTTGCTGGAATTACAGTAATATATACTAGTCAACCCACCTAATGTAACGGTAAACACAACCCTGATGTAAATTTTGTTCCTGAAATAAAAATAAATGATAACAGAATTTTAAAATTGACCAAGTCTCTCAAATTCCCTAATACTATATATGCTCCTTCTACAGGTCTAGCAGGTGAAATTGTTTTCTTACGGAAAGATGGATTTGAGTTAGAAATAGTTAATAGTAGTGATAATATGGTGCATGCTCTTATTACTAATGACCCATCTAGAGATCAATGGTTCCTTACTTGTATGTATGGTAGTTCATATAGAAATAAACAAGAATGTCTTATATCAAAAGCTTAAGTGCTAGCGTGCATATTCCTTGGATAGTCATAGGTAATCCTAATATCACTTTATATCCAGAAGAAAGACTAAATCAATATTCAAATGCTAATTCTAGTTCAACTGTTATTAACTTAGTAGCCGAGTCGGATCTCTCAGATCTAGGGTACATAGGTAATCCATATACTTGGTCAAGAAACAATCATGGGACTAGTAGGATCAAGTCTAGATTTGATAGTGCACTAGTTAATAGTAATTAGTTTATTACTTTCCCTGATGCCACTTTAACCCATTTACACCAAAAAGGATCAGATCATACTCCTATTATGTTGGACTTGTATAACATCCTTTGTCTTAAAGAAAACAACTAGAAGTTCTTTGAACATTGGCTAAAATTGGATGCATGTTAGATGAAATAATGAATAATACATGGAACATTAACTCTTCTGGTTCTGCATCTTTTACTCTTACAAAGAACTTTTCCAATACTCGATATCTACTGTCCAAATGAAGTTGAAGAAATTTTGGACATATTCAGTCTAGGATATCTAATCTACAACATGAACTCTCCAGTCTACAATCCACAAATGTGCAAGGAAATAACACCGCTGAAGTTATGAGAACAAGAAAAGGAAATTGATTCCCTTAATGAGATCCAAGCTAGTTCCAACAAGCAAAAATCAAGAGATCACTTTTTTTAATGATATGGATAAAAACTTTAAATGCTTCCATATTAGAGACAATGTAAGAAGATATGGAAACAAAATACACTCTCTCAAAGCTCCAGATGGTTCATGGTACAAAGAAATAAATTTTCTTGAGAAACTTCTTCTCGCACACTTCAAAAAATCCGCACTTTTTCGAATCCGGTGGACAATCATCATTTTCTTCATCATATTCTTTAAAGCATCTCTCAAGAAAACAATAAAACTCTTACTGTCATTACTTCTGAAGAAGAAATGTATGACGCTTTAATTTCAACTGATCCATGGACTTCTCCTAGCCTAGATGGCTTCCCGCATGGATTTTATCAATCTCAATGGCAAGTGGTAAAACATGATGTTTGTAACATGATTAAAGATTTTTTTCACTCGGTTTTCATGCTCAAGAAACTCAACAACACTAGAATTGCTCTCATACCAATGTCTAACAATGCATACAAACCGGAAGATTTCAGGTCCATTACTCTTTGCAACACAATTTATAAATTACTATCCAAGATAATTGCCTTAAGGCTCATGAAACATATGGTAAATATTATGTCTCCATTGCAGTCAGCTTATGTTCTAGAGAGATTAATTTCAGAGAACATTTATTTGGTTCAAGAGTTAGTTCAAGCTATGACTAGAAAGGTAGGAAGAACTAGTCATCTTGCTCTTAAGATGGACATGTCGAAAGCATTCAACAGGTTAGAATGGGTATTCTTGCTAAATGTTTTAAAGAACTTTGGTTTTGATGATAAATTCTGTCAACTAATATCTTAATGTATTAGCACATCTCAAATTGAGATTATGGTTAATGGTTCTCCTGCTCAACCTTTTAAACTAACAAGAGGAATAAGGCAAGGTATCCCTTATACCCTTACCTCTTCATCCTAGCAATGAAGAATTTTTGAAGGTATGATCTATCACTGTGAATTTTTTGAAGGTATGAAGATTTCTCAATCTTCTCCAAAAATCAACCAATTATTGTTTGTATAGATGATTGCTTACTTTTCTAGCAAAAATCTCAAAGAAAGAAAATTTTGGATGTTATTGAGATACTTAGTGAATAATTTTTCATAAATCTGCCGTCTTCTTTAGCAAAAATGTGAATCCTTCATACTTTCAATATTTAAGTGAAAAAATGTAAGTTAGACAATCGTATATTAATGAAGAGAAATATTTAGGATTAACTGTTTTTTGTAGGAAGAAACAAAATAATTTCTTTTTCCTCATTAATAAATATATTACAGACTATCAAGATGGTGTTGCATCATTATGTCTGAAGAAGCAAGAACATTTATGGTTAGAAAGTAACCAATGCTATCCTTATGCATCACATAACCTTCTTTAAACTTCCAGACACTACCATATCCAAGATGAACTCAACTGAACAAGCTTTCTGGAGCAACAAAAGATCAAATAAGGGCAAACACTTTATAACTTGGAGGAATGTGAATAAACCTAAAGAAGAGGGAGGCTTGGGGGTTCATAGATCTCTATACCTTCAATAGAGATATATTAGCGAAGTCATCATGGAAACTATGTTAAGATGATACTTCAATATATGTAAAGTCTCTCAAAGCTAAATGTTTCTCGGATGTCCAAGTCATGAATCTCAGTAAAAAAAAAGTAACATTAGATGGTCTTGGAGAGTATTTCTTCTAAACTGAATTTGATTCAAACGTACAATTGTTGGTCTGTGGGAAATGAGAGGAATATATTAATCTATAAGCATAAGTGGATTCCAGATTTAGCTCTCATGTTATGACGTGTTCATATTGGAAAAATTAAAAGTACGTATCCTGCTTGAATGAAAGAAAAGATATAAACTTGGACATATTGACATGTACTATTATGAAACAATATATATTGACATGTATTATGCGAAAAACATCTACTTGAATAAGAACCAATACATAATGATCTGTATTGTTGGTACTTAATCTTATGCATCTAATAGGTACGTATCAGTATGCGAGAAGTTAACAAGCCAGTGACTCATGAAAATCCAGCAAAGAAGAAAAATCCAGCTTTCGATAGTGGTAGTGGGTTTTCTCCATCGCACAAAGAAAAAAGAAGTCGAAAAAGTCAAAAGATAATGTATAAGATATGGATATGTAACTTACTTTGTTTTGTAAGAATATGTGGATGTGGCAGTACATTTTAGTTATTGTATTTTCTTTTATTTATTGAACAGATAAAGAATTATTTTCTTATCTTGTCTTGTTTGTGTTTTTTTTTTTGTTCTATAAGGGGAGTACTTATTTTGACAGTACATATCAAATTCTGACAAGACATATTTGATAGGTTCGAAAACCTACAATAATATTACTGCAAGTGCACAGTGTCTAACTCGTAGATAATGACAAGTACAGGTCGTTCCCACGAGGAGTGTGAAAATACTTCTACTAACTAGTATCAAGAATAACCAATCAAATTTAATATTTCAGAATTTTACGGAACTAATATAACAAAATTATAAAAGATGTAACCAAGATTACGAAAGTGTTAAGGAGTCGGGAATCCGTTGTAGGTAACTTATTTGTATTCGATCACAAATGTTTCGAATTAACTCATGTAAAATAGAAAACCTAGGTATTAGTACACGGAATATATTTCATTAAGAATCATCGACAAGAATTATCGTTACGGTAGTTTGTTCTGACCTTAAAGTAGAATTCCAAAGCACTAAGTATACATGGTTATTGCTAAGGTTCATCGAGTTCTTCTACTAATCTAACTATGGACTATACATGGCATAGAACGTGAAAAATATAGATAGAAGGTAAAACATTGAAAGAGTATAACAAACATTATCATTAAGTTCAATTTGTAGAAACCTTATTCAAGAACACAAAATAAATCAACCTACAACTTCATCCTTTCACCCTAACATGTATCTAGCTCGTCATGGCTTTCTCAAAAGCCATAAACAAATTGAAATCAAAACGACAAGCTAATCGAAAAACCAAATTAAGAACTCCAAACCCTATTCGGATGTGTAGCCGCGCCTCCCCTTGTCTGCTTCTCAAAAATTCTTTTTATGGGTTAGGGTTACAAAACGGAAACTGGATGTTGTCATCATCCTAACCGCATACCAATCATAATCTTCCAAGAATGGTAAGATATTACCATTCCCAGACGAATATCTTGACTTTCCCGACCAATCATAATCTTCCAAGAATGGTAAGATATTACCATTTCACGTGCATTGGACTGACCCCAAAATTCCCATGTACAAAAGATTATGCATGCAGTTCCAGATGAATATGTTGACTTTCCTTATTTATCAATCAGACACCAAGAGTGGTGAAGTTGCGAGACCATGGTGTCGACATACGATGATTCTTTCCCATTTCATTTTGTCCTCATTCAAATCAAGAGATCTTGTTTCCATATTTTGAACTAAATAGTCACTACCAAATATCTTCCCAGCCGTAGCACCTACTCCCTTTCTACGACCAGACTAACCAACGGCTGCACAGCGTCGAATGCTATTCCCAGACCACTCCGGCACCCACCTCAGTACTCATATATTCTGTCCATATTGGCCACCAACTGCATTTATTCCTTTGTCTTCTAAATCTCGTCCAGCTGGTTGCAGAGGTTCGTGCAATACTCCAAAGAACCCGACTGACTCCACTCGAACCCAAACTCCATGGATGTGTTGCTGTGGTAGAGCCTTAGGTTGTAGTGGCACAAAACAAACCAGCAGCACCATCGACTCCACATGATCTTAAATTCCTCACTTAAATTAACAGCAGCACCTTAACTTCTTTGCATGATCATCGGATTAACAACATCATCGAAACAATACAATATGCACACCAGCTTGAGATTATAAACTCCCCATTGAAATACAAACTCACCACTATTATGTTTCATACAAAGAGACCCCTTTACGAACTATTAAGCCATTTCCATCACTACTGCCACCAGTACTTCCATTAAATTCGTACGTTCATCACCTCGCTTTAATGCTCCATTCGAAAACCACCATTAGCCCACTGACTTCGCATTCAACACTCATATTCTTCCCTGTCAGACCGTTCATATCTCTCTCTCAGGATATTTACCAAGCAGGGTGTGTGTAGTTTCCGTCCGTGACAAGGTTATCTTCAACAGGTTGTACGAGGTTCCTCTTATAGCTCATTTGGCCTTATTCTTCCATTCTCCAAGCAACCATTGACCAAACCCACATCATATGAATCTCGGACCAGTAACCAATTCAATCACCAAAATACCAGCAACTACACTTATTGCCCGAGACAATAGCTGATTCTGTTCCATTCTCATAGTGCTGTAGGAATTCGAAATATCACCATTACCTCCACCAATTAACGGAAACAACAACATCAAGGCAGTTGGTTTTCCAGCTCAGTCGAGAAACCAAGAACCCCCATTCATTATCTCACGTATCTTCGAGATGTAAGCCAGCAACACCTTCGACCATCAATTCAGTTCAGAAATCCCCAATTTAAGCTTCACCATTTGTCGTTCAAGCCCTCCTGATTCTCGAGACTTTCTTCTTGTTGATAATGATGAGATGTGGAGATACAAACACACCACATGTTGTGGTTATAAGAAAATGGACGCGTTGTCCACTATCTGTTTAAGCTCTAATGGGCTCCTCTGTTGTGAGATAAAAAGTGGAAGCCCTACCACCGTTGACTCTCACTGTCTTTGGTGCCATGAACCCCCATCATTGATACTTTTAGTTGCAAACACCATTTAAGTTCCCATTTAATAGGTTTTAATTTCGGAGATCAAATTTACTCCTGTAAAAGTACTAAAATAGTGATATTAGCCAAAATATCGAATCCTAGCTAATATAAATATGGGTATAAAATATGGCATATTCGTGCTTATCAATATTGATATGTATTCACAATATAAATTGGCATGTACAAGATTGTACATATGTACAACACCTACTGATTCATATTCTGATAGTACATATTGATATGAATTCAACATACTGAATTCTTATTTTGCTTCTTACAACATTACTATGAAAAGAAAAAAAAGGTATTGTTGAAAAAATAACTAAGAATTACATCATCATCTAGTTCTCATTCTGTCATTTGGAACATAATTCAGTTTGGTGCACAAACAAGGTCTGAACTGTAAAAATACAAACCTTAAAAATACGACGATTTTCTTCAAAGAGTATGAAGCCTTATCTAATGGAAATACATATTTGAAATTACTTAGACAACTTTAGTACGCTTTATATTACCAGGTGATAACCCAGTACATATTGATGTGTACATAGTGAAACTTTTGTATTAGACTCTTCAAGTTAATGAGATAATTCCTCTAGTCTCTTTCTCATACTTAATGCCTTCAAATCTTCTAACTTTTTTGTTGCATCTCCAGCGGTATTCAACAACCTTTGTGGAAAGATGGTATCATCATCGATATACTCATCAGGCCTGTGAAATCAAAACAGTACATATCAATAACATAGTATATTGTTGTGCATTTTTTGTTGATGTGTCATATATGGGCAATAACATTTAACCTTGAAGTATTCTTCGATGTAATCAAAGAACTTCCCCACAACTGTAGAAATATCCGCAGTAGCCTGTGAGCATGGGAATCCCATTCACGCGCCGTCTTCGGGAACTACAACTCTTTTCCTGTAGATAAAATAATATAAAAAACAGTATACAAAAAAAAAAAAAAAAAAAAAAAAAAGAGGGGTTTTATTGTTCCATTGCTCTATTTGATTGTCATCAACCTCAACTGATCAAGGAAAGTAGGAATGTAATAAAAGCCACTAATGGTTAGATAATAATGGTCCACCCAAACGTAACCTCAATCAAACTAAAAATATGTAACACATCTAATAATACCTTTCCGGAAAGTTTCTAATTGTTCATATTAGGTCATATGCCTTTTTTTCTTTTTCTTTTTTTAGTCTAGCCTGGGTAATACAACAAAAAAAAAATCATAACGATAGTCTCACAATACACGAGTAAACAGTGGGTTTTTTTTCTCTGACCCCTCTTAAAAAGTCTTAATTATGTACTAGGTCAAACCTAGTTTACGTTTGGATAAGCACCACAAATCTCGTTTATGTGCAACAATACATATTAATATGTAGAGAATAAAAAGGTGTATGATCACTGATATGTACTAAAACGTAACTCAACTAATTTTAGTACATACCAATATGTACAAGGTGAAAACCAAGTACATGATGTTATGCACTAAGTAAAACCGTAGTACATTAACAACTACTTATGGAACTATACCCCATTAATGTGAAAACTATGTTGGACAACAACATTTTTCAAACAGTTTAAACTTAGCATAAATTTAATTAGCAGTTCCATTCGAACTAGGACACCAACTTTGCAGTAGACACCAATATTGAGCTGACATTTTAATCTCGGCATAACCAAAAAATCAAGATTAACCACCAAATCATTTTGTCAACTCATCGACATCATACAAAATGGAAGTGTAAAAAAACTTAACTTAGCACTTTTAAGTTAAAATAATAAAACAATACCCAATTAGCATTTGAATTATTATCAAATAATTAGCAAGCATGCTGGTACCACTAATGAGAAATCCTTCCTACCTTAGATATCAGTTCACTTATATATCTTATTTATGAACATAATGTCATCCATGACCAAAGTGTCATAATTTTACATGTATGTTCTTACCATATCACCGGGAAAATGTACAATCTCAAGGAACTACTCCAAACTCAGCGAGATGGTGTGTCGTCTGTACTTGGAAATTCAGTAAACCATATGGATTTAAAAAATTATGTCAAGACAAGAAAAAGACGTCATACATAGTCAGACTATATCAAAT
Organism: Papaver armeniacum; assembly: GCA_023531295.1. Lineage (NCBI taxonomy): Eukaryota > Viridiplantae > Streptophyta > Magnoliopsida > Ranunculales > Papaveraceae > Papaver > Papaver armeniacum. Next base: position 416,382 of record JAJJWW010006428.1, on the reverse strand, counting down.
CCAAACTTGGTCCAACTCAATTCTACTAAAAATTCAGAATATTTTAAAGTCTATTTATGAGTAGACAAACGAACAACCTGTATATGCAAGTAATAATAGTGGTTTCCTGCAGATACACTACAGCCGTACTATGTCTTGAATTATATGATAATTTAACTATACATACTATACATCAAGCCATATAATTCATACCATTTTTGAAATACAATTAAAGAGCTCTTACCCCTGTTTCTCTCCTTTCAGGCTCTCAGTTGGACACCCTTAATGCAAAATCTATACTCTTCACTGACGATAAACCCATCAAGACCTAAGTTATTCTTTCTTCCAAAACTTTTCTCGAACAGTTGGCAAGAATCTTCTCTGTAGTATTGCAAAGATCTGTCGGTAGATGATATAAACAAATCATGGAAACTAAATCAATTCCATCGTTCTAAGACTAACAACAAAGCTGCAAACAACATTCAATGAAGATTAAAATCAAAACAAACCGAAATCATTAAACCTTAATTCTAACAATTCACCAAATGAAGATCATGAAGACTAAAACAAAGTTAATAACATAGAATAAACAAAAATCTTACATCCAAAGAACGAGAGATCGATGAAAGCTTTGTGCTACTGGATCCGAAATTGGCATGCACGAAAACAAATTGAATTGGTATGAATCAAATCGAATTGGAATGGTGTAATATAAGTTGTTTTAAAGTTACAAAATTTTCTGTAACAGAGCTAGAGGCGAAGGAGAAGTGTGGTTAGTGCTGATGATCTTGATGGTTGTGATGGTGGTGGAGAATGATTGTTATGGTGGTGATATTCAGAATGTGAAATTAAACGGTTCGCTAGTATGATTACGGGCTCCATACTCAAAGTATGAAACCCCTCTATAAAGGTGACACCAAGCAACTATTTAAAGTCTCCTTTAATTAAAGAGGGTTAATTAATAATTAGTTTTAACATATTCCTAATTTCTCTCGCTTACCCTTTTAAACATGATTCCATTAGAATTTACTAGATTTTTCTTTTAATAAAATTATATTTTTGATATTCTAAAGGGAAAAAGTGAAAAGACGAGGGTACCCAAATATACCTCAATCTAAAACTTTTCCACCTATAAGTCCTTTGTCCGAAAGTGATTTTCTATGGACTGAGTTGAGACAATACAACTAATCGCTTCACACTTCGTGTGATCATCTATGGATACGAGATCGAGACAATACAACAACGAAGTATGTTTACTTGATAAGAGGTTCAGACTTAACCAAATACAATAGGATTACTATCAAGTAATTAGGATTTAACGTTTGTGTATTTTACTTCTAATTATAATAAACAATTAATATTGCGGAAATAGAAAAGTAAAAGACACAACAAGATTTTGTTAACGAGGAAATCGCAAATGCAGAAAACCCCGGGACCTTGTCCAGAAATGAATACTCTCGGTATTAAGCCGCTATACAAAATCAAACCAACTTTGTATAGTTGAGACCAAGCAACTAAACCTATAGTTCACCTAGTTCCGTCTGTATTCCCACGCCTCCAACTTATAAATAAGTCACGTACTTGGAACAATTCCTTTGGTTCGTAATCCAAACAGTAGAGGAACAACAAATCTGTTTGGTAACAACTCTTTTCAACCAAGTGATGTCATGTGAGTTCGACAAAAGGCTCTTCCCTTTAGCCCAATAAACTCCTTTGTCATCAGTTCCTTAGATCTATCTACTAACAATTACCGAAGTAATCATCTAGATTTTGCAATCAATACTTTGAATCACAAAGAAACGTATTGATGCCGATCTACTCAACTAATCAATCCAATCTACCACAAGGATAAACTGATTATAGTTGGATCCTCTTTAACCGAAACAAGTATTGTGCACACCAAAGATTATGAACCCAAATCAGAAATCTTCAAAGTTTTCTTTGTCTTCAAAGTCTTCTTTGTCTTCAAATCTTCTTAGATCTTCAATAAACACTTGCACACAATCAACTTGAATCTCTTGTGATCAATCACGCAGTAACGGAGTCCATCAACAATGGATTATCACAAGACATCTTTAGATCTACAAACAGTCTAAAGATCCCCCGAAACTTCGATCTAGTTTGAGTGAATCTTATATCAGAAGAGAATATTCTCAAGCATAAACAAACTAGGTGAAATCAAAGTTAAACAACCGTTAGTCAATCAAATCAATCGAAAACTAATAATAAACCGCAATTATCTAGTTTTCCACCAACGATACTAATAGAGCTTCTCAATCCCTAAGAAGTCTTTAAACTGAGTGGCCATAAAATATTTCTCCTAATTGGGTTACTTTACTCTCCAAATAGGCGGCTCCACCAGTAAAAACACAACTAGGTAGTTTTGTCAAGCTTCGAGGATTAGTTTGCTAGAAATGCAAACTTTGGTATTTATAGACCAAGGAAGTTTGGACACCAAGGAATTTCTAAAACCGAAAATATTCTCAAGATATGCAATATATTCCAGATTCGGTTTCCATAATTCCTTGAAATGATTTGTCCAAACATTGACCGAAAATCTCTTAGAAAATATATAATTTGTAAATGCACATTACCAATTTTCATTTTCCAAAAATAAAATTAAAAACCTTAATTAAAAGATTGTCAACTTATTATTCGATCCAGGATTTTCCTTTAGCTATTAAGGAATATCTTTGAACAATAAAAGATATAAGCGTTACATCACATGTTCAAAGTATGTCGACATCTTTACTTTGTAAGTCCTCTTTCATACTTACAATCTTGAAACCGATTTGCCACACTTCTAAACGAGTTTAGAATTGGTTCATCTGTCTTTCAAGAACTATGTGATTGATTAAGAACACTCAATCACAAATCATGGGTTTCATGGTTCTACCAAAATAAGTTTCGGTACTACCTCCATGTGAGTATTGTGCATAGTCACACTAGCTTTCCAAAAATTCGGTTGACTAGGTACTAGGATCAATTCCCCACATACTTATGGTAACTACTTGTATTTGTTGCACATGTCCATAGGATTGGTTTCCCTTTCACTAAAAACTTGTTGCACATGTTCATAGGATCGGTTCCACCATCTACTAAAAACGTGTTGCACCTCTTACAAGGATCGATTCCCCTCTTGTGATCGGTTTCACCTCTTCATAGGATCGGTTACCCTTTGCCTAGAGTTGGTCATACCAATAACACTAAATCGATCATACCATCTCAGGTGATTACTTAAGATCGGTTTTACTAATAAAAGTCATACTAATACAAAATTCAGGACTTGTGAATAGTTTCACCAAGAACATAAACAAGTCATGAGTGGTTATACTAATCACACATATTGGTAGTTCAAAAGATATGCAATGAATAACAATACCAATAAGCCTAACGATTTCCCTTTCGATTCACGAAACAAGTTCATGAATTTACTTCCTTTAAACTAATGTAAAACATTGTTTTCTAGGATGAAATCTTCACCTCATACCCATACATAATCACAATAGCATTCAAACGATTATGTCGATGTCTTATATACGAAGTTCGAAATATAAGCGTTATACTTCGTATTGTATTCCTTAGTACTACATCTAACTAGAGTGTAATTATTCATGCTTCGCAGTTATGTTTTGAATATGCACGACTTGAAAGATACGTTAGGGAATGAAACAGTTCAAGTCAAATATCACTAACCTCAAGTGGAAGGATGATGTTGTCGTTGTAGCTCCTTAATTCTTCACTTCTTCAAGTCTTCGCAATACTTGTAATGTCTCATATCCTAATACTTTCAAGCTAACCTATACGAAGTTGACTCTAGTACATAATCAAGCGACTCTTTAAATAAGTTTTGTTCGCTAAAATATGACAACCAAACTTGACATACCAACGCTTGGTGGGTTCAACCGAGCTATGCTCTAACAATCTCCCCATTTGTCAATTTTAGTGACAAAACTCTTACATCATATGGATAAACAAATTACAAGAATTATTACACATACGCTTGATTCCCAAATTCAACAGCACAATAACCTGTTTACTTTCAATCCATAAATGCTACTGTTGACATTATAATAACAACGTTAATACTCCCCCTAAAGGTAAGATAGGTAGATTTTCAATCCGCACATCTTTTTTTTTCCTTTGTTGTCCATATAACTACAAGTATCATATGATATGATACTCCTCCTTAGTCCATGCTTTACTCTTTCATTAGATAAACGTTTAAGCACCAACGTCCTTTCCTTTAGTAATAGCAATCAATATAAATCAATACCAGTATCACTTGTTTACTCCATATATTTCTTCTCCTTTTTGTCACAAAATGACAAAGGTACGAGCAAATAAAGGACAAATCGAAAGGATCTTACAAATCTCAAAATAGACTTGCAAACCTATAAGAGTTAAGCACGAGAGTTCCACATACCATTTTTGATAACCAATATCAAAACTGAAACTACAAAGTAATTTTGTTTTGATATGTTACCAAGGAAACAATTGCCCGAAGAAATTTTCCCTAATAGTTTAGCAAACCAAAAATTGACTAAGAACCTTAGTTCCTTTCTAAGTTGATTGTACAAATACAATCGCTTGTTCGATAAGACCAAAATAAAGATAACTCTATTTTTCTCATCAGGTTATAATTATCCATATAACTTAGACCTTTAACTTTTAAACAAGACAAGTACTAGGTTAGTTAACTAGCATTCCTTGTTAAGACTTTCGATTAGACTTGAATAACCGAAACCTCTACTTTGATAAGTCTAACTAAGATTAAAATTAACTTAGTTTCTCTTATCCGAAATTGAATTAGACTAAACAATTCATCCTGTAAACCTTTTCTTTCATTAAGCCATAAAAAATTCATACAAATCAAATAAATCAACTTGTATAATTTTTCACCTCAACCGAAAGCAATTGAAACAACATAGACATTAAAGCACCGCAATTGCACCGAAATTTGTAAGCCTAAACGATTGATACCAAACAATAAACCAAGATAACAATAGTTTTTCTTAACCGGAAACAATTGAATCACACACACATCCATACATAGATAATGGAATAAAACATCAATTGTACCGAAATTTTGTTAAGCAAAAGCAATAAATATACGCAATAAACTCAGGTTTTTCTTAAACAGGAAAACGATTAAATAACAAAGTCCAAATTTCGTGATCCTCTTATCCAATATGTTTGCATCTTCATAGATAATGGAATAAAACATCAATTGTAACCACGAAACACATATGCTTTTATGCTAAACCAAACGGTTCAATTTTTTTTCACATATTGTTAAGCAAACCAAAACATCCGATTTGGGACGGATAAATAATTTAACCAACGCTACGCAATTTTTGTGCAACAAACTCACAAATTAAATTGTGGTATTTTCTCATCCGGTTTAAATTTTGCATTTGAGCAACGGATTCTTAAATTTGTGCAACGGTTACATTAATTTAAACAACGATTACACTAATTTGCACAACGTTTAACTAAAACAAAATCGTATTCCCTCAAATACCATTTTAAATGAGCTAGAAGACCCAACTTATCAAGAATCATAAACCACAAACATATGATCTTCTCCAATATTCAACATTAATGCTAAGATTAAACTTCTTATGCCAAGTTTATGAATTTGAAACTAGAAACATTAGTTCATAACCTGATATAATAAGAAGTTCTTTCGAAATATCATTATCGTTGTCATCCCTTATGTTGTCAAAACAAAGGAATAAAAAAACAACCAACCTTTTCACTTGAGGTCCTAAAAGAGAAAGGTTGAAACAACTCGACTGCATATGTTTAACTATTGCAACAAGATTTGAACTTTCAAATCAGTTAAACCTAATAGAAACCATGAAATGGAATGGAACACATATGCTTTTATGCTAAATTCCAAACGAATGAGCATTTAAAAAGATATGATAGACTATACATATTTTGGTTAACAAATCATGACTTTTTCTTTTGTTTCAAGAGACATATTGTTTGTGACCATTATGTATAGTTAAGAAGCTCATATAAAGAAATGAGGTGCCCCGAAAGAGAGAACAATAACAATATGAAGAACAAATGAAACACATCCTTTGATAAAAATGCCTACCAACATGGTATAAATGTGTAATAGTAATGCTACAAATGAATAGATTATATGTTATTATGGGATAGACTCCATCATAGTAATCCCAAACGGATGCAAAACCAAAAAAAACAAGTCACCCAAACCAAAGATTCCAATTAGTTTGATAGTTCAATCTAAATGAGACAAGACATTTTCGTAATAGAATCTAAACAGGTAGTTGATACCTTTTTCATCTCTTGTCCGGTTTAACTCATCATGGGAAAGCAACAATTTGTGGAGAGGCAGGTTATGGGAAAGCAACAATTAGTTGATACCTTTTTCATCTCTAAGGAAGGTTATGTGCACCCAAATCCACTATGTTGGTGTTTTTTCTTTTACATCAAAATCTATAGCCGGAGCTGTTGTCTACAGAGAAAACCGACTGACTTACCGAAGGCTTTTCGCTGGTAGTCGAAGCTTAATATCTTCCAGTGGGAGCAGCTTGCATAGAGCCAAATCCTCCTAAAAATAACTAGATGTTATCAGTTGAACATCTGTATTTAGAGAAGTTAAGAATGACTAATAAAGAGCATCATCAAAATGTATAAGACAACATTACGTATGTAAAAACAAACCAATATGCATTGATAACTAAAAAAGTATACACTGTTTATCTCTAGTAAAATGCACTCTAATTCAGTTTGGGTTTACTATGTCTAAATACTTTCATCATTCCACTCAATTGAGAGTAAAAAAAATTAAATGAGAATCAAGAAAGAGCACAATTACGCAGATTAAAATAACATGTAGATATTTTGGGCAGTTTGGCACATGTAGATGGTAAAAGAGTAATAAAAAGGAACATCCCATCTAAAATGATGATAACTCAACTTAAGTAAGTTCTCATATTTCGAGAACTTTTTTTTATTGTTATTGGATAAATACCTGAGCACCAAGAGAAACGGGTAGCAGTCCGAAAACAGAAACGGTAGCAGTCCATAAACAGAATTGTCTAACACAACCAATTTATTATTGTTACTTTTAGGCAGATGTGCGTCACGAAGAACAACTGTCTGCACTAATGGATACAGAACTTGAAGTGATCTTATCTATGGAAATTAAACCTAGTATAATCTTCATTACTGAAAATGAAAGGCGCACACAAAATGAGATAGAGCACCTAAATATATCTTGTTAAACGAGTTATTGCGTGTTGCATGTAGATGACACAAAATGAAGAACTTGCAACATACGAAATCCAGTTCTTTTCCTTGTCCAGCTGTTTTTCTAAATTTAAATTTTCGGTTAAATAATATGGATGGTACAACGTATATAGTCAGTTTTGAACTAAATGAAGCACACATGCTATGGAATTTCGTTACAACAGAAAACAAAAAGCATCGTACCTACTTAATACCATAATGGAAAAGTAAGAAATATCCTAGGGAAGCTTTTTACTTGCAATATATGATGGGGCGGACTAGGTTGTTTATGAAACATTCCTTAACTGTACCACTACCAAAGTAGTAAACCACTTTAATGTTCTACTCATATGCCAAGTAGAAAAACCGAAAAAGAAGAATAAAGTAATAAAACCTTTCAGGACTTTACTCAAGCATGTTAATCACAACATGAAAGTCCAAGGGGAACAACGTACCACCTTATTTCAAGAACTCAGACTATATTGGTCACTCTTAATACAGGGATCACCTATAGAAACTTGATCAAACTTGAGCCATGAAAAAATTTCAAAAATTTTGTTTCAATATGAGATCGAATATCAAGGTTAGAAAACCGAAATCAAACATCCCATACACATACGTAGCAATAAGATAAAGCATTCAAGCACAGGCTATGTAAACATAAACTATCACAAGAAAAATTATAAATCAAATAATTTTATTCATAATAAGATAGTTTTATTCATAATAGACCTACTACAATCATTGAAATAAATCAAAAATTGATGTCTATTTTCTTGGATTAAGTATTACAGCATATAACTTAATCTCTAGTGGTGCTCTTGTTGTTCACTGAGGTTTCTTCGGTGTTCAAACTTTTGAAGCATGCCTCAAGAGACTTGTCTACAACCACTTCTTGTTTATAAAAATTTTCAACTTTAACCTTCTCATTAGCAATATCAGCTTTTGTTTCCTCAATCTTATCTTTGAGCCAATCTTGATTTCGAACCGTTATTATGAGATTGGTTCTTAGTTCCTCAAAACCTTGGATATAGTCAATCATACTATCAGAACGAATCCACTTGGTTTAGGTTGGATCTTGTAGGTTGTAAGCCAACATACATGACTCATCTTGTGATCCAACTGAACTATCAGAATCATAATCAAACATGATATTTAATATGTTTTTCTTCTTCCTCTCTGTATTGATTCCTTGACAATCTTTAACCTTTTGAGCTTCCTCCTTATTAGCCTTTGAGATACTGCGAGTTATTGGAGGCATGCTTGGTTATATATATATATATAAGGATTGATCAGGCTATCAGAATACAGGCAAGAGATATTTTCCTTTTAATAAGAGACAACTTTCGGACCGAAAGATATCAGGAGAATCCGAAAATATTAAAGAATATATTTCATTTTCTTTGTCTGAACTTATCAAGATGGAAGGTTTATTAAAATTCGAAAATTTTAAATAAAACCTATTTTAGGAAGATCATGTTAATCATGAACACTTTTCAGACAGCCATGGAATCGCAGCTATTCATAAAGTCTCACAACTTTTCTGATAAACAACTACACAAACAAATGTCCTCTAGTTTTATTGTGCCTTTCCCATCCATGAATAAGAGCACGAAAAAAGATGGGAGTGCACAATTTTGATACAACTAAGTTGCATCAGAGTAAGCTTTTTCTAGCTTACAGTGAGTATCTGAGTATCAGAACCATAGTTCATGTTTGTCTTAGAGAATTTCTGCCCAAAATATTTTCTCCCAAGATGATGATCTTTTCTAACTCTAGAGATATGATCATGTGGAGAAACTGTACTGATGTGAGAATTCTCAGAGATAGATAAATCTCTTTAATTATTTCAATGAGATTTTCATATGATTTTCTCATTCTAAGGACTTCCTTATGACCCACATCAGTGTGATTATCTGAAACAATTATCGGAAATTCCTGATTGTTTCTTTTGGCAGAGATTCTCTCATTCCCTTTCTTCTGGAGTCGTTCTTCACCAAAACAAGAATTGTTTCGATATGGGTGAGGAGGAACCTTTTTCCAGAAGCGATTATCAACTCTTTCCTATGATTCTTTTGAGTTGATCTTATCGGGTAGTGGTATAATCTGTCTTTCTACTGAGGACAAGAAACTTCTTTCAATATTTTTACCACAGTATGTTGAAGAAGTATAAGTTTCCTGTCAAGTGATTGAAAGTTGTATTCCTTAAGATCACATACACGAAATCGGTTCAAAGTTTCCTTTGCACTAGATTTTGTTTGATCATCAGTAGATCTAGAAGATGGTTTCTCATCCTCTTCTGACTTGATGTAGTTAGGCAAACCACCATCATCTTGACCTGTTTCATACATGACTAAACCGGTTTTATCACAATCTGTAAAAGTCGAGCAAAGACTTTTAGTTTCCTCATATCAAAAGAAATCACAACAACATCATTAATAAGAGTCATAGGACGTGTCTCTTTATCTAAAGTAAGAGATTTACCAAGAGCTTCTGGCTTGAAAGTGAGATCCATATTCTCTTTGGTCATACTATTCTATTGAATGTCTTTATCTCTGATCTTTTGTTTAAAAAGATTTGACTATATCTTTAATATCAGCACTTTAGAAGACAAAAATTTTATAGGCTTTATGAGTTTTATCAACTCTTTATCAATATCTTCTCTTTCATCAGAGATAGACATAGATGTTTTCGCAACCCCTGGATTATGAGTCAACGAAGTAGTAACATCTTCAAATTTTGAGCATTCATACTCTTGCATAACGTTAACTGAATCAGACATGGATTGAATTTTTTACAGGTTGGATCGCACCAAACACAGATTGTTAGATCTTTTCTTGTTTGCCTGCTCTGATACCAATTGAAAAGACGAGGTTACCCAAATATACCTCAATCTAAAACTTTTCCACCTATAAGTCCTTTCTCCGAAAGTGATTGTCTATGGACTGAGTCGAGACAATATAACTAATCGGTTCACACTTCATGTGATCGTCTATGGATACGAGATTGAGACAATATAACAACGAAGTATGTTTACTTGATAAGAGGTTCGGACTTAACCAAACACAATAGGATTGCTATCAAGTAAATAGGAATTAACGTTTGTGTATTTTACTTCTAATTATAATAAAAATAATTATAATTGTGGAAATAGAAAAGTAAAAGACACAACAAGATTTTGTTAACGAGGAAATCACAAATGCAGAAAAACCCCGGGACCTTGTCCAGAATTGAATACTCTCAGGCATGGTTTTGAAAATCGTACGAGTCACGATTTGACTCGTACGATTCGAGTCAAATATTATCATGTCGCTTCAACTCGTACGTTTGAAACGAATCTTCACTGAATCGTGAAGATTCTTTTTTTGTGTGCGATTTTTGACCTTTTTTTCTTTGACTTTCATTATTCTGTGGGAAGAAAGGAAAGAAAAGGTGATAAAATAGAAAGGGAAGTGGAGGATCGAACCTAAGACCACCTGTCACGCTCAAATGGCCCCTGACTACTGTACTAAGTTGCCTTTTTTTGACTAATATTGAAACTACATAAATTTTATAAGATAATAAGGCAAAAAATATCCAAAATGTTTATGGCTTTTGTCGAATGTTACCCATAAATAAATATCAAAAATATACCATAAATCTACGATTCACGATTCAATATACAATTTGATTCTTAAAAATGAAAAAACAATTCATGTTTCGATTTACGATTTAAAAACCTTGATCTCAGGATTAAGCCACTATACAAAATCAAACCAACTTCGTATAGTTGAAACCAAGCAACTAAACCTATAGTTCACCTAGTTAAAATCTGTATTTCCACGCCTCCAACTTATAAATAAGTCACGTACTTGGAAAAATTCCTTTGTTTCGTATTCCAAACAGTAGAGGAACAACAAATCTGTTTGGTAACAACTCTTTTCAACCAAGTGGTGTGAGTTCGACAAAAGGCTCTTCCGTTTATCCCAATAAACTCCTTTGTAAGGTCCTTAGATCTATCTACTACAAATTACCAAGTAATCGTCTAGATTTTGCAATCAATACTTTGAATCACAAAGAAACGTATTGATGCCAAACTACTCAACTAATCAATCCAATCTACCACAAGGATAAACTGATTATAGTTGGTTCCTCTTTAACCAAAACAAGTATTTTGCACACCAAAGATTATGAACCCAAATCATAAATCTTCAAAGTCTTCTTAGATCTTCAATAAACACCTGCAAACAATCAACTTGAATCTCTTGTGATCAATCACGCACATAACGGAGTTTGTTAACAATGGATTATCACAAGACGTCTTTAGATCTACAAACAGTCTAAAGATCCCCGTCGAAACTTTGATCTAGTTTGAGTGAATATTACATTAGAAGAGAAGATTCTCAAGCATAAAAAAACTAGGTTAAATCAAAGTTCAACAACCTTTAGTCAATTAAATCAATAGAAAACTAATAATAAACCGCAATTATCTAGTTTCCAACCAACGGTACTAATAGAGCTTCTCAATCCCAAATAAGTCTTTAAACTGAGCGACCGTAAGAGATTTCACCTAATTAGGTTACTTTCCTCTCCGAATAGGCGACTTCACCAGTAACAACACAAATAGGTAGTTTTTGCTGGCTCTGAGGATTAGTTTGCTAAAAATGCGAACTATGGTATTTATAAACCAAGGAAGTTTGGACATCAAGGAATTTCCAAAACCGAAAATATTCTCAAGATATGCAATATATTCCAGATTCGGTTTCCATAATTCTTGGAAATGCTTTGTCCAAACATTGACCGAAAATATCTTAGAAAATCTCCAATTAGTAAATGCACATTACCAATTTTCATTTTCAAAAAATAAAATTAAAAACCTTAATTAAAAGATTCTCAACTTATTTTTCGATCCGGGATTTTCCTTTAACTATTAAGGAATATCTTTGAACAATAAAAGATAAGCGTTACATCACATATTCAAAGTATGTCGACATCTTTACTTTGTAAGTCCTCTTTCATACTTACAATCTTGAAACCAATTTTCCACACTTCCAAATGAGTTTAGAATTGGTTTATCTGTCTTTCAAGAACTATGTGATTGATTAAGAACACTTAATCACAAATCATGGATTTCACGGTTCTACCAAAACAAGTTTCGGTTCTACCTCCATGTAAGTATTGTGCATAGTCACACTAGCTTTCCAAAAATTCGGTTGACTAGGTTTTAGGATTGGTTCCCCACATACTTATGGTAACTACTTGTATATGCTGCACATGTCCATAGGATCGGTTCCCCTTTCACTAAAAACTTGTTGCACATGTTCATAAGATTGATTCCCCCATCTACTAAAAACGTGTTACACCTCTTACAAGGATCGATTCCCCTCTTTTGATAGGTTGCACCTCTTCATAGGATCGGTTCCCCTTTGCCTAGAGTTGGTCATACCAATAACACTAAATCGATCATACCATCTCAGGTGATTACTTAAGATTGTTTTTACTTATAAAAGCCATACTAATACAAAAGTTAGGCCTTGTGAATAGTTTTACCAAGAAAATAAACAAGTCATGAGTGTGATAGGTGTCTAAAACACCTTGGTATTTATCTATTGTTTATGCTTTCTTTGTTATGTTTTCTTGTAAATTATGTATCTTTTATTTGATTTTGAGTTTTAGGTACTTTGGAGCAAAAGAAGAGGAAACGTCGCTTAAAAGGGGCTAAAGTGTCATTTCATGTGCAACTACCGTTGTTGGGCGACTTATTTCTCATTATTTACTTCTTTTCTATATCTGAGGCATGTCGGCTTTAGTGATGCGATTATGTTTGAAAAGCATATTCTGACCTTAGTGATGTATAAAAATTGAAGAAAAGAAGTGAATATGAGAGGTAAGAGATGGCTGCTCGAGAAACTACTAAAAGCACCCAGAAAAGTGTTAAAGGCACCCCCAGAAATGTCCCAGAAGAATTGATAAAGTCACCCAGAAGTTTTTCACTATATACAGCCCAAAAGTTATCTTTGTACCCCACAAATTGCTATTCGCAACCCCAAGAATTGCTAAATGTAGCCCAAATTGCTAAAGGGACACCGCTGTGGGATAAGGGGAGAGTCATCTTCTCCATTTGAATTTCGAATTTTGGAGGCGAAATCAAGAGAATTAGGGTTTGTGTTTTAGGCAAGTTGTGGTGAGACTAAAGTCTTTGAGAATCATTGGGTTTGATCTTAAGGTCCAAACGAGGGGATGGTAATGGTCTTTGTTTGACCGGGGTGGCTAGATAATCGGCGAGAAGAAGAATCGGAGCTCACGGGTTTTGGCGGAAAGTGTTCTTCACGAACCAGTTTTTAGGGTTCGATTTTTAGAGTTAGTATGAGATTCAATCGCTTGGTTTAGTTTCATTGGGCTGTTAAGGCTAAAAGGGTGGATATGGGTGATTTATTCAATCCGGTTAGGTGGATAATCACCGGTGATAAAACAGAGATGTGGAAAGGTTATCGGGCTGAATATTTGGCAACTACGTTGAAAATAGGGAACATATGATTCGTCTTCATTAACAAAAAGAAGAGTTTTGATGAGTTTGGAAACAAATGAAACACGCAAGGAAGCTTAGAAGAGAATAATCCGTAACTTGGCCGTGAAGAAGAAAATGAATAAAAAAAGGAAAGAAGATCAATGGGAGTTATTTCAAGAGATTCGAAAGCCTGTTGAGTATAAAAGAGATGGTCGGACCCTAGAGAAGGGGACGGATACTGCAGGGAAGAATAGAGAGCTAGGAGTCGAGAAAATCACAAGTCACAGAAAGTTTCCTGCTGCTGCAAAACTCAAGAACACGAAGAACAACACCTGTAAAAAGCAGTCGCAGAAGCAGTCTTAAATACAACGACGAGTTAATCCTCTATCGTTCTTCAAATGTGGAAAAACAAAGACCTCGAGACGGTCGTTTATTTCTAGAAATCATTGTAAGCATTTTTATTATTATTTTTAATACAATGATTAATGAAATTTTCTTCAATTTTGGTTCTATGAGTAGCTAAATCTATTCTCTAGGGTTTTGGAGGAAACTATTTTTGATGGGTAATATTTAGTAATTAATTTCTTTGGCATATTTACTCCAAAATTGTGTTTTAATTTGTCCAAAAATTCTCTCTTCTTTACATGCTTCGTAAAAACTGTTTTGGGTAGTTTCTACCGTTCTTTTATAAGCGAAGGAGGATTAGGCCTTAGAATAGCGAAAAAGTCATAAAGAAAAAGCATGTAGTGTTATATCTTCCAAAGCATGAGATTGAGTTCGAAAATTGTTTTGAGTAAAATATGAGTAATTTGTCAAAGAAACTATTATTGAGTTTACAAATATTGGAAGTAGTGGAATCCAAAACCCTAGAATTTTCTCCCTTTGGAAACAAGAATTAAATTTTAATAGTTTGTCTTAGTATTTTTCTTTATTAATCTGAAATCAAATCTTTAAAAGAGTCCGAGCAACGAATCTGTACTTATCACTTGTAAAAACTACATCAGAGTGGTTATACTAATCACACATATTGGTAGTTCAAAAGATATGCAATGAATAACAATAACCAATAATCGTAGCGATTTCCCTTTCGATTACGAAACAAGTTCATGAATTTACTTCCTTTAAACTAATGTAAAACATTGTTTTCTAGGATGAAATATTCACCTCATACCCATACATAATCACAATAGCATTCAAAGGATTATGTCGATGTCTTATATACGAAGTTCAAATGATAAGCGTTATACTTTGTATTATATTCCTTAATACTACGTCTAACTAGAGTATAATCATTCATGCTTCACAGTTATGTTTTCCATACGCACGACTTGAAAGATACGTTAGGGAATGAAATAGTTCAAGTCAAATATCGCTAACCTCAAGTGGAAGGATGATGTTGTCATTGTAGCTCCTTACTTCTTCACTTCTTCAAGTCTTCGCAATACTTGTAATGTCTCATATCCTAATACTTTCAAGCTAACCTATACGAAGTTGACTCTAGTACATAATCAAGCGACTCTTTAAATGAGTTTTGGTTCACTAAAATATGACAACCAAACTTGACATACCAACGCTTGGTGGGTTCTACCGAGCTATGCTCTAACAAAAAGAAATTCAAAAATCAGGTCTTTCTTCCGTGAGACGGCTACTATGTTACTTTGATGTAGTAGATGTTAATGAGTTCTTCATCTAATGTTGTTGCTACAATGGACGTTGAAGGAGGTATGTAAGATGAGATTGATAACATGTGTCTTAGTGACATTCTTGCTGCTTCTACATAACTCGATTACCAATCCCGTAAGATCAATAATGAATTAAGGAGATTAACTCATGAATTAAGGAGATTAACTCATGACATAAAGATGTGTAAAGGAGGATATCAAAATAAAAATACTTGGTTGTTTAATATGTCGTTGAGATCTTGGACTTGCCCCCATGACGAGGAGCAAGATGGTGCCAATGTTTCGCAAAGGAATGGGTTGTCTATAAGGATGCCCAAGAACCGTTCAGAAGTCCATGTACCAGACTGGAACCGAAAAAACCGGACCGGAACCGGTGTAGACAGTACATGGACCAGGACTGAATATGAGAACCGGGATAGGACTAGGTACATGGAACGGTTCTTAGGGAGGTGCCGGCTTGTACCGGACCAGATGTCCCGGTTGATATCAGCAGTTAGATATTTGGATTAGTTTTTTAATCGTGGTCGTCCATCCTAGGTATTTAAGGCATATTATCTATCGATTCATCCTTTTTTCTTCTGTAAAGCCATGGATGTTTACTGGATAGGAGATGGCCGTTCACTGAGGACTGAAGAGGAGAAATTGTTATTGTTGAATGAAATCAGAGGTGGTGTTTGTTCCCTGTTGAAGATGGAGATTCAATGAAGATGATATAAGGATCTGAAATTAATGGGTTGGTGACAAATCAAAGATGAAGCTGTATTGCAGATGATTCGAGAAATCAGAGAAGAATAATTGAAGTTAGGGTTTTGAATCTGGTGTTGTTGGAGCGAAAATAAAAGATATGGTTTATTTGTTGCTGCAATTGAAGGAATTACAAGCTCGATTGATATGTGATTGTCTGATTTAGGGATTTGAATCGATTTCTCTTCGCCTCCGCAACAAAAAAGCCCCAAAGAGAATAACACCTTCTTCATCCCTAATATGCAATCATGGGTAAATCTCAGCGTCAATCTCTATTATGTTCCTCTCAATCCTAGATAGACAGCTCACAAGAGGATGCAATAATAGAAAACTAAAATAAACGCTTGTTCTTCTTCTTCTTCTTCTCTATTATGTTTATTTTAAGTTTTTTGTTGGTGAGAATCGTATCTCTGAGGATCTTTATGTGTATTTACTACTTGTTTTAAGTGATTTATGCATGTTTTTGTTTGAGTTTTTTTCTTCTTCTTGTGGATGGTGAATGTTCTTTTTTCTTCTTCTTCTCTATTATCTTTATATGGATGTGAATCTGATGCCAAGTTGTGGCCAACGATTAATTTACTGCCATGGGTTTGAGTTAATTTTCAAAACGGCAACAAGATGAAATGTTGAGATTGATTTATACAACGAACAAGAACTGATGATAGTGATTTCTACAGATGCAATCTGAGACAGGGAAGGAAAGATAAGTTATGGGTAAAAACCCGATACCGGTGTTGTACCAGACTAATTTTCCAGGTACATGTCTAGATACGAGTACAGGTACCGGTCCTCAAAATGAGGTACCGGTCAACACCAGGTACGGGGACCGGTTCCAATAAAAAACCGGGCCGTACCGAACCATGTGCATCCTTAGTTGTCTATCATTATAAAAACATCCACTTGTTAGACTATATATCTTTCTGACTGTTCCTGAACTTGTTAATCCAACTGAATTAAAACCTGGTGATCTTGAACTGACTATGACTCACGTGTAAAGGCTATGGAGGTTGACGAAAAACCAACAAAAGACTACAATGGTGTTGGAAATAACATCGAAATAACATAAATAATTAACCTCATTTAGAAATGACATCGACGTAATATTAGAGATGAGAATGGATGGAATTTTCTCTAGGGCTAAAACTGATCAACGTTTAGAAGTGATTTTCTAAATTATTTCTTATCAAGTTATCATAAATTATCTTTTTTTTTCTTTTTTTAGGAAATCAAAAATATAATAATATTATTAAAAGAAAAATCTAATAAATCCGTCACGTTTAAAAAAGTAAGAGAGGAAAATTAGGAATTTTTTAAAACTAATTATTGATTACCGTTTTTAATTAAAGGAGACTTTGAATAATGCTAGGTGTCACGTTAAAAGAGGGGTTCCATACTTTTGACTTTGAGTATGGAGCCCATAACCATACTAGCCGGACCAGAAAATTAAAATAGGTTGAGGGTGAAAAACGAACAGATAAAATATAATTACATCTGGAAGGGTGTTTTAGGCATTTAGAAAATACACTTTATAATCTCCATAAAGTTTTCAGACCAACGAGTAAATAATCTGGTCCAAAAACATCGAGTAATTATTTTGGAGGTGCTGGACTACACAGTAACCGGTTCTTCCAATTCTTCCAATTTTTTGGGGAGTGGGACCATTAACTAGTATTTATTAATACCTAAATTACCCTATGATTATTTTTGGTTAATGATTAGTTAGTGTGATTAGTGAAATAATTTTGAATAAAGATTTGAGATTAAAAAATCCAAAAATAATTTTTTTTTTTTTGATAGCTAGACTATTCAAGTTTATTTCTTAGATGAAATTCTTCCCCAAAGCCAATCTCAAGATGAAAACGATGGATTTTACACCAAAGTTTTAGGTACCCGGCCTCTAAACTTAGATAATGTTGGTTGAATTGGTCCAAATTTTCAAAAAATGAATTTGTTAAGTAGATTTGGGCTTGTTCGGTTAAAGAACATTTAGCTTGGGTCTCTTATTTTTTCTAAACACGGGTTAAACTCTCCAATAATGGAGGTTTTTTGAAGTTCTGAACGGACATGTTCTGAACTTTGTAAATATGATTACGGTGTTATGTTCGGTTTGGTAGAATTTAGGAAACATGTAAAATAAGATTGCAGTGTACAAAGTTCGGTTGTTCGTTCGTACACAAAATTAGTTAAGAGTTCGGTTTGTCTTTTTGCGATAACATAAGGATGGTTAAATCTTGTGGGAAAAATAAACTTTTACATTGGATTTTTTTTTGTAATATTGCCATCCTTCTTTGCGAACCAACCGAATATAGTGGGAAAAGTTCTTAAATCGAAAATCAACATTCTCATTTGATTTTTTTAATTTTTTTATTTGTAATATTGGTAAAGTAATTTTTAGCCTTCTTTGGGAACCAATAGAACTTTTATATTTTCAATGTTCTTCGTGTTCTTGGTTTCAGTTCGGTTAGCAAACTAGTTTTTTTTTTAAACCTTTAGCTGGTTTTTTAAACCATATTTTGAGATCTCAAAATTTCAATCAAAAACAAATTAGAAGTAATGGGTTTGTGGGAAAATACTTAAGGATAGGTTTGTTTATAAAAGATTGATTAATCGTGAAAATTCAATGAATCGAAAAAATTTGATGATTTTGATTAGATTTGTATATGATCTGATGAAAAATTGATGAAGAAGAGAAAGAAGAAAAATTGTAGACCCGGATGTGGTAGTGGTGGGCGGCGGTGGTGGGAGGAGGTGGTTATTAGGTTAGTTTTAAATTAAATTAGATTAAGGGTAGGTTAGTCATTTCAATGGGCAGCAGTTCGGTTCTATAATTCACCAAATACGGGTTTGGAAAACATGGGCGATTTGGGTTTCTGGGAAATAGAAACTTACCCCGACTTGGTGCCAAATTTGGAAAGCAAATAGGAAACATTCTTCGTAGCCTAACTCTTGTTAAACTTTGTAGAAGCCATCCTCTCTTGTTTCTCTGAATTAGGGTTAATTTGAGGGTTTTATATTTTCAATTTTAGAACCCCTGGTTTTGAGATCTAAGAGAGAAAACCCGTAAGGTAATAAAATCTGTAAAAATGGCGAACCCTGGAGTAACCAATGGGCAGCAGTTCGGTATTACAGGGCCGATTTCAGTTGCAGGGCCATCTGAAACTGATGTCGCCATGACTGAAGAACTCGAGAAGTTTTTGTCAGGTGTTGGATTATATGAAGGTCCCGCAGAGTCTGTGTCCAGGGAAGAAGTGCTCGGTAGACTTGACGAGATCGTGAAGACGTGGGTGAAGAAGGTGACTAGAAACAAGGGTTACAATGATCAGATGGTCCAAGAAGCTAACGCCAAGGTATATACATTTGGTTCTTATCGTCTTGGAGTGCATGGCCCTGGTGCAGATATCGATACGCTATGTGTTGGTCCTAAGCATGTAACAAGAGAAGAAGATTTTTTTGTGGAACTGTGTGGGATGCTTGCTGAGATGCCTGAAGTCTCAGAGCTGCATCCTGTGCCTGATGCTCATGTACCTGTGATGAAGTTCAAATTTTGTGGCGTGTCCATAGATCTTCTATACGCGAGACTGTCACTTCCTGTTGTTCCTGAAGACCTGGATATTTCACAAGATGCAATATTGCAGAATGTAGATGACCAGACAGTTCGCAGTCTTAATGGATGTAGAGTTACTGACAAATTGCTGCATCTGGTGCCAAACATTCAGAGTTTTCGTACAACCTTGCGATGCATGAGGTTCTGGGCAAAGTGTCGTGGAGTTTATTCTAATGTTGCAGGGTTTCTTGGTGGTATAAACTGGGCATTGCTTGTTGCACGTATATGCCAACTCTATCCTAATGCATTGCCCAGTGTGTTGGTCTCTCGGTTCTTTAAGATTTATAGGCAGTGGCGATGGCCAAATCCAGTATTGCTGTGTGCTATTGAGGAAGGATCCCTTCCCGTCTGGGATCCTAGAAGAAATCACAGAGATAGGCTACACATTATGCCCATTATTACTCCTGCTTACCCTTGCATGAATTCTAGCTACAATGTATCTTCTAGTACTCTGCGTATTATGACTGACGAGTTCCAGAGGGGACACAAAATTTGCGAGGCAATGGAGTTAAATAAGGCTGACTGGAATAATCTTTTTGAACAGTACCCTTTCTTTGATGCATATAAGAATTATCTACAAATTGAAATCAGCGCAGAAAATGATGATGACCTACGGAATTGGAAAGGCTGGGTAGAGTCTCGGCTACGCCAGCTTACGCTGAAGATTGAGAGGGACACTTTCGGAATGCTTCAATGTCATCCACATCCTGGTGATTTTTCTGACAAATCCAAGCGATGCCATTGCTGTTACTTCATGGGCCTGCAACGCAATCAAGGGGTTCCTGTACATGAAGGTGGAGAATTTGATATAAGGGCAACTGTTGCAGAATTCAAGGACTCTGTCGGTATGTACAATTTGTGGAAGCCTGGAATGGTGATTTATGTGTCTCATATAAGGCGCAGAAACATTCCTGCCTTTGTATTTCCGGGTGGACTCCGGCCTTCACATTCAGTATCAAACAAGAGGGTCAGTAATTCAATAAAGGCAGAGAAATCCTCTGAAAGCAATGTAGAAGTTGATGCAGTGGAACAAGGAAGTAAGAGGAGACGGGTTGATGATGATGAGAGCGTTACAAATATTCAATCTTTGCCTTCCACTGGTACTGCTTCTAATGGTAGAATAGTTGAGGATTCTGGAGATTGTTGTGTGTCATTTACAACACCCGGTGACAGTAATATTTCTACCACTATTACTACTACTTCCACTGGTATGTCAGTTAGGAATGTGGTTGATGCACTAATATTCCCAGACGGAGCCGTAAAGACGGAACAAGTTGAATATGTTTCGGAGGTAGCTTCATTAATTGAACATAGTGGACCTACAGAAAACGTTTTTCCCGCTAGCAGAACTTCATCTTCAGACACTGCTTTGTTCTGCTATAAAGAGGCAGAGCAATGTGCAGCTGATTGTATTTCTGGACCATCTATTAGTTGCGAAGTTTCTTCAGAACATAATGAGCTTGAAGATGCAAGTGGGTCGATACAAGACAGAGACTTTGGGAGCAACACTATGGAAGGAAGTTTAGTGGAGTCCTCCTCGACAGTGAAGCAGATAGCTGTATTAGCAACACATGGAGCTAGCTCGTCATCACCTATTGGACGTTTTCAAAATGGGGGATTAGAAGAACTTGAGCCTGCTGGTCTGACATGGTCATTCTGCAACCCTGCTCCTAATCCAGCTACCACCCAGAAGAAGCCGCTTATCCGGTTGAACTTGACTTCTATGGTTAAAGCTACTGGCGAAGGCACCTAAATTTCTCCATCTGCAGGCGAAGGAATTAGCTTCCAGAAATGCTGATGCCTTTTATTTTTATGTACTTCCCTCGTGCAAATAGCTAGTGGCACAGGGAATAAAATTTGTGGAATAGTTGTTGTATAAAACTTACAAAAGAATAACAAGAGTAAAGAATTAATAATAATGAAGTTTCTATTGATGGGTTTAAATTTTATTTTGCATTTCTTTTCTTTGTTTTGATAATAACCAACTACAACTAGTACAGGATTCCACAACACCTAGTAATATAACACAAGAAAACGTACCAGACTCATCATACGATTTACTCGCTATCCCAATTTTCATCTGTAATCCAACCACCATGGTCACTTTCCCAATTTTCATCCGCACTCCAATCTAAGAGAGAAGTGCTGATAATAGGAGGAGAGAGGATAACCAACCGAGAAATTGATTTGGACTTAGCATAGCTAGCTAGAGTGTGAGCAACCAAGTTGGCACTTTCCTTGATGAATCTGAACTCGATGGAAGGAATGCTGCTCGCTAGCTCTCTGATCCTCAGAATATCGGGTCTAATGCGCCCAGGCACAAGGTGACCAGCAATATTTAAAATTTCACTGATATTCTGAGCATCACCCTCAATAACAACATTATCCAGCTCATTCTTGACAGCAAATTCAAGTCCATCAAGATAAGCTCTGGCTTCAGCTTCGACAGGGCTATACACCCAAAAATAATCAGTGAAACACCCTCTGAACTCAGCCAAATGATCTCTGGAAATGATTCCATAAGCAGACGTCTCGTTCAAGGAGAAAGCAACACCCACATTTATTTTTGTAACACTTTCACCAGGTGGCTTCCAATGCTCCTCCCGACTACGAGTGATGTTGATTTTGTAGTTACAATCTGACACATTCAAATAACTATCCAACTGATTTGCTCGCTGTACATCCAAATGCGTATCCTGCCACGGCCTCCAGACTTCAGTCCCTAGACCCTTGTTTGGTTGCTGCACAACATTCAAATGCGTATCCAACCTATTTGGATGTTCCTGCAGCACATCCAAACCTTTACTACTGCTAGCAATATCCACAGTCAGAGGCAATTCATTTTCCACTAGCTTTTGCAGACTTGATAGCTTCTGCACTAGATGAGAACCTACAAATACTGTCTGCTCTTGTTCTTGGGCTTCCTTCAGATTTGCCAACTCCAACTTCACTTCATTCATGAAATCAGTCCTCTCATTCCTTCCAAGCATAATTTCTTCATTCACTTTTTGTTCTAGTGCATTGACTCGATTACTTAGTCCCTCCAACTTATTGTTCATCAGAAGAACAGAATCAATGAACTTCTCCAGAAGCGTATTCAATTCAGTACTCTTCTCAGCCAACCTTGGCATACTAGCACTGTTACCACTACCATCATCAGACGAAATGCAAATCCTCCTCTTCATTTTACCTGCTACACTCCTTCTATATGGTCACTTAAACTGCAAATGTCAGTTTCATCAAAAAACAAGAAATTCCATCGAAGTTTTCTGCAAATCATCAAATTTGTTCCAAATACAAAGATCACCAATTCATAGAAATTCCGATCAAAACCATCAGATTACATCGAATTCTCCATGAATTTCAAAAATCAAAATTTCTCAATTTTGTCAATTTCTTCAAACTCAGCAAATAAGAACTCACATTGAGCAAATTAGAACCATTTTCACTTCAGTTTAATATAGTTACGACAAACCCGTGTTCCAAACTGAAGATTGTTAGATCTAATTGGATTAATTGCAGTAGCAGAGATTAAAAACAAAAAAATTCAGTTACCATTACCGATTTACTTGAGCTCCGTCACTGACTCAGTGAGTAGACCGAGTTACCCCTTTCTCGCATTAGATTTCTATGGGGAAGAAGAGTCGGAAAAGGAAGAGAGAAAGTGGACCAAGAAGGAAACATAAAGTTTAGGTTTCACTTCTTTTTCCTGTTTTTTTATATGGGATTGTATATTACCATATTACCCTCTCTTTATATGCAATACACATCTGAGCAGAACTTTAAACAAGCTGTGGCCAAAAGTTTCATCAAACTTCTACCCACCGGATTTTTCATTTTCTTATTTATGATGTTTGCTGCATCACGTAAGTATAGTTACACTCGCACCTCCCAAAAAATTTGTCCCTGCTTTGTGGTGTAAAGACTCCCACTATTATTAGAATTGTGGAACTATGATATTAGGCATACATAAAACTTTCCGGGCATACAAAATGATAGTCCCATCTTGGGTGACCTTATAAGGGGTAACCTATGGGTAGCTCAATTACCCATATACCCTTAATACAAAAATCTAAAATCAGTTTTCTAAAAATCAAAATCGGCTTCCCTTAACATCTCTTCTTCTTCCTCCTCTAGTCGAACTCTTCCCTCCCCGAAAAAAAAAATTCATCGCCGTGATTAATTGTCGATTCGTAAAAATTTGATTGTCGATTAAAGTGAACTACATAATGACTCGTACAAAGAAAAGCGGGGACTAGGCAAACCAAATCGTCTTCTAATCCATCAATTGAAGAAGAAGAACCAATTGAAGATGAAGGTGTAGAAACTGAAAATCAACCACCAATTGAACCAGAATTGAACCAACTGCATCTCCAACTCCGAAACGAGGATAAGAAAGTAAGTTTTACAAACCCAATCTCCTATTTCTTTGTTTTTCATCGATTAAATGACGATTACAGTGTTGGGTTCGGCTCAAAATTAAGTTGCATTTTTAGCCGAACTGTTCTTCACAAAAGCTTCCTGTAAGTGTATATGAACAGTTACACAAATTTCATGAAATTTCAAGCCGAACCTAGTCACAGAAAGAGATGCACAGGGGTTCGGCGTATTCGATAATCATAATATGTGCCGAACCTAGCACATTTAGGAGGTTCGGCTATTACGATATTCACAATATGTGCCGAACCAATACAAAATTATTAACCCAGAAATGTACATGATCGGGTTCGAAACATATTCTACTTATTCAAATAGCCAAGAACAATGTGTTTCCAACGAGTTCGAGGCGCTTACAATTTCTAAATATAAGCCGAACCAGAAACATTTTTTTTTCCGAGACGGTTCGAGTGTAGGGTTCGGCTTGTTAGGACAATTCTAACCAAGCCGAACTACGTCTACAAGGTAGGTTCGGCTCTTAATCAACACTTTCGATTAAGCCAACTGTTCATCCGATTCCTTAGAACCTTAGTGAAAAAACACGGACTTTTGATGATTTTAACCTACAAAAGTGAGATTAAACATAAGGTCGAACCCCATGAATGCACCTAAATGACTACAATTCAAGGGTAACTAAATAATCTACACAAAATTTTTTCTCACTTTCCCCTTCTCCTTCTAAAAAAACCTAATTTTTTTTTTCTTACTTAATTTTTTTAATTAATCCTAAAACTAATCACTAATCATTAATCACTAATCAGAATTATTTTAACTAATCATTAGTATTAACACTAATCGTAAAAGGCGGTTTGCCATTACCAAAAATATTTGGTTAAGGGGCTTCTGATTTTGCTATTTACACTCCTTTTTTGTCTTTACTTGGTATGCCCAAAAAGATTTCAGTATGCCTAAAATCATAGTTCGAATTGTGAGGTCATGTGTAATAGCTAGGACGGGTAGAAACTAAACTGAAATTCACCCCTCAACAGCAGCAAAAATACTTGTGACTTAACAGCCTCCAAGAACCTAATGTAGATGTTATTTCAGATCCC
This sequence comes from Papaver armeniacum, assembly GCA_023531295.1. Classification (NCBI taxonomy): domain Eukaryota; kingdom Viridiplantae; phylum Streptophyta; class Magnoliopsida; order Ranunculales; family Papaveraceae; genus Papaver; species Papaver armeniacum. The sequence goes on along the minus strand of JAJJWW010006428.1, from coordinate 391,128 downwards.
AGACTAATGCCAAAATGTGTGAACCGATCCATAAGAGCAGCAAAGGCATTTCCACTTGATGGACTCGTACAAAGAATTGTGGTTCCTGCTTAAAAAAAAAAAAAAAAAAAAAAAAAAAAAAAAAAAAAAAAAAAAATGGTGGTTCCAACAAATTCCTACCAATCTGGCGGCTTTTGTTGGATAACAACATTTAATCAAAACCCATCCAAATTTGAAAACAAGCTGGGCTCCAACCCCTTTTTGTACTACCACACTTAGCCTATGGAAAAGAAAATCCCCAATACGCACATTAGCATCATAGCTGGCCATATAGTTGCGAAGACGTTTAATGAAATTAATCGTTTCACACCCAAGCTCACCGAGAGTAGTAAAAGCCAAAGCCTCAAACCCATAGCCTTGTGAATTGCATTTCTCCAAATACTTGGAGTTCTTACGAATGACAGCATCCTTGAGAGCTTGCCCGACTCGAAGTACGGCCTCTCCACAAAATGGCGAGACAATCGTCACATCCAAACAAACATCACGACCATTATCCCAATTGTGAACCAGAATGTCTTCCGGTCTCAAAAGAAATAGAAATTTGAAAAGAAATATATTTTTCATTATATAAAATTTGAAAAGAAATAGAAAAAGCAATTACCACTTTTTTTTTTTGAAGCATACAATTACCATTAAAACAAAAAATATAAATAATGATACTTACATGTAAGACTAAACCCATTGCGAAAAGTGATACTTTCACATTCCGTTTCAGGTAAAGTGATTTTCGGGAAAAGTGATAATTTCGCTTTGTTTCGGGAAAAGTGATACTTTCGCTCTGTTTCGGAACAAGGGTGAAAGTATTGCTTTTCCTGAAACATAGCGAAAGTATCACTTTTCCTGAAACAAAATGTGAAAGTATCACTTGTTTTGAAACAAGGTGAAAGTATCACTTTTTATGAAACGGAGCGAAAGTATCACTTTTCTACAACGGGGCAAAAATATCACTTTTCTGAAACAAGGTGAAAGTATCACTTTTTCTAAAACGAAGCGAAAATATCACATTTTTGAAATAGGACGAAAATAGTCGCAGATAAATAACCATCTTCAGATTCTTCTTCGGTCGGCCCTCCCAACGTGGCAACAGTTGTACTAGTTAAATTAGTCATTACTAATAGAAAATTTTATAATTTATGATCTTTCTATAAATGTCTCAACCTGTTCAGTAACACATACAATGTACTTCATTCTTTTGGTAGGAAATTGATTGCAAAGATTTTTCCAATTTGTACATATTGCAACAACCCCAAAACAGAAAAAACAAAAGTTGTTGGAAACAAAGAAATTAGAGAGAAAAAATGGTTGAGGAAGATGCACCTATGTCTGGTCATGTTTTGGTTGTTCCATTTCCTGTTTCAGGCCATACAAACCCAATGATCCAATTCTCAAAACGTCTAGCATCAAAAAACCTCAAAATTACGCTATTCATCACTGAATCCACGAAATTCGAAGCAAAACCTCTCGTATTTGAATCATGTTACGATATGGAAAGATCAAATCCATCTATTTCCTCCGTAGGAGAGCCGAGGAGTGAAGTGCATCCTGCGGATATTTTCGAAGTAATTGGCTTAAAACACCTTCCTGGTATAATTGAGAAATATAGCAAATCTGAGTATCCGGTCAAGTGCTTGTTATTTGATTCTATCTGTCCATGGGTTCTAGATATATCCAAAAGGTTTGGTTTAATTGCTGCCGCATTTTATACTCAATCTTGTTCTGTTAATGCAATTTACTACAACATACAAAAAGGATCGATTTCTATTCCGGTAGAAGGACCAACGGTGTCGGCACCTTGTTTGCCATTACTTGCAACTCATGAAATACCATCTCATGTTTACGACATTGATTCAAGACCCACATCATTAAGTCTTTGTTTGAAGCAATTTTCGAATGTCGACGATATACAGTGGCACTTCTTTAACACATTTGACAAGTTGGAGAGTGAGGTACAAAACGTTTTCAACATTTTCTTTGTGGAAATGACTCATATTCCACAAATCAATTACATCTTATCTTTTGCATGCAGGTGATGAATTGGATGGCATTGCAATCGCCAACGAAAGTGATGGCTATTGGACCAACTATACCATCTATGTACCTTGACAACCGTATGGAGCGTGACCAAGATTATGATCTTCATCTCTATTCTCCCGATACGAATGCCTGCAACCATTGGTTAGCCACAAAAGAAGCCTCGTCGGTTGTTTATGTGTCATTTGGAAGTATGGCTTCACTTGATAAAGATCAAATGGAGGAAATAGCATGGGGACTTCGAAATTCTAACTACCATTTTCTTTGGGTAGTTAGATCTTCGGAGGAAGACAAACTTCCAAGCAAGTTCATCGAGGAGACAACAGGAAAAGGATTAGTGGTTAGTTGGTGTCAACAAATGGTGGTTCTTGCACATGGAGCAGTAGGATGTTTTGTGACACATTGTGGGTGGAATTCTACACTTGAAGGAATGTGTCTTAGATCTAACAGGATGTAAGACAAATGACGAATGCAAAGTTCATCGAGGATGTTTGGAAGGTGGGAAAGAGAGTAAAAGTGGATGGGAAAGGATTGGCCAAGAGAGACAAATTGGAGGAATGTATAAAGGAAGTTATGGAGGGAGATAGAAGAGAAGAGATGAAGAGGAATGCTGTCATGTGGAAGAAGTTGGCCAAAGAGGCAGTTGATATAGGCGGAAGCTCTGATAAGAACATCGGGGAGTTTGTAGCCAAAATCAGGAGTGGAGGCAAGTAAGGACAAGTGTGTCTCGCTTGCCAACATTTAATCCTAAAATTTACCCGACTCAGGACTTATGATATTAAATTTTTAGTTTTTTACTTCTTTCACCTCTTAAATTTTCTTTTCTTTGAAAAAAGACAAAAACATTATTTCGGGGTGAAACCAGATATAATCAAGCTGCTCCACAGCCGCAAACCTGCTACTGAATACATTGAATGTGGTGTTTCTGACTCAATGGTACAATGGACGTGTATTATCTATTGGTGGTGATTCGTTGAGTAGAATATATATTATCAATACCACAAGGTCAACAAATAAACTTTCCAAGTACTACAGTTAGATCTGAAAGCCGAAAGACAACAAAAAGTGCTTCATTCAATAATTTGAAAAGACAGAAAAAAATAAATAATAATAATAAAAGCATCCACTTGACACCTAAAAATGGTCAATGAGGCCTAATTATCTGAATCAACTCAGTATAACTACAATCGCATAGCGCCTCAAATACTAATTAAGTACGTCCCTTAGCATTTGCAGATACTAATTAAGCAGTGAGATAGTAATAGAGATGGATGCCAAGGCATCATGGAAAAGCCATGTTTTGGTTCTTCCCTTTCCTGTCCAAAGCCATATAAATCCAATGATTCAATTCTCCAAGTGTTTAGCATCAAAAGGTCTTAAAGTCACACTAGCTACAACCTTCTTGCTCACCACATCCATGCACGCCGAAGTCAGTCCTGTTAGAATTGAGTCGTTATGCGAATATATCGATCAAGGTATTGCAGGAGAAACCGAAAGCCATGGTGATCGGATGAAACGGTACAAACAAGTTGGAGCAGAAGACTTGCAAAAGTTAATTGAGAAACAAAGTAGATTGGGATATCCAGTTAAGTGTCTGTTATATGATTCTGTTATTCCATGGGCGTCAAATGTAGCGAAAGAAGTCGGATTAATTGGAGCTGCATTTTATACTCAATCATGTTCTGTTAATGCAATCTATTACACTATATACAAAGGATTGATTCCTACTCCAGTCCAAGACCCAATAACGGCCGTACCCGGACTGCCACTAATTGAAGCTGAAGATCTGCCATCTTTTGTTTACAAGATTGATTCGTACCCGCATATACTCGGTATGGTTTTGAATCAATTTGCGAATATGGATGATGCTGATTGGCATTTTCTCAACACTTTTGACAAATTGGAGGATGAGGTATGGTGTTGATCTTGTTCTTATTTTCTTGAGGTTATGTAGTACCGTCGGAACTCAGTCTGCAGATTGTTTGCAGGTAGTGAATTGGCTGGCAAAACAATCACCGACGAGAGTACTGGCTATCGGCCCATCGATACCATCTATGTACCTAGATAATAGTATGGAAGGTAACAACAGTTATGGACTTGATCTCTTTCCACTGGACTCCGACGATTACATGAAGTGGCTTGACACGAAAGAAGTATCGTCAGTTGTTTACATTTCATTCGGAAGTTTGGCTTCACTGAGTGAAGATCAAATGGAAGAAATATGTTGGGCACTGAAGAGTTGCAACTACAAATTCTTATGGGTGGTCAGGGAACTGGAGGATGAAAAGCTCCCTGCGAAATTCGTGGAGGAGACTTTGGGAATGGGTTTGGTGGTTAAATGGTGTCGACAATTGCAAGTGCTGGCACACAAATCTATCGGGTGTTTTGTTACACATGCCGGATGGAATTCTACATTAGAGGGATTGAATTCAGGTGTGCCAATGGTAGCAGTGCCACAATCCGCGGATCAACCAACAAATGCCAAGTTCATCGAGGATGTGTGGAGAGTGGGAGTCAGAGCCAAAGGAAACGAGATTAATGGTATTGTTGTGAGACAGATATTGGAGAACTGTATAAGAGAAGTCATGGAAGGAGATCGAAAGGAAGAAATGAAAAGAAATGCTGTGAAATGGAAGGAGTTGGCTAAAGCTATGTTGTAAAAGGCGAGCCCCTGGAGCGCCTAGGCGCCAAAGGCCCACTAAGCGCAAGGTCAGCGCCCGAGGAACCAGATTTTAGACTACTTCCTACACTAGCGCTTTAGGCGAGCGATTATAGCGCTTTAGGCGCCTCATGGAAGGCTTAGGCGCTAGACTAAGCTCCAAAGGCGCCATTCTTCATCAGCATCTCTGCCTCCGTCCTTCTTCATCATCTCTGCCACCATTCTTCTTCATCATCTCGCCAATATCAAAATACGGAAACTTTATATATAGAGTAATATCAATATTAATGACAAATCAATTAACATCGGTAATGAATGATAAAAATATGGAAACAAATAGTTATCAAGTTGGAATAACGTGATTAATGATCAAGTTTTAATGAAAGAACGTGATTGGTGTAGTTTTAAGGGAAGCTGGTGAGCTTCCCAAAATATACTGTAGTATTTTCTTTCTTTGGCAGAAAGTCCCGGCTTATTCTCATTCCTTTTTCTTCTCACGTGGTTTCCTGTTTCTATACAAACTGTCCAACTATTCCTCCACCAGCAAATCCTGGACTGGTACCGCGTATATCTTCCGTATTGAGTCAAACAGGACCGAGATTCTTCCATGTTTCCGTGAATCTTCTTCTTCCCATTTTTAGTCGAGAACTACTTTAAATCTCCTACTTTTTCGAATCTGGAAGACGTAAATTCCCTGTTTTATCTCCACTAACCAATCCATAGTCAATCCCATGAAAACCTCCAACTAAATCTCGTCCAAAATCTTGATAGAAAACATGCAGACGAACAAACATTTTCCCCTCCATATTTTAGTTTTAATAAGGTCGGGTGTGATGATAATGGTAGTGGATTCTCTTAGGACCGTGTTCTTTTCGTTATTTAACAAATCAGTGGTATAAAAATTTCAAAGAGCATATATATTGTATTAGTGATCGCCTAGGGAGCCTTAGGCGCGCCTAGGCGTCTAGGCGCTAGGCCACGGGATTGGCGCCTCGCCTGGCCTAGCGCCTAATACAACATAGGGCTAAAGAGGCGGTAGATGAAAAGTGAATCTCTAATAACAACATTGTAGAGTTTGTAACTAGTATGCTTTGTATCCCATAAAAATGAATATTTATTGTAAGATTAATTCATCTTCTAACATAGTGATAAAAGTTATTGGACGGTGATACCAACTACTTAAGTTCAAATTCTCGTTGCCACAAAATTCTTTACCGATCAAACAAAAGAAAAAGTGTCAACTCATTACACGCTTCAGCTGAGATTAGGGGTGAGTATGGGCTGGTATGGATAGATTTTCACCTCCTCCGCGTGGAAAGAGACCCAAACAGACAAACTGTATAACAAAGAATCGTTTTTTGGGGACCATGGTTTTTTTCGGGGGACCATGGTTTTTTTGGGGGAAAAGTTCGGTTAGTTGCAAAAAACCTTACCTAACCGAACATAAGTTCGGTTAGTTGCAAAAAACATTTCCCAACCGAACATAAGTTCGTTTAGTTGCAAAATTTCCCAACCATAAGTTCGGTTAGTTGCAAAAAAGAATTACCAACTGAACTGGTAAGTTCGGTTAGTTGCAAAAAATATTTCCCAACCGAACTGACCGCAAAAAACATTTCCCAACAAATAGTTCGGTTTAGTTGCAAAAAACATTTTCCAACCGAACAATAGTTCGGTTACGTCGCAAAAAATATTTCTCAACCGAACCTAAGTTCGGTTACGTCGCAAAAAATATTTCCTAACCAAACACATTAGTCCCAAAAAAACCATGGTCCCCAAAAAAAACCATGGTCCCCAAAAAACGATTCCTATTCATAACAAAGTCATTCTTGGGCTTCTATCTTGGACTTGGACCTTGGATGCACAGGCTTTAACATAGGCCCAAGGGATGGCAACACATGCCAAAGAGCCGACTATAAAGAACTTGGCTAATCCACCGAGTCCATGATCTCCATTCATGAATACGCTATTCCATTGATTTACTAGTTTTCTTAGTTCGAGACTTTCTTAAATCTGTTTAATTTAATTTGTTTTGTTTTCTTTATCTGTGTTATGTTTAGTTCCAAAATGTTTTGCTAACTAATCTATAATATCCCAAAAATGTGTTTACAGGTTGTTATCTCCCTAATGGCGTTTGCCTTGTTTACTGTTGTGATTACAGCGTTTTCTTTGCGTGCTAAGATGCTTTTTGAAGACAAAGTGTGTCCATTGATTCATCATCATGAGAAGGTTCAACTCAGTACCTAACGATCCATTGTCTATCATCAGAAATTCCAAAAGTTAAAGGGCGCAAATTTAGGAAATTCAAATTTCAAAACAGTCGTAAGAATTTTGGAAATAGTTTCCTTATATTACTCTTCAGTTTAATGACCACATATATTGTTTCTTTTAGTGGTTTATCCTACCATAACAACTTTTTATTTTCTCACCATAATATTTGGATTGAAAAACTTGTTTATAGAGAAGAAAACCCTAAGCCCTATAAACCTTTCTCTTATACTAGCCAAACTCACAGTGAACCAGAAATCTCAACAAACCATTCAACACATAAAACCAACATGGCAGCTGAGAAGATTGATCAAGTTTCTAATTTGGCAGGAAGATTCAAGCAAGCTGCTCATGGTCTTGATAATGAAGATGAAGCAGAAACTCATTTATCTGAAGATGTAGCACTACCAGTAGTCGAAGGAAAATGGGATCAATGTCTTATTGGCATGATTATTATGGAAGTAAAAATGGGTTATAAAGACGTGGAGAAACATGTATAGTTTATAGTGGAAAATGTGGCTTTCCTGACCCACATCCTCGACCCTCACTAACGGTCAATTGATAATTGACCAATAAAGACCGTCTCTGATATAGTAAATTTCCGGAGCATATCCCAGAGGCTTAAAAACGGTCGTTCAATTAATATTTCAATTGACACCATGTTCTGATTCATTAACCCACACCGAGATGGATCCACCTAGTTGATTCAGTGGTACTTTTCTAAGGAGGGAAGTTTCACTCGGTTCGTGCCACTTCCTACCTCGTTATTACCGATGCTATTTATCTCCTTCACATCTACCCTCTCTCTCCATTAGTTCATTTGCAGAGAAAAAAACCAGACACCAAAATTTCTCCTCCTCTCTCAGATTTCCATCATTAAAACTAATTAGGCCATTATATCACAAAATCTTACTAAGATTAACCTGTTACAGCTTTCAATTGTGCAGCAGTTAGGTTTGACTCTCAAAATCATTAGGTACTGGTAAAGTTAGGGTTTTTGATTGAAGTTTTCTTTTCCTTTTTTTTTTTCTTTTACTGGTCGATTTTCTTCATGGGGTATAACAATAACTGTTTTATTGGTGGATTTCGGGTAAATCTCAATAGCGATCTAGTTGTAATTCTTCAACGGGTACAGTTAGGGTTTTGGATCGAAGTTTTCTTTTTCTTTTACCGGTCGATTTTGGTCATGGGGTTTAATAATTATTGTTTTGTTGGTTGATTTCAGGTACATCTAAATAGCTTTGCAGTTCAGATTCTCATCAGGTATAGCAGATTTTATCGATTTGGGTGATAATAGTTGATCATGTATTAGGGTTAGTTAAATTATATTGTTGATTGGGTATGTGTATCAATTTTTAGATTTTGTGTTGTTGAAAAGAATCATGTTTTATGGCTGTTACCCATAGATTTATCTTTGTTCTTCCTTTTGGTTTGCAGTTGGTTCCTTATGTTTTATGTGATGGGTTAATAGGTTATTCAAGTTTGAGCATATGTTATCCCTCTTCCTTATGTTCACTATTTGATGACTTGTGAAGGGTGCAACACTAATAGTTCAAGTTTTATGTCATATATTCAAGGCATGACCTCAGTGTATATATGACCAGCTAATTGGGAGAACATGCTTTTAGTTGTAGTGAATTAATGCAGACAATGTAATCTCTGGTTTTGATGAAATGGTTTGTTATGCTTAATGACACCATTGTTGTGCTTTATGGATGTCATGTGATTGTTGTTGCAACTTAATGTTTGCACTTAGATAGGTTTTACAGTTTATTGCTTAAAGTTCTCTTTCTTTGTGATGGTTCTCTTCAACTTTTACTTATTTGAGTAATAACTTTGTTTGAAGTGAGTTTGTTAATATTTCAATATGTGATTTTGTTGTAAAAAAATATGGCAACACCTTGTGCTGGAGGTAGCAGCCGATTTCGGTCTGGAAGTACTAGGTCTGCTAGTACTAGATCACCAAGTACTACTCCTAGCTCAAATGAAGCTAACTGGCCAAGGGGTTTGCTCAATTCACAAGGCTCTCCGTCAACTGATGGTGCAAACCCATCTGGAAGTACAAGTGTAGGGAGTCGACAAGTGTCTTCATCAGATGGTGAACATTCTCCAAGCCAAAGTACTGGGAATCAACCTGAGGAACATGGATGGCATGAGTCATTTCATCAGGCAGATAATGATCCAGGTAATACCGAGGAAAGCATGAACAACGGTATATTATATAACTTTGTTTTTCAGATTAATTTATATGATTAATTGACATCTAATTTGTTTTGTTTTGTTTTGTTTTATGTAGGTGACCAACTTCCAGAAATTCCTTTCAATTCCTTGGGACAACCAGTAGAAGATATTTTTAAGCCATATGCTTCCAGAATTGGGGTGATATGCAGGAATGTTGTTTCACCACATTATGAGGATTGGAGGATCGTCCCTGTGGAATTTAAGGAAGAAATTTAGATGACCCTTAACAATGAGTACAAGATACCTAAAATCATCAAGGGCAAGGTTTTAAGAATGGCAAATAAATCATGGAAGAACAGAAAGAAAAAACTAAGACTGTGGTGTGATAAGTTTGATACTATTGCTGCGCAAAAGCACAATAGACCAGCAGGTGTGGGGAAAGAGAATTGGGAACGCTTTGTTTATTTGTATGCTTCAGACAAGGACAAGAAACTAAGGCACATAGGGAGGGAATCAAGGAAGGAACTGAAAGCTCTCCACACTACTGGAAGGGATAGCATTGCTCGTCGTCGGCATTTGATGGAGCAACAAAGTCCAACTGGTAGTGTATCATCTGTGGTATACTTGGCAACACATGTTTACCAAGAAATCCCTCAGGAACATCTTGAGTTAATGGACCCAAATTGCTATGAAATAAAATACAAAGAATATGTTGTAAGTTGTTTCTTGGTTTTTAATCGACTTGCATACATTTATCTTTTAGTTTTCTTGGTACTTTGTTTTCCACTTACATATAATCTGATGTCCTTTGCAGGCAATGATAAGAGAGTTGAACGAAACTGAGCAGTATAGAAATGAAACTAATTCGGACAAAGATGTTGTCGCCACGGTGGGTGAACTTGAATTTTTATTGCAGTTTGCAAAAAAGAAACTTGTCAATTGCTAGCTAAATATTTTGTTTACTTCTTTGTAGGTGCTTGGAACTGATCGTAGGGGATTTGTTCGAGGAATGGGAGGTGGGGTATCAAATATTGAAGTGCATGCTTCTGCCATTCCTAGGGAGGAGTTACGTCAATAGGTGCTGAAGACTAGAGCCGTGGAAGAACGTGTTCGTGCTCTTGAGGTCCCTGTTGAGACACTAATGGCTGGTTTAAGCTGCAATACTAACACCAGCAATCTATAACTAGTTAGTGATTAATTGCATGAGTTTCTTTTTAGATTGAATGAATGTTTGTTCCAATTGACAGTGAATTAGAAACAATGAAAAGAAAATCTTATATGTTAGAATAGTTGAATCATGATTGAGTGTTTAACCTTTGATTTTGTATGACCTTTCTTAGCGAGCAGTTGAAAAATTTATTATGTTTGCATTGTTTTTCTTTTGTGCACCAGTATTTATTACTGTTGTATTGGATGTGGTTATGATCTGCAGGGAATGAAAGTTGGTGGTTGTCAACCTAATATTCAAAGAGTAATTTTGAGAAATATGCGAAAGATATGTGTTGCCTTGGGCCTTATGGACATGACTATGCCTCTAATAAATGATGAATGTCGTTTGGTCCAGATTGAAGAAGTTTGTCTAGAATCTGAGGGTTTTTTTGATGGGGATGGAACTTTTATGGACCTTAACATAGGCGAGAAGATTTTATGGCCGCAACACTATGTTTTTCCAATTGCCGGTGATGGTTTTTAATGAAGTTGGAGTTCAAGTTTGCAGTGGAGGTTCTGACTTTTTGGGGACTTTTTTTTGGGTATACATGGATGGGATATACATGTTGGATATATATTTACGTACTGTCCTGGTTTTTCTTTTTGGGTATACATGCATGGTTGGGATATACATGTCGGATATATATTTACGTACGTACGGGGTTTATATATGTAACTTTTTGGGGAAGCTTAATTTTCAGATGTAAGTATTTTAGGGTTGGGAAGCTTAACTTTCAGATGTTAGTATTTTGGGGTTTAGTCGAACTTGCAAGTTTGTATGGTTTTGAGTCTTATCTCTATTTTCATAAAGAAGAAGAGGCTCAAAACATGTAAAGAAGTGTCTTGCAACTACTATATGGATATGTAGCTTCAGCATGTTTTGGAGACATACTTTTATCTAATGAAATATATTTAGTAGCTTATATTTATTAGCTTTCGGATTTTTCGAGCATTTCAGTTTCAATATTGTTACTAACTTGTAACTTGTATTTTATAGGAACTTCAAATTTCAATCTCTGCAAGACCTATTTTGCATCTATTTATCTAGTCTTTTGATAATTATCATGTTGCATAGAAACTTCAATTCATTAGTAATTGAGAATCAGGAAATAAAGCTAGAAATTGGTACTTTTCATCACCATAATCTTTTACATTCAAATTTGAACTTCATCAAAAACTATTAGCAAGATATGAACACTAAAGTTTACCATAATCTTTTATATTCAAGAGAATATTACATCATTCATAAGCATATAAGAACTTCTCTTATCAATCTGTCTCTTTTACATTCCTCTGGGGAAAAATCTTCCCATATTAAAAACTTCTCTGGGAAAAAATCAACTGGGAAAAAAATCAAAAAAGAAATCTGACTCGTTTTAGAGGCGATTTAGCCCATTCAGCTGAGTCAGTTATCAATCTGACTCTTTTGACACCATGAGTTTCTTATCCATCCGAGAACAAAAAAGAAAGAGAAAAAGGAAATAAGCTCTCTCCTCTCGTAATAAACTTATTCTCTCTCGATATCTACTTCTGAAAAACACTCTCATCGCAGGCAAATATAATCGACGCTGTACTAGGTAAACTTGATGAGGCTTTTAATTCTCGAAGTTTCTGGTTAGGATTTTGATTCTCGATTTGTACCTGGCTGACCTAATTAGTTAAACTGTTGTAGGATGTACGAAGAAGGCTCAACAACTCTACTTTAATTTCAGAACTCAAATCTCTAGCTCACCAATTTATTAGGGTAAGTACCTCTTTCTGAATTAAAATTTATTAAGGTTTAGCCCAATTGATTTCATTTTCAGTTGGAAGATTGGTTATTACATGAATAATGTATATTGAATTTTGGGGTTTTGTTTAATTAGGTCAAAATAAGTAGGTGTATTTGTAATCAATGAGTGATGTACAATTTCATTAATCTGTTTTCATACTTTTCTATGTGGATTTGACTTTAAGTGTCCATCTCTTGAGCCCATCCTTTCTTAAGTAGAGTAACGTGTATATATATGTAAACAATTGTATATTAGGTGCACTTAAGAATTACGTGCTTGAACTGGTTGTAAACTTGGTTGCATCGAGATTGAAAAATCAGCTTTGATTTGGTGTCTTGAGTCTTTATGTGAAGTATACAGGACATATTTGTTTACATCGCTTTGGACTGTTAAGTTGTTAAGCATTAGTCCATTAAGTTGGTTCTCATATATATATGTAATTCCTTTGTTTTGAAGATGTCTCAAAATATTATAACTACTCCAAATAAAGAATGGATGACTACACGCAAGGGTTCACCTCAATGGATTGCAGGTGTTAAATCTTTCATCCAATTTGCAACAAAGAGTCTTGGTGAAGGTATCAAAGAATTTCGATGTCCTTGCGTTAAGTGTAAGAATTACAACAGTTTACCAAAATGTATAGATGATGTACATGGGGATATTCTTGATTATGGGTTCAACAGCCAATACCGAACATGGATCCATCATGGAGAGCGACCTCGTGTGAATAATATTCAAGCAAGTACTTTACCTGCCAATAATGTACTTTATTGTGTGAATGCAGGTTAAGTAATTAGTAGTTTGGTGTTGGAAGCAGCAGTGGATGCTGCAGCAGAGTTCTTGAATAAGGCAGTAAAGCTGGTCATGGTGGCAGGCCAAAATTAAGGGTTGCCAAGGATGGGAAGTTGAAGCCTAATTTGGATCGATTCAATGTAACTTCGTCTGTTTTTTCTACTGCATGTATGGTTACTTATCTTGGTTGTACACTGGTATTGAGACGAAACTAATGGATGTCATGTTTGATGTTTCTTTGTAAAACCCACCTGATTGGCAGGAAATATTGACATACTTTAGAGGGTCTGAGCTTCAAAACTATTTCACCCATATCTTGGAAGATAACTTGAAGGTGATTTTTTGCTATGGGCAACATAAAGTTCAGAACTTGCGTTTTTAATATAATGAGCATACATAGTGTCTTTTCATATCGTGATAATTATCTGGGAGAACTCTGTATTTGTAAAGAAAAAGAGTTCATAGAGTATATCAAGCAGTATAAAATACATAAGAGCAAATTTTGATTTCCTGAAAACTTTGATAGTTGGGGTTAGTTCATGAACTTGTATTTTCATTCTACAAGATTTTTTAGTGAATGTCTCGTACTTATAGAAACAAGAGTAGTTTTAGGTGATGCGGAGTGGATGACTGCTGAGAGTCTGAATTTTAAGGCAGCCCAAGAAATTTTAAGTATAAGGAATCACAAAAATGATGTATGGAAGCTAGACCTGCAAGGTTTGCATGCATCTGAAGCTGTTGACGTCTTGAAAGAGCGTCTTTGGAGGATTGAGACTCAGTTCCCACTTACTGTGCATCCCAATAAAGTTGTCAAACCAATTGATTCCAGTAGTTACCTTAGCGTGGCTGGACAGATAGAAAAACAGGAGGGAATTGCATCACAGAGACCAGGGGTTTTACAAGTTATTACAGGTATGCAGCTTTATTAGGGGTGATATTCGAGTAAAACATCTTACTTTAACTAAGATATTAACAACGATCCCATTTTTCACACTGTTTTGCCACTATTTACTTAGTAGATATTTGAAAAATAATCACACATTTTATGAATGAACATCCAATCGCCACCCACTTGAGTGGAGTATCACTTTTACGAAGATCTCTCTTTCTACCCTGATGTGAGATTTTCTCCTTGCATTCATTAATTATATTGATGCATCTTGTCTATTTAGTTATGGATTGTAAATGATGTTGTTTTTTTATAATTGGTGCTGGTGATCTTTTTCAATTGCAAATGGTTGTTGTATTAGAACCATTATCAACTTAATACAATTTTGGTGTTGTTTAATAACGGCATCAGGTGGTATTGATTGTTAAATGTCAGGGGAAATTGAGCTCGTTGAAGGTGAACAGGGAAGAATGGATCGATTGCAGGTGGCTGTAGCTGCTGGCTGAGATGCAACAACGAGTGGATTTGGGTTGAAGTTGTTAACGTTTGTAGCCTTGAATTTTTGAGAGATTGATTAGGTGGTGGTCGTTTGGGTCCATCTGTGCCTAGAGATTCTTATGAGACACCAACAAGAAATGGAGATATGTGGTGGCTGGATTTTTGAGAGATTGCAAGCAACATTGGTTTTTGTTTGGATCTGTCAGTTAACATGAATGAAAGTGTTTCAGTCTGTAGTAACTGGTGGTGGGTGACTTAGACGTGGATGAACATTGGTGATGAAGTTCAATTCTGTGTCCAGGGATGAATATAAGATGCTATGGTCGGATCTTGGGAGGATTTGTCGGAGTTTGTACACCCCGTAATCACAAGATTTAGAAGGTTCAAGTCAAAGAAACTATTTGCAATCGGTGGCCAAGACAGTAAAAGATAGAAAGTGTTATTAGAATTCAATTTTGTTGCGGTTGTGTTGTAGCCTGGATGGAGAATGAATTGGCAGCAAAAATACTTGTGACTTAACAGCAAAAATACATGGGTTCTAGATATATCCAAAAGGTTTGGTTTAATTGCTGCCGCATTTTATTCTCAATCTTGTTCTGTTAATGCAATTTACTACAACATACAAAAAGGATCGATTTCTATTCCGGTAGAAGGACCAACGGTGTCGGCACCTTGTTTGCCATTACTTGCAACTCATGAAATACCATCTCATGTTTACGACATTGATTCAAGACCCACATCATTAAGTCTTTGTTTGAAGCAATTTTCGAATGTCGACGAAATACAGTGGCACTTCTTTAACACATTTGACAAGTTGGAGAGTGAGGTACAAAACATTTTATACATTTTCTTTGTGGAAATGACTCATATTCCACAAATCAATTACATCTTATCTGTCGGATTGAGGATAATTTCCCTTAGAGAATAATGTTCTCTAGGAAACAGTTTTATATCAAATCAATAATATCTCTGGAGAATACCAGAGTTAAGTTGGAGATAATTCTCCTTATTCTAAATAAGGTAAACAGGATAATATGCATTATATTACACCCCCTTAGTCTGAACGGAAGAGGAGCAAATGCTAAGACTAGACCGAAAGCGAACAAATAGGACGACAAGGTAGTCCCTTGGTGAAGATGTCGAGCATCTGGTTTTCGGAGGGGACGTGTAGAACTTGAATGTCACCAATACGAACGCGTTCACGTACAAAGTGTATATCAATTTCCACATGCTTGGTGCGCTGATGTTGAACAGGGTCTCCAAACATATAAATCACACTCACATTATCACAGTATACAATAGTAGCACGTCGTAGAGGAAGATGAAGCTCTAGAAGAAGGTTGTGAAGCCATGTAGTTTCAGCAACAACATTTTCTACCCTCCGGTATTCAGCTTTAGCACTGGATCGAGAAACTGTTGTCTGACGTTTGGATGACCAGGAGATGAGGTTGTCACCAAGAAAGACGCAGTAACCCGAAGTCGATCTACGAGAATCAGGACATCCCGCCCAGTCCGCATCAGAGTATGCCGTTAATCCAGAAGTAGCAGAGACCGGGATAAATAAACCGTGATGAATTGTGCCCTGAAGATAGTGAATGATTCGCTTAAGGGCCTGCATGTGAGGCTCTCGTGGGTCGTGCATGAATAAACATACTTGTTGAACTGCATATGAGATATCTGGCCGGGTGAAGGTGAGGTACTGTAAAGCTCCAGCCAGACTTCTGTATAGAGTGGGATCCTTAATCGCAGGACCAGAAGTAGCACTGAGCTTGGAGTTGGTGTCAACCGGAGTAGTCACTGGGTTACATTGTGTCATGGAGGCACGAGCAATGATGTCCTGAGCATATAATGACTGAGACAAATATAATCCCGAAGATGACCGAGTGACAGTAATACCCATAAAATGATGTAGTGGTCCAAGGTCAGACATGGCAAATTCCCATTTCATTAAATCAATGAAGCGATGTAGGAGAGTATTGTTAGATGCAGTCAAAACAATATCATCTACATATAGCAGTAAATATGCCATATCTGAGCCGGATTGATAAACAAAGAGTGATGGATCACACACACTACTATGAAAGCCACAATTAGTAATAAACTTGGAAAACCTCTGAAACCACGCCCAAGGAGCCTGCTTGAGACCATATAGGGATCTACGTAGTCGACATACGTAATCAGGGTGAGCAGAATCAACAAATTCCGGAGGCTGATGCATATAAACTGTCTCGGTCAGATCACCATGGAGAAAAGAATTCTTAACATCTAAAACCCACACAAACCTACCTTTTCATGATAATTATACATTAGTGCACCAATATGTGCACCCATGCGAAACATGCCTAAAATCGATCCTCCATAACCACACAAAACCTACTTTTACATAGAAAATACACTGGTGCACCAATGTGTAAACCCTTGAAAAACATGCATAAAACTGACCATTCATAACCACACAGAAGCATACTTCATGAGAATTCCACTGGTGCACCAATATGTACACCCTTGTAATACATGCAGCAAAACGATCATTCTAGACTTAGTAAGTCTAGGTGATTAAAACTATCCATTTAGTTATACAAATAAGTAAAGCAGTGTTTAACCATAAAGATGTGGTGGCACCTCCATTCTTTTTCATGCAAAACTTTGTCATTCCATTCTTGAGTAGGAGGTAATTGTTAACACATATCATGTGCACATACAAAAAAACTACATTAAATGCATCTCTTGGATTGGAGGTTGCAATTTCCCGTACCACCTAATGAATTATCTTAAAATTTGATGACATGCTAAGCACGACTACCTGATTAATCAAATATGTGACATAATCGTTTGCAGAGTATATATACTATGGGCTCGTATACCTTAATAGTGTATGAAATCATTTTTCATTTCCATGTATGCGTATTAGAAGTTATACGAGAAATATAAGAAAGACAGTGTTACGCAATACAAAAAGAGTACAAGAAAAGAAGTGTGAAAGTGGTTCACATCATACTCTTAACTTTTATGGAAGCCCACTTGAGTGGCAAACAAAGAAGTAGAACTGACTCGACTTGACAAAACTAGCAGTTTCTAATGTCCACAATGAAAGTTTCTGATGTCGAATACGGTTATATCAGTCTGTATGAAGATCATTCAATTACGTACACATTAAAAAATCGACGTGTACAATTATGTACACATTAAAAAATCAACGTGTACAATTATGTACACATACAGAATCGACATGTATACAACTAAGCCATTGTAAAAAATGATAAAAATAAGAATTATTATTATTAGGTATTAGGTAAGTAAGAAGTTAAATTGAACTAAATGCATCGTCTTACCTGAGCTAATCTCTCCTCCCTTCTGGCATGTTTTTTTCTCTTCTTGCGTTGTCCTTAAATAATACCTGATGCCTAGTGGTTTGAATGGGTACTCCAGAGGAAACTTAATCTTATTATGATGGAATCCACCTTTGGTAAATAAAAAAGAAAACTCAGGAACGACAGATGAGGGTAAAGCTCAAGAGTCATCCATATCAGATGAGCTAGTGACCAACAAGGATCCTTAAGTAGAGTTGAAATTTGATGTATGTTCTTATTAAACAGTGGGAAACATTTAACATACCTGCAATGGTGTGCCTTCACTTCCTTCCAGAGCATAATCTGAAGAGAAGAAAAAAGTCAAAAGTAGAAGTAATAAGCATAAAACAACAAGAACAGGAAGAAAAAAAAAGAAGAAAAGCAAATCCATACGGTCGGAAACTAGGAGCACATACACATGAAAAATGACAGTCAACTTCATACAAGGTGTACTGCTGCCAAATACACATGACATTTCTCAGGTTTACCTAGACTAACTAATTAGCTCAACTCCATATCCAAAATGGTGTACAACTATGTACACATGAGAATGGTGTACAACTATGTACATATCTACAAAAATCTAACATCCGCCCTACAAAACATGCCATATATTGTTGAGATATCACAATGGTGTACAACTCTGTACACACCTATAAACCTAGGGATCCATTCATCACCGAGCATACTAATGTACAAAAATGTACACATCTATAAAAAGCTAACAAAATCTAGCATTCATAATCCAAAATGAAGATTATAATTTGCTTTCTCCGTTCATCACCAAGTGAAATTGCGGTGTACAATAATGTGCACATCCTATATGAATGAACAAGTCATTTCCTCTCTTAAGTCATCACCATGAACAAGTGTACAATCAAGTACACCTTGTTGTGTCCTAACAACTTATTAGTCTTTTAGAATAGGAATGTCAATTTCTTGTTGAGAACATGAATATAACCGTGCAAGCAAAAGTGCTGAAGTTCCATTTCCATTTCCTCCTTCAAATGGATTTTTCTCAAACTTAAGAAGCATGGTTATAAGAAACCATTGTTTGTAATTGTAGTTTTCGTTCTATATTTGAGACCACATTTCATTTCAAAAATTCAAGTTCCATTTCTACGAGAACAATTATTATTTATACAAGTACAGTTTCCAAGAATTTCACCCGATGATGGAACCACAACCTCCTTAGTTCTAGCTCTGCAAGATAATGCAACTAATAGAAACTAAGAACCGAAAGAAATGAAGCAACTATTAACTAGTATTAGAGAATACAATCTCTAAAATTATAAAGTGGTGCACTTTTCTGAGCACCGATTATATTACAGTGCATCAATAAGGCCATCAAAAAACAAGTATCTTAGTGCGACTTCGGATCATAAAGCGTAAAATGGTACATAATCAATTAATGAGAATCAAAACCATGAAACTAAGCGAACTTTCCCAGTAGTGAAGTCACGAAACAATATCTCAAATACTGGATCCACATAATAATAATCATAGCTCACATAAGTCATTTACTTTATGCATCCAAAAAGTAGAATGGAGTTAAACTAACTTGCTGGTAAACAGACATATTGGTGCTCAGGTCTCAACTTAATCACTCTTCAACCACAGAAATTCAGTATAATTCATTTCTAATTAAAAGAACACAACATATATATTAGTTATGCAATTGAACCTTATGTATGTCTTCCACTAATTCACCTCCACCTACCTACCACGGATTTAACCACTTGAGTTTTCAATGATAAATAACTAAGCTAAACATAAAAAATTGAAATTGAAAATTAGAATTCCTTATACGTGATTTCCTAGTTTTCTCGACATGTTTTCAAACTGATATATTTGAAGTTTAAGATTTAATGAAAAAAATTGATCAGATCTGGGTAAAAAAACATATAACAAGATGCAAATAATTGAAAAGACTTACCTCCAATTATTATGTGACAAGGAGTGAATCAATCAACCTCAAATAATTTAAATGGAATCAATTGATTTCAAAAAATCTCTTGTACAACCCCAAATCGATGAAATTAAGGCTAAAACCAAACATTAAGGATACGAAAATTGTAGATACAGTTTGATGACTCAAGTTAAAAGAAATAAATCAAAATGAAAAATGAAACGAGATGAACAAGTTTCGTCATCTTCGACGGCAATGGATAGAGATTTTTTTCACCATCGGAAACGAAGAAATAAAAGCTAAACTGTGAAGAAATCATTTTGTGGGTATTTTTGTCATCAATTTTTTTTTGTTCTGGACTAAATCTTTTATGAAAGGACTGACTCGTTCCAAATTTGGTAAATTTGGACTTTCTAGTACTAGGCTTGAGACGGTAGGACTAGAGAGTATAAAGCCTAGTAACTCTGGGACTAATCGTTAATTCCTACATGCTCGAACCATTCAAAAACTGCCGCACGATTAGTCTTCGGTGGCTTTCTCGGTGTAGTGCTTCGGTGGGTCTAGACTCACTCGGTATCTATTGGTGGTGATTCGTCGAGTAGAATATATTATCAATACCTCATTTGATTGGGGGCCAGACTTTTTAATCGGGGGCCATGACTTTTTATTTCCACCCCAAAATTTTGAGGGGCTTATTAATCCGATATTAAAAAGACTGTTTCACCCTTTACTAAACACAAATCTTAAAAATCAGTTAACCCTAATTAAAACCCTTAATTTTGGCCCCCAATTTCATATACCCTAAATCAGTTTCCCTCTCCTCCCATTTCTCTTCATCTTCCTCTCCTCCCCTTCTCTTCTCCACCACCACCATTAACGACTCCGCCCGAGTTTTTTTTTTCTTCGACCGATTCATCGTCTAATCGTCGATGTTAGAAGAGAATCGACGATTAACTTCTTCTTCAAACATGGCTCGTACAAAGCAGACCGCTCGCAAAGAACGTCAAATCCCCAATCTCCTCGATGCCGTCAAAGGAAAAGTTATCGAGGGAGGAACTCCAAAACCCAAAAAATCGAAACCCAAAGAAGATATGGGTCCAATTAGAAGGTATGTGAACTTAAACCCACCTTCTATTCGTTTTTTAGTTGTGTTTTGATTTCGAATTTGAGTCTGGTAACTGAAATTTTTCGATTTCAGTTAAAGGGTCGTTAGTATCGTAGTGGATACCCCTAACGACTTTTCATTTGCATGTTTATTTTATGAAAAATCGTTAGCCTATTAGGTTGAAGATGACGACCCTTATTCTGCTACTTCGGTGAATTTTGCCCTAGAATAGAGTCGTTAATCTGTTATGTTGCAGATGACGACTCTTGTTTGCCGACCCTTATTTATTCCCTAACGACTCTAGATGGAACTCGAACGGCCCTCTGTTCCGAAAATTGATAGGGTCGTCATCTAATTTCCCCTTGAGTCGTCACTTAGGTATGTGCCCTAGAGTCGTCAACCCAAATCGTAGGATCGTTATTGTATTTTTGACGACCCTTTGTTATTTTACAGGGTCGTCATCATATGACTTTGAGTCGTCACAAGATGTATAAGGGTCAGTTGTGTTTTAGATTATCGTATTGACGACTCTCGATCTGATAACCATAAAGTTGATGTCTTGTTGGGTTTTTTTTTGTTTTTTTGTTTCGAAACCAAATGCAGAACCAAAGGCAAGGTTCCAATGACGATAACTCCACCTTCCAAACCTCCACGCCATGATAAATACTTACTTGCCGGTCCATTACGCGGTAAGAAGCCGAGTGAGGTATCATTTTCTATCACCGAACCAAGAGACAAAGGTGATGAGTTGTCGGATTCATCAGAATCAGACTCTCCTATTATTTCCGCTAGCAGTAGTGGTGAAGAAGAAGAAATCCAAGAAGAGGAGATACAAGAAGATCCTCTCGTACGAGGTGAAGAGGAAGTAGAGAGTGACAATGATGATGAAGATAATGTTAGTGGTGATGATTCTGATGATGGTAATGGTGATGATGATGAGCGGGGAAGGGGATGGAGGTAATAATGGTGGTCATGAGGAGGAAGAGGATGAAGGGGATGATGGTGGTGGTAAGGATGATGAAGAGGATGATGGTAAACAAGATGTAGAAGGCAAGAACGAGGATGCAAAGACGAAGCCGGTAAAGAGGGTTAAGAAGGATGGAACTGATATTGCACCCAGCGCGAGACATGTTCCCGCGTCTCGTTTGATGTTGGAGCCTCTTCGAAGTGGTAAACCAAGAGGAGAACCTAGAGATGGGGGAAAAGTTCTATTTGGATATCTTTGGATCGTGGGCTCATACCATCTATGAGACAATCGTAAGAATCCCAACTTTGCTTGCTATTTGATTAGTTGGTTGATATTACTTTTCTAATATGTTTTTTAATACTTATTTGTTTATTTTTGGCAGGATCATAAGAATGCCGCACGTCTCTTCAGGCACCAATCTTCTTTTAAGAAAATGGAGTTGTGGCCGCTAGAAGGTGAATGTGCAAGAGTTAAAGAATATGGTGAAAACTCCGGTTTGTACAATGCCGTTGTGAACTCTGTGATTGCGTATGACAAGGTCGCGAGTATCTAGTTTCGTGAAAGGTATTACGCTGAAGTCGACACATTCCAACTTCCTTTTGGCGAGATGGCATTGACTCTGATGATGCGGAAACAGATATTAGGGGTGCGGGTCGAGGTAAATCAACCGGTGAGAATTTCAAGAGAAGGCCTAGTTGGGATGAAATTTATACATGGACCAAGAACTTGTTTGGCTGGGATAAAGAGAAGACTGATGGGCTTTTAAATCTCGGGAACTAAGTACCCGAAGAAAGAGTTCAAACTTGTGGACATTAGGCAGATGTTTGCTGGTACTGAAGAGAAGGAACAAAAAGGAGGTCTCTCTGATATGGAATGTCGTTATGCGGCGGCTGCTTATTTGTTGTACGTCCTTGCATCGGTTGTATTTCCCGACAACAAAGGTAACAGGGTGAGCACCAACCTTCTTCATCTTTTGGACCCCTTAGAAGATGTGAACAAGTACTCTTGGGGGACTGCCATAGTTGCACATCCCGAATGGTCGGCTTTCCCGGGTATCTCGCGAACGAACTTCTCAAATTAATGGAAATTTGGCTCTAATCCGGTATTTGGATTGATGAAAGTTGTCTTCTTTTAGTATGTTTTTTTCCTTCGATATATTTTTATGTTTATTTGATTGTTTAAAATAGGTGTGGATTTATGATCATTTCCCGTCACTGTTCAAAGACAATGAAGATGTGAAAATCAACTCAAATTGGAGCCCAGGTAGTCCAACAGGAACCCGTTGGTTGTACTCCGGTTCTCAGGATAGGGAACAAACTGATGCCTTGATAGAAATGCGTAAAAAACTCGACAACATCACGGCGGAAGAGGTAATCTTTACTCCTTACAAGGATGCTAGAGTTGGCGCAATGGAAGATGTCGTGTATTACCATGGCCCTTTGTTTCACCCAAACGGTTTTTCAATGTACAATCCTTTGAGAATCATGCGTCAACTTGGGTTTGTTCAAGATTCACCCGATGAAGACGATGTACCTCCGTTCAAGCACAATTTGAACAAATGTGAGGCCGGCAAGGATGACATAAAAGTGGTTTATGAACCTGCAACTGATGTCAAGCATTGGAATAATAGACATTCTAGCCTCGTAGACATCACATTTTGGGTGCATGTGGATAAAGGTTACGAGGCAACAACGGATTACTATCAATGGTACGAAGGCTTCTCCCATGGTAGGGTAATACGGATCGATCAGACTACGGGTAGGAGGACCAACAGAGCATCCACATATTCTTCTCAAGCTGACGGTAGAGATGATACTACCATTCTTAAACTAGTGGTGAGTATTTATTTGTGTAATTGTGTTATTCATTTACATACAAATATAGGTCAGTTCATTAGAATTATTTTTTTAATGTATATAGAGGGAACGAATGAAGCTTTTTGTCAAGGCTTTTTGTTGCTCGGCTGACAAAGGGGAAGTGCTTGATCCTGAAAAGCAACGTCGGTACGCTGATTATTGCACGCACATTGAAAATCCCAATGCAAAGAAGATGTTTGCTGAGATGGCCAAGGAAGGTAAGAGGACCCGGAAAACACGTAGCCGAGCACAACAATGTGGTGAACAGGGGCAAAGTAGCCAACATCATGATGAACAAGGTACCCGAGAAGATGGTGGTTCCCCAGGGGGCAGTGATACTCAGGGTCCTCCTCCTAAGAAAACCCGGAGAGTTTCCCGGTCAGGGAAGTAAGGAGGAGGTCGAGGTCGAGATGGTGGTCTTGAGTGAGGAGATGTTACCGTCTACTTGAACTTACGTTTATTTTACTTTATGTGTTTGTTGAAACTACTTATGTGTTTGGTTTGGATGGTTTGTTGAAACTACTTTGTTTTAAGAAGGATGTTTACTAGTATGTTTGTTAGAATAATGTAGTACTCTCATGCAGTCCATATTATACACTGTGATAGAGTTAGGGTCGTCAGCTTTGTTCTGTAGCATATTAACGACCCTAATTGTGATACACATAGTCGTTAGGTGTTTCAATTAGAAGTCTAACGACTCTGAGGGAAATGAAAACAGTGATGACCTTTTTTTTTCCTGTATGGAGTCGTTACTGGTTATATTGAAATCACTGACGACTCTTTGTTAGCTAAACACACCGGAGAAGAACCATAATTTCTATGGATAAAGTCGTTATTGATTATATGGTTACCAATAACGACCCTAGGTCAGCAAAATATCCAGGAGATGAACGACATTTTATATGTCTAGAGTCGTTATTTATTATGTATAAACCAATGACGACTCTATGTTAGCCAAAACATCCAGGAGATGAACAATATTTTCTATGGATAGAGTCGTTATCTGAATCATATAGCAGGTTAACGACTTTTATATGTGTATTAAATCCGGAAAATACCCCTTTTAGGTATACAGAGTCGTTGCTTTTATATGGGATATCTTGTGACCCTTAGTTAAAATAATAGAGTCGTTATGTTTATAACATAGAATGGTAACGACTCTTTGATTCTCAGTTAACATTTCATCAATCTCGAATTACATAATAGTTAATATGGGAATTCTTGAATTTGACACATCAAATGTTCGTCAATGAACCTTCTCGCTCGACGATACAACGTTGTATATTCTTTGTGGTGAATGAACTTAGTATCCCCATTACGTATTGTCCATAACCCATTGAAACGTTCCAGCTGAAATTAAAGGAGGAATGTTATATGTTAGTAACTTTGAAGCATGAGGAAAGTATAAATATTAAAGAATTACTCACTTTTTCCTTAAGAGGAGCTTGGGGATGATGGTCGTACACCATATTTCTAACTTTTACATACTCTCTCATTGCACTTTTAATGTAGTTGAATCGAAATGCCAAGTCTCTCCATTTTCGGTTATTATGATTCGCGGTACGACCGTAGAAGAACTCCTTAACTCTCTTCCAAAACATTGAATAGATTTCATTTGGACGTTCACGAAAGGTATTAGCAAACGATTTAATGAGACACAAATATTCATACGGTTCCCATTCAGCCATTGCAATTGAAAGATTACGTAGTTTGGTGGAAATAAAATGATTTTGGGCTATTTGCTCAAGAGGATGGGGTGGTATTATATAGAAGAAAATCCCAATGGTCGTTTTTTTTTTGAATTTCACAACATGGGTCGTTAATTATGTGATTAAAGTAGTTGACGACTCAAGAGCAGGTTGTCTTCACGACTTAAGGTACTGTCGTCCTTTGAATTAATAAACGAGAGATAACGATTTGTTTATTAAAATAAATTGAATATCGATTGAAAGGAAACTTGGAATAATAGCATACTAAATATGAATTAGAAGGTGGAAATTCCTTTGAACACATTACATGTTATTGTTGTTTCTGGTGCGAATTTCAACTAGCATTGCGGCTTCGATGTGATAAAAAGGCTCTCCTCTCCATTTGGTATATGCGGCCTGGGCAAAGACGCCTATCCCCTTTGTGCCTCGCGAGAAACTCGTTGTACTTGGTGCACCATTTCATAACAAGAATCGTCCTATGACTGATGTGGGATGGCAAGTAAGGATATCGTAGTTTCTTGTTGTTATTAACGAAAGGACCCGAACCAACTTGGCTCCAAAATTTAGTATCATGTTGATGTTCTTCATGGAGATACCTGACGATGTAATAATTTTTAACCCATTCGGTCTCTTCCTCGACTTGCTTGAATCTTTCTCGGAGTTGGGATTGTTCTTCGGCTCGTTTTTTGGCCTCGCGCAACTCTTCTTCTTCCTTAGTAGGATATGGCGTGAAAGTGTACGGTTTTTTAGTAGGTCGCATGCTTTTTTTGCGTATCTCTTCTTCCATTGCCAATATTGATTTGGTTGGTCGCTTGCATCGTCTAAGTATGTTATCAATTGAATTGGTAGTCGATGAAGGATTTGCCATTTACAAACTAAAATTCTTGAGGTGGTTTTCAATTGAATTTGCTCCTGGAAGTGTTCCTCTATATATACAATAGTTACCAACGGCTATTTTTTTGGGAAAAAGTGTATACAAAAAAATCCGTTGGGGGTTTTCTTATTAGAGTCGTCCATGTATACACTATAACTATGACGACTCTAGTTCTTAAAACATCCAGGGAGACTCACAAATTTTTAAGGTTAAAGTCGTTAATGTTTAGGTATATATTAATGACGACTCTTAGTTGGAAAAACATCCAGGAAACTGTCAAATTTTCAACGTTAGAGTCGTTAATGTTTAGGTATATATTGATGACGACTGTATTGCTGAAAACATCCAGGAGACTGTCACATTTTTATGGTTAGAGTCGTTAATGGTTATGTACATATGGATGACGACTGTATTGCTGAAAAAACATCCAGGAGACAGGCACATTTTCAACGTTAAAGTCGTTAATGGTTATGTACATATGGATGACGACTCTTAGTTGGAAAAACATCCAGGAGACTGTCACATTGTATTCATTAAGCATTCTTCAAGATACAAATATCTGGGTGAAAATACAACCATTATCAAAAAGTATGCTTCAAAATGCAATGCATAGTTGAGAATAAACATCTTCTCTCACGATTCATTTCCCAAGTCTAAGTAAACCGGGGTTGGGTCCATAGCATTCCAAATGTTCATTCCATACTCAAACTTGGTTTGTCCACTCCTTGGTGTACTCTCCCCCGATCACCATACACCCGTGGTAGAGGACATTCTTCGGAAATCTTCAAGCCTATGTAATGGTTATCATTGACATGTGCCATTACAATTCTTCTTTTCTTTGTCGCCGCCTCGCACCTAGTTTTTGAGGGTACGTACATACAAGAGGCTCAGGGGAAGCCTTTGCTGAATACAATTACAACACAAGTGAATGTGTTCGCCAAAAGTTGGCCACCAAAAGGCATTTGCATCCAAAACTTATAACCGGCCTTCTTCGACCCCTTCCTCCATTTCACGTTTGAAACCAACTCCCTAAACTTCAATTCCCTCTCTTTTTGATCTCCTTCCATGAGCAAAGGCTGATTATAAGCAAAAGATGTATCGCTATGAAAGATGTATGCCTTTTACTATTCAATGAAATGATTCTATGAAATCAAAACTTATGATAATCCAGCGCAAGGGTCGTTATTATATTAAATAAAACACCGAACGACTCTACTTAAAAGTTGAAATTGCGGGATAGGGTCGTCATCTTATATGAATACATATATGACGACTCTAAGTGTTTTATTTACTGAGAGTTCTGGGTTTAGAGTCGTTTGTCTCTAAACAAAAAATATTAACGACCCTTTTTGACCTACCATAAAAAGTCGTCAGTGTTTATCACCCGCCCCTAACGATTTTTCATAACCTGGAAAAGTTGCAGGTTTGAGTCGTCATCGGTAATTCCAATTCACTGACGACTTTTAAGAGTCGTTAATGAATCCAACCCCCGACTATAACGACTCTCACACTAACGACTTAAACAGTGACCATGAATCGACCCCTTGGAGCACCATTCAGACAATTTCAAGAGTATATGAGGTTTACCTGATTGTTTTGAGGTGCGGGTTCTTCATTTGGAGTATCGGTTCCTTCATTTTGAGGAGTAGGATCTTCATTTCCACCATTATTCATGGCTTCCTCCATTAACATCTCCTCATCAAACATCCAATCCATATGATTAGTTGAGACAATATAACCATCAACACAATCATGGTTGTTATTTGAAGCTTCACCAACCTCATTCCCTCCACTTGAATCACTCATTTCAAAAACCCTAATTTTTCCACTCAAAAACTTCTCCTCTTCTTCTCAACAAATAAAACCCAAAAATAAAATCTCCACAAATTTTTATCCTAAAATCAGATTTTTATCTAAACACAATTACCACACTAATCAAGTTAATTAATTCTTAATACTAATCACTTAAGGGCATTTTAGCCATTTAAAAAAAATTTATAAGGGGTGACCCAAATTAGGATTGGGTGACCTTTTTTGTCATCTAGTGCTTGGCCCCAATTAAAAGGCCTGGCCCCCAATCAAACCAGGTATCAATACCTCAAGGTCAACAAATAAACTTTCCAAGTACTACAGTTAGATCTGAAAGCGGAAAGACAACAAAAAGTGCTTCATGCAAATACAATAATCATTATGTAACGACTAGGATCCACAATAATTTGAAAAGACAGAAAAATAAAATAAAAGCATCGACTTGACAGTTGACACCTAAAAATGGCCAATAAGGCTTTGTTTATGTGAGGATAAAATTTATCTGATTCACCTGAATCAACTCAGTATAATCTCATAGTGCCTCAAATTTCAAGTCCGTTCTTTAGCATTTGCAGATACGTACTAATTAAGCAGTGAGATAGTAATAGAGATGGATGCTAAGAGCAACTGCAGTGGGCGACTAAACTCATTTATTTGGTCTCAGAATCTGGCGTAGCGGGACGTACCATCGATCAAATATCAGACTAGTACAGTAGTTCGAGAGTATATTTGATCTGGACCAAAGACCATACCCATTTATAGTCGAGCGGTGATATAATCCCGTTTCTCAACGGGCGGTTATATAGTGTACGCTTGACAACGGGCGGTTATATAGTGTTCGTCCCACAGAGAGGCGGGCATATAAATTACGCCCCAATGGCGCGGTGATAAAATGTACGCCCGATGGGGCATAGCTGAAGTTAACGCTTGGAATGAGGCGTTTATATACCCAACGCCCCAATGAAGCGAACCTGTAATGTTCGCCTGGCATCAGGCGGGCATATAGTTTACGCCTCATTCAGGCGTTCATAAAGTTTACGCCTGATGCCAGGCGAACGTAATACCACCGCCCCATATTTTTCATTTTCATGTTTTTAATTTTTCTGTTTTTTGTTTACCAAAAAAAAAAAAAAAAAAAAATTTGTTTTCTGTTTTTGAAATTGTGATCTGCCCGTTTGAATTTTTATCTGCCGTTTGAATTTTTCGAACGTTTAAGAACCGAACGTTGGATATTTTTGAACGTTGGAAGATATTTTTGAAAATTTGAAACATTATATATAGAGAAGAATTCATTCAACATTTCCCCACAAGTACTACTTCAAATTAACTATCTGAAGAACAAGAAAAACAGTATTATTTCATCTTCCAAATCATTTAGAAATTTTTCACCGATTAAACACAATGGCACCACGAGCACCACGACCATCACGAGCGTCACGAGGTCCAAATTTTACGTCAATCGAAGACTTAACGATGTGTAAAATTCATTTATCAATATCTCAAGATCCGGGTGTTGGGCCGATCAATCGAGAGAGGCGTTGTGGACTCGTATCAAGGATGATATTGAACTTCATTTACCTAATGCTCCAGAGCGGACTTGGAGTTTACGGCAAAAACGATACCGGGGAATAAGTAAAGATGTGGCGTTGTTTTTCGGCAAAAGAGGCGAAGTGGAAGGTGAATATCATCTTTGGTTGGGGTCTGAAATTAAGGTAAGTATTCTTGATTGTTTGAACATTTATTTTCTAATATTTAAACTCCCCTAAACTTAAGTGTTATTTAAAAAATTAACAGCTTGAAGAAATAAACAAGCGTTCAAGGAATGCAATAATGGGAAAAAATTTAAGCACGAAGAGTGCTACCAAATTGTCATAGAGAATATAAAATTTAATCGTCGATCGACTTTTGTATTCGATACGATGCACGATTTGGACAGTTATGAGAATTACGAGGTAGATGAGGAAGGACATCAATCAACAATTCAAGCCGAGACCGGTAACAAAACCGATAGGGGAGACATAGAGAACACATATCTCCGTCAGTTGGGGAAAAAAGCAGCAAGACGATTGAAGAAAACAGGGAGAGAAAAATCCAGTACCCAAGAGGAATTGATGGGAATAATTATTAAAGAACAACAAAATTTCAATACTCATTACCAAGCACAATCAAGATTCAAGATGGAACAAAGAGCGGCGAGTTTGCAGCAAAACAAGCTAAACATGCGGCCAAAATTGCCAAGCAAGTTGAAGATGACGAATTTCGCATCATTATGATGGATCTTGGAAAATTGGATCCTGTACAACAAGAGTACTTCCAACTTCGTAGGGCGGATATAGTTCGCAACAGAAGAAATTAATCTTAAGACAATGGCGGAATAGTTGAAACAATTATTATTTCTCCTATTTAGTGATTAACAGTAGTATAATTGTTGATGCCTTCAATAAAGTTGAATTGTTGTAAATTTATTATCCAAAGTAGTTGTTGCTGGTTTCCTAGAAAATTGACAACATGTACTTAAGATACAAAGAAAATGCAAACAACAATTTTTAATTCCCATATTCTGACCATATATGTTCGATCAGGTCATCACGCAAACGAATATGCGCATCTTTGTTATGCATTGCCAGTCGGCATTGCTGAGCTCTAATTTGGGAAAACTCGTCACTATTTCCTCTTTCAATATTAACCGGTGCTGGGTTACTTCGTTGTTCATAAACATGTGGCCAGTTATCGGGTAGATGCTCATCCTCGACTATCATATTATGTAAGATTATACAGGTTTTCATGATATAGGCAAGCACATCTGGATTCCACATTCTTGCAGGTTGTTTGATGATTCCAAATTGTTGTTGAAGTACACCAAACCCCCGTTCTACATCTTTTCTTGCGCCCTATTTCATCGATGAAAATATTTCCTTTTTCCTACCGACCGGATGTTTATGGCCATTATAATAGTAGGAATCTGTGGGTAGATGCCATCACCTAGTTAATACGGCATATCATATGAATGTCCGTTTACCGTGTAGTTCACTGGTGGTGCTTTTCCTGTTACAAGACTTCGAAAAACATATGAACGGTTCATAACATTAATATCATTGTTAGAGCCGGGCATACCAAAAAATGCATGCCAAAAAGATAGATCATACGACACCACTGCCTCCAACACGATACTTTCGCTCCATTTATACGCGGTGTAAGCCCCGGATTCTGCCGACGGACATTTATCCCATCTCCATTGCATGCAATCTAGACTACCCAAAGATCCCCGAAATCCCGGTCTTTGTTTTGCTTAAGCAACAATTGAACATCACCAGCCGTTGGTTCACGCAAATATTCTTTCCCATACACATTAACAATCGTCTTACAGAACCTACGAGTAGCTTCCAAAACTATGGTTTCTGCTATGCGTAAGTACTCATCTATTGCATCTGCTGCACATCCATAAGCTAACATTCGTACTGCTGCTATTACTTTTTGATGAGGGTTTAATCCTAGAACTCCACAAGCATCGGGCTTTTGAACAAAATATCTTTCGGCATTGGTAACACCTTCCACTATTCGGTTAAACAATTGTCGACGCATCCTGAATCTTCTGCGGAAAACATTGGGTGGTTGGTTTGGGTACGAAGAAAAATAGTCGTTCCATAAAAGTTCTGCTCCTGCCTCACGATCTCTAGGTATTTTGATACGAGTTTGAGGCCATTTTGAATTTGTAACAAGGACTCCCAAACTAACGGCAGTGTTATTTTGCATAACTGCTATTGCATCATCATCCGATGAATAAAAACTACTATTAGAAGAAGAAGAAGAAGAAGAAATAGAAGAGCAATAATGAGCGGTATTCTCATAATTTTCCATTACATATGTGAAGCAGAAGAGAGATGTATTGTTGTTCATACATTGCGTGATCATGTCTTTAATTTATAACCCAATTCCCACATCATTAAAAAATTTAAAAAATGATACTCCATTTTAGTTAAGACTAAATGTTTTCCAAAAGGATAAAGTTTTTTTCCATTGACATGATATGACTATACTCTATACACACTGACAACTCACTGAGACTTGAGAGGACTACTTGGACAGTGAAGAGAGTAGACTTGAAACGACTACTCGGTGAAAGAAAAGTTAAGCAATTACCTATTATTAGGTCTAGTATGCCTACACAAAAGTATAAGATAAAGATAACACCAAGCATAGACCACTATTCGGTTAAACAAATTAACCATTGATATTATCTGTATCCGAAGGTGCCGATCGTGGTGGCATAAAAGGCATCTACATTCTCGGAGTGGTATTGACCGAGGACATTATTGAAGCTGATCCTTGACTCATACAACTCCAAACTTGTGGTGGCATTGTTTGGGAAAAGGAACCGTATCCCAGGGGAGGTTGGACAGAGTGCGGCGTACGGAAAATAGAGAGTTGTTGCTGCAATTCCGTGTTTGAAGTTTTCAGCCTTTCAATTTCTGCTTCTTTCGACATAATAACGTCCGCCCTCTCCTTAGTTTGTTTTAACGTAAAATCGCGGAATTGTTGATTAAAATCGGCATTTTCTTGAAATAATGTGTAAGCTTCATGCTGTGAATAAAAATTAAATTACGTAAGTACAAATATACAATTAAAAGTAGAATGTACAATAAAAAGGATGCTGGGTTACTTACGGGGGATAATAGATGTGGAGGAGGGATAGGTACATGTTCACCACGCGGTTCAATTGGGACCGTATATAAGTCACCGACATACCCATGTGTTTGGGCTTCCCAAATAGGATGAGTGGTGTAATCTATGTAGTTAGTTACCTTTCTCCAGTACTGTAAATATGTATCATAATCTTTGACAACTTGCACTATCTCTGTAGCATCGACCTCACCTTCACTTTTTAGGCGTGCTGCTTGAATATTGCCGATATACCCAATAATTGTGTGTAGTCTTTTGGGAACAGCAAAAGTATAATGGTTTTTCCTCCAACACCTTTCTCCGAGGTACATGTTATGCTGTACAATTTGAAAGGGAGTACAAATAAGTATGTTATATACTAAATAAGCCCTCTTAACAAAAAAAAAATATTAATTATTAACTCACAATGCCCATGTAAGAAAATATATATCTCGAATCTGATAGCCTCATAGCCGTGATTCCCATATCAGATGCAAGGACTTCTCTGTATGATTCCCATGGGCGCCATGTCACTTGTTCAGCAGTAAGCTTACTCATTAAATCCCTACAACGGAAAATATCATTTGTATTCTTCGGTACATTCCATTTAGAAGATACATGCCATTTTTGTTCTTCATTTGAGCGTGAAATGTCTGGTCGACATATGCCCAGGTATTCATAGCCCCAAAACTACTCCATGAATTAAATTAGCCAAGTAAATAACTTCGCAACAAAATAAAGAATGAAAGAAGAAATCACTGGATAAAGAAAGAGAATACCTCTAAGATTTGGAATGGACCGCATAGTGCCTTCTGTCTCCTCCCAGCTAAACGGAGTGACGCATACAATTTCGAAAAAGCCGCACCACCCCAGTCATACGTGGACACGATATCAAGATTTTCAAAAGCATCTAACCATCCAGCATCTATGTAGGTCTTTGCATTAGAAAAGAAAAAATGTCACAACACATACATGAAAAAGGCAATTGCCACTCTATGAGCAAGGGTGCTATCATTTTCAGCCGCAACCAACTTGTCTTCCAAGAAATAGGAGCTTAAATATTTAATTGTAATTGAATTTGAAACCCACGACGGAGCTTTTGGACAGGTCGTGACATCTTGGATATCCAGAAATACATGCTCACGAACATATTCAATTTGGTACTTCCCGAATTGTATGGAACGTCGGGCGCATCACCAATACTCGATCCGAGTCAACATGAGCCAATCTAGGGGGTGAATCCCATCTCACCAAATGGGAAGTGAAAAGTGTTTGTTGTATCCCAAAACCTCTCAACAATATAATCAACCATCGAATGTTGGGTTTCACTACATTGTATGCTCAATAACCTTTGCCATCCCACTTTTAATTTCGATAATATATTTAGCTCTAGGACAGTGTTGTGAAATAGTTTGATAGTGATGAATAACCGATGCCAAACTTCCACGATGTTGATACTTCAATTTATGCTCCCCTGTAAATGTGATGTCCGTAGTAGCGTGCGGTTTATCATCTTGCAGTATAGGAAACCTCCCTAACCGGGGAATATCAACCTCCTTTGTTTTACCAGTAGAGATTAAGTTATAATCCTCTTCGGCTACACATTTCTGTTTCTTGTTCGTCTTGATGCGACCATTGAACCGCGCTGTCAATCGGTTCAACATCTGTGCACATCTATGCAAACATAAGATAGATGCAATTTCATTATTAAATTACCAACTCTCATTATTCCTAAATTTCATACGTCCAGCACCATTTATATTCCAAATACTATCACTCATTAACACAAACTATGATAATTCCAAATTCGATTATTCCACAAACACAAATTCAATCCTCACAGATGTATTTCAACATATGAAACAAAAATAAAATACCTCAAAACAACTCAATTTAATCATTTCACCATTTCATATGCCATCACTACGACATGAATTGCTTTTAACCCCATTTAAATTAGCTCTTCTTCTACATATGTAACACACAAAATTAACAGAACAACAATTTTCAAACATAACTTCCGAAAATAGATAGAACCACAATTTTCAAACATAACCACACAAAATTGACATGACCATAATTTTGAAACATAACCACACAAATATTATATTACCAACATTTTTTTAAATACCCACACATTAAAATCCATATAACCCCCAAGTCCTGTAACTGTTTCTTAAAATTTTAAAATTTTTGACAATTCTATACTAATAAAACCCACAAATTAAAGCAGTACAGCCGTGTATAAACATAATTTAAACTAATTAAAACCCCCAAATTAAAAAATATCCATAATCCACAAATTACCAAAATCAAAAAAACTAATTTTAACAAACTAAAACCCTAAATTAATTATTCAACAGAAGAAATGAAGAGAAATGTTGTGAAATGGAAGGAGTTGGCTAAAGAGGCAGTAGATGAAAAGGGAAGATCTAATAACAACATTGAAGAGTTTGTAACTAGTATATGCTTTGTATCTCAGAAAAATGAATATTTACTGTAAGATTAATTCATCTTCTAACATAGTGATAAAAGTTATTGGGTGGTGATACCAACTACTTAAGTTCAAATTCTTGTTGCCACAAAATTCTTTATCGATCAAACAAAAGAAAAAGTGTCAACTCATTACACGCTTCAGCTGAGATAGACTAACGAGGCCCAAACAACCAAACTGTATAACAAACTCATTCTTGGACTTGTATCTTGGACTTGGGCCTTGGATGCAGAGGCTTTAACATAGGCCCAAGGGATGGCAACACATGCCGAAGAGCCGACTATACCTTGGATGCAGAGGCTTTAACATAGGCCCAAGGGATGGCAACACATGCCGAAGAGCCAACTATAAAGAACTTGGCTAATCCACATAGTCCATGATCTCTATTCATGAATACGCTATTCCATTGATTTACTAGTTTTCTTAGTTCGATACTTTCTTAAATCTGTTTAATTTAATTTGTTTTGTTTTCTTTATCTGTGTTATGTTTAGTTCCAAAATGTTTTGCTAACTAATCTATAATCTCCCAAAAATGTGTTTACAGGTTGTTATCTCCCTAATGGCATTTGCCTTGTTTAGTGTTGTGATTACAGCGTTTGCTCTGCGTGCTAAGATGCTTTTTGAAGACAAACTGTGTCCATTGATTCATTATCATGAGAAGGTTCAACTCAGTACCTAACGATCCATTGTCTATCATCAGAAATTCCAAAAGAAGAAAGGGCGCAAATTTAGGAAATTCAAATTTCAAAACGGTCGTAAGAATTTTGGAAATAGTTTCCTTATATTACTCTTCAGGTCAATGACCACATATATTGTTTTTGTTTGTGGTTTATCCTACCATAACAAATTTTTATTTTCTCACCATAATATTTGGATTGAAAAACTTGTTTATAGAGAAGGAAACCCTAAGCCCTATAAACCTTTCTCTTATACAAGCCAAACTCACAGTGAACCAGAAATCTCAACAAACCACTTAACACATAAAACCAACATGGCAGCTGAGAAGATTGATCAAGTTTCTGATTTGGAAGGAAGATTCAAGCAAGCTGCTCATGGTCTTGATTATGAAGATGAAGCAGAAACTCATTTATCTGAAGATGTAGCACTACCAGTAGTCGAAGGAAAATGGGATCAATGTCTTATTGGCATGATTATTATGGATGTAAAAATGGGTTATAAAGACGTGGAGAAACATGTAAAGTTTACATGGTCTCATATCCCTGAAGGTGAAGTAAAAGTTGTGGAAATTGATGATAACATAATGGTTCTCAAGTTCAAGAATGAAGATACCAAGAAAAATGTTTTCATAAATACACCATGGAGTGTGAATGGAAATATAGTTATTCTGCATCACTACAACTCAGAAGTGATGCACAAGGAACTTGAATGTAATTTTTAGTGTTTTTGGTTGCAGCTCAAAAAACTTCTGCCTGAGCATATGAATCATATATAAGTAACGAAGATAGGTAAACTTATGGGAGAGGTAATAGCTATAGAACCTAAGGATTTTATTCCAATAGATAAAGATGGTGTCAAGGTTTGCATCTCAATAGATATTAACAACCCTCTAAGAAGAGGATCTTTGGCTAAAATAGATGTTGGTTACACAAGATGGATAAAAAAATTGTATGAGAAGCAACCACACAATATATGTCCTACACGCTATATCATTACGCACACAAAAGGTTCTTGTGCTGCAGCTACAAAATTTCTTGTAAAACCTCATAACAAGCCATACTACTTTATTTGGTATCAAAAATGTTAATGGTAAGAAGAAGACTGGAGAAGGAAACTCATTTACAACTATTTCTATCTAGCAGAAACAAAAGGCAACGAAACACTCTTCTTTTGTCCCTCCTAAAGATGGATTCATGATTGGGCCTCTGCTAATCATTTGAACACAAGATGAAGATGACAGCACTTCAGCAAGAGTATGGAAAAGACTTAGGATCTCTGATACCCAAGACCCTAAGGAAGATTTGGAAACCAACACTCATCTTCCTTCTCATGATGGTAAACAAATGAAAACACTAGCCGCAGACAGAGTCACACATCAGGAGAAACAACCAAAGAACACTCCAAGGGAGAATAAGGAAAATAACAAAAAATCCTTGGTTTTATTCATTTCAGTCAAATTATTTTTTCAAAAAAGTTTTACTCATAATTGCATTTTTTGTGAAATTTTGCATACTAAGATGAAAATCATATCATGGAATGTGTGTGGGTTTGGTAATAAGGATACTAGAAACCATCTTCATATGCTCATTAAATTCCAAAACCCAGATACCATTTTCTTGACAGAAACCAGAAACCAACAGAAAAGAATGCAATACTTGTTAGCTAGATATAAATTCCCAAATGTCTCTTTTCTAAATCCCGTTGGTTTGTCTGGTGTCATATGTCTTATCTGGAAGGACAACATTGATCTACAAGTGATTGATATGCATTTGAATATGATAAATTATATTGTTAAGTTAAGACAGTCAAAATGGTAGCTCTCTGCTCACTTGTCTCTATGATGCCCTAAATGATAATGATAGAGAAGCATAATGGAGACACATTAGCAACCAAAGAAAAAATTACAATAACCCCTGAATAGTCATAGGGGATCTAAACTTTATCCTGGATAGAAATGAGAAAGAACGAGGTAACACTCCGGGTCAAACTGATTTAGATGCAAATAACAACCTTCTACACATTAAAAATCTTTCTTGCATGCGATATATATGTAACCCTTATACTTGGACTAATAGAAGAAATGGAAATGATCTTATCTTAGAGAGACTAGATAGAGTTCTTACTACTTTTGAATGGAATGTTATTTATCCTAATGCTGCTCTTTATCACTTGACTTTTGTTGGTGGAGATCACTATCTTATCATGTTATCTTATCATGTTATCAACTACTAGTCTCATGCTATCTTTTTCGGGAACCTTTTAGACATAATATTTGGTAAAAGCGTACAACTTTTGACATAAATTTATTTGGTACTACAGTAAAACTATAGCTAGCTGCCATCCAAGTTGGGCAGATTGGTAAACTGCATATCATCTCCTTATAAATACCAACATAAATGGGGGACTTGCATTACAAAGCAATTGAGATCAGTAACTAGACTATAATACACAACTATCAGGAAAATGAGGTACGAATTTATAAATGAGTTTGAGGCACATGCTTCAGCAGATGATGTTTGGGGACGAGTCTATGGCTTTCTTGATTACCCTAAGGTAGTTGTTCAATTGCTTCCGACTGTCCTTGAAACCAAGGAAATCTTGGAAGGTGATGGTCATGATGTTGGTACTGTTCTTCGTGTTGTGTACCTTCCAGGTAAGTGCATGACTTATTAAGTTTATTGTTCAATTTCTTCAAAGTTGTAACCGATGTCACTTTGGTATAGAAGTGGTAAAGTTACTCGCTGATGATACCAATGGGTTTGAAATTTGTTAGCATCAAAATCTTTAACGGTCAAATATTGTATAAGAGTACTAATCAAAACCATGTATATATCTGACCAGGATTTGTTCCGCGGACGTACAAGGAGATGATTGTGACGATGGATCATAAAAAACGTTACAAGGAAGTACAAATGGTTGAAGGAGGATACTTGGATATGGGATTTACATATGTCATGGTAATTCATGAAGTACTAAAGCAAAAGAATGTAATTCTTGTATCATTAGATCAATTGTTAAGTGTGAAGTCAAGGATGAATTCGCTGCAAATGTTTCTAATATTCACAACACCTTTGATGGATATGTCGCCTTAGCCCGAGCGGTTCTGGAATATATTGCGAAGCAGCATGCAACAACATCAACAGCTAATTAACTTGCTGCCGCAGTTAATAAATGGATTTTCGATGGCCTTAATAATATGGAACTGGATGAAGTACTAGGACTGAGATTACTTTTTCTTTCCTAAGTTGTTCCTCTCGTGATCTTCTTTTCTCTCTTTTTATGTTTTTGTTTTGTGCTTTATGATTTCGCAGATATTTGCCCATTGATTTCTTTCCTTTAAAAGAAAATAATGTTGAATATCAAAAATAAATAATATCCGTAAAAGGTTAAAATTTAATATATAATAAGATGATTATCATGAATATATTTTGCCAATAAATACCAAAAAAAAAAAAGGCTAACAAAGATGAAAACCTAAACTCAGGAACATACAGGAATGTCAGCTGATGACTTTTTTTTCTTTTTTTGGATTGCTAAAAGATTCGGTGCGTGATGATGAATTTCCAAATTCAGATTATTGGTATCATCGCTAGACTAATAGTACTTTTGAATTGGACTGTATCAAACTATACATGCTCGGATGCTCCACATAATTGGCCCGACCAACAATAAAAGGACTAAAGAGCCCCTCAGTGTTTTCATTTCTCACTAAAACTAGCGTAAATACAACACAAAATAAGGGTAATCGAGTAAATTTCGTGAGCAGAAAAAAGGACACGGAGGTTGGAAATGTTTTAATTGTTGAGGGGCAGTTTAGTAAAACCAAGTTAAACTGACCTAAAGGTAGCAGGATCGAATCCAGGCCAACTCTTTTTTCCCCCTTCTTCTTTCTTCTCATTCGTTGCTTTTTCTTCGTAGTCCAACAGAGAAACTTCGTTGCTTCTTCTCCTTCGTGGTTCGATCTAGAGAGGAGATGATGAAAATTGAGAGAAAAGATCATGTAATGATTGTTGGTAGTGGTATTGATTTAAGGAATCGATTCAAGCTAGGGGAAAGGATAAAATCAGGTAATTGAAATTAGGGTTTCTTATTGCATTTTGAATGTATGTGAAATTAGTGATTATTTTGTAGAACAAGTGCAGGGGTTTTCGGACGTGGGAACTATGTAGATGAATTGATAGTTGAATTGCATAATTATAGTGAAGATTAGGAATTAGGGTGTCTGACTGTCTACTATTATTGAATCGATTGCATATTTAGAAGGTAGGTTTCATTTATAAGATTCCGATCGAGATTTGAGTTGGGCATCGAATTAGTTGACGGATTAGGTTTGAAATTACAGATCGTATCAAGTTTCAGGTGAGGATTTTACATCTTAGTGAGTTAGGGTTTGTTCTTGATAAGTTTAAATGAGTGGGTGCAGAGAAGATGATGAATATTGGAGTGTTGGTTTTGCTAGGTGTTTTTAATGTGTGAATGCAGGTTGAGTAATAGTTTGGTGTTGGAAGCAGCAGTGGATGCTGCAACAGAGTTCTTGAATAAGGCAGTAAAGCTGGTCATGGTGGCAAGGCCAAAATAAGGGTTGCCAAGGCTGGGAAGTTGAATCCTAATTTGGATCGATTCAATGTAAGTGTTTCGTATGTTTTTTCTACTGCATGTATGGTTATTGCTCTTGGTTGTAAACTGATATTGAGACGAAACTAATGGATGTCATGTTTGATGTCACTTTGTAGAACCCACCTGATTGGCAGGAAATATTGACATACTTTAGAGGGTATGAGCTTCAGAACTATTTCACTCATATCTTGGAAGATAACTTGAAGGTGAGTTTTTGCTATGGGAAACATAAAGTTCAGAACTTGCGTTTTTAATATAACGAGCATACAAAATGTATTTTCATATCTTGATTATTATGTGGGAGAACTCTGTGTTTGTAAAGCAAAAGAGTTCATAGAGTATATCAAGCAGTATAAAATACATAGGAGCAAATTTTGATTTCCTGAAAACTTTGATAGTTGGGGTTAGTTCATGAACTTGTATTTTCATTCTACGGGATTTTTTGATGAATGTCTCATACTTATAGAAACAAGAGTAGTTTTAGGTGATGCAGAGTGGATGACTGCTGAAAGTCTGAATTTTAAGGCAGCCCAATAAATTTGAAGTATAAGGAATCACAAAAATGATGTATGGAAGCTAGACCTGCAAGGTTTGCATGCATCTGAAGCTATTCACGCCTTGAAAGAGCGTCTTTGGAGGATTGAGACTCAGTTCCCACTTACTGTGCATCCCAATAAAGTTGTCAAACCAATTGATTCCAGTAGTTGCCTTAGCGTGGCCGGACAGACAGAAAAAGAGGAGGGAATGACATCACAGAGACCAGGGGTTTTACAAGTTATTAAAGGTATGCAGCTTTATTAGGGGTGATATTCGAGTAAAACATCTTACTTTAACTAAAATATTAACAGCTATCCTATTTTTCACACTGTTTTGGCACTATACATTTTATGAATGAACATCCAATCGCCACCCACTTGAGTGGAGTGTCACGTTTACGAAGATCTCTCTTTCTACCCTGATGTAAGATTTTCACCTTGCATTCATTAATTATACCGATGCATCTTGTGTATTTAGTTCTGGATTGTGAATGATGTTGTTTTTTCTTATTTGGTGATGGTGATATTTTTCAATTTCAAATGGTTGTTGTATTAGAACCATTATCAACTTAATACAATTTTGGTGTTGTCTAATAACAGCATCAGGTGGTATTGATTGTTAAATGTCAGGGGAAATTGAGCTCGTTGAAGGTGAACATGGAAGAATGGATTGATTGCAGTTGCTGTAGATGATGGCTGAGATGCAACAACGAGTGGATTTGGGTTGAAGTTGTTAACATTTGCAGCCTTGAATTCTTGAGAGATTTCTTAGGGGGTGGTCGTTTGGGTCCATCTGTGCCTATAGATGCTTATGAGACACCAACAAGAAGTGGAGATATGTGCTGGCTGGATTTTTGGGAGATTGCAAGCAACGTTGGTTGTTGTTTGGATCGGACAGTTAACATGAATGAAGGTGTTTCAATCTGTAGTAACTGGTGGGTGACTTAAAAGTGGATGAACATTGGTGATGAAGTTCAGTTCTGCGGCCAGGGATGGATATAATGCTATGGTCGGATCTTGTGAGGATTTGACGAGTTTGTACATCACGTAATGACAATATTTAGAAGGTTCAAGTGAAAGAAAATGTTTGCAATCGGTGGCCAAGACAGTAAGAGATAGAAAGTGTTATTAGAATTTAATTTGGTTGCAGTTGTGTTGTAACCTGGATGGAGAATGAATTGGCAGCAAAAATACTTGTGACTTAATAGCCTCCAAGAACCTTATGTAGATGCTATTTCAGATCCCAGATTAACGCCAAAATGTGTGAACCGATCCATAAGAGCAGCAAAGGCATTTCCACGTTGCATTTTTGTTGT
Source organism: Papaver armeniacum (assembly GCA_023531295.1). NCBI lineage: Eukaryota > Viridiplantae > Streptophyta > Magnoliopsida > Ranunculales > Papaveraceae > Papaver > Papaver armeniacum. Next base: position 348,914 of record JAJJWW010006428.1, on the reverse strand, counting down.
AGCCTGGATGGAGAATGAATTGGCAGCTGTTGATACATGAAAAAATATCCCCTTAACGAGTTGGAGATGCCCCTTAGAATATAGGTGAACTAAGGTTAAGATGTAGGACTTGGGGACTAAACCCAAGCCCAAATAGAAGATACCCATAAATGATGGGAAGATAAAGGAGGAATTAATGAAGAAGGAAGAGGTTATGTTAAAGAATGGCATTAAGGGTAATTAAGAGGTATTAGGACATGTGTCATGAAGTAGTAAAAAGAGGGGATTTTAGGAAAGCCTATAAAATAAAGGACAAGGTATAATGGAAAGACAACTCCCTCTCTTACTATTATTGGAATTGTGAGGTCATGTGTAATGGCTAGGACGGGTAGAACCTAAACTGAAATTTACCACCCCTCAACATTTGACGACCACACCCGGAGGCTCGTGCCTAGCTTACAAATGACACACATAGGAGGCGCCGATTCGGGCACTACAGGAGATCAAGCGTCCGACCATCCCATTAACCTCGATCAGGTAACATTAGAGGACGATGAGAGCGAGAAAAAAACACCGATCCTAGGTGTCATCAAGCAATCGGTGAACCATAAAGCTCGATCAGCGAAACCCACGCCACTAACTCTACAAGGCATGCAAGAAAAACTGAAGAAACGTGCTCGAAGGAGACATGAGTTGGAACACTGGATAACGCAAGCAATTGAAGCAGGACAAAGTGTCCCTGAAGAAACAAGAAAAGATGATAGATGCAAGGCTGATAAGACAACAGTAGTAGCACAAAAGGAGATCGTCGAATACCTAGAGCAGAACTACCATGTTATAAAACAAGACAACCGATGTCGCGTGAGTATCCCATATCCCGCACACATCCGAGGGTACTCATACCCCGAAGATTATACCTCCCCAAAATTAAAAATATACAAAGGCCAGGGAAACGCGCGGGAACGTTTCACCGATTTCTATCAGCCATGAACGACAGAACCAATGATGAAAACTATGCTTAAAAGAATTTCCCAAGTCACTCACGGGCAAAGCGTTCTCCTGGTATGACAATTTAAAACAAAAAAGCGTGGATTCCCGGAAAACCTTGTCCGCACTCTTTCTCGGGAAGTTTTATTCAGCGAAAAAAAAGATTACATCAATATACCTAAGCAAGAATGGACAACGGGTAGGAGAAGCGGTAGGAAAATATATCTCGCAGTTCCGAAGATTGACATTGGATTGCCACGAAGACATCAACGAGGAAGCACTCGTCGAAATTTATGTACGAGGAATCATCCCAACCTTCAGAGGGGGTCTGATTAATTTCAAGTTCCAGACCTTTGTAGAACTAGAAGAAGCATCTGATAGGATCGTCGACTGCGTAGAAGAAGCGCACAAAGAATCTATCTGGCGTACTACGATTGGCGCCATGGCAGAAACCTCATTTGATGCAAGGCCCAGTGTCAGCAGGGAAAGTAGGGGTCGGTCCCAAAGCGATGGCAGGAACCAAGTGATGTGATTTTTATGTTGTTGTTATAGTGAAGTGGTAGTAAGATGTCGTTCCTCTCAGACTTGTAAAGACTCGATTTAAGAAAATACTAAAAACAAAGAAAATATGTACACAAGTTTTGTCACAAATATCGAGAGATACCGAGACTCAGGGTTCCACCAATTCTCATTCATGCGATTCGTATATTTATCCTAGACAATTATAGCTCAAACAATAATAAAATATTGACTCTATATCTTTGCCAAGGTAGATTTTTAAAAGATTAATTGTAAATCACAAGCATGACACATCAAAAGTACTAAAACTAAGCATACATCATCAAACGAAATCACAAATAATTAGTGAAAATCATAAAACAATTAAATCAAGTGCAAGAAGTCATATAAGAAATAAATAGAATTACCACATGCATGAAAATTAGCTTCCTCCTTTGTCCCAGTGTTGGGGTTTAGCTCCTCATGCTCAAAACGCACCCAAAAGATAGAAACATGGCTCAAAAAGGTGTTTTTATTGAGAAATATATAAAAACAGAGTTTTGCAACGCTGCATTAGTGTTACAGACGTCACTGTTACAATTTATAAGACTGATGAACAACGATACTTTATTAATGATGTCGTTGTATTTAAGATCGTTCAAATGACAAACTTTGAAGGTCTGTTCTTCGTCTTCTTCTTCTTCTCCACCTGCTGCTGCTGCAACTCTGCAAATCATGATTCTTCGTACCAGAGCCCTCTGTTGGCTCCCCAAAACTCCCGAACAGCCTGCTGTGACTCCTTATCAACCTATATATAGGCAATAGGATCCTTGAATCTCTCGGAATATTTTTTCTTCTTCTTCTCGGCCAAGTCACGATAATAACTCTCTTCTTCTTACGCGTCTCCCTGTTTAGTCCAAACTCTCCTTTTTTGATAGAGTCGAATCCAACAGAACTATATCCTCCCAAGTTTACACGTACTTCCCAGTTTTAAAACGAGAAAATCTCCGAGTATATTTCTTCCAAAAATATCCAAACAATCCCGTGAATATCAGCACTTTCTGATTATGGAAATCATATCCTAAATCATATATCGTCCCTGTTTAACCGAACCAGGCCCAAACCAATCTTAATCCGTGAAGAAATCCAATTAAAACTCGCTGAAACTTCTCAGGAACTCGGTAATACTTTTCCTCCCCTGTTTTCCTCAAAACGATAATCAAGCCCAATATAATCCATTCCAATGCCCGTATCACGTCTGTTTAGGTCTAACAAAGCTATCCCAAAGAAATCAGTGGTTGAATATCTTCCTAACAAAATACAAAATCGAGCACTAACAAAATATACAATTGAGATTAAATCAGACACAAAAATGTGTCTATCACCAAGGAAGGGGCATAAGAGGAAGACGCGACCATAAAATACCACCCCTCTCCCTTGTAGCAAAGATCGCGTAATCAAAGTTTTAAATCAATGGATCGCCAAAGGAGAAATTCAACTGCCCTCAACCACATTGGATATCAACAAGATGGACAAAAGATCGCCTAATTATTTTCATTATCATCGGAGGATGAGACACCCGACGGAAGAATGCTTTGTTATTACAAAATACCAACTGGGGATGGTTGGTTTTTCATTGGTTCTATTGGATCACATGGAACCTAAAAGTAATAGCACAATGTCAATACCACAAAAAATTTTCTTAGAAGTTCGGTAATGTAAATTTTTTTATCGACCCTACTGAACACAAAGTTCGGTTATGTAGTTTCCAGAAATTAATTGGGGCCTTACGGAACTCGATCTTGAGATTTTCTATATAAAAGTTCGGCCATGAAACTGAAAAACTCGACTAAACCAAACTCAAAGGTTCGGTTAGAAACGCTGTATTTATATTTTCTGCGACCTTACCGAACACAAAGTTCGGTAATAAAAGTGCTGATATCGACTCAACCGAACAATTCACTGTAAACTCTTCGGTTACATGTTCTGGAAAAATATAACCTAACTCTAAAAAAACACCATTAACATGTAGTTCGGTTACCTGCGTCAGCTAAATTTAGTAACCGAACTACACATTCAGAACGGTTCAGTTACCTCGCAAGCTAAATTTGGTAACCGAACTAGGTTGACCTAACCAAATTTTTTCCAGAAATTTAGAGTTTGGCCAAATTTTTGCACAATTCAAGCTACATTAACTAATATGAGGCATACCTGAGTACCCATAGCTTCATCTTCAGGTTGTGGCTGATAAAATCCATCATTTGTTTGGTTAGCTTGAGTTTGAGGCAAAAAGCTTTCATCATCTAACAAATAACTCATTTCCGAATCATTAGAAGTATTGACAAATACACTATGAGGTGAAGGGGGTTCTGATTCTGAGGATGAGGTATCATCACATGAATCACCCAAATCATAATTACTAAACTCAAAAAAAGATTTTTGGGTTCACCCATCTTCTTCTTCATATTTCCTTCTTCTTCTTGTTCTTCTTATCTCTCAATAATAAAACAATTCCACTAATATAACTCACTAATCACTAATCACTAACTAATCAGTTACTAATCATAACACTAACACTAATTAATCATCACACTAACTAAGTTAATCATTAAGGGTAAAGTAGGTATTTAAAAAAAAATCAAATAAGGGGTGATTGGAAATTACTACCAATAACCACCCCAAAAATTTAATAGTCCCCCCATTTTTTGAGTAGTCCCCAAAAAAACGGTTCTAAAAAATTGAGTTCCATGAGGTATCCGAACTCCTCCTTACCAAATTTACTAAAAAAGTTGGTCAATAACCCGGATCATGCAAATTTTCGGAATCTCAAATGATAATCTGGATGGTTCATGTAATCATGTTAACTTTTCTTCAGAAATATCGTTATGTTATGTCAAGGGATTGTTCCGGTCTCCAACTTACGCTTCAATTCTTAAATGTATCGTACTCACGTCTAAATTGTTCCAAATTACCCTTAAGTTACTTGTCTACTTAGAATCATTTGAAAAATTTAACAGTAGCTTTCCAACTTAATTAAATCGAAAAATCAAATTTTAATTTAATAATTAAATATTATATTAACTTTTAATGCCAAAAATCGCCTTTTCGACGTGTTTGGATGGTGGGAATAGCATCTCATCCAGTGCGACCAAGTCCATAGAGGAATTTTAAACCTCCCTATATATGAGTCACTGATTTCCCAAGTTAGTGTTTCAACAACTAAGTGAATGGAAAATCTAGGGCTATGTATAATGATAAAAAAAAGTTAAACTTGAAAGCATAGTCAATTTATCTTGACTAAAGCCAAATGGGCTATCCTTAATAAAAGTGTGGGCAATATTTAAGAGAAGCCAAAGAAAAACAACTCAGTCCAAAGGACTAAGAGGGAGAACAAACTAGTAGCATCACAAAGCTTAACCTTCGAGCAGCACAACACTAACTAAGAGCCGAAGTAGAAAGCAAAAAAAAAACCCACGACACCCTTAAGCTTTCCGACAGTCGACAAGACCTAGCCAATAACAACCCAGAGCACAAAAGTAATATTCCCATTCTTTCACTGCTGGGGTTTGCTATTGCTACGAACAAAATCCAAATCTCAGACCTCTCGGTCAATATAATCCTCGAAATTCTTTTTCCTAGTATCATATTATGGTAACTCTGTATTTATCTCCACTCAACTTTCACAACAAATTCGTTGATATTTTTACCAGAACTACCGCCTTCACTTACTACCTCTATTGATAAACTCTTTCGTTTTGTTTGTAATTTTATTCATTTCGATCCCTTTCAATGTAATCCCATTTCATTAATCTTTAAGTTTGCTTTCCACTTTCCATAAATGATCAAATTTTAAGTAGAGTTGTCGTTCACTCGGACTTGTTGAAATCGATTTTAGGATTTAATAAACTAAAATAATAAAAATAGAGAAAATATACAATTTATGTCACAAGATGAAGAGAGTTACTGGGAATCGGGATTCCACTAATTTTCACATTCATGCGGTTCATCTATTAATTTCGGACAATTAAAGCTCATAAAATAACAAACATCGACTCTAAATTATTTGCCAAGGTAGATTTGATAAAGAATTATATGTAATTCACAAGCATGACGCATCTAAATTACCTAAGACTAAGCATGCGACATCTAACGAATTCACAAATAATCAAGAAAAATCATAAATCAATTATAATAGTGCAAATAGTCATAAAGGAATTAAATAGAATTACCACATGGGTGCAAAACAGCTTCCTCCGTCGTCCCAGTGATGGGTTCTAGCTCCGCATGGTAAAAACACTCTCAAAGGATTTTTTTCATTGCTCAAAAAGGTGTTTACAAATGATGAAAAGGAGAAAATGATGAAAATCGGGTGTTTGCAACGTTTATAATTTTTGCAAACACTGTTACAGAGAACAATAAAGATAAACTGCCGCTGTTTCTTTAAGACTGTCCTATGAACTACGACCCACGTCTGTGAGTCGTTGTTACTGTTGAAGAACGACGGTCTTTGGCTGTCTGTTCTTCGTGTTCTTCAGCTCATGCAGCCGCAGAAAGATATTCTGTAACTTGATTTTCCGACTCTGTACGTCTCCCAAACCCCCCCCCCCCCCACGATTCTAATCAACTCCAACACATTATATACTCCTCCAGACACCAGAATCATGCGTCATAACTTCAAAAATTCTTCAATTAATCGACAGTGAAGAAAAATATTCTCGGGAATATTTTCTTCCCAGATTTAACTCCTGACGTGTTTTATCATGTTGAAACACTCCAAAAACACTCAATAAACATCCCAGGAGTGGTTAAACACGCAGCAGGCACACGCAAACCATCGTATCACTCACACAGAACTCGTGTTATTCGGGTTACTCGTGTCACTCTATTTTCTTCAATCCCGAATTTCCAGCCAATTTGGATCATTCCAGCAACCATAACACGCCCGTTAAGACTAATCAAGCCATCCCAACAAATTTCAGCCATTGAATCTCACTGAATCGCGCCAACAATCCAACCATAATTCTGCCAGTCAAAGAACTCCTTTTTTCCCGCCAAAATTCATTTTCAAACGAAGGGGATGAGGTTACCCCTTATCCAGCTGCTTGGGTGCGAATATCCTGTGGGTGCCCCTTAGTAATTGAGGTGCCCCTTATCCTACATTGAGAGTCCGAATAACATGTTTCCCCCGGGTGCCAAAATCAACTTTTCGAGCCGAATTTTTCCAAAAATGTTTATTTCCCAAAAATGCCTACAAATATATAAAACACCATAATAAGTACAAAATCGAGTGCCAACAATATATAGTATTGAGATCAAATTAGACACAAAAATGTGTCTATCAATAAATCACAATGCACATTTTTTGGTTCCGGTTGATCAACCTTAAGAAAATTAAACTTTTTAGGTGGGGTTTGCATGCTGGTAGCTGTTGCAATCTTGTGAGGCGATATTATGCTATGGATATTATATCAAAATCTGATTTTACATCTAAATCTGATCTACTTTCTTTTTTGTGGCTAAAAACAAAGTAAGATAATAAAATGGTAATAAAGTGGAATTGCATGCATGAAAATTCTATTTAAACCATTCATAAAATCCAAAACTAGTGTAATAATTCTCTTAAATTCAAAGAAGAACAGAAATTATGAAGTACATACAGTAACACTTGAGAGATACGTAGACTAATTTAATAAAGGATTAAGGACATGCTCCATGAAAAACATTGCACCACTTTGCTCTTCTCTTATAACGAACATGAAAGGATGATCTGCCACGAAATCGACCTGAGGAGGAGGTGTACGGGGACGCAAGCATTGCATTACTATTCCCAAAACAACAGGAGAAGCAGCAGCTTCAGTTCCTTTTTCATCAACTTCAACAAAACACTTGTGAAAAACTTTAGAAACGTAAAGACTACTAGGTCCATTATTATGTACATTCTCCGTCACCTTTGAAACTTGAAGCTTATTATGAATGTTTACCATCTCGCCAGCCTCTGCCTTTCATTCATCAAAAGGCAAAACTAGTCCTACTTTCTGTAGAACTCTTTCTCGCTTCAAATCAAAACAAATTTTAAACTTGGGAATCTTGCATTCTCTTGTTGGTACACTACAATCTGGGAGATATTGATCCAGAAAGGCGGGATCAGAGCTCACTTTTTCTATAAGTTCACCGAGCCCATCGGGTTGCTCGGGTAAAATTATTTACATAGAAAAATATGGACGGCTTTTGCAATCCGTTTGGTATGGAAGTCGCAGTATTTTAAAGCTATCATAACAACTAATATATTTATTTCCCCGTGCTGACATGAACATAACATGTACTGGTTGTTTTACGTCAAGGAGATAGAACTTTGACATCTGGGTTAGTAATGGCTCAAATTGATTAAATTTTTTCCAAGATCCTTTGAAATAGAGTGCATTCGCCAATATAAATCTCGTACGCTCATTGACCGCTCCATTGGGAAGAAGATTTTTAATTAATCCATTGGTTTCCTTTTCTGCCCATGTGTTCACCTTCTTCAGCACTTCTTTGCTCTAACAGTACATTAAATTGTTACAACGACCAAACAAACTAATAGGGGAAAAAAGAAAATACAAAACAAAGAACTATAAGATTTACGTACCTTATTTATGGAATCCACAGTTTCTGCTTCTGCTTTGTAAACTGCACGAGCAAATTGTTGGAATGAAGGTTTTATCGGACAAGATTTCTCAATCCAAACACCGCCAATGAAAGACAGTTTAGGTCCGGATTGTGTTTGCTTATTGCCCAACATGTCAATGAGTTCAGCATGGATAAAATTTAGAGTGTTGGGGTTCTCACAGTCGAGGAAGTCTAATAACTGATCTAAGGTTTCACCAGTTGCTGCAGAAGTTAGTAAACCTAGAGCATTGTCGATCGAGAACGGAGAAAATACGAAATTCTTGTTCTTCCACTCGTTTAACCAGAAGTCTTTGACGATTGTGAGGGAAGGATTGACGCTCTTTGAAAGAGTATTCTGATACATGCCTCTATGATTAAAACAACCAAATTCGGATGCTGATAGGAAGAAAACAAGAGCAAGTAACTGGATATTGCCAGATATTGCAAAACTAAACGTACTTGTAGAGAGAAATCTAGTTCATATTTATAACAAGCGCGTGGAACTAAGGCTAAGTCCTATGGGCTAGATTGGACTGCTAGATTGGCCAAAAAGTGTTGCAAATCATGAAAAAAGTGTGGGAACAAAGTTAACACTCTTTCTGGCTACTTCTCTCTCCTAGCATTTTCTCGCAGTCGAACCATCAGCGAGATTGAAACGTTGAATAGTGCGGCGCTCAAAAAGTGACCAAAACGCTGAATGGTTCGACGTTCACAAAAATCACAAAAATCTAACGGCTGAGATTTAAGCGCTGAATGGTTCGGCACTCAAAAAGCTGAATGGTTCGGCGCTCAGAAAAACGTTGAATGGTTTGGCGCTCACAAATGACGTGGATGGCCAAGCTAGCAGCTAGATATCTAGCCCATAAAACTTAGGAGGTTGCCCAGGCTGACGTAGATAGCCAATCTAGCAGCTAGATATCTTGCCCATAAGACTTGGCCTAATAAAGGGAGGAGGAAGAATAGGAAACAATTTGGACAGACCGTGCTTGGTACTGGTCCAAAGTAGTACTCTGTCTGCTTTCAGATACGCCGGCCCGTCGAACCAATTAAAATTGCGGGGTATTTTAGTCATGTCGTCGGGATCGAAGTTAGGGGCTTATCTAAGGGTGCACAGGAACCGAGCCGGACCGACGGACCGTCCCGGAACCGGTGGAACCGTACCTGGTTTTGTACCGAACCGAGGAACGGGGTACAGGTACCGGTCCAAAAATAGGAACCGAGGCTAGGAGGTGCAGTGTACACGGTCCCGACCTAGTCCCGTGCCGAACCGTACCGTCTGTACCGATTAGTAGTAGCCGTTAGATTTAGGGGATGATAGATCAATAATAACCGTTGGATTAAGTGGTGGTATATAAGCCAACATTATAGGGCTAGGGTTTCTATTCTCAATTTCGTTTCTTTTTTTCTTTCCGTCTCCTCTCCTCTGTCTCTGAGAAGGAGAAGAAGTGAAGAAATCCGTCGGATTACTCCTCTCAGTCTCATTGATTGATAAATCGTAAAGGTGATTACTCCTCTCAGTCTCAGTTCGCTGTAATTTTTTTTTTCAATTTCTTTGTTTTTCTTCTCCAAATCTATCTGATTTTTTCTTAATTTTTTTTTGTTGTTGGAATGATTCGAATGAATTAATCAGGCGAGTAAGTTTTAGAACAAATGAATCTGTGTGATCTGTTTGATCTTGAAAGCTATGTCTGATTATTTTAGGGTTTCACTTTCACAAGGTAAGACAAAGGGAAAAGATTCAAGGAACTGAACTGGATTAACCCATCAATCAGATTATCTAAGGGAGTGGAGAAAAAGAAGGAAAAGGTTAGTTTGATGGTGTTATTGTTTTGGATTATGTTGTTGCTAATTAGGGTGTTAGTAATTGTTGCTTAGTTCTGATTTATTTTACAACTTAGATTGATGGGTTTTTGATTTTCTAATTTACTCAATCATTTACTTGTTGTGATTACGATTTGGTTCATTACACTATCTTGTTAGAATTTGATGATGATGATGATATAAGTACCAAGTATTTAACTTTGCAATTACATGTTAGAGCAGGACAAGAATGACAAGTAGTTAGTTCTTATGTTTCATGAATCTTCTTATGTTTCATCACCTCCTCGCTTGTCTAAATAAAATGGATTTTATTGAAATGAAGAATCAATAGGTACTTGAGAAGTTAATGTGAATAGGCTTTGTGTTGCTTAAAGTTTTAGGAGTAACAAATTGTGATTGTAATGGCGAAAAATTATCAAGGTAAACAGTTTCTTGTCTTGTTAGGGTGTTAGTAATTGTTAATGAAATTAGGGTGTTAGATCATTAGTAATTGTTGCTTAGTAATTGTTGTTAATCAATTTGTTCTGATTTCTTTTACAACTTAGATTGATGGGTTAATTGTTCCTTAATCTTTTCTTGTTGCTTTTGAAATTTTTACATTTTGATGGACTTGTATGAGTTCTTAAGTTGTAGATAATCTGGATTAGTTGATCAAATGTATTGTACTATTGTTGTATGAGTTCTTAAGTTGTAGATAATCTTGATTTGTTAATCGACTTGATCAAGTGTATTGTTGCGTAATCTTGATTAGTTCTTTGAAATCAATATCTCGCTATCAACAATAATGCCACCACAAGTGCTACTTGTCATGGATTAGAAGATCAAGATTCAAGACTTTGTATTTGTCATTGCCACCACCGTCCGATCAAGACTTAGTGTGTGTGTTTGTGTGCTTCTGCGCGAAGATTATTGGCACATTGGTTTTACAACAAGTAGATCGCCTCTCGATACTTGTTCTTTTTTAGATTTTCAAGACTTTGGTTGTTTGGCACATTGGTTTGCTAGTATTATTGCTACTTATTAGTTGTTGCTTTGTTCTTTGATTGAGAATCTGAGATATTGCTTAATATATGGAAAAACAAAAACAAAGCAGTGCCAGAAATATATGTCCGGAAAAGTACCGATTGGTACCGGAACCGTACTGTACCGGACGTGTACCGAATGGTACCGGAACCGAGGTACAAGGTACAGGTACCGGTCCGAAATTTTGGAACCGAGCCTAGAGAGGTACAGGTACTCGGCCTGGGCAGGAACCGAGCCGAACCGTACCGTGTGCACCCTTAGGCTTATCAATAATTTTGCACAGAGATAGGAAACATTGCCAGCACTTTTCGTCTTTTCCCATTTCTTCTTCTTCAACAACTGTGAGGGGGAATTTTTAGGGTTTTTGATAATTGATTTGATCAATTTCAGAAAACTTGATACGGGATTTCGATCAATTGGATCTTGTTACTTGATTAAATGTATCAATGGAGGAAATTTGAGTTCTTCGAAGAGAAAAACCCAGGAAAATGCTCAGTTCCTGAAGAAGTTAAGGGAAAGATAAATTGTTGTTCAAGTGGTAGAGGGAAGATCGTTGTTGGATGTGATGATGGTACGGTCAATTTACTTGATCGTGGATTTAAGTTTAATCATGGATTTCAAGCTCATGCTACTTCTGTTCTCTTCCTTCAACAACTCAAGGTACACTGTGTTTTAATTTGTTTCTTCCATTAGGTTTTTTCCTTAAGTTTTGCTGTTTAATTTGATGAGAATTTAGTTGTTTTTACTGTATGTGTTTCTGATTATTGAACAAAAAATTGACCTAATAATTGCAAATTTGATCCCAATTTGACCTAATAAGTGCAAATTTGATCCATTTTGACCTAATAAGTGCAAATTTGATCTTAATATGATAGTATGTCTAGCTTAATATCGTTATGGTCCAGTGTATATCAACATTCGATTATAGTGTCTCCATGGATAATTGTATGTCGAAACAATGTATGCTGTCAATGGTTTCTGTCTGAGCCTAACAAGTAGACTTTGTACTCACAGGATACTCGGCTCCTCTATTAGTTTAGATTCTTAACACATTAGCTAGAGATATTTTCTGATCTTTGAAACAATGAGTGTTACCAATTACTTACTCTAATCAGCATTGATGACTAAAATCACCATGTCGGCAAGTTGGCAACTTATGTAGGTGATTCGAACATATATGTAGAGGTGGTTCTTACTTTTGTTTATGTTTCTTCTTAGTCGTCTCTGTCAAATGAGGAGGTTTTATAAGGTTGTAGACAACTGTAATAAAGGACACGCCTTTGCGCCTGACATGCTACCGTGTCAAATCTATATTTGCAGACCGTGTTGTCTTTAGAGGAAATTTTGCGTACTGTTATTAGATGTCACTGATCAACTGTATCAGTAAACTTGATATGGATTGAACCAATCTGGTTACAGTAATCGCTTATCAGTTGCAATTCAGCATCACTATTTTGTCACGAGTCTTTCAAAATTGGTCTGGAAATTTTGTTTTCTAAGTCGTAGTTAAAGGGACTCCCATTGTCAGTTTACTTTCTCAACATTTGGATACTGTGTCACTTGCCGCGTAACACGGAAATTACGCGAGACTGCTACAGTCTTCCTATATCCTACTGAGAACATCTCCTTAACTTAAATTCTTGTCTCTTAAACAATCAGCAACGGAATTTCCTGATTACAATTGGAGAAGATGAGCAAACATCCCCACAACTATCACCGATCTGCTTGAAAGTGTTTGACCTCGATAAGACACAGACAGAGGGTTCAAGCACCGCTGCTCCTGATTGCATCCAAATGCGGATATTTACCAACCAATTTCCTGAAGCAAAGGTACTGCAACTGTATACAGTATTTGCAACTTTTTTTTCCTCTTGTCTTTCCTTGGCTTATAACATCCTCGTACTTGGTGCACTTTCGCATGTCAATAGATTATTTTGCTTACTGTATCCCTAACATTGTTAACATCTTGATGTACTGCAGATTACATCATTTTTAGTTCTCGAGGAAGCCCCACCAATATTACTCATCTCTATAGGTTTAGACAATGGTTGCATTTACTGCATTAAGGGGGATATTGCACGTGAGCGTATCTCTCGTTTCCAGCTTCAGGTAGAGACTGTTGCAGACAAGACCGATGCTTCTATTACAGGGTTAGGGTTCCGAGTTGATGGCCAAGCTCTTCAACTATTTGCTGTAACTCCAACTTCAGTAAGCCTGTTCAGTTTGCAAGATAAACCTCCGAGACGACATACCCTTGATCAGATTGGATGTAATGCTAATTGTGTTGCTATGAGTGATCGTTTGGTATGTAATTCCTGTTGCATTCCATACCTGAACTTTTTTTAACTGAAAATTCTGGAGAATCGTGCATTTTATTTTTCCATGTTTTTTAAGTTCTACTGTGTTTCTTTTTTAAACTGATCAGGAGCTGATAGTTGGGCGTCCCGAGGCTGTGTACTTCTATGAAGTTGATGGGCGTGGTCCTTGTTCGGCCTTTGAGGGAGAAAAGAAATTTGTTGGGTGGTTTCGTGGGTACTTATTGTGTGTTATTGCAGATCAGAGAAACGGGAAGAATACATTCAACATTTATGATCTGAAGAACAGATTGATTGCCCACAGTACTGTGATCAGTGAGGTTTCACACTTAATTTGTGAATGGGGTAACGTTATTCTCATTATGAGTGATAGAACAGTTATTTCTGTTGGAGAAAAGGACATGGAAAGCAAATTGGATATGCTTTTCAAAAAGAATCTGTATACTGTTGCTATCAATCTTGTTCAAAGTCAGCAAGCTGATGCAGCAGCAACCGCAGAAGTACTAAGGAAATATGGGGATCATTTATACGGAAAACAAGATTATGATGAAGCTATGTCTCAGTATATATACACCATAGGTTACCTTGAACCTTCGTATGTCATACAGAAGTTTTTAGATGCTCAACGCATCTATAACCTTACGAATTACTTGGAGAAACTGCATGAGAATGGTTTGGGATCTAAAGACCACACGACTCTTCTTCTCAATTGTTATACTAAGTTGAAGGATGTTGAAAAGCTAAATTTATTCATAAAAGGCGAGGATGGCATTGGAGAGCATAAATTTGATGTGGAAACTGCAATAAGAGTCTCTCGTGCAGCAGGATACCATGAGCATGCAATGTATGTTGCTAAGATGGCTGGGAAACATGAGTGGTACTTAACAATCTTGCTTGAAGACCTCGATGAATATCAAGAAGCATTGCAGTATATTTCAAGCCTTGAACCAAGTCAAGCTGGGATCACCATGAAAGAGTATGGTAAGGTTCTCGTAGAGCACAAGCCGGTTGAAACAGTCGAGATACTTATGAGACTTTGTACTGAAGAAGAAGAATCTACTGGTGGAGGGACCTTAGATGGCACATTCTTATCCATGTTGCCTTCTCCAGTTGATTTTCTGAACATGTTCGTTCATCACCCGAAGTCCCTTATGGATTTTCTTGAGAGATACATCAGCAAGGTGAGGGAATCACCTGCACAAATTGAAATTCATAATACACTTTTGGAGTTATACCTTTCTAGTGACTTGAACTTCCCGTCAATGGCACACGAAATCATTGGGGAAGGACTCAATCTTGGTAGAAGCTCAACTGTAGGAGGGAGTCTTACTAAGTCAGAGTCAAAGGAGAAATTTGCTGCGGACACCAAAGATAGAGATAAAGAAAAGGATCGCTTGGAACGACTGAAAAAGGGACTTTCCCTGCTTAAAAATGGCTGGCCTTCTGATTTGGAGCATCCGTTGTACGATGTGGACCTGGCAATTATTCTTTGTGAGATGAATGCTTTCAAGGAAGGCTTGTTATTTCTGTATGAGAAGATGAAGCTCTATAAAGAAGTTATTGCTTGCTATATGCAGGCCCATGATCATGAGGGGTTGATAGCATGTTGTAAGAAGCTGGGAGATTCAGACAGTGGAGGAGACCCTTCTCTTTGGGGAGATTTGCTAAAGTACTTTGGCGAGCTTGGGGAAGATTGCTCCAAAGAAGTAAAGGAAGTACTGACTTATATTGAGAGGGATGATATTTTACCTCCAATTATTGTTCGTCAGACACTTTCTAAGAATCCATGCCTCACTCTTTCATTGGTAAAGGATTATATTTCTCGAAAACTTGAAAAAGAATCAAAGTTGATTGAAGAGGATCATCGAGCTGTTGAGAAATACCAGGTCAGTCTTTGAAACTATGTGCAAATTCCTATTTTTATTCGTATTATACAATAACTAGAGTTTACATAGGCTTACATAGTAGTGAATTACTCTTCAAGTATTCTGGATTTAGAATTATATTCCCAAGGAAAAACTAGAGTTTTTTCTAATAAAATAATTAAGAATTTGGGAAGCGTTTCTATTCCTTGGAATTACTGCTATAGAATGAGCAGTGGAAATCATAAGTATATTAATCCACTGATTGCAGAACCTCTTTCTTACCGACTATTTGTAGTTTTTTTAGCCTAAATTTTAGGACATCTTAGTATGCCTACTTATTGGGCTTATTCAGCATTCTGATATTTAATGTACGGAGCTTCGGGTGAGTAAACTCCCTCACTTCTAGGACAGATGACTTCTTTCAACTTATTCGGGTGAGTATCTCTGACTGAAAGGGGGACTTGTTCTCTCACCTGGAAAGGAGGTCTAACTTATTCTAGGGCTATTAGTAAGAGTGATACATATGCACGTCTAGTCTTTGGTTATTGGAATAAAATTCATGCTCCTATTCAATTTTATTATTTTTCTTGTTGCACGATTGGCTGTCTATCTTATTTGGGTCTAGTTTGCTAATACACAGTGGATACTATTTTAAGCAAGTCCCTCGTAATTATGGGGTGGCCTTCAGAAATGCGTAATTGAACATCCTTTTGGGTATAAATAGAGCTGATCAAGTGACAAAACATGCGATTATAGAAGTGGCATTCAGAAATGCATAATTGAACATCCTTTTGGGTATAAATAGAATAGTGCTGATCAAGTGACCAAAACATGCGATTATAGAAGTGTTCTCTCTGATTACGGAAGTTAGTAGATTTGGATTATTTTCAGTCTAATAAAATATGGATTCTCTCCTTCCTAAGAAGAGTAATTTCATTTGATTACCTGGTAAGTTAAAAGTACATTGTAACACACTGCAGCCTTTTGCAGTTATAAGATTTATAGATATATGTGATACACGTAGAGGACCACAACTCAAGGACTGAAACCTGTTTTTTTTTTCCTCTTGCATACGTGATAGTGGTACTTGTGATACTAACCATGACCATATATTGATAACCTATTGTGCAGGAAACCACCTTAAACATGATGAAAGAAATTCATGACCTTAGGACCAATGCGAGAATTTTCCAGCTTAGTAAGTGTACTGCATGCACTTTCACTCTTGATCTCCCCGCTGTCCATTTTATGTGCATGCACTCATTTCATCAGCGGTGCCTTGGTGACAATGAGAAAGAATGCCCTGAGTGTGCTCCTGAGTACAGATCTGTCATGGAGTAGCATTTAATTATAAAAACTGAGAAAGTCTTAAATAAGAACTTATTTTCGTTGATGTCCACCGAATACGAAGATCTGTCATTTTCATTTCAGACTAAAAAACATTTGTCACCTCATGAGTTTAGTATAAGATTTTCTTAAGTGCATCAATACCTATAAGTTTGCAAATTAAATACAAATTACTGATATTTTTTGTTTACCATCGTTACAAAATATTCAACATTATGAAAGGCCCTCCGAAAAAAATTCGCATCGTTACAAAATATTCAACATTATGAAAGGCCCTCCGAAAAAAATTCGCACAGGGCCCTTCTAAACACAGGATCGGCTCTGTCCCCACAGATGAGCAAGAATGAACGATGACAATGATCACTCCTGTATCCATATATTCAGATAGAAGTTGTCTCTTACTTTTCTTCCGAAGATCTTCTTGAAGTCACGATTAAAGACAGTCTGACGACTCTGACCGGCCTCCGGGATGGCTTTAACCAGAGAATATGAAAAGATGAGATGAGAGTTGTGGCATATACATATATCCTTAACGGATCAAATGAAGCATATAGTTTTATCTCTTTCTCGAATCAAACCAAACAAACCGGTACAAGAACAAACTAACGAATTTGAAGACATAATCAAAACATGACCAAGTAAGAAGCAACCTCAGAGTCTCAGTCAGCTACTATATGGATGTCAAATGACATGAAACGACTAGGAAACTCTTATACATGATTTATAGAATAGTGTTCTAACGAGATGGTTTTGATTTTGTGCCATTGTCTTCTTGTATTTGGATTGATTTGTGGTTAATTGTTATTATAGACAACAGGTTTTGTGCAACACCACCTTTGGCAAAATCCTCACTGGAAGAAGACAAAGTAGAGATATAAGAGACAGATTCGGGGGCCAAAAATTATTTTTAAGCCCGGGCTAATAGCTTTGGTTAAACATTATATTTAGTTAATTTTTTGATCGCGTGCTGAGTATTTTTAATGTTGCAGCTTCATCAGCTGCACCGACCAAATCCAAATATAGTTGACTAGACGAGAATTCATCGACGAATAAATGTGGGGCACTAAAAGATTTTGTTGAAAACCAAGGATCTATCAACACTTTACCCTGGCGATGGTTCATGAAGAATTGTTGTCAACTACTAGTCTCATGCTATCTTTTCCATGAACCTTTTCGACATAAAATCTGGTAAAAGCGTACAACTTTTGACATAAACTTATTTGGTACTACAGTAAAACTATAGCTGGCTGCCACCAAGTTGCGCAGATTGGTACACTGCATATCATCTCCTTATAAATACCAACATAAATGGGGGACTTGCATTACAAAGAAATTGAGATCAGTAACTAGACTATAATACACAACTATTAGGAAAATGAGGTACGAGTTTATAAATGAGTTTGAGGCACATGCTTCAGCAGACGATGTTTGGGGACAAGTCTATGGCTCCCCTGACTACCCTAAGGTGGTTGTTCAATTGCTTCCAACTGTCGTTGAAACCAAGGAAGTCTTGCAAGGTGATGGTCATGATGTTGGTACTGTTCTGCGCGTTGTGTACCTTCCAGGTAAGTACATGACTTATAAAGTTTATTGTTCAATTTCTTTAAAGTTGTAACCGATGTCGCTGTGGTATATCTGACCAGGATTTGTTCCGCGGACGTACAAGGAGAAGATTGTGACGATGGATCACAAAAAACGTTACAAGGAAGTACAAATGATTGAAGGAGGATACTTGGATATGGGATTTACATATGTCATGGTAATTCATGAAGTACTAGCAAAAGAATGTAATTCTTGTATCATTAGATCAATTGTTAAGTGTGAAGTCAAGGATGAATTCGCTGCAAATGTTTCTAATATTCGCAACACCTTTGATGGATATGTCGCCTTAGCCCGAGCGGTTCCGGAATATATTGCGAAGCAGCATGCAACAACATCAGCAGCTAATTAACTTGCTGCCGCAGTTAATAAATGGATTTTCGATGGCCTTAATAATATGGAACTGGATGAAGTACTAGGACTGAGATTACTTTTTCTTTCCTAAGTTGTTCCTCTCGTGATCTTCTTTTCTCTCATTTTATGTTTTTGTTTTGTGCTTTATGATTTCGCAGATATTTGACCATTGATTTCTTTCCTTTAAAAGAAAATAATGTTGAATATCAAAAATAAATAATATCCGTAAAAGGTTAAAACTTAATATATAATAAGATGATTATCATGAATATATTTTGCCAATAAATACAAAAAAAAAAGGGGCTAACAAAGATGAAAACCTAAACTCAATAACATATTACAGGAATGTCAGCTGATGACTTTTTTTCTTTTTTTGGATTGCTAAAAGATTCGGTACGTGATGATGAATTTCCAAATTCAGATTATTGGTATCATCGCTAGACTAATAGTACTTTTGAATTGGACTCATATCAAACTATACGTGCTCGGATGCACCACATAATTGGGCCGAGCAAAGTGAGGGAGGACCTTTATATGGTCATTTTTTTGTAAATCCAAGTTATCATCAATTGACAAATAAAAACCTGAAACTTTTAGGGGCGACCCCAAAAGAATTAGGGGCGACTTTTTTATTCCCAACTCATAGACAAGGTTATGGGGTGTCCAAATTTGCGGAGATTACCATAGTATCCTTATACAATCGGTAGCTAAGGTAGTGGTATTATCTACCGATTATGAGTATTTTCAATGTTGTGGTCGTTAGCAATCGGTAGATGGGTGAATTCATAAATAACTTCTTAACCTACCGATTATTCTAGTTCCCAAATTCGAAAAAATTGAAATTTCGACAAAAACTCGTTTTGGGACAACTATAATCGGAAGGTTAGAAGTAATCAATCCTACCGATTATGATAGATTTCAAAATCTATTACATGAAGGATTAATTAAAAAACTCATTTTGGGGCAACCTATAATCAGAAGGTTATAAGTAATCAATCCTACCGATTATGGCAGATTTCAAAATTCATTACATGAAGGATTTTAGAAAAAACTCATTTTGGGGCAACCTATAATCGGAAGGTTATAAGTAATCAATCCTACTGATTATGGTAGATTACAAAATTCATTACATGAAGGATTTTAGAAAAAACTCATTTTGGGGCAACCTATAATCGGAAGGTTATAAGTTATCAATCCTACCGATTATGGTAGATTTCAAAATTCATTACGTGAAGGATTTTAGAAAAAACTAATTTTGGGGAAACCTATAATCGGAAGGTTATAAGTAATCAATCCTACCGATTATGGTAGATTTCAAAATTCATTACATGAAGGATTTTAGAAAAAACTCATTTTGGGGCAACTTATAATCGGAAGGTTATAAGTAATCAATCCTACCGATTATGGTAGATTTCAAAATTCATTACATGAAGGATTTTAGAAAAAACTCATTTTGGGGCAACCTATAATCGGAAGGTTATAAGTAATCAATCCTACCGATTAGAAAAAACTCATTTTGGGGCAACCTATAATCGGAAGGTTATAAGTAATCAATCCTACCGATTATGGTAGATTTCAAAATTCATTACATGAAGGATTTTAGAACAAACTCATTTTGGGGCAACCTATAATCGGAAGGTTATAAGTAATCAATCCTACCGATTAGAAAAAACTCATTTTGGGGCAACATATAATCGGAAGGTTATAAGTAATCAATCCTACCGATTATGGTAGATTTCAAAATTCATTACATGAAGGATTTTAGAAAAAACTCTTTTTGGGGCAACCTATAATCGGAAGGTTATAAGTAATCAATCCTACCGATTATGGTAGATTTCAAAATTCATTACGTGAAGGATTTTAGATAAAACTCATTTTGGGGCTCCTTATAATCAGTAGTCTTACAAGTTGGATATGCTACCGATTATAAAATGGATTATTAGACAAAGTATCTACACAATAATCGGTAGGTATAGTTTCAATTTAACCTACCGATTCACCTTTAACCTACCTATTAAGGTGTTGGCTACCGATTATATACGGGCATATAGGCCATTTCGAAAAATCGAAGATAAGGGGTAGTTTAGATTTACGTTTGGGTGACCTTTTTTGTCTTTTAGTGTCGCCCCTAATTCTTTTGGGGTCGCCCCTAAAAGTGCCAGGAAAAAAAAAGGATTTGGTGTCCCAAACTTTTTTCAATCAACAATGAAAGGACTAAAGAGCCCCTCCATGTTTTCATTTCTCACTAAAACTAGCGTAAATACAACACAAAATAAGGGTAATCGAGTAAATTTTATGGGCAGAAAAAAAGACACGGAGGTTGGAAATGTTTTAATTGTTGAGGGGCAGTTTAGTAAAACCAAGTTAAACTGTCCTAAAGGTTACATAATCGAATCCCGGCCAACTCTTTTTTTTTTCCCTTCTTCTTTCTTCTCCTTTGTTGTTTTTTCTTCGTAGTCCAACAGAGAAACTTTGTTGCTTCTTCTCCTTCGTGGTTCGATCTAGAGAGGAGATGATGAAAATTGAGAGAAAAGATCATGTAATGATTGTTGGTGGTGGTATTGATTTAAGGAATCGATTCAAGCTACGGAAAAGGATAAAATCAGGTAATTGAAATTAGGGTTTCTTATTGCATTTTGAATGTATGTGAAATTAGTGATTATTTTGTAGAACAAGTACAGGGGTTTTCGGAGGTGAGAACTATGTAGATGAATTGATATTTAAATTGTATAATTATAGTGAAGATTAGGAATTAGGGTGTCACTGTCTGCTATTATTGAATCGATTGCAGATTTAGAAGGTGGGTTTCATTTATAAGATTCCGATCGAGAATTGAGTTGGGCATTTAATTAATTGACGGATTAGGTTTAAAATTACAGATCGTATCAAGTTTCAGGTGATGATTTTACGTCTTAGTGAGTTAGGGTTTGTTCTTGAGAAGTTTGAATGAGTGGGGGCAGAGAAGATATGAATATTGGATGTTGGTTTTGCTAGGTGTTTATTTTGAGTGTTTATTGTGTGAATGCAGGTTGAGTAATATTTTGGTGTTGGAAGCAGCAGTGGATGCTGCAGCAGAGTTCTTGAATAAGGCAGTAAAGCTGGTCCTGGTGGCAGGCTAAAACTAAGGGTTGCCAAGGCTGGGAAGTTGAAGCCTAATTTGGATCGATTCAATGTAAGTGCTTCGTCTGTTTTTTCTACTGCATGTATGCTTACTGCTCTTGGTTGTACACTGATATTGAGATGAAACTAATGGATGTCATGTTTGGTGTTTCTTTGTAAAACCAACCTGATTGGCAGGAAATATTGACATACTTTAGAGGGTCTGAGCTTCAGAACTATTTCACCCATATCTTGGAAGATAACTTGAAGGTGATTTTTTGCTATGGGCAACATAAAGTTCAGAACTTGCGTTTTTAGTATAACGAGCATACATAATGTCTTTTCATATCTTGATTATTATGTGGGAGAACTCTGTGTTTGTAAAGAAAAAGAGTTCATAGAGTATATCAAGTAGTATAAAATACATAGGAGCAAATTTTGATTTCCTGAAAACTTCGATAGTTGGGGTTAGTTCATGAACTTGTATTTTCATTTTACAAGATTTTTTGGTGAATGTCTCGTACTTATAGAAACAAGAGTAGTTTAGGTGATGCAGAGTGGATGACTGCTGTAAGTCTGAATTTTAAGGCAGTCCAAGAAATTTTAAGTATAAGGAATCACAAAAATGATGAATAGAAGCTAGACCTGCAAGGTTTGCATGCATCTGAAGTTGTTCACGTCTTGAAAGAGCGTCTTTGGAGGATTGAGACGTTGTTCACGTCCTGAAAGAGCGTCTTTGGAGGATTGAGACTCAGTTCTCACTTACTGTGCATCCTAATAAAGTTGTCAAACCAATTGATTCCAGTAGTTTCCTTAGCGTGGCCGGACAGATAGAAAAAGAGGAGGGAATGACATCACAGAGACCAGGGGTATTACAAGTTATTACAGGTATGCAGCTTTATTAGGGGTGATATTCGAGTAAAACATCTTATTTTAACTAAGTGTTTATAGGTAAAAATCGTTTCCGCCGATTTCGGTAAATTCGGTAGGTGAGTGAGAAACTGGTTTAAACCCTAAACAAATATGCTGCATGTGAGCACTTTCTAGATTCGAGAGATCAATTTGTACAAGTCCGGCCTAAACCAAGAAATGGCCGTTCCAGACTTGCTTCGGTCACAAAGTGGAGGAGAAGGGTTGATTTGGGGAGGGAAGCAAAGAAAGGTGTTGAGACCAGAATAATTCTAGAGAGTAGTGTCTCGACTTGTATCGTAAAGTGAGAGCTTCTAAGCTTGCAAGAGATGAAATTTTTTTTGGAGAGCTTGCAAAGTTGCCTTTTCTGAGAGTGTTGGGTTTTTCTTCTGACCGAGACTTGTTGTCGGGTGGAAATAGGTAAGACCTATTTATACAAGTCGAGATTGAAACGTACCATGGCCTCATGAAGGAAGAGAGTAAAGGGTGAAATAATGGGAGGAGGTGGTAACCGCATGGTGTTTATGGGTGAAAACGTTTTCACAATTATTTCCTCATTTATTTGACCGCATTATTCCTATTCACGCTTTCTTAATGTGAGCGTAGTGTACGCTGCATGCTGTGACCGCAAAACCAAAACCCTAGAAAGCATCCCCCAGTGTTGATGTCTCGAGTGTTGGTTGCACCTTGAGTGCAAGTGGCGCCGCTAGTGGCGCGTGTGGCATATGCCACTGGCATGTGCGGAATGCCTTTGTTGCGGGTTGCACCTTGAGTGCAAGTGGCAATGCCAGAGCTGCTAGTGGCGTGTGTGGCATGTGCCAATGGCATGTGCGGAATTCCTTGGTGGTAGGTTGTACGTCGAGCGTAAGTGGCAATGCCAGAGCTGCTAGTGGCGTGTGCGGCAAGTGCCAATGGCGTGTGCGGAATTCCTTGGTGGTAGGTTGCACGGTTTGCAAGTTAGGATACCAGCGTGCGTGTTTGGCATGTGTCAATGGCACGCATGGCCATTAGGGCTATCTCCTGGCAAGAAAAGCTACCAGCGATGCGTGTTGGCATGTGCCAATGGCATGCTCGTCCATTAGGGCCATGGCCTGGTAGGAAAAGCTACCAGCGAGCGTGTTGGCATGTGCCAATGGCATGCGTGGCCAATTTGGGTCGCGTCCTGGTAGGAAAAGCTACCAGCGAGCATGTTGGCATGTGCCAATGGCATGCGTTGCCAATTTGGGCCGCGTCCTGGTAGGAAAAGCTACCAGCGAGCGTGTTGGCATGTGCCAATGGCATGCGTGGCCGATTTGGGTCGCGTCCGGTAGGAAAAGCTACCAACGAGCGTGTTGGCATGTGCCAATGGCATGCGTGGCCAATTTGGGTCGCGTCCTGGTAGGAAAAGCTACCAGCGATACGTGTTGGCATGTGCCAATGGCATGCGTTGCCAATTTGGGCCGCGTCCTGGTAGGAAAAGCTACCAGCGAGCGTGTTGGCATGTGCCAATGGCATGCGTGGCCAATTTGGGTCGCGTCCTGCTAGGAAAAGCTACCAGCGAGCGTGTTGGCATGTGCCAATGGCATGCGTGGCCAATTTGGGTCGCGTCCTGGTAGGAAAAGCTACCAGCGAGCATGTTGGCATGTGCCAATGGCATGCGCGGCCAATTTGGGTCGCGTCCTGGTAGGAAAAGCTGCCAGCGAGCGTGTTGGGATGTGCCAATGGCATCCGTGGCCAATTTGGCCTAGGTTGCATGGTTTGCAAGCCTAGGCGTGGGCGCCATTTTGGCATGGCGTGACTAGGGCCAAGGTAAGGTTGCTTGGCTTGGCGTGGCGTGACTAGCGTAGTTAGGGCCAAGGCAGAGTGTGTTTGGCATGGCGCGGCTAGCTCGGGCTAAGTGTGGCTGGCATGATTTGCCATTGGCACGGAGGTGCGGCTAGCATGGTTGGCATGCTTTGGCGCATTTGGTGTGACTAGCATAGCTAGGGCCAAGGCAGAGTGCGTTTGGCATGGCGCGGCTAGCTTGGGCTAGGTGTGGCTGGCATGATTTTCCATTGGCACGGAGGTGCGGCTAGCATGGTTGGCATGCTTTGGCGCGTTTGGTGTGGCTGGCATGATTTTCCATTGGCACAGAGGTGCGGCTAGCTTTGGCTAGGTGTGGCTGGCATGATTTTCCACTGGCACAGATGTGCGGCCAGCATGGTTGGCATGCTTTGGCGCGTTTTGGTGTGGCTGGCATGATTTGCCATTGGCACAGAGGTGCGGCTAGCTTGGGCTAGGTGTGGCTGGCATGATTTGCCATTGGCACGGAGGTGCGTCCAGCATGGTTGGCATGCTTTGGCGCGTTTTGGTGTGGCTGGCATGATTTGCCATCGGCACAGAGGTGCGGCTAGCTTGGGCTAGGTGTGGCTGGCATGATTTGCCATTGGTACGGAGGGGAATTAGGGTTTTGTTCGTTGTAACCCTAATTTGAAAAAATACCCCCTATTAATTACTGACTATATGCATTAAATATTCTAATAAATGTGTCACCGGTGACATTAGGTTATTTGTGGTTTTACGATTTTACCCTTTGTTTAAAAACCACCATCAATACTAAGATATTAACAGCGATCCCATTTTTCACACTGTTTTGGCACTATTTACTCAGTAGATTTATGAAAAATAATCACACATTTTATGAATGAACATCCAATCGCCACCCACTTGAGTGGAGTGTCACGTTTACGAAGATCTCTCTTTCTACCCTGATGTGAGATTTTCGCCTTGCTTTCATTAATTATATTGATGCATCTTGTCTATTTAGTTCTGGATTGTGAATGATGTTGTTTTTTCTTGATTGGTGCTTGTGATCTTTTTCATTTGCAAATGGTTGTTGTATTAGAACCATTATCAACTTAATACAATTTTGGTGTTGTCTAATAACGGCATCAGGTGGTATTGATTGTTAAATGTCAGGGGAAATTAAGCTCGTAGAAGGTGAACATGGAAGAATGGATCGATTGAAGGTGGCTGTAGCTGCTGGCTGAGATGCAACAACGAGTGGATTTGGGTTGAAGTTGTTAACATTTGTAGCCTTGAATTTTTGAGAGATTGCTTAGGTGGTGGTCGTTTGGGTCCATCTGTGCCTAGAGATGCTTATGAGACACCAACAAGAAGTGGAGATATGTGTTGGCTGGATTTTTGAGAGATTGCAAGCAACGTTGGTTTTTGTTTGGATCGTCCAGTTAACATGAATGAAGGTGTTTCAGTCTGTATTAACTGGTGGGTGACTTAGACGTGGATGAACATTGGTGATGAAGTTCAGTTCTGCGGCCAGGGATGGATATAAGATGCTATGGTCGGATCTTGGGAGGATTTGTCGGAGTTTGTACATCCCGTAATGACAAGATTTAGAAGGTTCAAGTCAACGAAACTGTTTGCAATCGGTGGCGAAGACAGTAAGAGATAGAAAGCGTCATTAGAATTCAATTTGGTTGATGTTGTGTTGTAGCCTGGATGGAGAATGAATTGGCAGCAAAAATACTTGACTTAATAGCCTCCAAGAACCTCATGTAGATGCTATTTCAGATCCCAGACTAACGCCAAATGTGTGAACCGATCCATAAGAGCAGCAAAGGCATTTCCACTTGATGCACTCGCACAAAGAATGGTGGTTAAAAAAAAGAATGGTGGTTCCAACAAAGTCCTACCAATCTGGTGGCTTTTGCTGGATAACTACATTTAATCAAAACCCATCCAAATTTGAAAAAGAAATAAAAGAGCAATTACCATTTTTTATTTTATTTTATTTTATTTTTTTGAAGCATACAATTACCATTAAAACAAAAAATACAAACGATGATTATCCATGATTGATACTTACATGTGAGACTAAACCCATTGCAAAAAATGATACCTTCACGTTCTGTTTCAGGAAAAGTGATTTTCGGGAAAAGTGATAATTTCGCTCTGTTTCGGGAAAAGTGGTACTTTCACTCTGTTTCGGAACAAGGGTGAAAGTATTACTTTTTCTGAAACTGGGCGAAAGTATTGCTTTTCCTGAAACATAGCGAAAGTATCACTTTTCCTGAAACAAAATGCGAAAGTATCATTTTTTTGAAACAGGTGAAAGTATCAGTTTTTATGAAACGGAGCGAAAGTATCACTTTTTCTGAAACGGAGTAAAAATATCACTTTTCTGAAACAAGGTGAAAGTATCACTTTTTCTGAAACATAGCGGAAAATATCACATTTTTGAAACAGGACGAAAATAGTCGCAGATAAATAAGCATCTTCAGATTCTTCTTCGGTCGGCCCTCCCACCGTGGCAACGGTTGTACCGGTTAAATTAGTCATTACTAATAGAAAATTTTATAATTTATGATCTTTCTATAAATGTCTCAACCTGTTCAGTAACACATACAATGTACTTCATTCTTTTGGTAGGAAATTGATTGCAAAGATTTTTCCAATTTGTACATATTGCAACAACCCCATATTTAACCCAAACAGAAAAAAAAAAGTTGTTGGAAACAAAGAAATTAGAGAGAAAAAAATGGTTGAGGAAGATGCACCTATGTCTGGTCATGTTTTGGTTGTTCCATTTCCTGTTTCAGGCCATACAAACCCAATGATCCAGTTCTCAAAACGTCTAGCATCAAAAAACCTCCAAGTTACGCTATTCACCACCTTATTCATCACTGAATCCACAAAATTCGAAGCAAAACCTCTCGTATTTGAATCATGTTACGATATGGAAAGATCAAATCCATCTATTTCCTCCGTAGGTGGTAAAGGAGAGTCGAGGAGTGAAGTGCATCCTGCGGATATTTTCGAAGTTATTGGCTTAAAACACCTTCCTGGTATAATTGAGAAATATAGCAAATCTGAGTATCCGGTCAAGTGCTTGTTATTTGATTCTATCTGTCCATGGGTTCTAGATATATCCAAAAGGTTTGGTTTAATTACTGCCGCATTTTATACTCAATCTTGTTCTGTTAGTGCAATTTACTACAACATACAAAAAGGATCGATTTCTATTCCGGTAGAAGGACCAACGGTGTCGGCACCTTGTCTGCCATTACTTGCAACTCATGAAATACCATCTCATGTTTACGACATTGATTCAAGACCCACATCATTAAGTCTTTGTTTGAAGCAGTTTTCGAATGTCGACGAAATACAGTGGCACTTCTTTAACACATTTGACAAGTTGGAGAGTGAGGTACAAAACATTTTCAACATTTTCTGTGTGGAAATGACTCATATTCCACAAATCAATTACATCTTATATCTTTTGCATGCAGGTGATGGATTGGATGGCATTGCAATCGACAACGAAAGTGATGGCTATTGGACCAACTATACCATCTATGTACCTTGACAACCGTATGGAGCGTGACCAAGATTATGATCTTCATCTCTATTCTCCCGATACGAATGCCTGCAACCATTGGTTAGCCACAAAAGAAGCCTCGTCGGTTGTTTACGTGTCATTTGGAAGTATGGCTTCACTTGGTAAAGATCAAATGGAGGAAATAGCATGGGGACTTCGGAATTCTGACTACCATTTTCTTTGGGTAGTTAGATCTTCGGAGGAAGACAAACTTCCAAGCAAGTTCATCGAGGAGACAACAGGGAAAGGATTGGTGGTTAGTTGGTGTCAACAAATGGTGGTTCTTGCACATGGAGCAGTAGGATGTTTTGTGACACATTGTGGGTGGAATTCTACACTTGAAGGAATGTGTCTAGGAGTTCCAATGGTCGCAATGCAACAAAAAGCAGATCAAATGACGAATGCAAAGTTCATCGAGGATGTTTGGAAGGTGGGAAAGAGAGTAAAAGTGGATGGGAAAGGATTGGCTAAGAGAGACAAATTGGAGGAATGTATAAAGGAAGTTATGGAGGGAGATAGAAGAGAAAAAATGAAGAGGAATGCGGTCATGTGGAAGAAGTTGGCCAAAGAGGCAGTTGATATAGGCGGAAGCTCTGATAAGAACATCCAGGAGTTTGTAGCCAAAATCAGGAGTGGAGGCAAGTAAGGACAAGTGTGTCTCGCTTGCCAACAATTAATCCTAAAATTTACCCAATTCAGGACTTATGATAGTAAATTTCTAGTTTTTTACTCCTTTCACCTCTTAAATTTTCTTTTGTATTTATACAAGTGGGGGTGCTGATTGCTCGAAATAAGAAAACTGGTTGTGAAATGTTCTGTTCTTTGAAAAAAGACAAAAGCATTATTTCGGGGTGAAACCAGATATAGTTAAGCTGCTCCCCAGCCGCAAACCAGCTACTTTTTTTGGAGAAGCATTGTCCTTATATACAGTCGAACCTCGATAAACGAATGTTCGATAAATGAATAACCTCGCCAAATGAATAACTTTTTCCGATTCCGATTTGGGCCAAGGGGATAAATGAATAACCTCGCTTAATGCATTAATGAATAAAACAAATTGAATCCTTGAAGGCCCTATAGAAATATAAACGAATAATCACTAAATTTCATATGAAATATATATATATATATATATGAGAATAAACCAATATACATAATTAGTAAATTTTACATAAAAATATATGTAAAAATAAACTGAAATGTAAAGTTAATTCTTCATCAATGGTTAGATTTTTTTTTTTGCTTCCACCCAAATGCACCGCATCTTTAATTTTATGTAATGCTTGTATAATTTCTAAAATATTTTGCTCATGTTGTAGCTTGGAATTTTTTATGGTGATCATCGCTTGAAAAGCATCTTTGAATGACATATTTGGTACGATGCTAATATCATCTGGTTCAGGATCATTCTCATCACATATTACTGACTCAATAATTTCTTCGTCTGTTGGAGATTCAATAATTGCATCATTTTTGTTAGGATAGTTTAAAAGATGTTCGACGTCCATCACATTTCTATAACGTAAATTAAAAGTGACACCAATTAATCCTTGGTTATCTTTCTTCTATGACCATTGAATTATTGATAAGAATTTTGACCAATACCCTCTAGGTAAATTTGTACATCTTCTCCTGTGCATTTAACTTCTTAATTAAAAAAATACCATCTAAATGAATAACCCTGCTAAACGAATATTTTTTCTTAGTCCCGATGGCGTTCATTTATCATGAATACGCTATTCCATTGATTTACTAGTTTTCTTAGTCCGAGACTTTCTTAAATCTGTTTAATTTAATTTGTTTTGTTTTCTTTATGTGTGTTATGTTTAGTTCCAAAATGTTTTGCTAACTAATCTATAATCTCCCAAAAATGTGTTTACAGGTTGTTATCTCCCTAATGGTGTTTGCCTTGTTTAGTGTTGTGATTACAGCGTTTGCTCTGCGTGCTAAGATGCTTTTTGAAGACAAAGTTTGTCCATTGATTCATTATCATGAGAAGGTTCAACTCAGTACCTAACGATCCATTGTCTATCATCAGAAATTCCAAAAGAAGAAAGGGCGCAAAATTAGGAAATTCAAATTTCAAAACGGTCGTAAGAATTTTGGAAATAGTTTCCTTATATTACTCTTCAGGTCAATGACCACATATATTGTTTCTGTTTGTGGTTTATCCTACCATAACAAATTTTTATTTTCTCACCATAATATTTGGATTGAAAAACTTGTTTATAGAGAAGGAAGCCGTAAGCCCTATAAACCTTTCTCTTATACAAGCCAAACTCACAGTGAACCAGAAATCTCAACAAACCACTTAACACATAAAACCAACATGGCAGCTGAGAAGATTGATCAAGTTTCTGATTTTGCAGGAAGATTCAAGCAAGCTGCTCATGGTCTTGATAATGAATATGAAGCAGAAACTCATTTATTTGAAGATGTAGCACTACCAGTAGTCGAAGGAAAATGGGATCAATGTCTTATTGGCATGATTATTATGGAAGTAAAAATGGGTTATAAAGACGTGGAGAAACATGTAAAGTTTACATGGTCTCATATCCCTGAAGGTGAAGTAAAAGTTGTGGAAATTGATGATAACATAATGGTTCTCAAGTTCAAGAATGAAGATACCAAGAAAAATGTTTTCATAAATACACCATGGAGTGTGAATGGAAATATAGTTATTCTGCATCACTACAACTCAAAAGTGATGCACAAGGAACTTGAATGTAATTTTTAGTGTTTTTGGTTGCAACTCAAAAAACTTCTGCCTGAGCATATGAATCATATATAAGTAACGAAGATAGGTAAACTTATGGGAGAGGTAATAGCTATAGAACCTACGGATTTTATTCCAATAGATAAAGATAGGGGTGCACATATCCTACCCATACCCGCCATTTCTACCCTACCCGTCACTGTTTTAACCGTATCCTACCCTACCCGCCGTTTGATGGGTAGGGTAACGGTTAAAGATTTCTTACCCGCCGTTAAACGGGTAGGGTGGCGGGTAAAGCTCGAAATTAACCTATCCTACCCGCCTACCCGCTAATATACGGTTAAAGATTCGCAACCCCTTTCTTCCCCAAAATCAATCTTAATATACGACTATTAAAAATCCGTCATCAACTGTATATAACATTAGTGTACGAGTAATATCCTTTCTAACAAACATAGCTCTGAATATTATCCGGATTTGGTTAGAGATTTCAGAAAGTACTTTACTGGTAGCACAGAGTTTAGAAAGTACTTTACTGGTAGCACAGAGCAATTGGTTAGTAAGTTGGGATTCTTTGTTCGTCGTATGAAATGGAAGCCAGAAGAAAAGCCTGAATTTCAAGTATTGGATTGTCAATTATTGAAGCATTAAAGGACAAATAATACAGATGTTACGGATAGCTGACTTCACTACGGGAAAAACAGTAATCTACAACTGTAACTTCACAACTCGTATATTTAAGGTTGTGAAAGGTGGTATGTATGACAACTTTTGTCAAACAAAAGTTGTCAATGTATAAAAACGTCCAACTCTTAGGACCAAAGAGGAACAAAGAGTCGTGACGAGAATCAAAATCACAACGTTTTTGTGAAAAGAGTAGTGACCACCTTTAGACTTTAACAACTCATCTCGTTAAGGTAGTGAATAACTATACGACAACACTTATAAGGGTTGTTGAAGATTAAAAAAAATATCATTTGGAATAATGGTGTTTGAGAGATTCAACACAAGCCAACTAGGTGTTAGCACAAGCCTTGAACCATCCTTCCTTCCTCTCAATATTGGTAGTTTTGTCCTATTTTTTTATTATTACTATCACAACCCTTATAAGAGTTGTAAAAAAGGACTTGAAAAAAAAATGAGGAGTGAGGTATTCAACCATCCTTTCACATTTAAATATATGATTATATTTTACATCTACTTTTATATATAAGAAAATTTCAAATTGAGTCTTAAAAAAAGACCAACAAATGCGTCACTTTGACTGAAAATACAAGGCATTGTTAAATATAGACACGGTTAAACAACATAGCATAGCAAACCAAAGTATAGAATGTAATATATAGAGTGATTTAAATCTACATTCTAAAGTGACAATATAACAAAACAAACCAAACTTAGAAGAATATTAACCTTTACTTTATTTATTTTCAATAAGGATAGTTTGGTCATTTTCACAGTCTCCATAATATTTATTGCACTTTTTTCTAATAAGGGTAATATGGTCAATTTCACAGTCTGTAAGAATTACTTTAATTATTTCTGATAAGGGTAGTAAGGTCATTTTCACAGTCTCCATAATATTTATTGCACTTTTTTTCCAATAAGGATAATATGGTCAATTGCACAATATATAAGAATTACTTTACTTATTTCCGATAAGGGTAGTATGGTCATTTTCACGTCTCCATAATATTTATTGCACTTTTTCCAATAAGGGTAATATGGTCATTTTCACAATCAGAACTTTACTATACTTATTTACGATAAGGGTAGTATGGTCATTTTCACGATCTCCGTATTATTTATCGCACTTTTCCAATAAGGGTAATATGGTCATTTTCACAATCGGTAACATTTACTTTACTTATTTCCGATAAGGGTAGTATGGTCATTTTCTCCATTATATTTATTGCACTTTTTTTCCAATAAGGATAATATGGTCAATTTCACAATCGGTAACATTTACTTTACATATTTCCAATAAGGGTAGTATGGTCATTTTCATTGTCTCCATAATATTTATTTCACTTTATTCCAATAAGGGTAATATGGTCATTTTCACAGTCTATAAGAATTACTTTACTTATTTCCGATAAGGGTAGTTTGGTCATTTTCACAATTTCCATAATATTTATTGCACTTTTTTCCAATAAGGGTAATATGGTCATTTTCACAAAGATGTAAGAATTAATTTATTTATTTCCGTAAATGGAAATCATTCTTACCAAGTTTAAGGTTTCTGGGAATATTCCAAAGGAATCTTACATGTAAATGGATGGATTCATCGTTTTTACCATGTTTCCGACTTATAGTATTCCACTCCCACCGTGTTTCGATCTCGGACCCAAGGTATGCGTACTTTATGCGAATAGGGTTTGTTTAAGGTTTCTGGGGATATTATGAAGGAATCTTACCTTGTAAATGGATGGATTCATCGTTTTTGCCAAGTTTCACACTTATAGTAGTCCACTCCTCGCTGTGTTTCGATCTCGGAGCCACGGTATGCATACAATAGGCCAGAATATGGTTTGTTTAAGGTTTCAGAGAATATTCTAAAGGAATCTTACCTGTAAATGGATGGATTCATCGTTTATACCAAGTTTCCAACCTATAGTAGTCCACTCCCGGCTAGGTTTCGATCTCGGACCCAAGGTATGCGTACATTATGCCAGAATAGGGTTTGTTTAAGGTTTCGGGGATATTATGAAGGAATCTTACCTGTAAATAGATGGATTCATCGTTTTTACCAAGTTTTAGACTTATAGTAGTCCACTCCCTGCCAGGTTTCGATCTCGGAGCCACGGTATGCATACAAGTGGCCAGAATATGGTTTGTTTAAGGTTTCAGGGAATATTCCAAAGGAATCTTACCTGTAAATGGATGGATTCATCGTTCTTACCAAGTTTCCGACTTATAGTATTCCACTCCCTCTGGGTTTCGATCTCGGACCCAAGGTATGCGTACATTATGCCGAATAGGGTTTGTTTAAGGTTTCGGGGATATTATGAAGGAATCTTACCTATAAATGGATGGATTCATCGTTTTTACCTAGTTTTAGACTTATAGTAGTCCACTCCCTGCCAGGTTTCGATCTCGGAGCCACGGTATGCATACAAGTGGCCAGAATATGGTTTGTTTAAGGTTTCAGGGAATATTCTAAAGGAATCTTACCGTAAATGGATGGATTCATCGTTCTTACCAAGTTTCCGACGTATAGTATTCCACTCCTACCGAGTTTCGATCTCGGACCCAAGGTATGCGTACATTATGCCCAGAATAGGGTTTGTTTAAGGTTTCGGGGATATTATGAAGGAATCTTACCTGTAATTGGATGGATTCATCGTTTTTACCTAGTTTTAGACTTATAGTAGTCCACTCCCTGCCAGGTTTCGATCTCGGAGCCACGGTATGCATACAAGTGGCCAGAATATGGTTTGTTTAAGGTTTCAGGGAATATTCTAAAGGAATCTTACCTGTAAATGGATGGATTCATCGTTCTTACCAAGTTTCCGACGTATAGTATTCCACTCCCGGCCCGGGTTTCGATCTCACCCAAGGTATGCGTACATTATGCCGAGAATAGGGTTTGTTTAAGGTTTCTGGATATTATGAAGGAATCTTACCCGTAAATGGATGGATTCATCGTTTTTACCTAGTTTTAGACTTATAGTAGTCCACTCCCCGCCAGTGTTTCGATCTCGGAGCCACGGTATGCATACAAGTGGCTGGAATATGGTTTGTTTAAGGTTTCAGGAATATTCCAAAGGAATCTTACCCGTAAATGGATGGATTCATCGTTCTTACCAAGTTTCCGACTTATAGTATTCCACTCCCCCACTGTGTTTCGATCTCGGACCCAAGGTATGCGTACATTATGCCGAGAATAGGGTTTGTTTAAGGTTTCGGGGATATTATGAAGGAATCTTACCCGTAAATGGATGGATTCATCGTTTTTACCTAGTTTTAGACTTATAGTAGTCCACTCCTGCCAAAGTTTCGATCTCGAGCCACGGTATGCATACAAGTGGCCGAATATTGTTTGTTTAAGGTTTCGTGGAATATTCTAAAGGAATCTTACCAGTAAATGGATGGATTCATCGTTCTTACCAAGTTTCCGACGTATAGTATTCCACTCCCGAGTGTTTCGATCTCGGACCCAAGGTATGCGTACATTATGCCGAGAATAGGGTTTGTTTAAGGTTTCGGGGATATTATGAAGGAATCTTACCTGTAAATGGATGGATTCATCGTTTTTACCTAGTTTTCGACTTATAGTAGTCCACTCCCTGCCAGGTTTCGATCTCGGAGCCACGGTATGCATACAAGTGGCCAGAATATGGTTTGTTTAAGGTTTCAGGGAATATTCTAAAGGAATCTTACCTGTAAATGGATGGATTCATCGTTCTTACCAAGTTTCCGACTTATAGTATTCCACTCCGGCCGGGTTTCGATCTCGGACCCAAGGTATGCGTACATTATGCCAGAATAGGGTTTGTTTAAGGTTTCGGGGATATTATGATGGAATCTTACCTGTAAATGGATGGATTCATCGTTTTTCCCAAGTTTTAGACTTATAGTAGTCCACTCCCGGCCAGGTTTCGATCTCGGAGCCACGGTATGCATACAAGTTTACCGGTAAATGGATGGATTCATCGTTCTTACCAAGTTTTTGACTTATAGCAGTCCACTCAAGGCCAGGTTTCAATATCGGAGCCAAGTTATGCATACAATATGCCAGAATAGAGCTTGTTTAAGGTTTCGGGGAATATTTTAATGTAATCTTACCTGTAAATGGATGGATTCATCGTTCTTACCAAGTTTTTGAATTATAGTCGTCCACTCACGACCAGGTTTCGATCTCAGAGCCAGGGTATGCATAAAATATGCCAGAATATGGTATGAACCTTCCCAGAGCTTCTTAGTTCATATTTTTGATGTCGTCATACCACTTTTGAAGTTCAAAGCGACACTAAGCTTCATATTTATCAATTTCGATGATGTATCATGCTAAGTTTGAAGTCTGAACCCTCTCGGAGCTTCTTGGTTCATATTTTTTAAGTCGTTATACCACTTTTGAAGTTCGAATCACCATTGAGCTTCATATTTATCGATTTCGATGATGTATCATGCTAAGTTTGAAGTCCGAACCCTCCCGGAGCATCTTGGTTCATAGTTTGTATGCCACTACACCAGATTTGAAGTTCGAATGGACATTGAGCTTCACATTTATCGATTTCGATGGTGTATCCTGCTAAGTTTGAAGTCATAACCAACCCGGAGCCTATTCATGACTTGTATGACTAGTCCAAATTGCTTCGTGACCAATGTGACTAGTCTAAATTCAAACCTAAACACAAAGAGAAAGCACAAAAGCACAAAGAGAAAGCACAAAGAAACACCAATTATCGAATTCATTTTTCATTTTCCCGATTCATTCTTATACATTTTTTGGATTTTTTTATATCGAAATGTCAATAACAATGTCCTAAATTTATTAGGATTTTTTTAGGATTTTTTTTCATGTCGAAGGTTGATAATTAGACCAATTACATGAGTTCGTATTAGCACAAAGAGAAACACATATGTTTCTCAATCCGTATGAGCTTCCCAAATACAATATCATCCGTTTAGATCTTTCCCAATCCGTATGAATGTATGAAACGAAACGTGGTCCGTCAGATTTTTTTCTTGAAGCATTTTTTTACTCACTCATTCTACCAAACCCTCCCTCAACCGCTCGAACCTAATCTTTTTTTATCTTTCTTCATCTCTTCCTCTCCTCCTGAGTCCTGAAGAACACCTCTGTTAATCCCTCTTCTTCATCATCTTATCTCAATCTCTATCTTTAACTCCCCATTTCTCTCATCCGCAACAGTCAACAGTAGCATCTCATCAATTTCAGATCTGAACCAAGGAGAAGATGGCGTTAACTGCAACAGCATCAACAATTGCTGCTCTTATCAACGAATAGGGAATCTGAACTTCAGTTCTTCTTCAAGCTGTGGTTCCAACAAGATGGAGATTCAAGGGAATTTCGGTGATCATTCTACAACAGCAACAACAATGAATTTAGGGGTTTTATGTGAAACGAAATTAGGTCTAGTTCAATCTGAAGTATGGAGAGGGTAATTGCTCGAGATCAACTGAAGCAGGAGATGAAATTGGTTGAATCGTTGATGTTTACATCAACATTTATTGATGGTTTGAGTAAGTGAAGAGGAAAGGTGTTCGTGCCATGGATTCGAGTGATATTTGGGTTCAAGAATGAAATCTATAGATAGGGCGTTGAGGGATTTTGATGGCTTTCAAGAATGAAATCTATAGATAGGGTGTTGAGGGATTTTGATGGCTGGTTCTTACTGTGAGTTTCGGACTCATAACGGAACTGGGGTTAGGTCAATACTACAGTCTCAATTGTTGTGAGTTTGAAATTTGGATTTTTTGAAGTTTTTTTCTTTAATTTGATTGTGGCAACAAAATTGAATGAATTGCAGACAGTGGGTCAAATAAGAACAATCTTCTTATATGTTGGTGAATCAAAAGCATTACAGGCTTATTACACTGCACTAAAGAATTCTCAAAAAATTGGTTACAGAATTGGATTAAAAGGAATTGGTTTGGGTGCAACTTACTTCACTATTTTCTGTTGTTATGCTCTTCTTTTCAGGTGGAAGAAACTTTTTCCAAGTTGTTGACAAGAGTTCCATGGTCTGACACTAAATTGTATTCTCAGCTGGCTTTTCTTTGCAACATGGCGTATGTGATACCTGAAATCAAGGTACCCATGTCTACCTAATCTTAAGTTTCTGTTCAATTCTTAGGGTCCGATTAATGATGGAGAAATGCGAATGCCCTGAAAGAGTGTTTAATATCAATTTGGAAAATTCTTACTCTACCAGGCTCAAGACTTGAGGAAATACTACAATCTACATTTTGTGACATCTTCCTTGGAGAAGAAAGCTGAAGCTGCACTGAAAGTAAAGCTCGATCAGGGCTCCACAATGAGTGACATACCCATCTCCGCTTCTTTTATTGATGAAGAAGTACTGGCGGATTATGAACAACCCAAGCGTCTCGCCCGTCCATCTGTAGCTTGTAATATTGCTGCTTCAGCAGCAACTTACGTTCATTCTCGTGCAAAGGGTCTGCTTTCGTTGGGATACAGCCCTCCCTCTATGGACGAGGATGCAAAGGTAGAGAGACAAATCAAGATGCGAGAGGAATATGGTGGTGAGTGCTCACCTCGAGTATACAAGAAACCTGAGGTTGCAGCTTCAACGATGACTAATGTGGTGGCTGCTTTGGAAATGTAAAGCGAGAAGCAACAGAACTCCAGTCATTACATTCCTCACCTTGTGAATGGTTCATTTGTGATGATCCAAGCACGTTTACTCGTTGCTTCATCATTCGGGTATTTTTTAACTTCCTGGTGTTTCTAATTCTGATGATTGTAATGCAAAGACAATGGCATATTAAAATGCAATCAGGACGTATACAATCATGGAGAGATAGACAACATTTGGAGAATCGTAATTTGGTCAGTAAAGAAGTTATTATGGTGGCATGAATTCGTGATAAGCTGAAGATGTCTTTTGAGGAGGAGGAGGAAAGGAAGAGCAATGCTATACTTAGGGACAAACTAATAGCAAGAACAATAAAGGGAAGAGAAAGGTAACTTTATTGCTTTCTTAGATTTTGTTGAATCATCTACATTATTACTATCAAAGTTACTGGTAGTTGTTCATGGTTTTTGATTCCTCGATATTCTCTTGTTGCAAGTACTAATGAATATTTGAAAGCTCTGGGGAAGGAGCCCATAAGGTATTGATTCATTATGTTGACATTTTGGAAATGATTGATGATGAATTAGAAGATGGGTTAAACTCATATTTGAATTTGGTTTGATTTTGGTGGTGTTCTCGAATTGCAGGTCGAGAGATGGATGAGAGGTTGCAGTCTGGTAAAGGCAATAGATGTATGTTAGGACAGGTACCAATTACAGGTGCTGAGATTATATGGCAGCAAGGTGCAATGGATGTTCTGCAGAGAATGGTTAGGTAATGAAGGAGATGATGTGATGCAGGTGGAGTTGATGTTGCTGCTTGTCAGGATGGTACTGCACAGGATTGTGCAAGTGATGCAGATGCAGATTTGGGGGTGGTTGAGTTGAGAACTAGAATGGCTGTGAATTATGAACACTGGAGATGATGAGAGTCTGCTAGGTTGAGAAAGTAAATCTGGTGGGTGCTTATGTTGTGAAGGTGGTGGTCTCGAGACCTTGCGGATGGACTGTGGAGTGAAAATGGAGATGTTGACAAACCTATCGTGTTCAAGGGTTACAACCTGCCGAGACAATAGTGATAAGTTTGTGTGAGTGATGACGAAGAATATGAACTGGATGTGTTGCAGAAGCTACAACAATGATTTGATTTGGGACTGACAAAGATGGGAGGTAGTTGCAATGAGTAATTGAATGGGATGTTTATGAACTTGATGTATGCTTAGGGTTGCGGTGTATGAAATCGAGTCTGCAGTCTGCCGCGCAATTCTGGGTGATATTGTAATACATAGTTGAGTGGGTAGAAGCAAATTTGTGTATTGTGTTTCTGGTAAATAAATGGTTATTAATATATTACAAATTTAATTTTGAATCTAAATTCTCATTTTTTTTTTTTTTGTTAAATCCAATATGTACCACAACTCATAATAAGAATTGTCAGAAGTGACATACAACACTTCCCATAGTTGTCAACGAGTTGACATACAACCCTTCCCACAGTTGTCAAAGAATTGTCATACAACTCTTAACCATTGTTGTCGAAGAATGTGCTACAACCCAAACAAGTGTAGTGTATGAGTTATTTTCACAACCCAGGTAAGAGTTATGTTAGGCATTAAGAGCGAATTTAGAAAGACTTTGACAACTGACAAAAGCATTGTACAAAACTAAACTACAACCATGTTTACGACTCTATCTGAAGAGTTGTAAAGAATTGAGGATCTTCTACAACCCCCCCCCTTATGCAACCTATCAATAAACGTCGTCGTAGATGTATGACAACTCTTTTCGGGAGTAGTTGATCACTGTTTTTCCCGTAGTGCTTGTGTTTCAGAAATGGTGCCAAAAATGGATGATGTGGTGAAAATGGTGGAAGGTATCCGACTATATGATGGAATTGACGGATCTTCATGACATGTGAAACCCAGCTAAAGTGAACAATTACGCAAATCTGTTTTTGATGTCTTATAGTTAGAGTGTGGATTAATCGCTCTCAATTTTAGGCTTTCGAAGACGAAGTTGGTCTTTGGCATAAAGAAAAGAACAAAAGAAAAAAAAACGGTTATACCGCCACCCACCCCTACCCGACCCGCCGGTTTGTGGGTCGGGTAGGATATTACCCATTTAACGGCGGGTAGGGTGACGGGTAAAATTTTTCTTACCCGCCAGCTAGCGGGTAGGGTGGCGAAATAGGCCATATCCTACCCACCCTACCCGTTGTGCAGCCCTAGATAAAGATGGTGTCAAGGTTTGCATCTCAATAGATATTAACAACCCTCTAAGAAGAGGATCTTTGGCTAAAATAGATGTTGGTTACACAAGATGGATAAAAAAATGGTATGAGAAGCAACCACACAATATATGTCCTACACGCTATATCATTAAGCACACAAAAGGTTCTTGTGCTGCAGCTACAAAATTTCTTGTAAAACCTCATAACAAGCCATACTACTTTATTTGGTATCAAAAATGTTAATGGTAAGAAGAAGACTGGAGAAGGAAACTCAGTTACAACTATTCCTATCGAGCAGAAACAAAAGGCAACGAAACACTCTTCTTTTGTCCCTCCTAAAGATGGATTCATGATTGGGCCTCTGCTAAGCATTTGAACACAAGATGAAGATGACAGCACTTTAGCAAGAGTATGGAAAAGAATTAGGATCTCTGATACCCAAGACCCAAAGGAAGATTTGGAAACCAACACTCATCTTCTTTCTCATGATGGTAAACAAATGAAAACACTAGCCGCAGACAGAGTCACACATCAGGAGAAACAACCAAAGAACACTCCAGGGAGAATAAGGAAAATAACAAAAAATCCTTGGTTTTATTCATTTCAGTCAAATTATTTTTTCAAAAAAGTTTTATTCATAATTGCATTTTTTGTGAAATTTTGCATACTAAGATGAAAATCATATCATGGAATGTGTGTGGGTTTGGTAATAAGGATACTAGAAACCATCTTCATATGCTCATTAAATCCCAAAACACAGATACCATTTTCTTGACAGAAACCAGAAACCAACAGAAAAGAATGCAATACTTGTTAGCTAGATATAAATTCCCAAATGTCTCTTTTCTAAATCCCGTTGGTTTGTCTGGTGTCATATGTCTTATCTGGAAGGACAACATTGATCTACAAGTGATTGATATGCATTTGAATATGATAAATTATATTGTTAAGTTAAGACAGTCAAAATGGTAGCTCTCTGCTCACTTGTCCTCTATGATGCCCTAAATGATAATGATAGAGAAGCATAATGGAGACACATTAGCAAACAAAGAAAAAATTACAATAACCCCTGGATAGTCATAGGGGATCTAAACTTTATCCTGGATAGAAATGAGAAAGAACGAGGTAACACTCCTGGTCAAACTGATTTAGATGCAAATAACAACCTTCTACACATTAAAAATCTTTCTAGCATGCGATATATATGTAACCCTTATACTTGGACTAATAGAAGAAATGGTAGTGATCTTAATTTAGAGAGACTAGATAGAGTTCTTACTACTTTTGAATGGAATGTTATTTATCCTAATGCTGCTCTTTATCACTTGACTTTTGTTGGTGGAGATCACTATCTTATCATGTTATCTTATCATGTTATCAACTACTAGTCTCATGCTATCTCTTCCATGAACCTTTAGACATAACATCTGGTAAAAGCGTACAACTTTTGACATAAATTTATTTGGTACTACAGTAAAACTATAGCTAGCTGCCATCCAAGTTGGGCAGATTGGTAAACTGCATATCACCTTCTTATAAATACCAACATAAATGGGGGACTTGCATTACAAAGCAATTGAGATCAGTAACTAGACTATAATACACAACTATCAGGAAAATGAGGTGCGAATTTATAAATGAGTTTGAGACACATGCTTAGCGTGATCGATGTTTGGGGACGAGTCTATGGCTCTCTTGATTACCCTAAGGTAGTTGTTCAATTGATTCCAACTGTCGTTGAAACCAAGGAAATCTTGGAAGGTGATGGTCATGATGTTGGTACTGTTCTTCGTGTTGTGTACCTTCCAGGTAAGTACATGACTTATTAAGTTTATTGTTCAATTTCTTCAAAGTTGTAACCGATGTCACTTTGGTAGAAGTGGTAAAGTTACTCGCTGATGATACCAATGGGTTTGAAATTTGTTAGCATCAACGGTCAAATATTGTATAAGAGTACTAATCAAAACCATGTATATATCTGACCAGGATTTGTTCCGCGGACGTACAAGGAGAAGATTGGAACGATGGATCATAAAAAACGTTACAAGGAAGTACAAATGATTGAAGGAGGATACTTGGATATGAGATTTACTTTTGTCATGGTAATTCATGAAGTACTAGCAAAAGAATGTAATTCTTGTATCATTAGATCAATTGTGAAGTGTGAAGTCAAGGATGAATTCGCTGCAAATGTTTCTAATATTCGCAACACCTTTGATGGATATGTCGCCTTAGCCCGAGCGGTTCCGAATATATTGTGAAGCAAAGATGCAACAACATCGCCACGACTAATTAACTTGTCTGCCGCAGCAACTAGGACCGAGATTACTTTTTCTTTCCTAAGTTGTTCCTCTCGTGATCTTCTTTTCTCTCTTTTATGTTTTTCTTTGTGCTTTATGATTTCGCAGATATTTACCCATTGATTTCTTTCCTTTAAAAGAAAATAATGTTGAATATCAAAAATAAATAATATCCGTAAAAGGTTAAAATTTAATATATAATAAGATGATTATCATGAATATATTTTGCCAATAAATAATAAAAAAAAATAAAAAGGGCTAACAAAGATGAAAAGCTAAACTCAATAACATATTACAGGAATTCCAGCTGATGACTTTTTTTCTTTTTTTTTGGATTGCTAAAAGATTCGGTACGTGATGATGAATTTCCAAATTCAGATTATTGGTATCATCGCTAGACTAATAGTACTTTTGAATTGGACTCGTATCAAACTATACATGCTCGGATGCTCCACATAATTGGCCCGACAGAGCGAAGCGAGGGAGGACCTTTATATGGTCACTTTTGTAAATCCCAAGTCATCATCAATTAACAAAAAAAATTGGATTTGGTATCCTAAACTTTTTAGAACCAACAATAAAAGGACTAAAGAGCCCCTCAGTGTTTTCATTTCTCACTAAAACTAGCGTAAATACAACACAAAATAAGGGTAATCGAGTAAATTTCGTGAGCAGAAAAAAGGACACGGAGGTTGGAAATGTTTTAATTGTTGAGGGCAGTTTAGTAAAACCAAGTTAAACTGACCTAAAGGTAGCAGGATCGAATCCCTACGCCAACTCTTTTCCCCTTTCTTCTTTCTTCTCATTCGTTGCTTTTCTTCGTAGTCCAACAGAGAAACTTCTTTGCTTCTTCTCCTTCGTGGTTCGATCTAGAGAGAGATGATGAAAATTGAGAGAAAAGATCATGTAATGATTGTTGGTAGTGGTATTGATTTAAGGAATCGATTCAAGCTAGGGGAAAGGATAAAATCGGGTAATTGAAATTAGGGTTTCTGATTGCATTTTGAATGTATGTGAAATTAGTGATTATTTTGTAGAACAAGTACAAGGGTTTTCGGACGTGGGAACTATGTAGATGAATTGATAGTTGAATTGCATAATTATAGTGAAGATTAGGAATTAGGGTGTCTGACTGTCTACTATTATTGAATCGATTGCAGATTTAGAAGGTAGGTTTCATTTATAAGATTCCGATTGAGATTTGAGTTGGGCATCGAATTAATTGACGGATTAGGTTTGAAATTACAGATCGTATCAAGTTTCAGGTGAGGATTTTACATCTTAGTGAGTTAGGGTTTGTTCTTGAGAAGTTTAAATGAGTGGGTGCAGAGAAGATGATGAATATTGGAGTGCTGGTTTTGCTAGGTGTTTATTGTGTGAATGCAGGTTGAGTAATAGTTTGGTG
The DNA here is from genome assembly GCA_023531295.1 of Papaver armeniacum. Taxonomy (NCBI): domain Eukaryota; kingdom Viridiplantae; phylum Streptophyta; class Magnoliopsida; order Ranunculales; family Papaveraceae; genus Papaver; species Papaver armeniacum. Next base: position 305,181 of record JAJJWW010006428.1, on the reverse strand, counting down.
TTGGAAGCAGCAATGGATGCTGCAACAGAGTTCTTGAATAAGGCAGTAAAGCTGGTCATGGTGGCAAGGCCAAAATAAAGGTTTCCAAGGCTGGGAAGTTGAATCCTAATTTGGATCGATTCAATGTAAGTGCTTCGTATGTTTTTTCTACTGCATGTATGGTTACTGCTCTTGGTTGTAAACTGATATTGAGACGAAACTAATGGATGTCATGTTTGATGTCACTTTGTAGAACCCACCTGATTGGCAGGAAATATTGACATACTTTAGAGGGTGTGAGCTTCAGAACTATTTCACTCATATCTTGGAAGATAACTTGAAGGTGAGTTTTTGCTATGGGAAACATAAAGTTCCGAACTTGCGTTTTAATATAACGAGCATACAAAATGTATTTTCATATCTTGATTATTATGTGGGAGAACTCTGTGTTTGTAAAGCAAAAGATTTCATAGAGCATATCAAGCAAAGATAAAATACATAGGAGCAAATTTTGATTTCCTGAAAACTTTGATAGTTGGGGTTAGTTCATGAACTTGTATTTTCATTCTACGGGATTTTTTGGTGAATGTCTCATACTTATAGAAACAAGAGTAGTTTTAGGTGATGCAGAGTGGATGACTGTTGAAAGTCTGAATTTTAAGGCAGCCCAATAAATTTGAAGTATAAGGAATCACAAAAATGATGTATGGAAGCTAGACCTGCAAGGTTTGCATGCATCTCAGGCGTTCACGCCTTGAAAGAGCGTCTTTGGAGGATTGAGACTCAGTTCCCACTTACTGTGCATCCCAATAAAGTTGTCAAACCAATTGATTCCGAATAGTTGCCTTAGCATGGCCGGACGATTTAAAAAGAGGAGGGAATGACATCACGGAGACCGGGGTTTTACAAGTTATTAAAGATATGCAGCTTTATTAGGGGTGATATTCGAGTAAAACATCTCACTTTAACTAAAATATTAACAACTATCCCATTTTTCACACTGTTTTGGCACTATACATTTTATGAATGAACATCCAATCGCCACCCACTTGAGTGGAGTGTCACATTTACGAAGATCTCTCTTTCTACCCTGATGTAAGATTTTCACCTTGCATTCATTAATTATACCGATGCATCTTGTGTATTTAGTTCTGGATTGTGAATGATGTTGTTTTTTCTTAATTGGTGATGGTGATCTTTTTCAATTTCAAATGGTTGTTGTATTAGAACCATTATCAACTTAATACAATTTTGGTGTTGTCTAATAACAGCATCAGGTGGTATTGATTGTTAAATGTCGGGGGAAATTGAGCTCGTTGAAGGTGAACATGGAAGAATGGATTGATTGCAGTTGCTGTAGATGATGGCTGAGATGCAACAATGAGTGGATTTGGGTTGAAGTTGTTAACATTTGCAGCCTTGAATTTTTGAGAGATTTCTTAGGGGGTGGTCGTTTGGGTCCATCTGTGCCTAGAGATGCTTATGAGACACCAATAAGAAGTGGAGATATGTGCTGGATGGATTTTTGGGAGATTGCAAGCAACGTTGGTTGTTGTTTGGATCGGCCAGTTAACATGAATGAAGGTGTTTCAATCTGTAGTAACTGGTGGGTGACTTAAAAGTGGATGAACATTGGTGATGAAGTTCAGTTCTGCGGCTAGGGATGGATATAATGCTATGGTCGGATCTTGTGAGGATTTGCCGAGTTTTTACATCCCGTAATGACAATATTTAGAAGGTTCATGTCAAAGAAAATGTTTGCAATCGGTGGCCAAGATAGTAAGAGATAGAAAGTGTTATTAGAATTCAATTTGGTTGCAGTTGTGTTGTAACCTGGATGGAGAATGAATTGGCAGCAAAAATACTTGTGACTTAACAGCCTCCAAGAACCTTATGTAGATGCTATTTCAGATCCCAGATTAACGCCAAAATGTGTGAATCGATCCATAAGAGCAGCAAAGGCATTTCCACGTTGCATTTGTGTTGTAGCCTGGATGGAGAATGAATTGGCAGCTGTTGATACATGAAAAAATATCCCCTTAACGAGTTGGAGATGCCCCTTAGAATAGAGGTGAACTAAGGTTAAGATGTAGGACTTGGGGACTAAACCCAAGCCCAAATAGAAGATACCCATGAAAGATGGGAGGATAAAGGAGGATTAATGAAGAAGGAAGAGGTTATGTTAAAGAATGGCATTAAGGGAAATTAAGAGGTATTAGGACATGTGTCATGAAGTAGTAAAAAGAGGGGCTTTTAGGAAAGCCTATAAAATAAAGGACAAGGTACAATGGAAAGACAACTCCCTCTCTTACTATTATTGGAATTGTGAGGTCATGTGTAATAGCTAGGACGGGTAGAACCTAAACTGAAATTTACCACCCCTCAACATTTGACGACCACACCCGGAGGCTCGTGCCTAGCTTACAAATGATACACATAGGAGGCGCCGATTCGGGCACTACAGGAGATCAAGCGTCCGACCATCCCATTAACCTCGATCAGGTAACATTAGAGGACGATGAGAGCGAGAAAAAAACACCGATCCTAGGTGTCATCAAGCGATCGGTGAACCATAAAGCTCGATCAGCGAAACCCATGCCACTAACTCTACAAGGCATGCAAGAAAAATTGAAGAAACGTGCTCGAAGGAGACATGAGTTGGAACACTGGATAACACAAGCAATTGAAGCAGGACAAAGTGTCCCTGAAGAAACAAGAAAAGATGATATATGCAAGGCTGATAAGACAACAGTAGTAACACAAAAGGAGATCCTCGAACACCTAGAGCAGAACTACCATGTTATAAAACAAGACAACCGATGTCGCGTGCGTATCCCATATTCCGCACACATCCGAGGGTACTCATACCCCGAAGATTATACCTCCCCAAAATTAAAAATATACAAAGGCCAGGGAACACGCGGGAACGTTTCACCGATTTCTATCAGCCATGAACGACAGAACCAATGATGAAAACTATGCTTAAAAGAATTTCTCAAGTCACTCACGGGCAAAGCGTTCTCCTGGTATGACAATTTAAAAGAAAAAAGCGTGGATTCCCGGAAAACCTTGTCCGCACTCTTTCTCGGGAAGTTTTATTCGGCGAAAAAAAAGATTACGGCAATATACCTAAGCAAGAATGGACAACGCGTAGGAGAAGCGGTAGGAAAATATATCTCAGATTCCGACGATTGACATTGGATTTCACGAAAGACATCAACGAGGAAGCACTCGTCGAAATTTGTGTACGAGGAATGATCCCAACCTTCGAAGGGGTCGATTAATTTCAAGTTCCAGACCTTTGTAGAACTAGAAGAAGCATCTGATAGGATCGTCGACTGCGTAGAAGAAGCGCACAAAGAATCTATCTTGCGTACTACGATTGGCGCCATGGCAGAAACCTCATTTGATGCAAGGCCCAGTGTCAGCAGGGAAAGTAGGGGTCGGTCCCAAACCGATGGCAGGAACCAAGGAATGGGCATAAGAGGAAGACGCGACCATAAAATACCACCCCCTCTCCCTTGTATCAAAGATCGCGTAATCAAAATTTTAAATCAATGGATCGCCAAAGGAGAAATTCAACTGCCCTCAACCACATTGGATATCAACAAGATGGACAAAAGATCGCCTAATTATTTTCATTATCATCGGAGGATGAGACACCCGACGGAAGAATGCTTTGTCATTAGAAGCATATTTGAACGAAAGTGGGTGGCCGGGGAGCTCGAAAACACGAAACAAACAATCGCGCATGATCCTTTTCCCCGTCACCAACCCAAAGGAGAAGGGAAATGGAAGAATCGAAGTATGAGCTAGCGAATTGTAAACAACTTTATTTATTCTTTTGTTTTTCATTTTTAAAAAAAAAAAAAAAACGCTTTCATAATCAATGAGTAAGCATCACAAAAGTCCCAGGATATCCAAAGGCGCCTGATCGACTGACAAAATTTACAAAAGGTCCAGGGGATTCCAAAAGCACTCGGTTGACTGACAAAAGGTCTCAAGATAGCCAAAGGCGCCCGATTGACTGACAAAATTTACAAAAGGTCCCGGGGATGCCAAAGGCGCTCGGTTGACTGACAAAAGGTCTCAGGATAGCAAGGGAACCTGATTGACTGACGAAATTTACAAAAGGTCCTGGGGATGCTAAAGACGCTCGCGTCGGTTGACTGACAAAAGGTCTCAGGATAGCCAAAGGCGCCTGATTGAATGGCGAAATTTACAAAAGGTCCCGGGGATGCTAAAGACACCCGGTTGACTGACAAAAGGTCTCAGGATAGCCAAGGGCGCCTGATTGACTGACGAAATTTAAAAATGGTCCCGAGGCTGCTAATGGCGCTCAGTTGACCGACAAAAGGCTCCAGTAACGCCAAAGACATCCAATCGACCAATGGGAGCAAAAAGAAAAAAGGGAAAAAGCGTGTTTTATCAACGCCTGCCAACCCAACATCCCTATGAATGGAAGGAAACAAAAAAGGGGGGGGGGGGTGTAGGCGCGTTTAACTAACGTCAGCCCCGCCCAACACCCCTTAAGGAGGAATAGGCGTGTTTTAATAACACCCGCCCACCATAAAACCCTCTAAAAACAATAAACAAAAAAAAAAGGGGAGTAGGTGCGTTTAACTAACGCTTACCTTACCACCCTCGCAAAAAAAAAAAAGGGCGCGTCCACCCCACCAAGCAATCCTTTACTACAAACGAACATAATAACACATTCCAGCTAAAAACAACAATTCTGACTATTTCCTCACATGCATATTCACGAATATAAAACAGTCAACAAAATGCCACCAACAAGAGAAATTAATATAAACACCAATGAAGTATTCCATAATGAAATACCAGCAAAATAAAATAATCCAAACACCAACATCCCACAATAAACATCAAGTCTAAACAAAGCTCAAGTCCAACAAAAGAAGAAGAAAGAATCAAAGCTTCTCCAACTCCCGCCGTTTCTCCTCGAGCTCAGCAAGGATCTCCGTTTCAGCAGCCTCGGCTTGCAATATCTCGTCATTTGCCAAGCCAACATCTGTAAGCAACAGGTTCAAAACCACCCTCTTACTAGAAGTCGTCTCGAGAACTTTTGAAGCTTCCCCTCCAGCTGAGAAATTTGGCTGGTAAGACGACCGCGAGGATCATTGCGGCTCTTCACCTTTACCAACAAATCCTTCAACCATGCCACGAGAAAATTGACATTAAGCGCAGATTGTACAGAAGCCCCCCCAGCTACGCAGACTTGCCTCGTCGACAGGATCATCCCCTACATGTGCAAGCTGGTCCGCAATATCCAGGATATTCCTAGTCATGTAACACAAGATAGGAATACCCAATAGACCCACCTTCGCCATATGACCGCCGACGCGCTCGACAATGTCTTTATATAAGTAGCAGCAAGAGTAGTTGGAACCCAGAAGCCGTGAACAAGAGTGTGGGTAGAAGGATCCACCCCAGCCTCGGCAGCACTCACCACCAAAGGGAAGCGAAACTGAACGTCCTCTGGGTCTGCCGTTACAACAGGGATGATCGTAGCATCAGTAGGAGGAACATTAGTCTACTTCTCTGTAAGATCAACAGACGAACTTCCATCATCCACTTTAGTGCGCTTAAAGGACCCATCGCCACTAGGGACCACGCACTTGGCAATGTCCATGTCGGGTTTCGCGACCTCTTTTCTTACCCATGTCCTAATACCAACAACAACATGTCAACGAAAGGAAGGGAAAATTAACAACAAAAATATAATAAATAACAAGGGAATGAGAAAGGAGGAAAACCAACCTCGGGAATCGACGATCCTAGCGGAGTATCAGCAACTTTAGGACGAGTCGCGGAGGAACTATATGAAGATTCAGAGTCACTAGTGGAACCTGACAAATAAGAAATAAGTACCATTCCAAAACCAAATTAGATTATATATAAAAAGAAAAAAAAGAGAGGTAAGAGAGGAAGGTAAAGAGACAGGAATGACAAAAACAAAGACACGTATTAAATAGGAAGCTACATGCAGGATCATTAACGTCTAATGCCACGTGGGATGAGGATCCACCAAAAACTGACCGACTAGACCCAAAAGGGCTCATTGATTGCAAAACGACACTAGGAGATACCGGAAGTTCACCCCTGCCACGAACAATTTCATCCCCAAGATGGTGAATTGATGATACGTAAAGGCGCGACGATACCCAGCCAGCCCCTGAAGGGAGGGTAACCCCCAAATCTCTCAACTGGTCCACAAACGAGGGAGTTGGACTGCCGCTCACTTCCCTCGGGGGTTGCGATGCGCTCCTCCTATAACTTTGACGTGACTGAAAAGGCGCAGTATTAGCAGAGGAACAAGGGCGCGGAGCAGAAAACTGATTCGCATGGCTTTCTTCTTTAAACTACTCTTAGTCCAATCACATTCGGGCATGTTTAAGTATTCCTCCATCACGTAAGAAGGGGCTTTCCACCCTAAGCGATTGGAAGGAGGAGCTCCCTCGGGAAGTGATTTCCGCCATCCATCTCAATCAAAATAAAGCGTGGAAACATAATGACATAACGAAAAGCACAAAAAAATATATATAGCAAGTACCAGGCGCCGAAGGACTAGTGGACGTCTTCACATTTAATCGCGGAGGTTTCGGCCGTAAAAACGCCTTTCTTTGGCTTAGCGAGGTTCATGACCATCGGGCGGGGCCCAAGAGGTCACCACGGGATCCGAGCGACCTTTGTTGGCGGGGAACGAGGCGATCTTTGAGCAGCCACGGCATCATCAAGCTTGACCCGACTCCGACGCATGAAGTTCTCAAGATCTTGGACAGTCAGATCACGAGGGTGAAAAGACTCGCGCAAAAGAAAGTTCAAAGCTCGATGCCTTAAAAAATCATGATACTCGTGGGCTCTCTCGGTAACCGCCAGGGTCCGCGTGGAGATGGGTTGCTTGAAAGAAAAACTGATCCCCCGATCATAGAAACAAGTCGCCCCTTTGAAGACATAGCGGTTGAAGCTGGCAACGATGTCTTCAACGATGTTTGCAGGAGAAAACCTAGGAGTAACCCCCTGATCAAACCCAACTTTTCGAGCCGCGCGATCAGGATTATAGGACATAACAATGAATTTACCGGCATAAAAACCAGGGAGATAACCAGGTAACATAGCCACCACCGAATCAAAGTCCGCTGCCGATAAAGGCTTTGAGGAATCCAACTCAACATCAAAATGAGAGAGAAAGTCATAATGCGCCGGACCTGAACGATCATCTTGGTAAGGAAGTGGTTCGAAATCCTTGGCTATACACTAGTCCAGAAGGGGCTATAAATGACGAATGAAGTCTGTTATAAAACATGGTTTATAACGGTTTTTATCTGTTATTCGAACCGTTATTTATTTGGTGTGACTCTTTATAAATGACAAACAGAGAGCGTTATTGAATATGACGAACAAAATTTGTGACTTAAAGTCACATATAGAATCTGTTATTAATTACCACGGTTATTGAATGTAAAATAAAATAACAGTTATTTTCGTATAAAAATAACGGTTGGTATCCCTCTGTTCCGTCATTTTCTGGCTGATTCATACTTTTGATTTTCAGATCTGATATATCTGAAATTCGATGAGATTCAAATTCAGATTTGGGGTCTAATTTTGGTTAAATTGAATTAGTCAGTTAGAAATTAAAATTATAATTTCAACTGTATTTGAAATCGACTTTTATTAATTAATTATCCAAAATAACAGCCAATAAAATAAAACTTTCCAATACAAATCAAAAGATAAATACTAGATATTGAACATTAGAGTTGAATTCAATCTATTTTCTCCCTGTCATTCTAATTTGGTCGCTCTCCTACAGGAATGTCACCTCTTGAAAACATCCCTAAGTACTGCATCATCTCTATCACATAACGTCTCCCTTGGATCAATGATTTGATCAATCATGCAGTCAATCAACATCTTTGCACTATCAACATATGCATATGCTACCGGTATTTTCATTAAGTTCCTGAAAAAGCAGAGACCAAACGTCAAAGGTGTTGTTGGGGTTCCAATATATCATGTATAACAAGATGCCTATTTAGTTTAAGATTCAGAATTTCTATCACCTAATTTGAGTCAAACTTTTAAAAGTCCTAAGTTCAAAGGCTCAACGAACTGTAACCGACAACTTACATACACAGTAATGAGTCAGGTTTCTTAACAATGACTGCATATAATTAAAGGCATAATAACTGAGTTTTATTACCTATGACATTTGTGATGACATCATCACCCATTCCTCGGCTAGTTTGCGATCCAAAAATAAGAATGAGCCAAGGGATCAATACCACAGAAAGACTGAATGAACAGTAACTGACCACTTGACATACACAGTAATGAGTCAGGTTTCTTAACAATAACTCTATAAGGCTATATGGACTAGTATACGGGAGACATGACATGCACCATAGTTTTCAAGAAATAGACCATTTAAATTGCTGAATTTCAGTAGTGTGGGGTACTAGTGTTACCTGCTGATAAGATCTATTAGGGATCTGATCATGAACTCCAGTGTTGGTTTTCTGTCTTTCAGCATCTAATTGTGCTTCCAAAGCTTCATTTTTTTTTGCTTCTTTTTCGGCAGATTAACCTCCACTTCCTGCAAATTGGCCTTCATAAACACAGCACCAAGAATTTGAGTTTCAGAAACACCAGCACCCTTCCGCATATGTAAACCTTTCAATAGTTTGGTTACTTAGGAATATCTGCACCAATGAGTTCGCCTACAATGAAGAGAACCTCCATTAGTAATCAATCGAAATAAAGATTAAAAACGACACTCACGAAAAACGATTTCACTTGGTACTTGCTCATTACAATAAAGATACCAACTTCCAGCTCAGTTTTCTATCAAATGAAGCAATGATACTACGAATCTAGTCACCCTACCACTCCTTAACAGTATTTTTCTATACATAATAGCTAGCCATCAACAAACTGGAATTTTTAGAAGGGTAACCAATCATGTTCCATTAGGCATGAAAATGAGGTCAATTTAAGACAAAGAACTAAATGTAAACATACCCCGGAAATGTAAACATCAAGAACATGATACTGGGATCAGTTAAACACTAAGACGAAAATTTCTCTAAACTTTATAAACAAACTGAAACATGGAAAAATTCTAGAGTTTGCTTTCTTGCACATAGTTCAGATACATCACCAGACCACATTAGAAACTTGCATGAGCACTAGAACATTCACTTCCATAACCATCCATTCTAGCTAAATAATACCAAATGAAATCTAGGCACCAACAAAACTGTCAAAATAAACTATTGTATGCAGCCATTACCTTAAACATAAATCTTCATCAACATGAAAGGATCTTTAAAACTACACCTCAAAAAAAAAATCAGTGAATGAACGAAACAAAATAGATGATTGAAACCTAGCAAGACAAGGTAGCTACTTACAAATCTGGTACTTATAAGAGTTATTGAATGAAAAAAGAGGGTTTTTTACCTCGTAAGAGTCAGGAAACCATCAATTACCAAGAAACCAAGAACATCATAAAACCATCAAAACCATTTTAAGTATCTGTGAGATTTAAACAACATCAAAATGTTTAGCGAAGAACTTGATAATAGAAAATAAATGAAAAATTGAAGGTTCGGAGAACATTACCTTCTACTTTTATAGAGATCAAATAAACTGGAAATAGGGTTTGAGAAGGTGAAACGAAAATTAGGTTCGTCATACGTAAAGTCTGAACAACTATGGGTTTAGACGGTAATGAAATATGTACAATTGTGCGTGTGTTTTGAGTAATTCAGGGTTAGGGTTTGGTATTATTCGTCCAATAAACTCTGAAGAGAAAGGAAACTCAACAATTCTCTATTCAACTTTTATACGACTGAACAATACGATTGAAAGATAAATCAACGAAATAAAGAAACTAATTTTTGGGGGAAATCTTCCAAAAGCTTCGCTCAGAGGAGAATAGAAAAGAGGAAGACCAAAGAGAGAGGCGCAGTTAGGTTAGAGAAGATGAAGAAGAGCAAGAGGTAAAGTTTGGGTCCTAAATTAAGACTTGGATTATGGCAAACCAAACCAGGCCAAAAAAAAGAAAGGCTCGTGGCAACTATGCCAATGGGCCAATGGCTAACCATTTACAAACTTAGAGGAACATGTGGCTAGCCGCTTTGGGTGCACAATAAAATATTAATGGTGGGCGTATATAAACCTAATTTATTTGTCGGACATATTCTGTTATTTAATGGTTCATCATTAAATCACAGACCTAATAAATTACCACGTTTGAAAATGACATTTTTTCCATGTTACATGTTGGGCCCCACTATTTTCATGTTATATGACGGAATTTGTTTGTGAAATCCTAATCACGGATTTAATTTGTCATTTAAAAGCGTGATTGTTAGACCTTTCTGGACTAGTGATATCCATATGCTTGCCTAAATCGCCCTTTGGTATTTTACCCTTCATGTTCCACAAAGCCATCCGCGGGTAGATATAGACAACATGCAGCTTCTTCACTGAACCATCATCCTGTTTAACATCTTCTTCACGATGGATGGCGAGGTCATTTGGTTACGGCGCGCACGGGGGGACGTGTTCCCAGTACAAAACATGCATAAAGGAAGCAGGGATGTAGGTCTCGATCTTGTGGGATGAGACCACTGTCTGGAGATCCTGACATAACAAGTTAATATGACGATACAAGCCGCCTAAAAATATCGGTGCGAGTGGAAAAGAAACACCGCGGGATAACAACACCGCCATCGGCACGAGCTCAGCTTTATCGTATCTTGGGGACTGTACTTAAACACATCATGGCAAAGCTAGAAACAGGATAAAGCGGCTAACTCCGCGCGAGGATTCTCCTCCTTACGCTTGCACGGGAACGCTTTCTTATCAACTATCTGGGGAGCCCAATACTTCAACCAGAGAGGGAAAGAGGCACGACAGTTGACTTTGACAAACCACTCGGGATCAGTTTCCGGTGGATCGTATGGACATGGATTGCCTCATGAGCGCGAAAAGATATGGACATCAGTCGATCGCCCGACGAGCGTTTAGGAGGCGCCTTCTTCTCCTCTACCAACTTGGCTTTCAGTTTCTTGGCTGACGAGGGTGTCTCCTTTTCGGGAGCAGCCTCTTCACCTTTAGCCTGCTCCGAGGCGCTTGGATCTTCCAAACCAGTTTACGACGAGAATCATCTTTACACTTCAACAGATAAGTACACAATTTCTTGTCTTCATCATTTAGCGCTACGAAAACAGTCGCCTCCTCATATGAATGACTACCATGGATCGGCATCCTTGTAAGGGAGACTACATCCTCTAAAACGATGGTCGCTTGTCCCCATGTTGTGAGAAGGGTATGAACCGGAGGAGTCCAATGACAGAAGAGTCGCGTTATATCACGAATGCACCTGTTTACTTCCCGCTTAAGAGACGAAAGTACATCTTCCTCGATGCTAGCCCACTGGAGTGCAGCGACATGGTCGGGTTGGAGCGTATACGAGCTGCCCAAAGTGGCCACACCGGATGAGTTTTCGACTTAGACCGAATATCGATAAGGGGGAGATTGTAATCGCCGTGATGAATAGTCATCCGTGGGACATTTTTAAACGCAAAAGTATCCATGCTCTCCGATTCGGGTTTCATAAGCCATCCAGGAACAGCAGGGTAAGGAAGCACATGAGGGTTTAAGGCGAGAAACAAATATATCTTCTAAAGGAAAAGCGCGTTTACCTCCACGGAATTCCCTTAACCTTATTGTGCGCTTTAAAGCGGGACTACTCGTGAACTCAGCGATTGTATATAATCTGCCGTCTGCTGGAGCGGGCAAGATGATCTCTTCCTGGTTAATATGTTCTGTTTCTTCATAACCATCGCTATTAGGCTGTTAGGACTCATTACTCTCGTCGGATGATGGACTGCTTGAGTAACTACCAGACATGCGAGTATATGGGTATGTTCAGAAGGAGGAAAGAAGGAAAAGCAATAAGGGAAAAATGGATTGACAGCTGATAGACACATTTTTGTGTCTAATTTGATCTCAATACTATGTATTGTTGGCACTCGATTTTGTACTAATTTTGGTATTTTATGTGTTTGTAGGCATTTTTGGGAAACAAACATTTTTGGTTAATTCGGCTCGAAAAAGTTGATTTTGGCATCCGGAGGACACGTGTTATTCGGACTCCCAATTTTGGATAAGGGGTACCTCATTTGATAAGGGGTACACTAATTGCTATCGGCACCCCATCACAGGATAAGGGGCACTTCATCCTCTACGTTTGAAAAATGAAATTTGGCAGGAAAAGAGTTCTTTGACTGGCAAAATTAAGGTTGCGAATTTGGAGCAGTTTTAGGGAGATTCAATGGCTGAAATCACTTGGTTTTGTTCTAATCGGCTAGACAGGATGGTATGGGTGCTGAATCCTCTCCAATTTGGCTAGATAATCACCAATCAAGGAACTCGGGGCTGATATTTTCCCCGTGAAAATATTCTCGGAACTTCTATTTTGGGAAGATTTCATGGGACAAAGACGAGTCTACAAAAGATGTTCATCTAATTATAGGACGTGTTTCAGTAAGTTTGGAGTGTGTAAACAACATATAGCAGCGTGAGGAATTAAATCTAGGAAGAAAAGGGAGCTGCGGACTCAAAAGGGAGCTGCGGACTCGGTATTTTCTTTCAATACCGAGTAAATGAGAATTATTCTGGAGTTAATGGCAAGATTTTGTGTTGCTGTTGGGTATAAAAAGGGAGCTGCGGACTCATAGAAGGGGGATGGAGAGTTTGGGAGAGTTTAGAGCATTACAGAGCAAAGAATCGAGAGTTTGAAAATTTGTTGCTGCTGCCATTAAGGAAGAACACGAAGAACATAAGACCCACATGTGACGTTCATGTGGGTCGTAGTACAGAGACAGTCTTAATTCAACAGAGTCAACGACCGATCCATGTGGGTTGTAGTTAGGAGGCAGTCTTAAAGAAACAGTTCTGTAACAGTGTTTGCAACAATTATAAACGTTGCAAACACCGGATTTTCATCATTTTCTCCATTTCATCATTTGTAAGCACTTTAGAGCAATAAAATCATATTTTGAGCGTGTTTCCAACATGATGAGCTAGACTCCAACACTGGGACGACGGAGGAAGACGAATTTCATACATGGGTAAAATTATTTAATTCTTTTTAAGACTTTTGCATTAATTTTAATTGAAATATGATTTGAATTAATTGGTTGTCATTTAATTTGATGAGTTATGCTTAGATTAAATGTTTTGATACATCATGCTTAGGATTTACAACCAATCTTTTAAGAATCTAACTTGGCAAAATCAGAGTCCGTGTTAATTTTATTTATTGAGCTTTAGTTGTTGAGAATAAATAAATTGAACCCTATGTTATGAATTCGACGAAATCCTAATCCCAGTAACACTCTTCATCCTGTGACAATTTTTGTATATATTTTTCTTTTATTTTCTTTTATTAATTCTTAAAATCAATCTCGTCAAGTCCGAGTGAACGACAACCTTACTACCACTTTCTACAACATCATTGAAAATAACCATCAATTTTTGGCGCCGCTGCCGGGGACGTTTACCAGTTCATCACTCCGCCACGTTTGACATAAATTTTTGGCACCTCCGACGCGGACTTGTGTATAGATTTGTTTTTTTAGGTTTTATTTTTCTTTTTATTATTTTTGTTCTTTTTTACGCGTTTTGGTATTTCTGTTTGCTTTCAGATTTGGAGTGGAGCGAAGAAAAAGAGAAAGTGCTGAAAAGAAAAGCAAAGCCAAAATAGGAAAGAAAAGAGAGATCCGAACGGAGTGAAGAAGAAAATTTTGTATATAGTGTAATTATTATTTTAATTTTGTTTTAGAAACTGTAATTAGGTAATTATTTTTGTAATTTTTATTTTTGGACTTTTTAATTTTTGGACTGTATTTTTGGACTATTATACATTATTAATTTTAAACCCTAAGGAAGGGTTAATTTAAATATAAACTGCACAGGGAAGGACGACGATTACGATATCGTCTCGACCCCTCGGGTTCGTACACGACATAGGAGTCGTGGCCCGAGTCGACTTCAACGGTTCATCCCCCGTCTGGAACGGGAGGTAAGAATTCTAAACACCCGCGAATCTCCTGTCAGCGGGTTTATGGATGATTTCGTGTGAATATATGTCGAGGAACTGAATCTGGCTGCTTTAATTTCCTAGTAAAGGGCAAGGACTGGCCGAGACATAGGAGTCAGGAATTTGTTACTCCGATTGAACGTGGTTTTATATATAGGGGGCTTTGAGGTCAAACGTGGCAGTTACTATGGGGAAGTGGTAAACGTCAAAAACTGAAAAGGGGGAAAGGTTTTGCACGATGGGAAATCAAAGTGTCGCCCACGATCGCAGATTTGATAAAACAACGAAATCTGTTGCGAAAGCAGGAAGGCGCCTAAAGGAGATCCTTTTGATTGTTGGATCATCTGATAATTGATCCAATAGTCAGGGGACTAATGTTGATACATGAAAAAATATCCCCTTAACGAGTTGGAGATGCCCTAAGAATAGAAGTGAACTTGGGTTAAGATGTAGGACTTGGGGACTAAACCCAAGCCTAAATAGAAGATACCCATAAAAGATGGGAGGATAAAGGAGGAATTAGTGAAGAATGAAGAGGTTATGTTAAAGAATGGCATTAAGGGTAATTAAGAGGTATTAGGACATGTGTCATGAAGTAGTAAAAAGAGGGGCTTTTAGAAAAGCCTATAAAAAAAAGGACAAAGTACAATGGAAATAACACTCTCTCTCTTACTATTATTGGAATTGTGAGGTCATGAATAGCTAGGACGGGTAGAACCTAAACTGAAATTCACCCCTCAACAGCAGCAAAAATACTTGTGACTTAACAGCCTCCAAGAACCTCATGTAGATGTTATTCAGATCCCAGACTAATGCCAAAATGTGTGAACCAATCCATAAGAGTAGCAAAGGCATTTCCACTTGATGGACTCGTACAAAGAATGGTGGTTCTTGCTTCAAAAAAAAAAAAGAAAAAAACAATGGTGGTTCCAACAAAGTCCTACCAATCTGGTGGCTTTTACTGTATAACAACATTTAATCAAAACCCATCCAAATTTGAAAAGAAATAGAAAAAACAATTACCATATTTATTTATTTTTATTTTTTATATTTGAAGCATACAATTACCATTAAAACAAAAAATACAAATAATGATTATCCATGATTGATACTTACATATGAGACTAAACCCATTGCGAAAAGTGATACTTTCACATTTAGTTTCAGGAAAAGTGACTTTCGGAAAGTGATAATTTCTGTTTCGGTAAAAGTGATACTTTCGCTCTGTTTCGGGACAAGGGTGAAAAGTATTACTTTTTCTGAAACAGGCGAAAGTATTGCTTTTCCTGAAACATAGCGAAAGTATCACTTTTCCTGAAACAAAATGTGAAAGTATCACTTTTTCTGAAACAGGGTGAAAGTATCACTTTTTATGAAACAGAGCGAATGTATCACTTTTTCTAAAACGGGGCAAAAATATCACTTTTCTAAAAGAAGGTGAAAGTATCACTTTTTCTGAAACGAAGCGAAAATATCACATTTTTGAAACATGACGAAAATAGTCGCAGATAAATAACTATCTTCGGATTCTTCTTCGGTCAGCCCTCCCACTGTGGCAACGGTTTTACTAGTTAAATTAGTCATTACTAATAGAAATTGTTACTCCCTCCGTTCCACTTTAGGTGATGTTTTAGGGTTTTTTGTATTTTTCAAAATAGACGAGAGTTTAGCTATTTTCTCTGAATTCTCACTGATTTACCCCTGTGTTGGAATCACAACATAACATTCATTGCCCTTGTTATCAGTGAGAGATAATTAATCTAATTTAAGATTTTAAATCTATTCTCTATTAACTTAGGATATTTGGTTATCCCAAGTGGAATTATATGAGGATTCATAATTTATAGTAGAATCTAGAAACAAAAAACTAGGATGTTCAAATTTTTAAGAAGGTATTAATATGGGCAGATTTGGAAAAAAATTACTCTCTTTGATGTTTCTTAATCTCCGTGAAAAACTCTACAATATCGTCTAAATTGGAACGGAGGGAGTATAATTTTTGATCTTTCTATAATTGTCTCAACCTGTTCAGTAACACATACAATGTACTTCATTCTTTTGGTAGGAAATTAATTGCAAAGATTTTTCCAATTTGTACATATTGCAACAACCCCATATAACCCAAAACAGAAAAAATAAAAGTTGTTGGAAACAAAGAAATTAGAAAGAAAAAATGGTTGAGGAAGATGCACCTATGTCTGGTCATGTTTTGGTTGTTCCATTTCCTGTTTCAGGCCATACAAACCCAATGATCCAGTTCTCAAAACGTCTAGCATCAAAAAACCTCAAAGTTACGCTATTCACCACCTTATTCATCACTGAATCCACAAAATTCGAAGCAAAACCTCTCGTAATTGAATCATGTTACGATATGGAAAGATCAAATCCATCCATTTCCTCCGTAGATGGTAAAGGAGAGTCGAGGAGTGAAGTGCATCCTGCGGATATTTTCGAAGTTATTGGCTTAAAACACCTTCCTGGTATAATTGAGAAATATAGCAAATCTGAGAATCCGGTCAAGTGCTTGTTATTTGATTCTATCTGTCCATGGGTTCTAGATATATCCAAAAGGTTTGGTTTAATTGCTGCCGCATTTTATACTCAATCTTGTTCTGTTAATGCAATTTACTACAACATTCAAAAAGGAACGATTTCTGTTCCGGTAGAAAGACCAACGGTGTCGGCACCTTGTTTGCCATTACTTGCAACTCATGAAATACCATCTCATGTTTACGACATTGATTCAAGACCCACATCATTAAGTCTTTGTTTGAAGCAATTTTCGAATGTCGACGAAATACAGTGGCACTTCTTTAACACATTTGACAAGTTGGAGAGTGAGGTACAAAACATTTTCAACATTTTCTCTGTGGAAATGACTCGTATTCCACAAATCAATTACATCTTATCTTTTGCATGCAGGTGATGAATTGGATGGCATTGCAATCCACAACGAAAGTGATGGCTATTGGACCAACTATACCATCTATGTACCTTGACAACCGTATGGAGCGTGACCAAGATTATGATCTTCATCTCTATTCTCCCGATACGAATGCCTGCAACCATTGGTTAGCCACAAAGAAGCCTCGTCGGTTGTTTACGTGTCATTTGGAAGTATGGCTTCACTTGGTAAAGATCAAATGGAGGAAATAGCATGGGGACTTCGGAATTCTGACTACCATTTTCTTTGGGTAGTTAGATCTTCGGAGGAAGACAAACTTCCAAGCAAGTTCATCGAGGAGACAACAGGGAAAGGATTAGTGGTTAGTTGGTGTCAACAAATGGTGGTTCTTGCACATGGAGCAGTAGGATGTTTTGTGACACATTGTGGATGGAATTCTACACTTGAAGGAATGTGTCTAGGAGTTCCGATGGTCGCAACACCACAAAAAGCAGATCAAATGACGAATGCAAAGTTCATCGAGGATGTTTGGAAGGTGGGAAAGAGAGTAAAAGTGGATGGGAAAGGATTGGCTAAGAGAGACAAATTGGAGGAATGTATAAAGGGAATTATGGAGGGAGATAGAAGAGAAGAGATGAAGAGGAATGCTGTCATTAGGGATGGCAATGGGGCGGGTATGGGGCGGGGACCTTGAATCCCATCCCCTACCCCGTTCAAAAAACCAAAACCCATCCCCTACCCGATCCCCGTAAGAATGGGGCGGGGACGGGTATGGAGAATCCCCGTAGGGATGGGTTCCCATGGGTTACCGTAACACTACAATAAATATTTAGAATTTTATAAATAATAATAATTAAAAAATAATTATAATGTTCAAACAATAATAATAACCTATGCAGTGCATTTTAAAATTTTAAGTTTATCATAACCAACTAAAACTGAAAAATAAAGGAAACAATTGACCCACAATTAAGAATTATGGTTCTTTTTACTTCTTAGTTCCTCATTATTAACCATCTTCCTCCATGTTAATCATCTCATCATGGTCTTCTTCATTGTCTTCCCAAAAGTTCCCCATTCTGATTTTAATCCACCTACTGAAATATAAAGAAAATGTATCATATATAACCGTAAATAAGTATTTAAATGTAAAAATTGTTTTAATACAACAAATATTCTTTTACCTTTCATCTTATCCCACAACCAATCTTGAGTGCACATCAAATATGGGCGGGTATGGGCGGGACCTGAATCCCATCCCCGCCCATCCCCGCATCATTAATTTCGGGATTCCCGTACTCCGCGCCCGTTCCCCATTTATACGGGTAAAACCCTAACCCATAGGAGCGGGTCCCCACGGGGATGGGTTTGGGTGGGGCTAATTGCCATCCCTAGCTGTCATGTGGAAGAAGTTGGCCAAAGAGGCAGTTGATATAGGCGGAAGCTCTGATAAGAACATCCAGGAGTTTGTAGCCAAAATCAGGAGTGGAGGCAAGTAAGGACAAGTGTGTCTCCCTTGCCAACATTTAATCCTAAAATTTACCCAATTCAAGGACTTATGATATTAAATTTTTAGTTTTTTACTCCTTTCACCTCTTAAATTTTCTTTTGTATTTATACAATTGGGGTTGCTCGAAATAAGAAAAATGGTTGTGAAATGTTCTTTTCTTTGAAAAAAGACAAAAACATTATTTCGGGGTGAAACCGGATATAGTCAAGCTGCTCGATCCACAGCCGCAAACCGACTACTTTTCTTGAAGAAGCACTGTTCTTATCTTTCTTTATAATAAGGACCCCCAAATCGCCACATGGCATAACCACAATAACTCTTAATCATGATGAAGCCATGTCAGCACCAACTATCCCTGTCAGCGCGGGTCGAGATCCTCTGTGCCCAATTCTTGGTGTGCTCTATGTGCCCACCAATCTACTTGCGACACGTGTCTTGTTGAAACGACCTTAAACTGACTCCATATATATTTCCATATTTTACCCTGTCAGCGCAACCTAATTGGATATTCCTATAAGGCATAATCCAAAAGCCATGTCAGCTCCAACGGACGACAGTTTTTAGACAAAATTAATCCAAACATAACCCAAACGACAACTTAAAGAGTCGCCAAAATGCTATACATTGTGTAAACCTAATAGAGAGTATATACTGGGCGCTACCCGAATGTTGTCAAAAGCAACTATATTAATGATAGGTGTCCTAACAGACCTAACTAACCTCAACCTTTATGTTCCAACCGTCAGAACTCATTTAAACTAAATTTTGATATCAAATCATCACACCGTTTGGTAGGATTATAAGTAAACACATTACCAATACCATCCCTCAACAAACCAAACTTTTTACAATTTCCAAAATCCCAGAACAATGGAGGCAGACAAAGAATGGCATAAAGCGATGAAAGAGGCAGGTACGTAACGTGTACTTTGGATGATAACTTATTAAGCGAATTGTTCATCACATTTTTTTTTTTTTTTGTTTGTAGCGAACAAAAAAAAAAAAGTTCATCACATTTTTACAATTTTGTGAAATAACCAATCCAGCAGAACTTTGGAATCGACACGGGACAAAACTACCTGATGATATTCTGCATCAAAGAAAGAAAAAAAAAGGAAGACAAATGCATATTTTTTGATCGATGATCAACAACTCAGAAACGTTGTTATTTATTTGAAGTTGAGAAAGCAACGAACTTAATCAATAGGTCTCTTAATGAATTCTCATACCCTCTTCAACAAAAAAAAAAGAAGCAAACATACTCATCCGTGAAGAACTGGACTACAACAAACCTCAGATTTCTGAAGATTTCTTACGGCGCACAAAAGACAAAATATCGAGCAAAGAAATGTGTTTGAGGTTGTAATGGAGCCGATTGCATCCAAAAAAGGATGAGTGTTTTTCAATTCTGGAAGTGGTGGGATGAGAAAAACATATATATTGAAACCATTGGCAGTTGGCTTAAGATCTAGATCAAAAATTGTTTTAGCCCTGGCATCGTCGGGAGTAGCATCACTTTCATTGCCGAGAGGGAAAACAAAGCATTCAACGTTCAAAATAACCTTATAGCTTGATAAAAACTCAGTGGCTGACATACTAAAGGGAATAAATTTGAGGGCGTTAATATCCAGGGAAGACCTAATAATATGGGATGAAGCAACGATGGTACTGGTGCATAAGCATGCATTTGAAGCGTTGGATAGGATATTGATGTATCTGATGAGCAATCAGACAGGGATATTCGGAGGATAAACAATAGTGTTCGGTAGAGATTTTAGGCAGATGTTACCGGTGACTCTTAAAGGAACCACCGAACCAGGGATGTGACTGTTGACGCATCCATAAATAGATCAAAATTTGTGTAGACCTTACCGAATCTTCAACTTTGATGAAAATATGCGACTAATTTCTGGAGTTTCATCTGCAGGGAAAGGAAAAAAAAATCAGTGATATATGTGCTAGATCTTGGAAATGGAGATATTCCGGCAACTGCACTTACCAAAATGGAAGTCCCAACTTGGATTAAAATACAAGATGACCTAATAGTACCGGATGTGGACTGCGAGTGTTTAGTAATAAATGTGGTATGGAAATGTTATCTGATAGTAAAGAGTGCACCATAGATCATACAACACTGTCTTTTACATCAATATGATTTGTGAAGAGACCAATTCTAAGATGGTGTCAGTACTTAAAGAATACAGACCACGATTACACTGTAGGAGTGGAATATCGCACATATCAATAAATATGCGAAGTGAAGATTATCTAACGTAAGCGAGGACTATCGCACATAGTAAAGACACGAGTATAGTGTGATGATCTATGCGAAGTATAAACTGTGCGAGAATGAGTGAGTGTACATGAGCGAATGTAACGCACATTGATTCCGAAAATATTGGATCTCTTAGCTGTCATCCACTATGTAGAATCCTATATAAACGGAATAAGCTATCACATAGAGGGGAATCTTTTAGTGTGTGTTAGACAAGAAATTAGGAGAGAGAAAGTTTATTTAGAGAGCAAGTAAAGTCATTGTAATATCTTGTAACTAATTATAAATCTTGATAAATAAAAAAAAGAATTCCATTATGATTACTTAGAACCTTGTCTAAATATATTGGGGTGTGGTTGTAGGATTTCCTGCAACTATATTTTTGGCGCTAGAAACAGCTTTGTGTGATAAATCCTGGTAGTAAATTCATAGAATCTTGGAAAGAGTAAGATCTGGAAATTGTGGAGAAATCTTTTTAATTCTTTATCAATATAGGAAGTTGAAGATGGTGAGACTTGGATCTATTGTTGAACAAGGAATAACAACTAGAAGGAGTAATAGAATTTCTGAAAGAAAAAGAAGTACAAATCCGGAACAGCAAGAAGAAAGAGTAAGAGAAAATCAAAGAAACGAAATTCCAATTGGACCTCAGCATGAACAAGAGCGGAACAATGATATTGATTATGATAGAGTGAGTATTCATACTACACAAACAAATTCTACTGAAGAAGAGGAACTAAGGACTGGGAATACAAGATTAATTGAAGAAAACGAAGAGAATATGACAATTGAAGAACTTTGGCAAAGATTACTAGTAGAACGAAGGAGAGAGGAAGAAGAACGTGCGAATTTGGTACGTCAGAATGATGATTTAAGAGAAGAGAATCTTAGATTGCAAGAACATAAGTCAAGAAGCGCTACACGATCAAGGTCGAGATCAAGCAGGAGTTCATTAAGACAAAGTCAATCTAATCAAAGAGATGCTAGGCGAAGACAACGCATGGAAACCATCGAAGAAAACCTGCAAATAGATGACAATTTACAAGACCGACAAGAAAGACGACGTGTAGCTCAAGATCTGGGAACTAACCGATATGAACATCCGCGTGAACTTCTTCGTCGCACACATCATAATTTTGAAAGAGAAGAAGATGACCAAAGGAAAGGACAAATGATATTACATAGAAGAGAAATGTTGAGAGAAAAATGCGAGCGTGAAAGGAAAATTACACGTGCGAGAGATGAAAGACATAGACAAAGAAGAAGGGAAGAAATTGAAGAGAGATAATTACAAGAAGCATTGCGTAAAAACAATCATGATAATCGAGTAAGACAGCGCGAACGTTATCGCATGGATAATACAGAACAAGGAAGGACTGCACCACAAGAAAGAGAAATGTTAAGACATCGATATGATCGCACAGATGAAGAGGAAGGGTATAATAGAGCACAGATTGATGTGAACACTGAAAGGCATAGGAGAAGAAGATAAGAAGCTGAAGAATATGAGCTACAAGAGGCACTAAGTCAGAATAATAATGAGAATAGATTGAGGCAAGCAAGATTAAAAAAACCTATGCGAGAGGATTTAGATCAAACTTTAAGTGAAGAAATTCTTAAAGAAATGGCGGAAATAAGAGAAATGATGACTGCGAAAAGAAATAGTGAAAGGAGACAACTAGAAGAAGCAGTGGAGGAAGCTGGGAAAACTCCCTTTACAAGGCAAATTCAAATGGCAGTGATACCGCCCAAGTGCAATTTACCAGTGTTCACTAGCATATTTGATGGAAGCGCATGTGCAATACAACATGTGAAAGCTTACACTCGATCATTATTACAGTGGGAAAAGAATAATGCAGTGATGTGTAAATATTTTGTCGCGAGCCCTGGCAGGGGAAGCTCAAATGGTTTGAAGGGTTACCAATAGAAACCATTGGATCGTTTCATCATTTACAGAACGTCTTTTTAGGACAATATATTAGCAATAATATGTCAAGACCAGGAATTGAAACGGCATTTGGACTTCGCACAAGAGTAAATGAGAGTTTGCGTTATCTAACAACGCGCTGGAGAACCATGTGTAGTGAAATGGCAAGACGAGTGGATGAGCGATACCATATTCTGGCATTTATCAATGCTCTTTTCCCTACAGATTTATTATATACTCAAATCTTCAGAATAAAGGACACAGTAACAATGTCAGAGTTGCGGGAATTCTAAAAGGAATACATAGCACTGGAAGAGAAGCAAAGAGATATTGATCATATCCAGTGGCGGTACCTAATGCGAAGAGCGGAAATGCAAGTTTACTCCCACGAATGACAAATGCTGTTGCGAGTACCTCGCAGGGGAATCAAGGGAAGAACATTATAGAGAGGGAACAAAAGCTAATAACCATGGGTAGTGCAGATCAAGAAGAATTTGAAAAGGAATATAGATAAAAACGACTTCAAAATCGCGGAGGTAATAATAAGATTCAGAAAATGGACAATCCACCAGAAGGATGTGGAGGTCAGCAACCATATTATAATAAGAGACAAGGAACTGGAAGGATAGTATGGGAAAAGATAAATTTGCCAAAGTTGAACACTACTATAAATAAAGTATTGGAAGCTACCATCCTAATGGAAGAAATTCTTGAACCACATAATGTAGGAGATGAGCCACCACCAGGGAGGAGGAGTAAAGAATTTTGTGTATATCATCGCTTTCATGGTCACACAACAAATAATTACAGAAATGTGAGGAAAATCATATTGCGAATGATTGAACAAGGGAAATTGGATCATTTCTTAGCACAACAACCAAAGAATTTACCACCACCACCACCACTGGGGAGAAATGCATATGGAACAGAGATAGGAAAGAATACATATGTAATTGAAGTAGGTGCGAAAGTAAAAAAACTTGTATTGTAATTCAATTACACATTCATTCAAAAACATATAAGACTTCCATGACAATATCTTGAGTAGGGTGTATGCAAGGGATGCTGATGGAAGGGAAATTCTCAACCTTACGAAAGTATCACCATTAAAATACTGGCAAAAACAGATTATTTCATTCAGTGAGGAAGAAACACCAGGAGGAGGGGAATCGCACGAATGTCCATTAGTAGTGAGATTAGGAATTAATCTGAAACCGAAAGTAGAGGATGATGAAGAAGATGAAGCAAACACCTGTGAAATAAATAGAATACTTATAGATCCTGTATGTTCTGTCGATATTCTCTTTTATCCTACATACAAAATTATGGGTGGAAGAGATGACGAATTAATTCCTTCAACATATAAAATTTATGGCTTCAATGGAACTGCGAACAAGCCGAAAGGAGAGGTGACAATGAGGATTCTTCTTCAGAATTTACCAACGTAAATTGTATTCTGTGTCATGGATGTCAAATCACCATATAATGCTCTGATTGGAATGCCATGGTTGCATAGTATCTTGGGCATGGCTTCTACATTTCACCAGTGCATAAAATTTCCTTTACGTCAAGGTATTGGCATAATAAGAGGAGATACAGTTGAAAGTAGAAGTTGTTAAGAAATCGATATTTATAAATGCGAAGAAAGAGAAAGTAAACAAAGAAATTGGAAAAATCATGCTGCAGACAGTCAAAGAGCTAAGAGATTAATAGTGGACGAAGTATATAAAGTTGGAAAAACAGATAAGCTAATCATCGAAGGAGCCTTCTGCGAATAATATTACTAAGCGAGCCAGAAATATCACTTGTACAGAAAGAGGAGGAATGTAGAGGCAGAAGTTGTGTTCTCGATATAAAAGTGAAAGGTGCGATGGTTCTCGTGCAGAGAAATTGAAGAAGTTATGCGAAATAATGTTCTGAAAAGCATCTGCGAGCTTAAGGAAATAAAAAAAGTGAAAGGGACACATGAGTAGTATTGAGAATACACATGTCTTTTCTTTATGAGAAAGAAATTAATAAGAAATTTATGTACTAGAGTTGTATAAACTCAAAGATTGAGAATGGAATGAAAAATTCTTATTTCATATGGTGATACCGTATCAAGAAAAGGAAAATTGACATCTTTATAATAAGACCTTAATAAAAGGAACCAAAATGAAAATTTTAATCGATAGACTAGGAATCCGAATGTGGCGTGCAACTAGTTCGCATACATATGCAAAAGCCAAAAAGTAAGACCTATCGCACGTCATAATCGGAGAAAACCTAGAAAGCATGAAGGGAAAGTTACACCGACCCTGGAACTTGAGTCATGGAGATTTGGGGTGAGAAAAAACGAAAAAGCCCATCCGGGAGAGGTGCCTTAAATTTTCAGTCTAAGTTCATAATCTTAGATTGGAAGACCAGGGTGAGAAAGTCTCTTCTAAGGAGTGCAGAAACTCGATCAGGGTGTCGAGGTACACGGTTGAGTCAAGAGTGCGGGGGGCGTTGGAGCCTACCTTACCATTCTTGACAAGTCCTGACTATGATGCACTCGGTCCGAAGATACCCCACTTAGGGTGCGGTCTCGTAACCATACACCTAATCGGTGAAGGGATAAGAGACTGCAAAATCAACTGGTTGTTGTATTACCGGATGGGAGGAGCCAACCTTAACCCGGTAGAGGTAAGATTCCTTGAAGGGGCAACCAGGGGGAAGATAAGGACGGCACCCTCCATTAGGGAGTTGAATTGTGTCAAAATACGTAAATGTCATGAGGCTTTTTACTCATGGGAGTATTAAGACTTGTAATATTTATGCATTAAAAACCTGAAGAGGTAATAGTACAAGAAAAAGATAAGACGAGATCAATGGGTCGATACATTACAGTGTAAAGACCGCTTGCGATCTCGTCGCACAAAAATTAAGGCAAGATAAGACCTTTACATAGGAAGGCAAAATAAGACTTATGAGAAAAATAGAATTTAATAACTAATTTTGTTTTGCAGGAATTTACAGAGAAACAATGGTATTACGAATTCATTCGCATCAAATACATCGAGCAGTTTAAAATAATATTAATTATACTATCAAGATGCGCCAACTAACAGAGGCAAGAATGGGAATGTAAAGGGAATGTTACTTGCCCCATTTGATAGTTTCATATACATGTGAGAAGGAATGATATTTTGAATACGAATGCGAATAAAAGGGAGTTTATATTAAAGAAGTGAAGATTAATGCTTAAAAGATGCATATTTTCAAGATTACATGACAAGCGAAAATGATTAATCTTCATTTTCTTCGTTTCGCTCAGCCTCATAGCCGTTTACTTCTTCTTTAGATTCTTCATCTTCTCCCTCACTATCCAAAATGTCAGGAATAGGTTCATTGTCAGGAATTTCCGGAAATCTATACTTTGAAAGAGGAATGTTATTCTCAATAAAAAATTTCTTAACAGCAGCTTCACGAGCACGATTAGCATCATTACTATTATTTGAAACCATAATGATGAAATTCTTCTTCAATTGTTGATACTTGGAGTTGCGGGCAGATAACTCTTTTTCTTCAGAAGATAAGCGAGTTTCTAATTCTTCAATTTTCTGAAGATAATCCTTCTCATTCTCTGCGAAATATGAATACGCAAGTTAGGATGAAAGAAAGTGTTATTCTCAAAGAAAAGAAAAGTATTAAAAGAGCAACATATGACCTTCATAATTGGAAACAATGTCTTTAACCAATGCAGAACGTTCAGTTTGAAGGCTCACGTTTACAGCTAAATTCTTCCTAGCATCATTCAGAACCCTAGCAGCCCAAATAAATTCAGCTTCACTTTCTATGAGAAGTTGAGAGCGAATTAAATTTCTTTCCTAAACAAGTACGTTCTTTTCGCTCAAAGCTGAATCACGTTCTTTTTGAACTTTAATAATAGATTCTTGGAATTTTTCTAGTGCTTTAGCACCTTTAAGAGCAATCTCATCTTTATCACTAATAAGCTTATTCTTCTTCGTCTCCAAGACTTGAATTGTTTCTTTACTCTCCTGAAGGCGGTGCTTAAAGTTGTTAAATGTAGTCAATAAGCTTCTATAGTTTTTTCTAAGGGCAGCATATTTCAGTCTTAACTCTTCCAAACTCAGACTCTCAAATCCCTGGGTAGGGTAATTATTTAAAGAAGAGTTAAGATATTCTAAAAGGGTTTCATCATCAGGAGATTGGCTGCCTCGTCCGACAAGTTATAAAGGTCTGCGAATATAACAAAATAAGAATTGTGAATTATCGCATGAAAATAGAAGAATTGGGAAAGTAAAGACTACATACCAATGAGTTCATCATTTCTTTCTCGGGCTCTACGAATCAGTCCAGAATTGGTTGAGTTCTCAGTTTTAAGTCTGGTGTTTTCTGTTTCCAACTTAAGAAGTTTCCTCTGATAATCTGAAGAGATTAAATAAGACAAACGGGCTCCCTGCGAGAACACAAAGGAAATATTATAGATAAGAGTAAGCTAATACTAAAGAAAAGACAAAGAACAAAGTTGCAAATATTACCAAGGAGCTAATTGTATATTGGAGATTTGGATTTATCACAGTGGCAGATCCGCGAAGAGATGGATCATCCAAAGTAGGAGCGTCGCAGACCCTTGAGACCATTCTAAAAGCACGATTTCATTCTTCATTATTAACAGCAGTCAAAAGATCCCCAACAAAAAGATTAGATAACTCTTTCAGAGAGGAGGAGACTGATGAATCTTCAGGGGCAAGAGTGTTGTCATCACTAGACTCCGAACTTGAGGAAGAATCGTATCTTTTACGCTTCCTGGAAAGGTCATCCATTGAAGAAGTCGTTTTGGACGAAGATTTAGATGCGGGTTTCTTAGGAAGATTCTTGCCTTTAACCGAAGTCTTAGCACCCAAAGATTTCACCTACGCGAATAATCAAGATAAGAAACAGAGGAAACAATATTGTTAAAGATAAAAAGAGAATGTTTCTTTCTTTTTCATTCTGCGAAGATGAAACATTGTGTAAAGCCTTGGCTCTCTTAGCAGTCTACAAAGAAAGGAGTAGGGAAATAGGAAGAAAATTGCGGACAATTCAAATTATGCGAGATTGAGAGTACTTATGTAAAGATCACATACCACTTTCTTTTTCTCAATTTCGGACAGTTCAAATTTCCAAGGTTGATAAGAAGAAATTTTCTCGGGAAGAGGAAGATCAAAACCATCCTAAGCTTTACCAGAAACATAAGGACCTTCTAGAATGGTAGGGCAATTAAGCCAGCTTGAGTCATTAAATCTGCGAGCAGTACTATTGGATTTATCATTCCAGTCAACATATCGCATGATCTTCTTATCTTCAGTAATACCGTCTTTTGTTCTTAAGTGAACGACCCATTTAGTTGAATTACTTTTCATACTTCCAACATAGTAATTTTTGAAGAAGTTATCAAGAGTGTATTCGGTAGAGTCGATGATCTTATCACGATACGATTTGTTTCGCACTTCATAAGGATAAGAGGCCTCTAATCCGGCTGCGCGGCTAGAATATTCCAATGCTATTCTAATCGCATCACCACTTAGTTGGAATATTCCCCGTACGAATCAATCATCAGCAAGAATTTCATAGAATAAGGGAATTTCTGGGTTATACAGGGGAATTGGAAGATTATTCAGAAGTTTTCCTAATGAGACAATAACTCTTTGATTGTTCCATTGTTCAGAGTTGATCAAGATTGAGTTTGGATGAATAATCAGATGATGAAGGAAGAGAAAGTGAATAACCTCTTGAATTGAGTTCTTCCTTTAACCTAATGAATTGTATCTCCATCTTTTTACCAGCTGGAGCCATTGAAGAATGGGAATGAAGAAGAGTGAAAGTTATTAGATAAAGATCGAGATCAATGAAATTAGTAGCAGAGAAGACGAAGTAAGAAAGTAAGAAGTAAAAAGAAGAAGAATAAGACGAAGGAAGATATATAGGAAAAAGTAAGTCTCGTTTTTCAAGACTTCATTTCATTAATGCGAAGAATGAATGGATAAAAACAGGCGGTTAAAAGGACGTGTCAGATAATGAATGGTTAAGAAGACACGCGTAAGTAAGGAAAGCTGGAATTCCGGAAGGATGTCGGCAGAATAGAATACGAAAAGATATGCATGTGCGATATTATAGGATGGAAATTTCTCATATCGCTCACTCTTTAGAGTAAACGAAATGAGAAGAGGCAAAATGTAGGAGTGGAATATCGCACATATCAATAAATATGCGAAGTGAAGATTATCTAACATAAGCGAGGACTACGCACATAGTAAAATTGAGATGATGTATTGGATGATGTCAGCAAAGTCACGAGTATAGTGTGATGATCTATGCGAAGTATAAACTGTGCGAGAATGAGTGAGTGTACATGAGCGAATGTAACGCACAGTGATTCCGAAAATAGCGGATCTCTTATCTGTCATCCACTATGTAGAATCCTATATAAGGGGAAGAAGTTATCACATAGAGGGGAATCTTTTAGTGTGTGTTAGACAAGAAATTATGAGAGAGAAAGTTTATTTGGAGAGCAAGTAAAGTCATTGTAATATCTTGCAACCAATTATAAATCTTGATAAATAAAAAAAAAAGAATTCCATTATGATTACTTAGAACCTTGTCTAAATATATTGGGGTGTGGTCAGGGGCGGAGCCATGGGTTGACTAACCCTGGCTCTAGCCCCCCTTAAAATGCCAAAAACCATTTAAAAGCCCTTGATTTTATCCTATAATTTAAATTTAGCCCACCAATATTAAGTAATCAGTCCACTAAAATTTATATATTTATTAGAATTTTTTTTTTTTAGCCCCCCTCTATAGTAATATCTGGTTCCGCCACTGGGTGTGGTTGTAGGATTTCCTGCAACTACATACACCATGAGATATGAGAGTCAAAGCAACCGAATTACTTCCTATAATGGAGAAAGATAAGGTCTTTTTTCCTGCTCATGATCGTAAGAATGCTTTTTTGGGATAGTACTAACTACTTTCGAAGTTATATTCATTTTTCATGATGTCTATCGATCCAACTTTTTTCTTTCTACAATTTAGACACTCTCAAATCATCCGGTGCGTATGCACCGGGTTAGGTGCTTGTATATCTGAATACATTGAATGTGGTGTTTCTGACTCAACGGTACAATGCACATGTATTATCTATTGGTGGTGATTCGTTCAAATATATTATCAATACCACAAGGTCAACAAATAAACTTTCCAAGTACTACAGTTAGATCTGAAAGCCGAAAGACAACAAAAAGTGCTTCATTCAAATACAATAATCATTATGTAACGATTAGGATCCACAATAATTTGAAAAGACAGATACTAATTAAGCAGTGAGATAGTAATAAAGATGGATGCCAAGGCATCATGGAAAAGCCATGTTTTGGTTCTTCCGTTTCCTGTCCAAAGCCATATAAATCCAATGATTCAATTCTCCAAGTGTTTAGCATCAAAAGGTCTTAAAGTCACACTAGCTACAACCTTCTTGCTCACCACATCCATGCACGCCGAAGTCAGTCCTGTTAGAATTGAGTCGTTATGCGAAGATATCGATCAAGGTACTGGTATTGCAGGAGAAACCGAAAGCCATGGTGATCGGATGAAACGGTACAAAGAAGTTGGAGCAGAAGACTTGCAAAAGTTAATTGAGAAACAAAGTAGATTGGGATATCCAGTTAAGTGTCTGTTATATGATTCTGCATTTTATAAGAGAATGGAAACGAGATTAATGGTATTGTTGTGAGACAGATATTGGAGAACTGTATAAGAGAAGTCATGGAAGGAGATCGAAAGGAAGAAATGAAGAGAAATGCTGTGAAATGGAAGGAGTTGGCAAAAGAGGCGGTAGATGAAAATGGAAGCTCTAATAAGAATATTGAAGAGTTTGTGACTAGTATGCTTTGTATCTCAGAAAAATGAATATTTAAGTTCAAATTCTCGTTGCCACAAAATTCT
The DNA here is from genome assembly GCA_023531295.1 of Papaver armeniacum. NCBI lineage: Eukaryota > Viridiplantae > Streptophyta > Magnoliopsida > Ranunculales > Papaveraceae > Papaver > Papaver armeniacum. The sequence continues at coordinate 274,480 of JAJJWW010006428.1, read as the reverse complement.
TTATCGATCAAACAAAAGAAAAAGTGTCAACTCATTACACGCTTCAGCTGAGATAGACTAACGAGACCCAAACAGCCAAACTGTATAACAAACTCATTCTTGGGCTTGTGTCTTGGAATTGGGCCTTGGATGCAGAGGCTTTAACATAGGCCCAAGGGATGGCAACACATGCCGAAGAGCCAACTATAAAGAACTTGGCTAATTTACATAGTCCATGATCTCCATTCATGAATACGCTATTCCATTGATTTACTAGTTTTCTTAGTTCGAAACTTTCTTAAATCTGTTTAACTTAATTTGTTTTGTTTTCTTTATCTGTGTTATGTTTAGTTCCAAAATGTTTTGCTAACTAATCTATAATCTCCCAAAAATGTGTTTACAGGTTGTTATCTCCCTAATGGTGTTTGCCTTATTTACTGTTGTGATTACAGCGTTTGCTCTGCGTGCTAAGATGCTTTTTGAAGCCAAAGTGTATCCATTGATTCATTATCATGAGAAGGTTCAACTCAGTACCTAACGATCCATTGTCTATCATCAGAAATTCCAAAAGAAGAAAAGGCCCAAATTTAGGAAATTCAAATTTCAAAACAGTCGTAAGAATTTTGGAAATAGTTTCCTTATATTACTCTTCAGGTTAATGACCACATATATTGTTTCTGTTTGTGGTTTATTCTGCCATAACAACTTTTTATTTTCTCACTATAATATTTGGATTGAAAAACTTGTTTATAGAGAAGGAACCACTAAGCCCTATAAACATTTCTCTTATACCAGCCAAACTCACAGTGAACCAGAAATCTCAACAAACCACTCAACCCATAAAACCAACATGGCAGCTGAGAAGATTGATCAAGTTTCTGATTTGGCAGGAAGATTCAAGCAAGCTGCTCATGGTCTTGATATAATTAAAATGAAGCAGAAACTCATTTATCTGAAGATGTAGCACTACCAGTAGTTGAAGGAAAATGGGATCAATGTCTTATTCGCATGATTACTATGGAAGGAAAAATGGGTTATAAAGACGTGGAGAAACATGTAAAGTTTACATGGTCTCATATCCCTGAAGGTGAAGTAAAAGTTGTGGAAATTGATGATAACATAATGGTTCTAAAGTTCAATAATGAAGATACCAAGAAAAATGTTTTCATAAATACACCATGGAGTGTGAATGGAAATATAGTTATTCTGCATCACTACTCAGAAGTGATGCACAAGGAACTTGAATGTAATTTTTAGTGTTTTTGGTTGCCGCTCAAAAAACTTCTGCCTGAGCATATGAATCATATATAAGTAACGAAGATAGGTAAACTTATGGGAGATGTAATAGTTATAGAACCTAAGGATGTTATTCCAATAGATAAAGATGGTGTCAAGGTTTGCATCTCAATAGATATTAACAACCCTCTAAGATGAGGATCTTTGGATAAAACGGATGCTGGTTACACAAGATGGATAAAAAAATTCTATGAGAAGCAACCACACAATATATGTCCAGCATGCTATATCATTAAGCACACAAAAGGTGTTTGTGCCGCAGCTACAAAATTTCTTGTAAAACCTCATAGCAAGCCATACTACTTTATTTGGTATCAAAAATGTTAATGGCAAGAAGAAGACTGGTGAAGGAAACTCAGTTGCAACTATTCCTATCAAGCAGAAACAAAAGGCAACGAAACACTTTTATTTTGTCCCTCCTAAAGATGGATTCATGATTGGGCATGTGCTAAGCATTTCAACACAAGATGAAGATGACAACACTATAGCAAGACTATGGAAAAGACTTAGGATCTCTAATACCCAAGACCCTAAGGAAGATTTGGAAACCAACACTCATATTCCTTCTCATGATGGTAAATAAATGAAAACACTAGCCGCACACAGAGTCACACATCAGAAGAAACAACCAAAGAACACTCCAGGGGAAAATAAGGAAAATAACAAAAAATCCTTGGTTTTATTCATTTCAGTCAAATTATTTTTTCAAAAAAGTTTTACTCATAATTTCATTTGTTGTGAAATTTTGCATACTAAGATGAAAATCATATCATGGAATGTGTGTGGGTTTGGTAATAAGGATACTAGAAACCATCTTCATATGCTCATTAAATCCCAAAACCCATATACCATTTTCTTGATAGAAACCAGAAACCAACAGAAAAGAATGCAATACCTGTTAGCTATATAAATTCCCAAATGTCTCTTTTCTAAATCCCATTGGTTTGTCTGGTGTCCTATGTCTTATCTGGAAGGACAACATTGATCTACAAGTGATTGATATGCATTTGAATATGATAAATTGTATTGTTAAGTTAAGACAGTCAAAATGGTAGCTCTCTGCCCACTTATTGTCTCTATGATGCCCTAAATGATAATGATAGAGAAGCACAATGCAGCCACATTAGCAACCAAAGAAAAAATTACAATAACCCCTGGATAGTCATAGGGGATCTAAACTTTATCCTGGATAGAAATGAGAGAAGGAGGTACACTACACCAAATTTTGGGATTAGAAACAGAACCAGGCCGTTACTAAAACGGGTTGTAACGGCCCTCGCCTGTTGCAAAAGTGGGTGTTACATTTTTTTTGTAACGGCTTTGTGGCCGTTAACGAATTTTTTTTAGAACCTTACCTCGTAATGTGCTTGAGCCGCACGAATTTGTTACGTGGTAACAAACTTCGTGGTCACACTAATTTTTTTGTAACAGAGTTGTTGTAATGTACTTAGAGCCGTTACGAACTTTTTGTAACAAAGAAAAATTATCGCCCGGTCAACCCTTGACTGGTCAAAATTGGTCAATTTTGACCGAGTCAAGGCTGACCTGCAGAATTTTTCTGCCGGAAATAAGCCGGAATTCTAAATTCAATACATTCATGACCACACTCAACAACAATTTCTTCAATCTATGCAAAAGAACATTCATTCAATTCATAATCACATTCATTCAATTCATCTCAGGTTCATATAACAAAGAAATTGAACATATAACAAAGAAACTGAAATTTCTCTAAGTACCAAATTTCTCAAAGAAACTTTCTAAAGGAATACATACAAATACAAACTTACTGCCTACAAAACTTGAATACATGGAACTTACAAAGTGTGAAGCTCCTTTGTTCTACATCATTCAAATAACAACAGCTAGTTCGTTATATCCTTTGCAGGCTTGCTTTGTTGAAAGCTTGGGCATCATAAAACTCATGTAGGCAATCCTACAAAATACAACAGGCAGGGTATAAGCATACAACTAAGAGCATATAAGCATTAAACAAAACAAGCACAAAACTCACATAAAAAGCTCTTCTTTCTCTTGCTTAGTCTTTCACTCTCAAATATGCAAAACTTCGCCTAACCTGCTCTAATAATACGTCTTATCACCTAGAGGAACTGAGCTGGTACCTGAGCCAATTCAAAAAAGAGAAACAAAGTTACGTCCAACTGGTACTAAGGATTAAAAATTTTAGCTATAGCAATTTAGTTCACAGTCAATATATTGATTATTAATGCTATAGAAGAACTTCCTCCATTATGCACTATATGCACTTCATTTCTTATGCAAATACATCTAACTCAATTTACTAATTAGTAGTTTGATATAGATATGGTTACATGACTTACATAGTAATGACTTGCAATTATGCCAAGGTCGCTGGACTGAACGACCCACTTTTCTCGGTTATACTTTTCTCGTAATTTACTAATTAGTAGTCACTAGATTTTTCTTCTCCAAGACAGTTGTAGCAGAATGGATCTGAAAAGAATTACAACAACATCAATTACTTAAATGCAAATTGAATTATAATCAACATCAATTGAAAATATATGGACAGTCATGAGAGAGAATTTAACACCAGAACATCAAGTAGCCTATGACCAAATACGCAATAAAGATCACCAAGAAAATAAAAGAGTGGTAATAGTGAAACAAAAATTGGATTCTTACCAGATCACCCCTCCTTTTTTCTAAAGTCCCGTCTCTACTCGTAGCATCACTGAAAACCATAAAGTGTTGGATTCCTCAACATGCGAATGTACAAGTATGTATAGCTAAGCCAGCTTGCATGCTTCTTTAGCACTCTGGCCGCTCCAAGAGCAATTTCAAAGATTTAATGGGTCCGCCAATTTAGACACAAACCGACTTCCAATGGGAAGTTGGTTATTCATGAGCAAAAGATAATACCGCAGCTCACTATGTCCCGTTATGATAATCCCTTCCCCGAGGTATCATATTGAGGCCTTCCTACACGACCAAGCATCCGTGTTACATCCAAAGGGCTTAATTCACCCATGCTCCTTTTCGTGATTGTAAATTAACACAAGGTGAGCTGGTAAATTAACACCCCAAGCGATTTAAGGAGATGCTAATAAGATGGCTATAGAGGAGGAATATTCAATGAGATGCTAATTGGTGTGTTACGTTTGCATTTACCTTTTAAAGAATTCAATGAGTAACATTCAATTATGGAAGATACTGAGCCACTACAAATGATAGTCTTATTCCTTTTGTGTTCCAGTTAGAAACGCAAATCACCAAAAAATTCCACTCGGATATTGATCCAACGCAGCACCAATTCCACCACCGTATTACCTTCAGTTCCATATCTTCTTTGAGTCCCTTCTCTTTCTCATGCATAGCAAATGACAACCAACAACACCATCTTCATTCGACCTTTTGTTAAGTCGTTGAAGCCAATCTTGTAAACCTGATGCCAATATCACGGTAAGTCTCCCAAAATATAGTGAGTTCTAAAGTCATATCCTATTCAACCTTACCATTTTCATATCGAAGAGCAGTGGTATCCGCATATTCATGTAGTGAATTTTTTACTGGAAAGATAAGATTCAACCTGAACTCAAAAATGAAAAAGATCTTGTAATAGATAGAGTGAGCTTGGATACCTTCATCTGGGTTCTTCTGTTATGACGAGGTTAAGAGCTAAATGAAGTACAACAATTGCATTAGGGATTATGTAACCTCCTCCCTTCAATCTTATAATCATGTATGTCCACCATCAGAATCGAACCCTATAATCCCAACTGATTTAGAAACAAACTGAGATTCTACAATTTGTTCAGGAAACCAAAATCCATTATTGCGAATCAATTTAAACATTTAAAAACACAATTCAGAAATCACACATCCATATCGACTTACCTTGTTCTTCACAAAAACATAGGAGGTAGGATTATAATTCATTTCTTCAAATCGTTGGGTTTGGCTCACTGCTCCTCTGTTTGGATATAAAGATCCTTTTGGAATCAGTTAGGTAAAGGGGAAAATTCATCGCAAGCTCATACCAATCGAGAGTTAAAACAGTGGTCACTGGATATGCTTTCAAACACTTGGTGTGCAATACTTATGCAATTTCTATTAACAAACACCTAGATCATGAGATTCATCTTTCTTATTTAAGCAAGCCCCTGAGAGGTCTTATAATCAACAAAAAAATCATTCAACAACAATCTGAAAGTGTAAAATTATACCTTAAGTTCACAGTTGAATCATGTAAATGATCACGGATGCCTGAAACAACATGATACCCTTGGCATTCTCCCCCTCCTCCTCCTCCTCGGCACCATCATACCCTTGGCAAACATTAGTTTCTTATTATCTTCCTTCTTCATCTGCAACAACAACAAGAACAACAGTTGATAGATATCCAATGAAAACACACACAGTCATATCAATAAACAAAATACTAATTTCTTACAAAAACAAATCTGATTACTCAAAAAAGAATCTGATTACTCAACTAAGAGTAAACCCTAATTCCCTGTGAAATCCAAAAATGAACCCTAAATATCCATCCATACTTCAATCAAGAACAAAACCCTCACAGATTATTCAATTTATACATCAATTACACACAACTCAGAGTTAATTTGAGAAACCCTAAATCAACTTACCATTTTTGCTGAGTTGAATCACCACTTGATTTTAATAGCACCACCATGAATCATCGGGGTTCTCAACAGATCCATCATCCTTTCATGATTTCTTCACCTCAAGAACAAACCCTAACCCTAACTCTCTCCCTGATTCATCACCTCACACAAAGAACCTACAACTCCTACTGGTTCTCCTTCGTACATCAACAATTATACCATCACCCTCATCATCTATACAGATTCATTCATCAACAATCAAAAATCAACGATTTCATCGCCTGAGAGGTGAGGAAAGAAAAGAGCGAAGAGAAGAGAGAAGAAAAAAACTGAAAATGAATCTCGATTTGTCGAACTGCAGAGATATCCTCAAAAGCGCGCATGTGAATGGCACACGCAAGGGAGGAAATATCCTCTGGTATAACTCATCATGGGTGGAAACATAATGCCACGCATGTGAATGGCACACGCACATTCTAAAGGTGTTACGACCCAAGTGTGACCAAGCGTGTGACTGGCACGCCTAAAAAAAAAATTCGTAACGGCTTAGACCTGTTACGAATTTTAAAAAAATTAGTAACGGCTTCTGCCTGTTACTAATTTTTGTAACGGCCATTTGTAACGGGAAATTCGTAACGGCCCATAAGCCGTTACGAATTGCTGTTACGAATCCGGGAATTTGGTGTAGTGGTAACACTCCTGGTCAAACTGATTTAGATGCAAATAACAACCTTCTACACATTAAAAATCTTTCTAGCATGCAATATATATTTAACCCTTATACTTGGACTAATACAAGAAATCGTAATGATCTTATCTTAGAGAGACTAGATAGAGTTCTTACTATTTTTGAAAGGAATGTTATTTATCCTAATGCTGCTCTTTATCACTTGACTTTTGTTGGTGGCGATCACTATCGTATCATGTTATTAACTAGCAAAACAGGAAGTAATAAAAAAAACCTTTTAGGGTAAACAAAGCCTAGTTTAAAAACTCTACCTGTTATGATCTTATTAAGTCTGAATGGAAAAGCAACAATACCTGCCTATCAACTTACCCATTGTTTCAAAAATACTAAAGTTGGCCTTAGACACTGGAACTACCATTATTTTGGTAATATCCAGAATCAGAGCACCAATATTGAATCTCAATTATCTTTTCTTACCTCCAGGGTACCAACCAAAATGCTAGTAGGGTAGGAGAGTTAACTAAAGAGTTAAAACATTGGTATGACATAGAAGCTGATTTCTGGAGACAAAAAGGTAAAGATGATGCTTTGTTAATGGATGATAGGAACACTGCATACTTTCACCAAAAGGCCAACTTTAGAAGGCAGAGAACCCAGATTGAGTCTCTACAATCTGAAAATGGAATTTGGCTAGATGAGAGGGAATACATTGAGAATGAACTGCTAAGACATTTTAGCAATATGAGTAGAACATCTAATCCTCCTAGACCAGATGATTATCTTAACAATATGCATGCTAAAATTAGTGATTTTGATAATGATATGTTGATTGCAATTCCTATTGCTGATGAGGTTAGAAAAATTATTTTTGACATGAAACCTTGGACAACTCCAGGTCATGATTGTTTCCCACCTGGTTTTTACCAACTAATGTGGGAAACTATTGGAAATGATGTAGTAAAAATGGTTCAAGATTTATTTCACTCACATCATCTCCTGAAGCAATTAAACCACAATTTTACTACTTTTATTCCTAAAAACACTTGTCCTAAAAATGCAGTAGAATTCATACCAATAAGCCTGTGTAATGTGTCTTATAAAATCATCTCTAAACTTCTTGATTCTAGGCTTAAGTGTGTGCTTGTATATCTCCTTCTCAAACTGCTTTCTTATCTGGTAGATCAATACATGATAATATAAGTGCTCATGAATTAATCCATTCCTTGAAAAAAACAACAAAAGCTCTAGATGGTTTTGCTATTAAATTGGATATGACAAAAGCATTTGATAGAGTGGAGTGGTATTTTCTCATTGATAATCATAAGAACCTAGGTTTCTCTAAGGAATGGTGCAGCATGATAGAACAATGCATAACTATTGTCTCCACTACTCAATGGAGCTCCAGGTAATGTTTATTTGCCTCAAAGGGGCTTAAGGCAGGGTGATCCTCTATCACCTTACTTATTTATTCTGTGTATGGAATGATTTTCAAGAAGTATGGTCATTGCTGAAGAAAAAAAAAACTGTCTTATTCATGGTTTCAAAGCCAATAAAAATTGTCCTTCTATCTCTCACTTGTTCTTTGCAGATGACTGCCTAATTTTCATAAAAGCTAGGAACAAGGATGCTAGGAATCTATCTACTTTGATAGACCAATTAATTTAGCAAATTCTCGATCGTATAAGAACTTTAATAAATCGCTTTGGCTTTTAGCAATAAGGTTCCAACCTCAGTTAAGGATGACATATCAAACTGTTTATGGGTGAAAATCGTTTCTGCCGATTTCAGTAAATTCGGTAGGTGAGTGAGAAACTGGTTTAAACCTTAAACAAATGTGATGCACGTGAGCACTTTATAGATTCGAGAGATCAATCAGTACAAGTCCTACCTAAACCAAGAAATGGCCGTTCCGGACTTGCTTCGATTCACAAAGTGGAGGAGAAAAGGGTTGATTTGGGGAGGGAAGCAAAGAAAGGTGTTGAGACCGAGAATAGTTCCTGGGAGAGTAGTATCTCGACTTGTATCGTAAAGTGAAAGCTTAGGAAGCTTGCAAGAGATGAAAGCTTTTGGAGAGCTTGCAAAGTTGCCTTTTCGAGTGTAGTATTTTTCTCCTGACCGAGACTTGTTGTCTGGTGGAAATAGGTAAGACCTATTTATACAAGTCGAGTTTGAAACGTACCCTAGTCTCGTGAAGGAAGAGAGTAAAGGGTGAAATAATGAGAGGATGTGGTAACCGCATGGTGTTAATGGGTGAAAACGTTTTCACCATTATTTCCTCATTTATTTGACCGCTTTATTCCCGTTCACACTTTCTTAATGTGAGCGTAGTGTACGCCGCAAGTCGTGACCGCCAAACCAAAACCCGGAAAGCATCCCCAGTTTTGTTGATGTCTCGAGTGTTGGTTGCATCTTGAGTGCAAGTGGTGTTTGCTAGGGGCGCATGTGGCATGTGCCAATGACGTGTGTGGAATGCCTTGGTGGTAGGTTGCACGGTTTGCAAGTTAGGCTACCAGCGTGTGTGTTTGACATGTGCCAATGGCATGTGCGGAATTCCTTGGTGGTAGGTTGCACGGTTTGCAAGTTAGGCTACCCGGCGTGTGTGTTTGGCATGTGCCAATGGCATGTGCGAATGCCTTGGTGGTAGGTTGCACGGTTTGCAATTTAGGCTACCAGCGTGTGTGTTTGGCATGTGCCAATGGCATGTGCGGAATGCCTTGGTGGTAGGTTGCACGGTTTGGTGTTAGGCTACCCAGCGTGTGTGTTTGGCATGTGCCAATGGCATGTGCGGCCGTTAGGGCCGTGGCTTTGGTAAGAAAAACTACCAGCGAGCATGTTGGCATGTGCCAATGGCATGCGTGGCCGTTAGGGCCGTGGCTTTGGTAAGAAAAGCTACCAATGAGCATGTTGGCATGTGCCAATGGCATGTGCGTCATTAGGGGCCGTGGCTTTGGTAAGAAAAGCTACCAACGAGCATATTGGCATGTGCCAATGGCATGCGTGGCCGTTAGGGCCGTGGCTTTGGTAAGAAAAGCTACCAGCGAGCATGTTGGCATGTGCCAATGGCATGTGCGGCCGTTAGGGCCGTGGCTTTGGTAAGAAAAGCTACCAACGAGCATATTGGCATGTGCCAATGGCATGCGTGGCCGTTAGGGCCATGGCCTTGGTAAAAAAGCTACTAGCGAGCATGTTGGCATGTGCCAATGGCATGCGTGGCCGTTAGGGCCGTGGTCTTGGCGGAAAGCTACCAATGAGCATGTTGGCATGTGCCAATGGCATGCGTGGCCGTTAGGGCCGTGGCCTTGGTAGGAAAAAGCTACCAACAGCATGTTGGCATGTGCCATGGCATGCGTGGCCCGGAAATATGGCTTGTGGTACGTGTTGGCATGTGCCAATGGCACGTACGGCCATGTTGACCTAGTTGCACGTTTTGCAAGCCTAGGGCGCTATATTTGGCATGCGCCAATGGCATAGCGGCTTGGAAATACGGTTTGTGGTACGCGTTGGCATGTGCCAATGGCACGTATGGCCATGTTGACCTAGTTCCATTGATGCCCTAAATGATAATGATAGAGAAGCATAATGGAGACACATTAGCAACCAAAGAAAAAATTACAATAACCCCTGGATAGTCATAGGGGATCTAAACTTTATCCTGGATAGAAATGAGAAAGAACGAGGTAACACTCCTAGTCAAACTGATTTAGTTGCAAATAACAACCTTCTACACATTAAAAATCTTTCTAGCATGCTATATATATGTAACCCTTATACTTGGACTAATAGAAGAAATGGTAATGATCTTATCTTAGAGAGACTAGATAGAGTTCTTACTACTTTTGAATGGAATGTTATTTATCCTAATGCTGCTCTTTATCACTTCACTTTTGTTGGTGGAGATCACTATCTTATCATGTTATCTTATCATGTTATCAACTACTAGTCTCATGCTATCTTTTCCATGAACCTTTTAGACATAATATCTGGTAAAAGCGTACAACTATTGACATAAATTTATTTGGTACTACAGTAAAACTATAGCTAGCTGCCATCCAAGTTGGGCAGATTGGTAAACTGCATATCATCTCCTTATAAATACCAACATAAATGGGGGACTTGCATTACAAAGCAATTGAGATCAGTAACTAGACTATAATACACAACTATCAGGAAAATGAGGTACGAATTTATAAATGAGTTTGAGGCACATGCTTCAGCAGATGATGTTTGGGGACGAGTCTATGGCTCTCTTGATTACCCTAAGGTAGTTGTTCAATTGCTTCCGACTGTCCTTGAAACCAAGGAAATCTTGGAAGGTGATGGTCATGATGTTGGTACTGTTCTTCGTGTTGTGTACCTTCCAGGTAAGTACATGACTTATTAAGTTTATTGTTCAATTTCTTCAAAGTTGTAACCGATGTCACTTTGGTATAGAAGTGGTAAAGTTACTAATCAAAACCATGTATATATCTGACCAGGATTTGTTCCGCGGACGTACAAGGAGAAGATTGTAACGATGGATCATAAAAAACGTTACAAGGAAGTACAAATGATTGAAGGAGGATACTTGGATATGGGATTTACTTTTGTCATGGTAATTCATGAAGTACTAGCAAAAGAATGTAATTCTTGTATCATTAGATCAATTGTTAAGTGTGAAGTCAAGGATGAATTCGCTGCAAATGTTTCTAATATCCGCAACACTTTTGATGGATATGTCGCCTTAGCCCGAGCAGTTCCGGAATATATTGCGAAGCAGCACGCAACATCAGCAGCTAATTAACTTGCTGCCGCAGTTAATAAACGGATTTTCGATGGTTTTAAAACTATGGAACTGGATAAAGTACTAGGCCTGAGATTACTTTTTCTTTCCATGGTTGTTCCTCTTGTGATCATCTTTTCTCTCTTTCTATGTTTTTGTTCTGTGCTTTATCTTTTCGCAGATATTTGTCCATTGATTTCTTTTCGTTAAAAGAAAATCATGTTGAATATCAAAAATAAATAAAATCCGTAAAATGTTAAAATTTAATATATAATAAGATGGTTGAGAACTAAACTTGGGAACATACAAGATTAATTAAGGTAAGCTGATGTTTTTTCTTTCTTTTGGATCACTAAAGTATTTGTTACGTGATGATGAGTTTGGAACTCAGATCATGGGTATCATCACTATAATAGTAGTACTTTTGAATTGGACTCATGTCAAGCTATAAATGCTCCCCACATAAATTAGTCATTTACCAATAATTTTTTTATAATATATGATCTTTCTATAAATGTCCCAACCTGTTCAGTAACACATACAATGTACTTCATTCTTTTGGTAGGAAATTGATTGCAAAGATTTTTCCAATTTGTACATATTGCAACAACCCCATATAAACCCAAAACAGAAAAACAAAAAAGTTGTTGGAAACAAAGAAATCAGAGCGAAAAAATGGTTGAGGAAGATGCACCTATGTCTGGTCATGTTTTGGTTGTTCCATTTCCTGTTTCAGGCCATACAAACCCAATGATCCAATTCTCAAAACGTCTAGCATCAAAAACCCTCAAAGTTACGCTATTCACCACCTTATTCATCACAGAATCCACAAAATTCGAAGCAAAACCTCTCGTAATTGAGAGATCAAATCCATCTATTTCGTCCGTCCGTGGAGCGTATGGAGCGTGACCAAGATTATGATGGCTATTGGACCAACTATACCATCTATGTACCTTGACAACCGTATGGAGCGTGACCAAGATTATGATCTTCATCTCTATTCTCCCGATACGAATGCCTGCAACCATTGGTTAGCCACAAAAGAAGCCTCGTCGGTTGTTTACGTGTCATTTGGAAGTATGGCTTCACTTGGTAAAGATCAAATGGAGGAAATAGCATGGGGACTTCGGAATTCTAACTACCATTTTCTTTGGGTAGTTAGATCTTCGGAGGAAGACAACGGGAAAAGGATTAGTGGTTAGTTGGTGTCAACAAATGGTGGTTCTTGCACATGGAGCAGTAGGATGTTTTGTGACACATTGTGGGTGGAATTCTACACTTGAAGGAATGTGTCTAGGAGTTCCGATGGTCGCAATGCAACAAAAAGCAGATCAAATGACGAATGCGAAGTTCATCCTACTGAATACATTGAATGTGGTGTTTCTGACTCAATGGTACAATGGACATGTATTATCTATTGGTGGTGATTCGTTGAGTAGAATATATTATCAATACCACAAGGTCAACAAATAAACTTTCCAAGTACTACAGTTAGATCTGAAAGCCGAAAGACAACAAAAAGTGCTTCATTCAAATACAATAATCATTATGTAACGATTAGGATCCACAATAATTTGAAAAGACAGATACTAATTAAGCAGTGAGATAGTAATAAAGATGGATGCCAAGGCATCATGGAAAAGCCATGTTTTGGTTCTTCCGTTTCCTGTCCAAAGCCATATAAATCCAATGATTCAATTCTCCAAGTGTTTAGCATCAAAAGGTCTTAAAGTCACACTAGCTACAACCTTCTTGCTCACCACATCCATGCACGCCGAAGTCAGTCCTGTTAGAATTGAGTCGTTATGCGAAGATATCGATCAAGGTACTGGTATTGCAGGAGAAACCGAAAGCCATGGTGATCGGATGAAACGGTACAAAGAAGTTGGAGCAGAAGACTTGCAAAAGTTAATTGAGAAACAAAGTAGATTGGGATATCCAGTTAAGTGTCTGTTATATGATTCTGTTATTCCATGGGCGTCAAATGTAGCGAAAGAACTCGGATTGATTGGAGCTGCATTTTATACTCAATCATGTTCTGTTAATGCAATCTATTACACTATATACAAAGGATTGATTCCTACTCCAGTTCAAGACCCATTAACGGCCGTACCCGGACTGCCACTAATTGAAGCTGAAGATTTGCCATCTTTTGTTTACAAGATTGATTCGTACCCGCATATACTCAGTATGGTTTTGAATCAATTTGCGAATATGGATGATGCTGATTGGCATTTTCTCAACACTTTTGACAAATTGGAGGATGAGGTATGGTGTTGATCTTGTTCTTATTTTCTTGATGTTATGTATAGTACCGTCGGAACTCAGTCTGCAGATTGTTCGCAGGTAGTGACTTGGCTGGCAAAACAATCACCGACGAGAGTACTAGCTATCGGCCCAACTATACCATCTATGTACCTAGATAATAGTATGGAAGGTAACAACAGTTACGGACTTGATCTCTTTCCACTGGACTCCGACGATTACATGAAGTGGCTAGACACGAAAGAAGTAGCGTCAGTTGTTTACATTTCATTCGGAAGTTTGGCTTCACTGAGTGAAGATCAAATGGAAGAAATATGTTGGGCACTGAAGAGTTGCAACTACAATTTCCTATGGGTAGTCAGGGAACTGGAGGAAGGCAAACTCCATACGAAGTTCATCGAGGAGACTTTGGGAATGGGTTTGGTGGTTAAATGGTGTCGACAATTGCAAGTGCTGGCACACAAATCTATCGGATGTTTTGTAACACATGCTGGATGGAATTCTACATTAGAGGGATTGAATTCAGGTGTGCCAATGGTAGCAGTGCCACAATCCGCGGATCAACCAACGAATGCGAAGTTCATCGAGGATGTGTGGATAGTGGGAGCCAGAGCCACAGGAAACGAGAATGGTATTGTTGTGAGACAGATATTGGAGAACTGTATAAGAGAAGTCATGGAAGGAGATCGAAAGGAAGAAATGAAGAGAAATGCTGTGAAATGGAAGGAGTTGGCAAAAGAGGCGGCAGATGAAAATGGAAGCTCTAATAAGAATATTGAAGAGTTTGTGACTAGTATGCTTTGTATCTCAGAAAAATGAATATTTACTACTTAAGTTCAAATTCTCGTTGCCACAAAATTCTGTATCGATCAAACAAAAGAAAAAGTGTCAACTCATTACACGCTTCAGCTGAGATAGGTAACACTAACGAAACCCAAACAGCCGAACTGTATAACAAACTCATTATTGGGCTTGTATTTTAGACTTGGGCCTTGGATGCAAAGGCTTTAACATAGGCCCAAGGGATGGCAGCCAACGTCCATGATCTCCATTCATCAATACGCTATTCCATTGATTTACTAATCTATAATCTCCCAAAAATGTGTTTACAGGTTGTTATCTCCCTAATGGCGTTTGCCTTGTTTACGGTTGCGTGATTACAGCGTTTGCTCTGCGTGCTAAGATGCTTTTTGAAGTCAAAGTGTATCCATTGATTCATTATCATGAGAAGGTTCAACTTAGTACCTAACGATCCATTGTCTATCAGCAGAAATTCCAAAAGAAGAAAGGGCGTAGGGATGGCCATGGGGCGGGTATGTCAATCCCGATCCACTGCCCGTTCGTAAAAAATACCCATACCCGCCCCGTTACCCACATGAATTGGGGCGGGGCGGGTATGGGGAATACCCGTATGGGGCGGGTTTCCCATGGGTTACCCGTAACACGGTGTTGATACATAAATTTATTTATAATCAAAACTTAAATATGAATCAAACAAAAATAATAACACAAGAATAATGCATTCTAAAATTTTAAATTCGAAATTCATCTTAAAGTGAACAAAAGAATTTTTAAATGACTTATTAGTTTTTCTACTTTTTCCTTTCTCATTCTATCTTCGTCCATGTTAACCATTTCATTATCTGTATCATTTTCACTATTTTAACTTTTAGAGAATATGTCTGATCACAACAAAGAAGCGAAAGTGATGTATTCATATAATATACTAAATGAAAGAAAGCTCGACTAACTGGTAGAAGTATAAAAATTCGATACAAATTCTTGCATAAAAGGCTAAACCCTTATAATATGAAAGCTACGGGGCGGGTATGGGGCGGGGACCTTGAATCCCGTCCCCACCCCATCCCGTAGCTTAGGTTTCTTCTATTACCCATACCCACCCCATCCCCATTTATGCGGGTAAAACTCTATCCAAACAGGGCGGGTACCCACGGGGATGGGTTTGGGAGGGGAAAATGGCCATCCCTTTAAGGGCGCAAATTTAGGAAATTCAAATTTCAAAACAGTCGTAAGAATTTTGGAAATAGTTTCCTTATATTACTCTTCAAGTTAATGACCACATATATTGTTTCTGTTTGTGGTTTATTCTGCCATAACAACTTTTTATTTTCTCACCATAATATTTGGATTGAAAAACTTGTTTATAGAGAAGGAACCCTTAAGCCCTACAAACCTTTCTCTTATACCAGCCAAACTCACAGTGAACCAGAAATTTCAACAAACCACTCAACCCATAAAACCAACATGGCAGCTGAGAAGATTGATCAAGTTTCTGATTTGGCAGGAAGATTCAAGCAAGCTGCTCATGGTCTTGATATAATGAAAATGAAGCAGAAACTCATTTATCTGAAGATGTAGCACTACCAGTAGTTGAAGGAAAATGGGATCAATGTCTTATTGGCATGATTAATATGGAAGGAAAAATGGGTTATAAAGACGTGGAGAAACATGTAAAGTTTACATGGTCTCATATCCCTGAAGGTGAAGTAAAAGTTGTGGAAATTGATGATAACATAATGGTTCTCAAGTTCAATAATGAAGATACCAAGAAAAATGTTTTCATAAATACACCATGGAGTGTGAATGGAAATATAGTTATTCTGCATCACTACAACTCAGAAGTGATCCACAAGGAACTTGAATGTAATTTTTAGTGTTTTTGGTTGCAGCTCAAAAAACTTCTTCCTGAGCATATGAATCATATATAAGTAACGAAGATAGGTAAACTTATGGGAGATGTAATAGTTATAGAACCTAAGGATGTTATTCCAATAGATAAAGATGGTGTCAAGGTTTGCATCTCAATAGATATAAACAACCCTCTAAGATGAGGATCTTTGGATAAAACAGATGCTGGTTACACAAGATGGATAAAAAAATTCTATGAGAAGCAAACACACAATATACAGTATGTCCTGCATGCTATATCATTAAGCACACAAAAGGTGTTTGTGCTGCAGCTACAAAATTTCTTGTAAAACCTCATAGCAAGCCATACTACTTTATTTGGTATCAAAATGTTAATGGTAAGAAGAAGACTGGTGCAGGAAACTCAATTGCAACTATTCCTATCAAGCAGAAACAAAAGGCAACGAAACATTGTTCTTTTGTCCCTCCTAAAGATGGATTCATGATTGGGCATGTGTTAAGCATTTCAATACAAGATGAAGATGACAGCACTATAGCAAGACTATGGAAAAGACTTAGGATCTCTGATACCCAAGACCCTAAGGAAGATTTGGAAACCAACACTCATCTTCCTTCTCATGATGGTTAACAAATGAAAACACTAGCCGCAGACAGAGTCACACATCAGAAGAAACAACCAAAGAACACTCCAGGGAGAATAAGGAAAATAACAAAAAATCCTTGGTTTTATTCATTTCAGTCAAATTATTTTTTCAAAATAGTTTTACTCATAATTGCATTTGTTGTGAAATTTTGCATACTAAGATGAAAAGCATATCACGGAATGTGTGTGGGTTTGGTAATAAGGATACTAGAAACCATCTTCATATGCTCATTAAATCCCAAAACCCATAAACCATTTTCTTGACAAAACCAAAAACCAACAGAAAAGAATGCAATACCTGTTAGCTATATAAATTGCCAAATGTCTCTTTTCTAAATCCCATTGGTTTGTCTGGTGTCCTATGTCTTATCTGGAAGGACAACATTGATCTACAAGTGATTGATATGCATTTGAATATAATAAATTATATTGTTAAGTTAAGAAAGTCAAAATGGTAGCTCTCTGCCCACTTGTCTCTATGATGCCCTAAATGATAATGATAGTGAATAACACTGGAGCCACATTAGCAACCAAAGAAAAAATTACAATAACCCCTGGATAGTCATAGGGGATCTAAACTTTATCCTGGATAGAAATGAGAGAAGGAGGTAACACTCCTGGTCAAACTGATTTAGATGCAAATAACAACCTTCTACACATTAAAAATCTTTCTAGAATGCAATATATATGTAACCCTTATACTTGGACTAGTAGAAGAAATCGTAATGATCTTATCTTAGAGAGACTAGATAGAGTTCTTACTACTTTTTAAAGGAATGTTATTTATCCTAATGCTTCTCTTTATCACTTGACTTTTGTTGGTGGCGATCACTATCTTATCATGTTATTAACTAGCAAAACAGTAAGTAATAAAAAAAAAACCTTTTAGGGTAAACAAAGCCTAGTTTAGAGACTCTACCTGTTATGATCTTATTAAGTCTGAATGGAAAAGCAACAATACCTGCCTATCAACTTACCCATTGTTTCAAAAATACTAAAGTTGGCCTTAGACACTGGAACTACCATTATTTTGGTAATATCCAGAATCAGAGCACCAATATTGAATCTCAATTATCTGTTCTTACCTCCAGGGTAACAACCAAAATGCTAGTAGGGTAGAAGAGTTAACTAAGGAGTTAAAACATTGGTATGACATGGAAGCTAATTTCTGGAGACAAAAAGGTAAAGATAATGCTTTGTTAATGGATGATAGGAACACTGCTGTTGATGGTGGTTTTTAAACAAAGGGTAAAATCGTAAAACCCCAAATAACCTAATGTCACCAGTGACACATTTATTAGGACATTTAATGCATGTAGTCAATAATTGATAGGGGGTATCTTTTCAAATTAGGGTTACAACAAAACCCTAACTCACCTCCGTGCCAATGGAAAATCATGCCAGCCACACCTAGCCCAAGCTAGCCGCACCTCTATGCCAATGGCAAATCATACCAGCCATACCAAACGCGCCGAAGCATGCCAACCATGCTAGCCGCACCTCTATGCCAATGGCAAATCATGTCACCATACCAAACGCGCAGAAGCATGCCAACCATGCTAGCCGCACCTCTATGCCAATGGCAAATCATGCCAGCCATACCAAACGCGCCGAAACATGCCAACCATGCTAGCCGCACCTCTATGCCAATGGCAAAGCATGCCAGACATACCAAACGCGCCGAAGCATGCCAACCATGCTAGCCGCACCTCTATGCCAATGGCAAATCATGCCAGCCATACCAAACGCGCCGAAGCATGCTAACCATGCTAGCCGCACCACTATGCCAATGGAAAATCATGCCAGCCATACCAAACGCGCCGAAGCATGCCAACCATGCTAGCCGCACCTCTATGCCAATGGCAAATCATGCCAGCCATACCAAACGCGCCGAAGCATGCCAACCATGCTAACCGCACCTCCGTGCCAATGGCAAATCATGCCAGCCACACCTAGCCCAAGCTAGCCGCACCTCTGTGCCAATGGAAAATCATGCGAAGGTTCAACTCAGTACCTAACGATCCATTGTCTATCATCAGAAATTCCAAAAGAAGAAAGGGCGCAAATTTAGGATATTCAAATTTCAAAACAGTCGTAAGAATTTTGGAAATAGTTTCCTTATATTACTCTTCAAGTTAATGACCACATATATTGTTTCTGTTTGTGGTTTATTCTGCCATAACAACTTTATATTTTCTCACCATAATATTTGTATTGTAAAACTTGTTTATAGAGAAGGAACCCCTAAGCCCTACAAACCTTTCTCTTATACCAGCCAAACTCACAGTGAACCAGAAATTTCAACAAACCACTCAACCCATAAAACCAACATGGCATCTGAGAAGATTGATCAAGTTTCTGATTTGGCAGGAAGATTCAAGCAAGCTGCTTATGGTCTTGATATAACGAAAATGAAGCAGAAACTCATTTATCTGAAGATGTAGCACTACTACCAGTAGTTGAAGGAAAATGGGATCAATGTCTTATTGGCATGATTACTATGGAAAGAAAAATGGGTTATAAAGACGTGGAGAAACATGTAAAGTTTACATGGTCTCATATCCCTGAAGGTGAAGTAAAAGTTGTGGAAATTGATGATAACATAATGGTTCTCAAGTTCAATAATGAAGATACCAAGAAAAATGTTTTCATAAATACACCATGGAGTGTGAATGGAAATATAGTTATTCTGCATCACTACAACTCAGAAGTGATCCACAAGGAACTTGAATGTAATTTTTAATGTTTTTGGTTGCAGCTCAAAAAACTTCTGCCTGAGCATATGAATCATATATAAGTAACGAAGATAGGTAAACTTATGGGAGATGTAATAGTTATAGAACCTAAGGATGTTATTCCAATAGATAAAGATGGTGTCAAGGTTTGCATCTCAATAGATATTAACAACCCTCTAAGATGAGGATCTTTGGATAAAACAGATGCTGGTTACACAAGATGGATAAAAATTCTATGAGAAGCAACCACACAATATACAAAAGATGTCCCGCATGCTATATCATTAAGCACACAAAAGGTGTTTGTGCTGCAGCTACAAAATTTCTTGTAAAACCTCATAGCAAGCCATACTACTTTATTTGGTATCAAAAATGTTAATGGTAAGAAGAAGACTGGTGAAGGAAACTCAGGTGCAACTATTCCTATCAAGCAGAAACAATCGGCAACGAAACATTGTTCTTTTGTCCCTCTTAAAGATGGATTCATGATTGGGCATGTGTTAAGCATTTCAACACAAGATGAAGATGACAGCACTATAGGAAGACTATGGAAAAGACTTAGGATCTCTGATACCCAAGACCCTAAGGAAGATTTGGAAACCAACACTCATCTTCCTTCTCATGATGGTAAACAAATGAAAACACTAGCCGCAGATAGAGTCACACATCAGAAGAAACAACCAAAGAACACTCCAGGGGAAAATAAGGAAAATAACAAAAAATCCTTGGTTTTATTCATTTCAGTCAAATTATTTTTTCAAAAAAGTTTTACTCATAATTGCATTTGTTGTGAAATTTTGCATACTAAGATTAAAAGCATATCATGGAATGTGTGTGGGTTTGGTAATAAGGATACTAGAAACCATCTTCATATGCTCATTAAATCCCAAAACCAATATACCATTTTCTTGACAGAAACCAGAAACCAACAGAAAAGAATGCAATACATGTTAGCTATATAAATTCCCAAATGTCTCTTTTCTAAATCCCATTGGTTTGTCTGGTGTCCTATGTCTTATCTGGAAGGACAACATTGATCTATAAGTGATTGATATGCATTTGAATATGATAAATTATATCGTTAAGTTAAGCAAGTCAAAATGGTAGCTCTCTGCCCACTTGTCTCTATGATGCCCTAAATGATAATGATAGAGAATAACAATGGAGCCACATTAGCAACCAAAGAAAAAATTACAATAACCCCGGATAGTCATAGGGTATCTAAACTTTATCCTGGATAGAAATGAGAGAAGGAGGTAACACTCCTGGTCAAACTGATTTAGATGCAAATAACAACCTTCTACACATTAAAAATCTTTCTAGAATGCAATATATATGTAACCCTTATACTTGGACTAGTAGAAGAAATCGTAATGATCTTATCTTAGAGAGACTAGATAGAGTTCTTACTACTTTTGAAAGGAATGTTATTTATCCTAATGCTTCTCTTTATCACTTGACTTTTGTTGGTGGCGATCACTATCTTATCATGTTATTAACTAGCAAAACAGTAAGTCATAAAAAAAACCTTTTAGGGTAAACAAAGCCTAGTTTAGAGACTCTACCTGTTATGATCTTATTAAGTCTGAATGGAAAAGCAACAATACCTGCCTATCAACTTACCCATTGTTTCAAAAATACTAAAGTTGGCCTTAGACACTAGAACTACCATTATTTTGGAAATATCCAGAATCAGAGCACCAATATTGAATCTCAATTACTGTTCTTACCTCCAGAGTACCAACCAAAATGCTAGTAGGGTAGAAGAGTTAACTAAAGAGTTAAAACATTGGTATGACATAGAAGCTGAATTTACGGAGACAAAAAGGTAAAGATAATGCTTTGTTAATGGATGATAGCAACACTGCTGTTGATGGTAGTTTTTAAACAAAGGGTAAAATCGTAAAACCCCAAATAACCTAATGTCACCAGTGACACATTTATTAGGACATTTAATGCATGTAGTCAATAATTAATAGGGGGTATTTTTTCAAATTAGGGTTACAACAAAACCCTAACTCACCTCCGTGCCAATGGCAAATCATGCTAGCCACACCTAGCCCAAGCTAGCCGCACCTCTATTCCAATGGCAAATCATGTCACCATACCAAACGCTACCAAGCATGCCAACCATGCTAGCCGCACCTCTATGCCAATGGCAAATCATGTCACCATACCAAACGCGCCAAGCATGCCAACCATGCTAGACGCACTCTATTCCAATGGCAAATCATGCTAGCCATACCAAACGCGCCGAAGCATGCCAACCATGCTAGCCACACATCTATGCCAATGGCAAAGCATGCAAGCCATACCAAACGCGCCGAAGCATGCCAACCATGTTAGCCGCACCTCTATGCCAATGGAAAATCATGCCATCCATACCAAACGCGCCAAGCATGCCAACCATGCTAGCCGCACCTCTATCCAATGGCAAATCATGTCACCATACCAAACGCGCCGAAGCATGCCAACCATGTTAGCCGCACCTCTATGCCAATGGCAAATCATGCCAGCCATACCAAACACGCCGAAGCATGCCAACCATGCTAGCCGCACCTCCATGCCAATGGCAAATCATGCCAGCCACACCTAGCCCAAGCTAGCCGCACCTTTGTGCCAATGGCAAATCATGCCAGTCACACCAAACGCGCCAAAGCATGCCAACCATGCTAGACGCACCTCCGTGCCAATGGCAAATCATGCCATCCACATTTAGCCCGAGCTAGCCGCGCCATGCCAAACGCACTCTGCCTTGGACCTAGCTACGCTAGTCACGTCACGCCAACCCAAGTACCCTTACCTTGGCCCTAACCATGCCATGCCAAAATGGCGCCCACGCCTAGGCTTGCAAATCATGCAACCTAGGCCAAATTGGCCACGCATGCCATTGGCACATGCCAACACGCTCGTAGCTTTTCCTACCAGGTGGCGCGACCCAAATTGGCCACGCATGCCATTGGCACATGCCAACACGCTCGCTGGTAGCTTTTTCTACCAAGGCGCGACCGAAATTGGCCACGCATGCCATTGGCACATGCCAACATGCTCGCTGCACTACACCAAAACAGCTATTTTGTGGCGTTTATAAACGTTGCTCATAATTTGTGCAACGGAAAAACGTTATAAAACGGCGTTGGCAAGATTAATGTGCAACGGATAAAATCCGTTGTAAAATTAATTTGTACAACCCTTATATACGTTGCACAATTTATTGTGCAACGGTTTAATTTTCTTATTTGTGCAACGTATAATTTAATTTGTGCAACGGTTATATTTATAGAATAACACTTTTGTGGGTCCCACCGTGATTTTCTGTCGACGTTGTATTTATTTGGTAGCAGTTACATCCGTTGCTCATTTCTGGTGATATGTGCAACGGATAATTTTCTCACGTATATATACGTTGCAAAATAATTTTCAGTTTAAAAAAAATTACCGCCGGCACAAATTCCGGCAGATTTATGCTCCTGAATTACAATCGATCAAGAACAATTATTGATCATCACAATCCATCAAGAACGATTGACACATCAACAGAGTATCTAGATAGATGAACCATAAACCCATACAATATAAAACAACTTATTCAAAATCCCAAATTTTATAATTAAACTTAAGTTTCTGAAGTAAGTATTGTTATGTTTAACAAATCTATATGAGCTCAAAATCTCAATTGAATGCCAATCAAAATTCTAAATTGGTATGAAGGAAGGTATTAGGAAGTAGGTAAAGAGATCTTACACATGTAAACAGGATGAAATGATTGAAGCAAGTATTGAGATGAGCCTCCTCTTTAAGACTCACAATCTTCTAGAAATGTGAATGATATATGGGGGCATACACACGGAACAAACGCTTGAATATCGTCTTTACAACGTCTCTATAATTTGGAAGGAAACGGTATTCCTGAAAAATAATAAGTGAGCAAGCCAATATGAGACCCCAAACAAAATGATCAGTAGGCTAAAGATATATCACACTAAACGTACCAAGCTTTTGAGCAAATATGGATTCGTCATCAATCTGAGCTTCAATCCAGTCCATGAAGTACTAAACATACTTTGGAGCAGATACTTCAATAGGCTTCTTTACTTGTACACCATCTGCCCACCTGGTTGAAGAAATCCACAGCTGAAAAATGAACCAACAATCATTCTTCAGCTAAGATTTTAATTATATAATGCTTTGCAACAAACATTGGGAAGACAAGAATGATGCATTCCTTGTGCATAATTTTAAACAAAAGGATTTAATGCTCGTAGGGGTTAGCTTTCCAACAAACAGAACAACTTCAAAGAGTTAAGATGTTCCATATAAAGGATGGCCTTGCAGAGGGGTGGCCTTTGGAGCTACTGTTGCACGAGGAATTATCAAAGCGCATTGACTATATGGCATATAACATCACAACTAAGGTAAGAATTTAGTAGTTTCCATCGAGGAGAATATTAATGCTTACTGCGAGACATTCATTTGCATCCTCTCCTGGAGGAAGTCGTACGGCTTCCCTCGGATCCCCACTACCCAAGGTGGCATCAAGTGCTTTCTTAGTCTGTGCACCTGCAGAGGATCAAATTTCAAGTGAAAATAAGCTCCAACAAACATAAGTTATGCTCTACAATGCTATATGCAAGGTGATAACGACGGTTGAAAGATGCTGCAATGATGATTTCGTGTCGTTTGTCAAATTATAATATCACTCAAATTAGAAACACGGAGTTGAATTACCTTCACTTGCTTTATTGTTCTTAGTTTGTATAACAACTACCCTGCACATGGATAGAAAGCAGTTTCTAACCATTACATTGAGTCTAAACTACATCTTAAGGAAAAAAAGTTGAAATTCAAATTGAAAGAAGAGAGTGACAAACCTGGGAGATCACCACAGGCTATTCGTCTTCTAGTTGCGACATCCCATTTAATTAAGTATTTGTCCAATAGCTTCACACCGACTGGTTAGCATGGAGTTGAACTGCCACCGGAAAAAGGAAAGAAAATAACAAGAATATACACCCACCTTTTCCCTCTTCCTTTATCCGGGCTTGGGACCGGCAACGCATTCGCATTGGAGGAGTTAAAAAGGGGTTGACCATCAAAAACAACAAGAAGCAAAATATATATATATATATATCCATTAGGCACAGAAAACTACAAACAACTATTAAAGACAGAGTAGACAGATGCATAGTCCGTCTAATCTTCCTACAGCTAAAAAACACCAAAAAGAAAGAAGTCTGTAGGATCCGCCATTGTGTTAGGCAATCTTCGTAAGTCAAAAAACCAAAAAAGAGAAGTTTGTAAGATTCTCCATTGTATTGATCAATCTTCCTTCAGTCAAAATACCCAAAAAAGTAGTCTATAGTGTTATTCTAGCCCGATCTTAAAAACTTAAACTAACTGCAGGTTGAAGCCTATTCACACCCCATCTCACAAAAGCAGATAGTGATAGCTGTTTTAAGAAGTGATAATCGTCTCCTTGAGGGGGATCCCAAAGACTTGCTGATCGGTCATACACTTCCTCGACATAGACTTTCCTCTCATTCGGCATCACCTTTACACAATGTATGTATTCATCATCTTGCTCAACCATCTCCTTTATACTCCCTAATGAAACAACCTTACCTCTATTGTTTAGCAAACAACTTGCCTGATCTAACCGCATTTAGATACGCTTTCCTCATTATCCAAAACACGATGACTTCCACCAACAGATAAGTTGTGGACCCTTTTTCTGGTCTAGGAGTGACTGCTCTAGGAGTGTTGGTGGTACTTTCCTAGTGCTGAGACCCATTATTAGCTCTTAGTAACTCTAATATCGCCCGTGAACAAGAACAACTTAGATTTAGCACATATCATTTAATGTGTATAAAACTTATTTACTTGATACACGGCAAGTAAGATGAGAACACTTACATCGGGCAACTTTACCATTCAACGACCCCCCACTAATTTCAACACCACCCATTCTTGAACCCAAACTAGTAATTTCAAGTTTGCATTGTATTCATTTTTTCCTCATTTTGGGACTGTCTTGTTTGATGAGCGGAATGCGCAACCGCCGCTACCACCCGAGCATGCTTCTTAGACATACTGATGAGTAGCCACGAACACCATCTTTTCTGGTTTGCTCCAAACACATCTTCTAGTACTTCAAACCACGGTGCTTTTGCTACTACTTGTTCCTGCTTCTTGATGCTTCGCTTTAGCTTCTGATACTTTCTTCTATAATTTAATAATTGAAACTTGGTGGTTATCATCAACAAACCAAGAGATAGTAGCAGTCAAATAAGTGTTGTTATGCACGTTACTTGAGAGTAACAAACAAATAATACTTACATGTGGCTCGAGCGCACTAGGATGAACACTCCCATCACGCCGCTGGTGTCCCAACAACCACTTGTCTGTAGTGTCTTTTGGTATTTGTAGAATGCCCGAATCATCCTACAAAAATGGTTTATCATATTAGCACAAAACCTTTATCGTTATATTAACCATTATTTATAGATCAAATAAACTTACCAGTTTACATTTCTTGTTGGCATATGAGCATCGCCCCAGTGTATGGCGTACAGTGGCTTTGTTTTCTCATGACTTGAATTGGCGCATTCTTTGCGATCGTCTCAGTGTTTCTTCTCATGATCAACAATCTCATGCCAAACATTCCGATTAATCCTGTGGAACTTTATCTCTCCAAGATTCCCAAAGTTCAGGAGTAAGTTCTAGTGGTTCCGTACTTCGATGTCTTCCTCCCAGTATAATGCACCCATCCTCGATAATGCAGGCCTCTTCTTTGATCTTTCTTACTTACTCCTCCGACCATATCCCTCAAGTCATTCTTATGTCTCCGGTACAATGATGGAAATCCCGGTACTATAATAGGGCGGCAAATATCCTGGTCGATAGGAAATTCAAACTCCCCCGAAATACAATTTATGTTGATAAACACTAACTACAATAACATCAATCGTAGTAGAAATAAAAATGTCAACAATTTCGTGAATAGAAGAAATACCAATAAAGCTTGCCAAACATCATCTATGAAATTACGAGGCACGAGCCTCCAAATGAAGTTAATAGGAATATGAATTCTTATGAACTCTTCTCGCTCTAGTAGATAATTTAGTAGCACTCTCTCCGACAGCTTCAAACCGTCGTCAAATGTGATGCAATACTTCGGTTTAATCAAGAAGAGCTTGACATGTTTTGTTGTGATGCTGAATCTCTAGAAGAGCTGGACATGTTGTACTGCAAAGAGAAATATGAAGTATTAGTAAAATCAGAGTAAGGAGCAATATTCATACCCAATGAAAATCAAACTACAAAGAGCAGAAAGCATTTCATGATATCATCGTACGCCAAAAATCACAATAAACACAAAATTTTTGTGATCTCGCTTTTGTTAAAGAAAGCAAAGATACATTCGACCCAATAACAAAAATACAATTACAACAGAATCAATATTTAACTATCACGTGTTACTAGCAAAGATTTCAAATGGGGTTCATCCTGAAATATCGATCGGAATTCTCCGAATTCGGGCTTCAATAAGTCATCCGCTAGTCTAGTTATCTTCCTTGGAGATTGAATTACAACAGACCATTCAGTGGTCCTCCAAATCTGTCGAATAAAACACTTGAGATGCCTCAAAGTCGAGTATGGCGGGTTCATCAAAGTCACCATCCGAACTTCAAATTATTCAAATTAACCAAGACCAAGTTGGAATCCTGACACATTTTACACCCGCGACTCTTGTTCTCGACCTTCACCCAATCGCAGAAAATACCACCTCTTTAAACTCTCGTGTAGTCAAGCTCTAATATCTGTTTAACCACACCATACCACTTGGTCACACCATCAACGAGGTTTTTATCTTTACTACATGCCCTATATGTTGTAGTTGCTTCCATACAAACATCACTATCTTGTGCGAGGCGACTTGACTCATTTGACTTGGATGAGAAGGTATAACCATTGACCCTGTACTTGTTATATTCCTTTGCTCCAACAGGCCCTTTTACATAACGCCACAATTTGGAGTTCATTTTGCGCTCTTTTACCAACTGGAGCATTACAAGACTTTTCAGTTACAATGAATATATAAAAAACTGACGAACAAATAGGAAATCAAATAAGTCTCAAAATGGTTACCTTATTATATAACCATTTTATGAAATTTGTTTGTCTGTGTATTTCGTTGCTCGTGCTCCCATTTGTATCAATCAACAACTCATCACAGTATTCACTGCAAACGAGTAACACGATTGCAAGAAGCAAGTCATATCATTGTCAAGTAAAAGAGTGACAAGGAATGTAAGTCTAGTTGTAAAACAAGTCTAAACAAACAGTTCTATAAGTTGTCTACGAATTTGCATAAAAATGTTACCTACTGACACTACTACAAGTAGCTAAGAGAAGCTAGATTTTGACGGCATTTCAAGAAATTTGACTCAAATATAAAAGGTACTTACGCATAGTAATCTACAAGACCTTCTACTTCACGACGAAATAACACTCATCTAACTATCTCATATGAACCGTACATCGATAAAGTGGCCGACTTATCTCCAAAGCCCTCGGGGCCTTCATCATTTGATTTGGAATCGGCATCCAAGAAAGCTTCCCGTGTAGCTTTGTGATTGCCATCCTTGGAGTTTGCGACGTGCTCCATTGCATAAACCACACCTTCGGATGTAAGATGATTTTCTTTGATCGAACCTTCAGGGTAACGCTTGTTGCTTGGAATGTTCTTATAAAGTTTCATTGCCCTCGCGTAACAACATAATTCTTAAGTTTTTATACCACAAACAAATTGAAGTATGGAACTACATGTGATCAAAATATTTGAAAGCAATTACCTCTCGAATGGATACATCCATCGGAATCTAACTGGTCCGCAAGCTAGAGCTTCGTCGGCAAGATGCACCACCAAATGGATGCTAATAACAAAAAACGATGGCGGAAAATACTTTTCCAGAATACACAATTCCTCGGCAACCATGTATTTGGCTTGTTGAAGTTCGTTTTTGATCAAAACTTTCGAGCACAATATTCTAAAGAACAAACTGATTTGCTGAAGAGCTCTCCGAAGGTCTGGGTAGCGCGGGAAAGCATGTTGGAGCAGCACAGGCAGCAGATATTCCATAATCATATGAAAGTCATGCGACTTTAGACAATGTAGACCAGGAGGTTGAAGAGTGACATTGTTTCCAAGATTTGACGAGAACCCAAATGAAACTTCATGTCTTTCAATATCTTCAAAAAGTCATTTCTCTCCTTCTTGCTCAAAATATAAGGAGCTTGTGTACGATGTCTTTACCGGTTTCAGGATCTTCGAATCCATTGACCACTCGAATATTCAAAGCCTTCATGTCTTTCCTAAGACACACACTATCTTTCGATTTCTTCTTTAAGTCGAGAAAAGCATCTATAAGATGTTCGAAGAACATTCTTCTCAACGTGCATTACATCAAGACAATGACGATATTCATTATAAACCCAAGTTGGAATATCCAAAGAGCCTCGACCTCTTGTAAAATGTTGTAGTTGGTGAATCAATATCATCGGAATAAACTTCATAAAAGTCTCTCTTTCTCTTCTTACCGTCTTTGGTAAGCTTACCAGAATATAATGAACATGACTAGTCTTCGCCATTACTTCTTGTCCTAAGTTAATCGAACCGGTGCAAGTCCCTTCTCCTTTGTTTTGAGTCCCATATACTTGCCGACTAAAAGAGGGCACTAAAATTCTCGCACCAATGCAATTCCTTTTTAATTGACCAGTCAAAATTTTTAAATTTAAGAACCGAATAGATCATAAATGACCAAACCAAGCTTGACAAAAAAAAAAATGAAGAACTAATCACTACACCTAAACTTTGTAGGATTAACGGATGCAAAACACTAATCAGCCTAAAGTTTATCCAAAAACACAAAAACAAGATACAAAAAGAATAATCAAAAGAATTAAAGAACTTTTCATCATGTAATCGACCAAAGGATGACTCGTCTTAAATCTTCGAAAATTTCAGACACAATCTTGCGGGAGTGAGGTAACCAATTACTTTCGTCTCATCTCGCACAAACTGGGCATGCTTTGTAACCATGAACTACACACCCGAAAGATTTCCATAAGCTGATAAATCATGAATACCCCACATAAGAATTGCTCTCAACTTGAATGTCTCTGTTGAACGTATATCAAAAGCATCAACACCCTCCCAAAGTTCTCATTAGGTCCTCTATCAATACTTGAAGAAAAACGCAAATGTCTTGACCCGGCGCCTTTGGTCCCGGTATTAGTAGAGATAAGATCCAAACTCGCCTTCATACATAGCGATGGTGGCAAATTTTAAGGAACCAATATAATCGGCCAACAAACAACCGGTAGATTGGATGCCGCGAGGATTAAAACCATCTCGTCGAGATTCCAAGCCACACATTTCGCGCTTCACTTGCGAAATCGGGAAACCTTGTATTCATGTTCGCCACCGCAAGGAGTCTATTGGATGACGCATATAGTCATAAGAAGCTTCGCTCGATCATGCCACGTCATATCTTCGAGATCCAAGGTATGGTATAAAATTTCTTAAGTCTTTCTCGGTAGTGGAAAATGTCTCAATACTTTCTGGGATCTTTTGTTACCTTTAATATTCCATCTTTCCCCGTTTGACTTTGTACCTTGATGCTCCAAAAGTCGGACACTCTACCGCATTCTCATGTTCTTTACGGAATAACACACAATGGTTAACACAAACATGTATATTTTCAAATTTCATTCCAAGATCTTGCAATATCTCAAGTTTCATTACGGGGTATTTTTCAGGGAAAGTGTTTCCTTCGGAAACCATTTTCTCGAGTAATCCCAAAAGGTGAGTAACACTATTACTGCACCAGCCAAAAGTCTTCTTTAAATGATGCAGTTCGATGATGACAGAAAGTGTTGTCTCGCCATTCTCACATGTTGGATATGTCTTCTCTTCTGCTAACTTTTTGTACTTATCGTGTTTCTTACGAAGGTTAGGCTCTTGAGTAAATGGATGTTGAGAATCATCTACATTGACATGCTGGTTCCCTTCAAAAATCCCGAATGCATTATCAACAAAATCATTTAACCTGCACCCATTATCTCTACTGTCCTCTTCAACGTGCTCCTCTACAGGCTCTACTGGTGTTTCTTCTTGAACCAACTGCTCTACACTTGCGGCAACTACTTTCGATGCTGGTGTATACTTCTCTCCGTGCAGTGACCAAAGTACATACGATTCAAGCATACCATTCACTTTTAAATCATGCCTCACTTGTTCAAACTTCTTAGGTTTTGAATTACGACAAACACGACAAGGACAGGAACAGTACATTGAATCTGTAAGTCTATTCTTATATGCAAATACAATAAAAGCATCTACTCCTATTCTAAATGCATGACTAAACCTATCTTGAAACATCCAACTTTTCCCACACATTGTACAACACCAACGAAACCAGATTATAAAATATAATAGAAAACTGGATTCTAAGCAAACTTAACAAATTACGTAGTATAGAATAGTAGAAAACCTAACAAACCTCTCTCTCGCGAACGTAATCAGCTCACGCTCAATATGTCGATACCTTATAAGTAAAAAGCCAACAAATAAGAAAAGTAAGAAGTTGAACAATTTAACATAATTTCATATTCAACTGATAAAAAAAAAAAGTAAGAAGAAAAAACACTTCATCTTCAACTGAAACCAAACATACCCAATACTTCAAATTTACATATTACAATAAAAAAGAACACCCCAATCAACATCCCTAACTGATTCAGATACTAGCTAGCTCACAATCAAAAACCCTAACTCTATCAAATTATTTCATACAAAAATAAAATTAACAACAAACTAATTTATACCTGATGATAATCCACCAAAATCAGAGGTTGGATGACTTGATTTTTGATTATAGGGAAAAATTAGGTTTAGATTTGATTTCGTATTTTGATGGGTTTTGATTAGCTTCCAGATTTGTTGAAAGGAGGGTTTAAATCTAAAGAAGAGCTGCGAAATCTGTTGAAGAAGAAGAAGAAGAAGATGAGAACAGTTTATCTCCCTCTCTCGATGAAAACTGAAACCTAGAGAAGAACTTCTCTTCTTGTTCTTCGATGAAAATAAGGTAAAGAGAGAGAAAGGGAGATATAAAAGTGAGTGAAATAAATAAGTGAGGGGAGTTTAACTGAAAATAAGAAAAAAATAGCTATTAATGTGTCTGAATTTTCTTAGATGGGTATTAAATGTGCTTAGTTGATCAAATCAGAGGGAAAAAATGGGGGGAAAGTTTTGTTAATTTTAAGTTTGGGAGGGAGAATGAATTAGATGAAAAATTGAGAGGGAAAAATTTGAGGGAATCCAATTTTAGTCTTTTAAAAGAAAATCAGAAAATTAATAAATAAAAATAAACTACTAAAAGCCCATGAATATACTATGAATTACAAAAAAAACAAATCGTGTACAACGTATACATGCGTGGAACATACGTTGCACCACTAGTTTATTTTAGTAAATGGAAAATAAATAATTTGTACAACGGATAAACTAGTGCGCAACGGATATTAACGTTGTTAACTGTACAACGTCTATATCCGTTGCGCACCTCCAAAAATGAAGCGTTGCTAAATCCAGGATTTGGTGTAGTGCTGGTAGCTTTTCCTACCAGGGCGCGACCCAAATTGGCCACGCATGCCATTGGCACATCCCAACACGCTCCCTGGTAGCTTTTCCTACCATGGCGCGACCCAAATTGGCCACGCATGCCATTGGCACATGCCAACACGCTCGCTGGTAGCTTTTTCTACCAAGGCGCGACCAAAATTGGCCACGCATGCCATTGGCACATGCCAACACGCTCGCTGGTAGCTTTTTCTACCAAGACGCGACCCAAATTGGCCACGCATGCCATTGGCACATGCCAACACGCTCGCTGGTAGCTTTTCCTACCAGGGCGCGACCCAAATTGGCCATGCATGCCATTGGCACATGCCAACACGCTCGCCGGTAGCTTTTTCTACCAGTATGACCCAAATTGGCCACGCATGCCATTGGCACATGCCAACACGCTCGCTGGTAGCTTTTTCTACCAAGGCGCGACCAAAATTGGCCACGCATTCAATTGGCACATGCCAACACACTCGCTGGTAGCTTTTCTTACCAGGACATGGCCCTAATGGCCGAGCATGCCATTGGCACATGCCAACACGCTCGCTGGTAGCTTTTCTAAACACGGGCCATGATTCAACTTGGCCACGCATGCCATTGGCGCATGCAAAACACGCATGTTGGTAGCCCAACTTGCAAGCCGTGCAACCTAGGCCAACTTGGCCGTACGCGCCATTGGCACATGCCAAACCCACGCCGGTAGCCTAACTTGCAAACCGTGCAACCTACCGCCAAGGCATTCCGCACATGCCACACACGCCACTAGCGACTCTGTGCATTGCCACTTACACTCAACGTACAACCTACCACCAAGGCATTCCACACATGCCATTGGCACATGCCACACACGCCACTAGCAGCTCTGGCATTGCCACTCGCGCTCGAGGTGCAACTCGCAACAAAGGCATTCCGCACATGCCATTAGCACATGACACGTACGCCCCTAGCAGCACCACTTGCACTCAAGATGCAACCAACACTCGAGACATCAACACAAATTGGGGGATGCTTTGCAGGGTCTTGGTTTGGCGGTCACAGCTTGCAGCGTACACTACGCTCACATTAAGAAAGCGTGAATAGGAATAAAGCGGTCAAATAAATGAGGAAATAATGGTGAAAATTTTTTCACCCATTAACACCATGCGGTTACCACCTCCTCCCATTATTTCACCCTTTACTCTCTTCCTTCATGAGGCCAGGGTACGTTTCAATCTCGACTTGTATAAATAGGTCTTACCTATTTCCACCAGACAACAAGTCTCGGTTAAGGGTGTCAATGGATGTCCGAAAATTCCGGTATTCGTTCGAATTCGCATTCGAAATATCAAATATTATTCGAAAATAGTTTTCGGATTCGGATATCCGGATTTTTTCATCCGAATATGTAACTAATCGGATACGAATTCGGATATGGAGGTATTCGCATCCGAAATATCCGTATCCGGAATTTAGGTATGAATATATATATTTTTTAAACCTATGAAAGTGTAGATCATATCTATATTTTTTGTTTTTTTTTTTATATTTAGACATTTTGTTAAATTTTATTAAATATAATAAATAATACTTTTAATTCTAATTAATTTTTATTATGTAAACATTAATCTTTTGCATTTTACTATTATTTTTTCTTATGATTTCGGATCGGATAATTATCCGATATCCGGATAGTAATTCGGATACGAATTCAAAGTGAAAATTACGATATCCGTTCGGATTTCGGATCGAATTCGGATAATATATGGTATTTTCGGATTCGGATATGGATAGTGCCTATCCGCATCCGTGTGCATCCGTTTACACCCTTAGTCTCGGTCAGGATAAAAATACAACACTCTCAGAAAAGGCAACTTTGCAAGCTCTCCAAAAAGCTTTCATCTCTTGCAAGCTTCCTAAGCTTTCACTTTCTGATACAAGTCGAGACACTACTCTCCTGCACTATTCTGGTCTCAACACCTTTCTTTGCTTCCTCCCCAAATCAACCCTTCTCCTCCACTTTGTGACCGAAGAAAGTCCGGAATGGCCATATCTTGGTTTAGGCCCGACTTGTACAGATTGATCTCTCGAATCTATAAAGTGCTCACGTGCAGCACATTTGTTTAGGGTTTAAACCAGTTTCTCACTCACCTACCGAATTTACCAAAATCGGCGGAAACGATTTTTACCCATAAACAACTGCGTACTTTCACCAAAAGGCCAACTTTAGAAGGCAGAGAACCCAGATTGAGTCTCTACAATCTGAAAATAGAATTTGGCTAGATGGGAGGGAATACATTGAGAATGAACTGCTAATACATTTTAGCAATATGAGTAGAACATCTAATCCTCCTAGACCAGATGATTATCTTAACAATATGAATGCTAAAATGAGTGATTCTGATAATGCTATGTTGATTGCAATTCCTATTGCTGATGAGGTTAGAAAAATTATTTTTGACATGAAACCTTGGACAACTCCAGGTCCTGATTGTTTCCCACCTGGTTTTTATCAACTAATGTGGCAAACTATTGGAAATGATGTACTAAAAATGGTTTAAGATTTCTTTCACTCACATCATCTCCTGAAGCAATTAAACCACAATTTTACTACTTTTATTCCTAAAAACACTTGTCCTAAAAATGCAATAGAATTCATACCAATAAGCCTGTGTAATGTGTCTTATAAAATCATCTCTAAACTTCTTGATTCTAGGCTTAAGTGTGTGCTTGTATATCTCATTCTCAAACTGCTTTCTTGTCTGGTAGATCAATACATGATAATATAAGTGCTCATGAATTAATCCATTCCTTGAAAAAAACAACAAAAGCTCTAGATGGTTTTGCTATTAAATTGGATATGACAAAAGCATTTGATAGAGTGGAGTGGTATTTTCTCATTGGTAATCTTAAGAACCTATGTTTCTCTAAGGAATGGTGCAGCATGATAGAACAGTGCATAACTATTGTCTCCACTACTCAATGGAGCTCCATGTAATGTTTATTTGCCTCAAAGGGGCTTAAGGCAGGGTGATCCTCTATCACCTTACTTATTTATTCTGTGTATGGAATGATTTTCAAGAAGTATGGTCATTGTCAAGAAAAAAAAAACTCTTATTCATGGTTTCAAAGACAATAAAAATTGTCCTTCTATCTCTCACTTGTTCTTTGCAGATGACTGTCTAATTTTCATAAAAGCTAGGAACAAGGATGTTAGGAATCTATCTACTTCGATAAACCAATTAATTTAGCAAATTCTCAGATCAGACAGTAAACTTTAATAAATCAGCTTTGGCTTTTATCAATAAGGTTCCAACCTCAGTTAAGGATGACATATCAAACATACTCAGAATTAAGAGAATGTCTCTAAATGAAAAATACTTAGGAGTCCCTTTACTTCTCCAAAAATGAAAGTATGATTTTTTTTTTCACCTGTTAGATAGTTTTAAAGGTGGACTTGATATATGGAAGGCCATTTTCTTAGCTGCTCCTGGAAATACTGTCATGAATCAATATGTGTTAGGCAGTCTTGATAGTCATCACCTAGCTTTCTTTACAATGCCTAAAGAACTTAATGATAAAATGGAAAACATACAAATGAATTTTTGGTGGAGAAAAATGAAAACCAAAAAGGTTCTTATCCAAAAGGATAGAATGATACTGCTCTCCCTAAGGAACTAGGAGGCCTTAACATAAGAAAAACTGATTTGCTAAACTTGGCATTACTTGCTAAACTAGCTTGGAGGATGATTACTAGTCCTGAGGAACCTTGGGCTGAAATTTTAAGAGGAAAATATTTTTATGGTGCTAATCCATTGACTGACAGTATTTGCAAGCATGGTAGATGGATTTGGCAAGGGGGCTGCTCAGGTTTGAATATTGTTAAAAGACATTATGTGTGGGAAATTTGTGATTCTGTAAGTATTTGTAAACACACTTGTATTCTAAATATGCACAGACCACCCAATAACCAATTCTACTCAAGTAACATGTTCACTGTCAGTAAACTCATTGATCATGATAGGAAAACTTGGAAAATTGATTATCTAAATGCTCTGTTTGACGAACATACTGGTAAAGTATCACTTTTCCCGAAATGGAGTATGAAAGTATCACTTTTCCCGAAACGGAATGTGAAAGTATCACTTTTTCAGAAACGAAAAATTAGTTGATCCATAAACCAAAATATGGTTGCATGATGTGTTATACATCCTTTGTGGTGGTTTGCATAATGGTTATGCATTCAATTTTCAAGAATTGTGCCTAAAGTGAAAGTATCACTTTTCTTGAAACGGAGGGAGTACATCGTTTTATTAGTTGCAACGGAAAATTAGTTGATACATAAACCAAAATATGGCTACATAAAATATTATATATCCTTTGTGGTGGTTTGCATAATTGATATACATTTAATTTTCTAAAATTGTGCCTAAAATGATAAATACCTCCGAATTTTTCGTAAAAATTCTAAATTTGATATTATTGTTTTCGTTGCGTAAATTTTTTGATAACCTTTCCAACGAGATAAAATTTGTAAAATTCCAACGCACGGATTTTTAGATCTTTTCTCGCTTCACTCGGTCAGCCCAATGAATTAAACCTAGCAGGTCTATGTTTATAACCCAGTGATTTCCCACCGATTCCAGTAAAGAGAGATTCCCACCGTATAAATTTGTAATAATGCGATTGTGCCACCGTATAAATTTGTAATAATGCAATTGTAAAGTTGAATTCAGCGGGTTGGATTTAGCAGTTTTAGTGGGTTGGATCAAGTAGTTGAACCACTCCAACTAGTTGGGTTTCAACAAGGGCCTGACCCCGACTTCTGCGAATTAAAATAAAAAAAGAAATCCATCTTTATTTGTTATTTTACCATTAAACCTTGTCACCGACACTGGCCTAAGACAGTAACTCATTATTCACACTAACGTGACACTGGCCTAAGACAGTAACTCATTATTCACACTAACGTATGTTCCAGAAACCAGAAACTGCCCACCTCATATCCCGTATATAACCAAGTCATGCATTCTTGGTTGCACAGATGCGGACGCGGACAATACAAATTTCCCAAAAAGCTAGGACGCGGACACGTAAATATATATTTTATTTATATATACAATTATGTATTTATATAACAAAGTCAAGTGTTTCGAATCCGATCCTAAGAATTAGAAAATAATGCTACATGTGTATAAATTTCCAAAGAAAATGAGAGATCGTTTGTTTATACACGTCGAAGGTCAAACAATTATTACTATTAAACACATGGCACAATCAAAATGCATTCTTAGAGCAAGTCTTATGGTGGAATCCATCCATTTTCCATCTTCCACGCCACCTCAACACTTGGAACTGTGGATGGAAGCGCAAGTCTAATGGTGGAATAGTAGAAACGCTAATCTTAATGGAGCTAAGCTCCATTCTTAATAGCGCTAAAAAAAACGCCAATCTTAATGGAGCTAAGCTCCAATCTTATTAGCGTTTTTTTTTCATAGCCGTTAGATTCTCAACAACTCAGTTTAAATCTACGGATAAAAAAAAAACCAATCTTAATGGAGCTAAGCTCCAATCTTATTGGCGTTTTTTTCTTAGCCGTTAGATTCTCAACAACTCAGTTTAAATCTACGGATAAAAACGCCAATCTTAATGGAGCTAAGCTCCAATCTTAATAGCGTTTTACGCTATTCTTATTAGCGTTTCTTGTCCTCTACCGCGCCATTCTTATTGGTGTTCAGCGCTATTGTTATTAGCGTTTTTGATGGATTCCACGCGCCATTCCACCAAACCGTGGAACCTTGCTTGGATTTTGTGTGGAAAACACCAACTTGGAAGCCATTAGACTTGACATTCCATGGATTTTCCACACTTGGAATAGGTTGGATTCCACCATAAGACTTGCTCTTAGAACAACATATGCCCAACAAAAAATATATGTGATGTCATTTCCAATTACAAAATCCTAATGAAGACTTAAATAATTGATCTAAATGTTTGGCTTTCTCATTTAGTTAATAATAGTAAAAATAAAGGAAGAAGTTTAAATGAAAATGAAAAAAAAATGTTCCAAACACGAGTCATCGGTGTGTCCAAATAAGATACGCACGGGACGTGCATATTGGTGCGTCGGACACGCATCGTGTCAGCGTCTAACGCGCGTCCTGTGTCCGACGCGAGTCAGACGCGGACACGACTCCAGAAACGTAACGTCGGTGCAACCCAGATTCCCACTCATGACTCATGGGTCTAAGATGGCGACAAGTTTACCAAAAAAACAGAAGGTGCACAACTAATTATTCCCTAAACAGGCCATATGATCTAACCTCATACTGTATATAACTTTATGAATCTTCAACTAGTGAAATCATAAATTCTATCAGTTCAAATCTCCGTGGCCACATGTCAAGAAGTACACCAGTATTAATATTCCCATACGTTGACACCCACATAAAACAATCCAAGTACACTTGCTACCTACCCCTATTTTTTTCCGAGCCGTTTTATACGGACCGAGTAAATAGACAAGGTAAAAACCGCCCCTCACATGGGGCGGGTCCCGCACGTGTTAGGAGCTGAGCAGGGGGCACTTTATAAGAAACTGTGAGGGGACGGTTTCCCCCTTGTTCATTTGTGCGGTTTATCAAGACTTTCTGATATTTTTTCCTCACATTTTTCTCCATGTCATGTCCCACACGCCACATCTAGATTCAAGATCCGGAAAACTTTCTTTAAGACAGTCGCGCGTCTTATCTGAACGTCATGGACCAATTGGGAAGCTACATGCCATGGGAAAACACTTGTTGGAAAATTTGGGTTAAATCTAAAGAATGAAAATAGACAAGGAATGGTGGATCCCTGACTTTAAGGATTTCTCGATTCTTTTAAACAATAATTCGAATTTTTCCAAAAAGATTGACGAGTACAACAAGTTAATGAATTATGTCTTCAAGATTCAACGAAGCTCTAACATCGTAGTCAAATTCAAGGATTGTGCTTCCTTGATCCGACCAAGAACACATTCTTTAAGATTTTGATGATGTTATTAAAAAAGAAGAAAATAATAAGTTTTTGATGCGATTTAAAGAAAAACGATCACTGCGATTTATGATGGGTTTTATGTTCTTTGGAGATGTTTGTTCATCACTAACAAACAACTTCTAGAGCTAACAGACAACTTCAAGAGGTATCAATGGTGACGCCTTCTGGACCCAGTCGTAGCGGCAAACATAATTGAATATATTTTGAAAATATCCAACAAGATTTGGGGAAAAACTACATGGGTGTAATGCATTTTCTAACAAAACCCTGCCGCAATCCGCTCAAAAGTTCTCCATAACATTGTGAACAAAGAACAACTACTACTATGGAAGTTTATTAGTGTTTGTATACCTTTTCATCATTACAATCATAATTATTTTCTGAGCGGCACATGTGATTGGGTTGTAATCACACAAAATTTAAACAACACCAATTTTAATAAACAAACAAACAAACAAAAATCTTCGAGTTCTTAGGATTTTGTATTTGATTTTTGTTGCTAAAATATCTATATGTTAAACTTGTCTCAGTGAAATCTCGATTGTTTCTCGCTGGAATCTCGGCTGTCTCGATGAAAAGTCATAAAAGGAGATCAAACGGAAGAAATGAAGAGAAATGTCACGAAATGGAAGTAGTTGATTAAAGAGGCAGTTGATGAAAATGGAAGGTCTAATAAGAAAATTGAGAGTTGTTGGCCTGGGAGGAACATTGAGGGTAAAAAAGGGTATAAAATCGTTGTCAAAAGTCCAAAATGTTACTTTTGGAATTTTGATATAGAATAGTAAGTGCCCAGAATTACACCCTTTTTATGGCCTGTTGACAACGATAAAACATCAGCTATGTCTCATTGACTTTTCGGTCAAATCTCATCTCGCCGAAATATAGAAACTTATCTTCGCCAGAACAGAGACCGAAAATCTCAGCCGAAATTGACTACATTGATCGAGACTCGAACTGAGGATTGAATATTACCTTATTCCTTTACAATATACTTTTTTTTTTATAATAAAACTGAGTTGAAGCTCGAAAGAGCTACAGCCTCATTGGTACAGCAGTTGGCCATCTGGGATATGTCTAGCACCAGGATGGTCCTTCAGGGTTTGATAATAGTTATTACAGTTATCCTTAACAAAATGGTGTTGAATAGTCTGTAAAGTTGTCAAAAAAAATTGGAGATTGGGTCCTTTCCAATTTAAATTCTGCAGCAAAGTGGAATGACTAGATAACTGAGCTAATCTAACAACATTGGTGATTTGCTGTGGAGCTAGCTTGATTAGGTTGCCTAACACAAAATCAATAGCTTCAAAATTTCCTCCATAACTGATAGTTGTAGTTCCTTGAAATCTGTCATGCACTAGTGTTTGATATCCTTTCTGAATTGCTAGTAGGATTTCCTCATCTTCTGCCTTAAAGTAAATGTTGGTTTTCTGCATCTCCTTGCCCCATTCCAGAGCTAGTTGAGCTCCTCTGCTTGCTCTGTCTATTCTGCTGAGTCCAATTGTAGGGTCTTTGTAGTTTCTAGCTCCCACACATTGACCTGAGAAAGACATTGCAACAAAAGCAAAGTTAGTAAAGGATGGTAAATCACTATTAGAAATGTTATTATTTACTTCCATGATATGCATTCTAATAGTGATTCCAAATTTCTCTCTGTGCTGTCTAACCAAAGTATCAGTTCTCAAATTCTGATCATTATCAGAAATCTGATAATGGAGATTGTTTAGAATGTGTCCTGGTTTATGTAGCACTCTGTTAAGACTGGATTTTTAACCACTTCTTGGGCTTTAAAGAAACGACTTCCTTGGGCTGGTAGTACTTATATGAGCTGTGAGACACAGTGTTTTTTTTTTTTTGATAAAAATTAAAAAAGTTTCTGTTAGAGTCGTTATATTAGGTGGTATTTTTGTAATAAACCAGGTCTCTCTTATCGAGTATAAGAACCACTGTAGGAGCAACTACTTTCTATAGCCCCGGTTCCAGAAGAAAATACCCATACATTCATTCTTCCGTTTCTCAACTCCTTCATAGAATACGAGATCCCCTTCTTCCTAAGATAATATCCCCTTCTTCTTCATCCACAGATCATATCCCCAAATCATACATTTTACTTTCATCACCATCAATAGCTCAATCTTAACAAGTTTTTTACAAGCTTAATTATTATTTTGTTCCTTTTATTCAAATTCAACAAAAACTCCAAGAACCCTAGATTCAAAATCCAGTTTGTTTCTCAATAATTAGAAATCAAAGTTAGAAATTGAAGACGAACCGATCTCTCACATCAAAGATCGAAACTCA
This sequence comes from Papaver armeniacum, assembly GCA_023531295.1. Classification (NCBI taxonomy): domain Eukaryota; kingdom Viridiplantae; phylum Streptophyta; class Magnoliopsida; order Ranunculales; family Papaveraceae; genus Papaver; species Papaver armeniacum. The sequence goes on along the minus strand of JAJJWW010006428.1, from coordinate 232,835 downwards.
GTGTCCTAAATTATAGCTTCGTCGTAACCCCTATCTGAAAATCAAAATGCATGTATCAATAGAAATCTAAAGAAAACTTTGTAACCCTAGATTAGTTTTATGCTCCTGAAATCATCAGGTATTATCAATCTTGTCCCTGTTTGCTAAATATGATAGACTTTTAGTATCATTAATTATTTAATTTCTCTTCATCTTCTCTCAATTTTGCAGAAAGGTTTTTCCTTATATATTTTCCCTGCAAAATAACTCATCAAGTTTCAAGTGGGTTGAAGATCTATTCTCCTAGTGTAAGAAAAATCTTCTCTTACTGCTGGTAATGATAATCTCAAAAACCCTTCATTTTATTTGATTGTTTGAGTCTGTTTTTAGTATTTGAAAACCTTGAAATACTTTTGTTCTATTGAAGCTTTGAGTGCTGATGATCGAACAAATCTTATTGCTACTCGTAAGGTTACTTGATTTGTAGATTTGATTAAAGGATTCAGATTATATTTCGGTATTTTATTGTTTTTGTTTCTGCAGGATAACCTAATGTCATTTGGTAAAGAGGATAACCTGAATTTATTGATTCCCTTTCAACATATATTAGTAAAGGTGTTGAAGCTCTGCAAGAGATTCAGGTTTATTTTAATTTTTAATTTGGGTTTGTATTTGTAGTAAATCTCAATTTCTCTCCATCATTGTTGAATATTTTTCATTTTATGTTTTAGTTTGAGATTTGTTTTAAATTGTATGTCCCTAACTTGCTGAAGCTCATTAATGGTATTATGTTGTTTAGCTTTATAGAGTTTTAATTTTTCTCACCTTAATTCTTTAGAGACACTACATGTTTGTTTAAATGTCATGGCCAAGTTCTTCACAGCATCAAAGGAGACCAATGTTTTTTGTTGTCCTTAGTGTGCATCTACTGTAGGTTCTGTATTGATTTATGATTCACTTATAATGCCTCAATGTTTGCTCTCAGAGTTATTATACTATGAGTTTGAACTCTTAATGACATGGTTACTAGGAGAAAAGGTGCTCAAATGCAGTTTTTCTACATATGTTTTCAATTTTATGAGGATATGATATCAGGGATTTAAATCCATTTACGTGATGATGTGAAGGAGAACAAGAAGTTGAAGGGGATGAACAAATGACTGTAGATTACAGCGTAACTGGTAAAGGGCTTGTACTAATTCGTTTTATTTATTTTGCTGAAATCGAATATCACACCATGTCTGTCTTAAGTCATTTAACCGTGTCTTTTCTTTTCTTTATGAAGATGGTGAATGATGCGTGTCGTAGGTGCAATCAAATTAATTCAAAATTTCCACGCAATTAAAAATAATATAATGGAAGTCAAGTTCGTTCCCACGAGGAGCAAGTGATCTTAGTTGTAAAAGTTGTCACGAAAAGGGGGGTGTAAAAAGCAAAATAAAAATAAAGAAAGCAATTAAAATCGAAAGTTGAAAGATGAAAGCAATAAGAGAGAGAAGATCAAGGAATCCTTCTTCGTTACGAAACAATGATTAAAGTTATGTTCTTTTCTACTTGTTATTAGTCACAGATTATCACCAACCGTAGGATAGCAGGTCCGCTTAGCTAGCCCCAAAATCCCTAATTTCACTGAGTAACAGTCCGCTTAGTTATCGATTCTATTCAAAAGAACCACCTTGAGGTCCGCTTACAAGATGTAATTCCCCGAGAATGCATTAAGATTTATGATTTTGGGTTTAGTACTAGTAGTTAAACTCGGTTCGCTTGGTTCACTTTCTAGCGTTGTTTCTACACACAATTGCTCCACGGAATCCCTCCGCAAGGTCTCGTGTTTTCTACTTGTGTAAAGTGTCGAGAACGATTACGTATTCCCTAACTTATACTAGATATAGATCAATTAACAAATCAATTTAGCGTGCACTCCAAACAATCTATCAATCAATCATAAGTGTCTTTAAGATCACTCCTATTAGTAAAAACAATCGATAATCATGTGAAAAATCTCAAGGTAGAATTGAAAACAAAAACTCAAATCATGTTAAGAACTAGGAATTCATCCTCAATCAATAAATTAGCTACTCATGTTAAAAGAGTTCACACAAATAATAATTATTAAAAGAAGAATTTTCAAATTCACACAAGTAATTAAAAAGAAAAATCTTAGAAAAGCAAGCAAAACACAAGTGTTGTGTGTGTAGAGAGGTGTGTAGAAGTTGTAGAAAACTTCTCTATTTATAGGCTTCAAAATTCTCCAAATCTTCCAAGGAATAGAATCCTTATTCTTTTGCAATTCAATTTCCAAATCCAAGCTTTTCTCAACTCTTCCACCTTCTCTTTCCAAACTTGAGTCCACCTCTCCATCCAAATCCTAGCCCAAGTCTTCACACCCATGAGAGAGGTCCATAGAAAATTCGAATTTTGCTCGCCGGAAAAACCGGGATTATGGCCGAATTTGGCCTGAAACGTCGTCGGGCCGCCCAAAATTTTGTCGCCGAGAGAATATTCGACGGAATATTCCGTCCGGTCCTCCGTTAGACTAACGGTCAAACGAGGTCTTCGCTAGTCAACGGGTCAAGGAGTCAAAGGGAGAGCGAGTTAGATAGACGAGTCGGCTTCTATTCACCATTATCGGGTCTAATCAATGATTCCGCCGGGTCGGACGGCTCTTCGAACTCGCTTCGATCGGTCATCGCCACGTGCCGATTTGACTTGACCAGATAGAAAACCTACCGAGTTCGTTGTTTACAGGCATTTCCTACAAGTTTTCAAGCCATTATCTTCACCCGTTAAGAAGCCTATCATTCATCTAATTCATTCATTGTAACTCGGGCATTCAATTCTCTCGTAATAGAAGCAGATCGACATTACTCGAAGCATCACCTCCCCGCTTCAAACCCCACACAATTTCTCACCACCATAAACCCAAAGAAGACCGCACCTTTAACACCACCCGACAGCCTTCACTTGCTCATCCGCTATTCTTAAAACCAACAAAGAATAAAGAAAAGAACCAAAATAATCGATTTCAACTCGACAACTTCACCATTCACTATACTCACTCATCTTTCTCTCGAGCTTTGACACCGGCAAGACTCAATCGATTATCTTTATTTCGCCAATACGAGCTCGCCATCATCATTATCATTCCCGAGCTCCATTGCTTATCTCGTAAAACCCCGTCATCCTCATCACATCCTCAATCGATACAACAATTCATCACATAAACGTCGACCATCCTCTCTCGCCGATCTACTCTTCTTGACCGAAATATTGATTTGATAGGGCAACAACAACCCCGAGCCTTCCTAACACCAACAGACTTCTATCGATTTTCTCGATCTGTTTTTCGATTCAAAGATCAACTCAATCACCACAATCGAACCCCTTTTCTTCCCCCGGAATCATCATTAGCAAGCTCTTCTCCGTCTCTCATCGATCAGCAGCATCAATTTCTCAATCATCATCTTCTTAATCCCCTGAAAGTCGAACCCATTTTCTATCCACTCTTGTTGCGGCTTCTTACAGCTTCAAATCCATCAGCGCCTTTCTTCATCTCCATTTCCCTGAATCGCCATGAATCCAACCTTCACCCATCTTCATCTCGACCGCTTCTTCATTAATTCACCATCTCGCAACTTTCGATCTCTTGGTTGAACTCAGCGATTTTTGATTCAACACCACCATCTTTACCGTCTCTCGTCTTTCTTTCGATTTCACAATTCACATCTCTCTCTTTACAAAGCAATTTCAATAAGCAATTTAACTCTCGTGTTTAATGGCAAAGCAGATGCGTTTCTCTCATGGTCGCGCCACCTCCCTTTTCTCTCTGTTACTTATTTCAGTGTAAATGATTTGAACGAAGATATTTCTCGCTTTTAGGGTTCGATCATGGGACGATATTTGCACCCAAAGATAGCCACCCATTGATAATTGCAAATTTCTTCTAAATGATAAGGGGTACTCCAAATGATAACCCCTTAACCATAGCTGGTTTGCGTTAGTATACCTCCCAAAAGAGCTGCCCCTTAACCATTACTCGGGCTCCGGATAGTGTTCACCCTGGAAATGACAAAATTGCCCTTTTTGCTCAAATTGAGTGATTTCTTCTCCTTTTCCTCCGTGCGACTCCATAGTAGCCGCAAAACTCAAAACAAGCGTAAAATACATAATTTACAAGAAAAAATAGCAAAGAAAGCATAAACTACTAGATAGTAAATTAGGTGTATTCTACACCTATCAGTGAACCCTGGAGCTTAGTGTTACTAGTCACTACGAGGTTCAATTGGTCGTATAATGATCAGGGCATATTATTTTCTAGCCTATCCCTTATTATACATTGGAGGAAAATAGCTGTTTGAATGGAGTGGGGTAAGTTCTCTCGCACTGATGTAATTTGCTGCTAGAACAGAGTGGTGTCTGATTTATTTGTTTCCATTATTACTGTATCGTTTTATATCATCGTGCCAACTATAAATATATCTAATCTTGATTTGAGATGGATCGCATGAGTTATATTCTTTTTCAGCCAAGTTCGAGCAGTGTGTGCTAATGTTTGTCTTTTTGAATTTAACACAATGAATGACATTCTTTGAATTGGTGGAGCTATAACAGACAGAACAATGGATTTGGTGCATCTAGAAATGCTACAGTCTCGTATTTCTGATTGTAAAACTTAGCACTCTAAAAACAAAAAGGTAATAGCTTACGTACTTAACTCATTCTCGACTTGTTTATGATTTTTACAAAAAATAGATATAAGCTTACCTACTTCACTCATCTATGAATATATATCTTGCTACTTGTAAGCTCTGGAAGGATGCTTACTGTCTCCTAAGTAACAAATCCAGGCTCTTGCACATATTTTACATGTTAATTTCAACATCAATTTCTCCCAGCTATAAACTGTTAGCCAACCTAACTGCATCCTGATCTGTAGCCTAATGCCTGGTTGATGGTTATTTCCAGTGATCACTCAAAGAATTATAAAGCAAAGCATGTTATATGGAATGAACCAGAAAGGGACAAGAGGAGTTGTAGCCATTGTTGAAGAATAACTACAGCTATAAAGCTTTGTGAAAGACAAGCTACATAGAGTCATAGTGGTTAGCTACATAGTGGAACTTCACACCATTATCCTATTTCACAAGTCTCTTGGGTACCTATCTTCAGTTTTAATTCTCTCATATTAATTGGTATATATGGCATAGTCTTGCGGTTAAATGTTAAACTGTATGAGATTTTTGAAGTTCTTGGTTGTTAAGTTTGTAAAAGAGACTCAGGTTTAACATTGTTCTTAGTATTGAAATTTTCATATTTTAAACTTGGGTGATTTTAAGTGGTTGAATTTATACATTGAATCTATCTTTCAATATAAATCTTTATTTGGTTTCTTTTAAATTTTAGTTTTGTTGTTACATCTAATTCCATCTTAGATTCAGTTGAATCAACTTAAGAATCAGCAGAATCAAATCTTTTTTTTTACTAAATATAATTGAAATAAACTACTGTGTTCACCAGTGTTACAGTGATAACTGCTGGGAGAAGTGGTTTTTTAAAAGAATTCAACATTTTTGAGACACGGTTGTTTTGGAAAAAACCACTTCTAGATTAGAGCTGATGAACACATTCGTTTTTAGTGATATTACCTCCTGTCCTGGCAGTGGTTTAACTTTTATTTTCCACTATTGGATGTTGAGTAATGCTCAGTGCAGTACTCTCAGCTGAAGGGATAATGTTTCTGAAAACCATATCACACCTAGCTTTCCAAATACACCAACATATAGCAGCATAAGTAGCATTCCAACTTGTATGAGGGTTATTATTTTGGAACCAATTATTGAACTAATCATGAAATGATCCATAATCTGTGAATAATTGATGAGAATATCCAAAGAGTTTCCTCCAAACATTTGAAACAGCTGGAAAAGTCAGAAGAACATGAGTAATATCCTCATGAGCATTCTTGCAGATAGAGCATATGGGATCAATATAATTTAGTATACAGGCAGTTTTGGCATTGGTTGGTAGAATACCATGAGCACATTTCCATATGAAAATGTGGATGGCTGGAGTAGTGTCTAGCTTCCATATATCCTTCCACGGAGCTATCAAGATATCATTCGGATACATATTTGTGATTTTCTTGTCATATAGATATTTGACAGTGAATTTCCTATTATGGATCAAGCTCCATCTTATGGTGTCTTCGGTGTTAGGATTGTGGTGAGTGAGGATTATAAGTTTTTGAATATCTTGAGGAAACCAGAGAGCCAGGAGTTGTAAGTCCCATTCTCCATAGGTATTGAAAAGTTGATTGACAGTGGTGAAGTTTGGAGGACAATTAGGGGGTTTTTGAACTATTTCAGGGTAGTTTTCTATCCATCTATCTTCCCAAATATGAATTTTGATGCCTTTCCCTATCTGCCAGATATAGTACTTTTGAATGCAAGCTATGCCTTCCAAAATTCCTTTCCATATCCAAGAATCAGTAGTCTTTGGGATGATGTTCATTTTTATGACTTCTTGGTTAGGATAGTGTGTTGCCTTCATGGTGGTGCTCCAGAGAGAGTTGGGCGCTTCAATTAATATCCAAGAAATTTTTTTGATCATAGCAGTATTGAAGTACTCCATATTCTTGAATCCCAGTCCTCCAAGTTCCCTTGGTTTGTTGACAACATCCCATGATATGTAGAATAATCCTTTTGGCTTGTCTTGTTCTTTATTCCAGAAGAAGTCTCTTTGTATAGCATTTATCTCTTTACAGGTTCCCTTTGGGATCTTGAAGCAATTCATTTGATACATACTGGAGGTGGAAGAGACAGTTTGGATCATTATAACTTTTCTAGCTGTAGACAAAGTAGTTTTCCATCCTGCAAGTCTGTGTTTCAGTTTGTCTACACAAGGCTTGAAAGCTTGAATTTTGCTTATGTTAGTGAAGAGAGAGGATCCCAAATAGATATCCTTCATATTGATTCTTTGGACTTGAAGAGAGTTACTTATGTTTGTAGCAATATCTGGGACAGTATTCTTGCTGAAGAAGATGCCAGATTTAGAGAAGTTTATCAACTGCCCAGAGGATGGACTAAAATCTTTGAAAATCTTAGTGAGATTGTTGCATTCTTCCTCGTTATCCTTACATAAAATCATGCAGTCATCAGCAAATATGAGGTGGCTAATGGATGGAGCATATGTACAAATCTTTGTACCATGAATTAGACCTTTGGATTCTGCAGACATAAGATATCTGGATAAAGCTTCCATGTAGAATAAGAAGAGATAAGGGGATAGAGGGTCTACTTGTCTGAGACCTCTTGAAGGATATAAAAAATCTCCAGGAGAACCATTCACTAACACAGCAAGGTTGGTGGTAGAGATACATTGATGTATTAAATTGCACCACTAGCCTAGTGCTGAATCCCATTTGGGTCATGACTCTGATGAGGAATTCCCAATTGACCATATCAAAGGCTTTGGCCATATCAATCTTGATGCCCATGGTTCCATTGGCTAATTTTTTTCCTTTTTCTGGTGTTCATATAGTGGATGAGTTCATGAGCTATAGCAATATTATCAGAGATTTGTTTGTCATGTATGAAAGCAGATTGGAATGGAGAGATCAGCTTAGGGAGAAGGGGTTTGAGTCTTTGGGCAAGGAGCTTGGAAATGACTTTGTAAGTGGTATTGAATAGGGATATAGGTCTGAATGAGTAGTGGGGTTTTCAGTTTTGGGAATGAGGGAAATGAAGGTTGAGTTCATTTCTTTAAGAAGAAATCCATAGTTGGATTTTTTTTGGACCATATTGATGATATCCTCTCCCACTATCTCCCAGTTAGCTTGAAAAAAATTTGGTGGGAAGCCATTAGGTCCTAGAGCTTTGTACCCTGCCATGCTAAAGAGTATAGCTTTGATTTCCACAGCATCAGGTAACTTTAGAAGGTTGATGTTTTCAGTATTGTTGATAGTAGTAGGGATGAGGTTAATGATAGATTGATTAATGTAAATTGGTTCAGCTGTGGCCATGTTGGCAAAATGGTTAGTGAAGCAGAGGGCAATCTCTTTACTATTGTGGAGCCAGTTACCATCATCTTTTTGGATTGAGACAATTTTATTTCTTTTGTATCTTTTTTTTTGCTGAGATATGAAAAAAAAAACTGGTATTTTTGTCCCCAAGCTTGATGAGATAATCTCTACTTTTGGTCTTCCAAAAACATTCTTGCACATTCTGCCAGTGTTCAACCATCTTTTTAGCCTCTTTGATTCCATGACCTCTATTTATAGTGAACTAATTTTTTGTAATCCAATCCAAGTGTTGTAGAATTTCCTCAAGATTGGTCTTGATGTTACAATATACTTCCTTATTTCATTTCTTGAGTTTGATTTTAATGTCCCTTAACTTCCTAGTAATCTTGATAGCAAGTGAGCCTTTATGTTTTGTCCTCCAACATTCAGCTATGATGTCTTTACAATCTTTGTGTGATCTAGCCAAGGACCAAAGAATTTGAATGGAACATGGCCCTGCTTCTAATTGGGATTGGTATATAGAAAGATGGGGTTATGATCAGAACCAATAGCTGGTAGGTTGGAGATGGTAGAGTTTGGGTGAATTTCAAGCCATTCTTCATTAGCTAATCCTCTATTTAACCTCTGTTCAGTAAGCTGAGGACCCACTCTTCTATTAGTCCAAGTGAATGGACATTCAGTATATCCCAAATCAATGAGATTAGCTTCTTCCAATTATTCCAAAAAGATGTTAGCTTCATAAGAATTTATAGCATGTTGACTAAACTTTTCATGATCATGCAACACAAAATTAGATCATCCATTATCATCCAAGGCAGGGAATTATTATTATCAATATTTTCAATCATTTTCCAAGAGTGAAGTTTATCTAGAGTAGTATTGGGGATGCCATATTAACCTGTGAAAAGCCAAGGGATTCCTATGCTAGGTGTAATAATGGCACTAATATGGTTATCAGAGAAGTCTTGTATAGTGACATCTAAATTGGTTTTCCAAGCTAGAGCAAGACCTCCAGCAGTTTTAGCTTTTCCTCTAGGTTCTACAAACCAGAAATTAGTGACTCCTATGTTGCTAAGGATAGCTTTCAGGTTCTTAGATTGTTGTTTAGTTTCAGATAAGCATAATATGTAAGGATTATATTTATTTAACATATTATTCAAGTGTCTACTAGTATTTTGTTTTCCTATGCCTTGACAGTTCTAAGATATGATAGAGAAGAATTGCCAAAAATATGACACATTTGGATAAGAGAAAATTATGATGAAGTAGCCTACGCAATGATTTTTGTGGAGCATGGTTATTTTGATAATAAAATACTTATGCATGAGAATGATATCTAGAATGAGCATTATATAGATAGTATTATTCTTAATAAGGGGAGAGTGTTTGGTAGAGTTTTGTACCTTGGGTTTTTGGAATGGATTTGTTCCCTCAAGGTTGCCAGTAGTCAAGTCAGTCTGTTGATCTTCCTCCATATGCATGACCTGAGTGTTGCATTTCTTGGTAGGTTGAGTTTGGTCCCAATGATGGAGAAGATTTTCAGTTGAAGAGTTTTCTTTTTGGGTCCATCAACTGGGGATGACACTCAGTATCAACAGCCTTTAGTTTGAACTCCTTCTTTCTCCTTTCCCATAGAATCTTTTTCTGATTGTTGAATTCTTCATTGGATTCAAAGGGTTTGTAAGTATACTTGTTTGTATTGATAGGGTTGTTGCTTGTAAAGATTTTTTGGAAAATATTTTCAGGATTGATACCATTTTCCATCCCATTTTCAGTATTATGTTGGTGTTTCTTAGCAGCAGCTTTGATGTTGATCCCTCTTTTCTTCAGCAATTTGTCATTGATCCTGTTGTTTTCAATGATTTTCCTATGTTTTTTTTGGCAAGCTATGACTTCACTGTTAGTTGTTGGGATTTCTTCACTACTGGGTTGGTGCAGACCAGCTTTGAATATGATATAGTCCTCAAGACCATCTAGTTCTTCGGAACTATTCTTGAGAAGGATTTGTCTCTGAGCAAGCCTCATTTTGATTGCAAAATCCTCAGCATCATCTTTGTCTGAATAGTTTCTTCTCTTGATAATGGTTTGAGGGCTACTGGTTGTTGAGCTGTTTTGGGTGTTGGATTTGGAGGGGTAAGAGTTGTTGAGGTTAGAAGGATGAGTATTGTGAGAGATATTTGGAGAGTTGTCTTCTTCTTTTTCCTCACATTGATGGCCAGGATGATCAAGAATTCTGCAAACTTTGCAGAAAGCAATGCCATGCAGTGCATATCCTAATTCAAGCTAGTGAGAGTTGGTTGGAGTTTCATAAGCATCAATACCAAATTTCAGATCTCTAGTGATATCAATAGTTAAGAGAACTTCCAAAAAAAATTCATCTTCATCTATTCCAAAGGATTTTTTAGCTTCTTGGAAGATTCCAGATGGTTTGAGGATATTTTTCATATCAGGAATAATGTGCCTGGGAACTCTTTTAACCAAAACCCAAATCCTAACATTGTAGAAGTTTGCTTCATCAATGAAATCAGGTCCAGCAGAAGGAACTTCAGTTAAAACTATGAGTTTGTAAAAAATTCCTCTGGTGCCTCCTCTTCTAAAAACCTTGTAATCTTCTATGCTGCCAAGTCTGATAGAATAGTAGTTCCTTCTATTTTTCCAAAGATTTACTTATGCATTTCTCTTAAGCTCCCAGTTTGAATTTATGAACATGGTGATGGTTCTGGTTTCATGAGAGATTTTGCTACAATATCTACCAATAAAGACCCATTTCCAGTCTTCTTTCTTTTTAGGTAGAATGTTCTCAGAGTTGATGAAAACTTTGGGAAATAGGTCTTCAGGAATATTTAAGGAAGAATTCATTTGGTCAACTAGATTTTCAACTGGATCTGTTGGTTTAGTTCCCGAGGTTGAGGCCATGAAAATTTTTTGTTTGTAGAATTTTTTTGATGGTGGTGGTGATGGTGAGGGTATATGAAATAAGATTGCTATGATTTTATTGGTACAGAGCACTTTAATTTGAATTTTGAAGTGTAAAAAATTTGTATAATGTGGGTACTGTTTGTTGTTACTCTACAGGTGATAAGGACATTGCTCATTAGTCCAAATGCCAACTGAAAGGAAGTACAAATGCCATGTACTGTATATGTGATTCATGTGCCTGTGTTGCTTAGCTTTACTGACCAATTTGATGTTGTTGACTACTGGCAAACCTTATGAGGTTGCTCTGTCAATATACCAAATACCAGAGAAAACATATATATGTGCATGATAATTGTTGGTTTGCCTGAGTTCTATTTAAGGTAAAGAAATCTATTTTGTTGGTATTTTTGAAGAAAGTGGCATGTGTAGGTTTTTTATAAGGAATTTGTGTACAACTTATGCTATTAAACCTATTTTCTTCATGCATTAGCAGATTAAAGTCCTTGTTTGGGAGATAATAGTTAAATTATGAGAAAGAGAGAGATATATACTGAACCTTTTGTTGTGGTGTTGTTTGTAAACTTTGTGGGTGAGCTTTTACGTGACCAAAGAAGAGTTAAATTGCCGATCAACACTATCGTTTGAGCCAGTCAGATATGTGATCATCTGAGTCGTGAGAGTGTGATTGGTATGTGCTTTGAGACAAATAATTATAAGCACCGAACTCTTGTTTGCGCCAAGTGTAATGTTAGCCCACCTCCACTCTCTATCTGTCAATATAAGTAAAGAAAGATTAATTAGTGATACAAAATAGCAGTTAAGTGTCTTAGGCTGTAGGTAATTATGGTCTAGTTGTGGGAAATTTGAAACGGCATAGTAGTGGAAGAGTGTTTTGGTGATGAAAGGATTTTGTCTTTGGGAATCGTCGCCAATAAATGATGAGAAGACCCAACACCGGTTGATGAAAGCCTTTATAACCTCTTCTTCCAGTGTTAGAAAATGTTTTAACTTCTTATTTTTTTTTCTTTCTAATTCCTTTCTCATTCCTGGTAAAATCAATCCTTTCAACATGTCTGATACTGAGAGAAATGTGGATCGAAAAGGTAAACGGAAGATGGTTGAGGTTGATATAGATCCAAGGATTCACTGGTATCCTCGTGAATATGCCATCGATCGATTTCCCTATGGAATAGCTTTTTCCCAAGGTTGCGAGTCGCCTGGATTTGAAGAAAATTTCTCCTGGTATTTGGATGATCTGCAACATAATGTGAATGTGAAGATCGAGGAGTGTCTGCAACAAGATGGTCCGCCAGGAGTTGTGCATGAGTTGCTGGTATATTCTCCAGTTGATCGCCTTCGACAATCAACCAAAGCCTACTCCCATCAATCAGGACACTAGAAACCCATTTGTATATGAAGAAGCTACTGTTGGATGTGGTGGTAAAAGGTATGTTACTGGAATTCCCATTTCTTGTGATCATCCTCAAATGGGTTCGAAAAAAGATTGGGTTTTGTATGCATTTCACCCTAAGTATGGACCATTCAAGGTGCTTGAGGGAGTTGCTGTTGTTGCTGACCAATTCCTGGTATCTGTTCTGGATTGAGTAGAGTTGGCTTTCGATCTGTAACTCTGTCTGCTGAGGAGAGATTTGTGGTTCGTCAACTGGCTAGTCGACCCTGGCGATATGACGAGCCAATGCGCTTTCCGGTGATGGATTCTCTCTGTCCCGCTACTGGTAAGATTGGTCGTGCAATTTTTACAGGAAAGGGAAAACTAGTAACCGATCCAGCCTCTGATCCATTTACCGATCCATACTATCCAGAATTTGTCCCCGAGATGAATGTACTCGAGACTCCGGTGAGTGCACCTATCAATTTCCCTAATGGTTCTGCGGCCGGTGAAGTTAATTCTGAGGATGATCATCATTCCCCAGTTCCAAAGAGGCGTAATGTTGAGCCAGTGATACATATGACTCGTATTCGGACTCGGAGTGTCAGTCAGGGTACTCGGAGCAAGACTCGTCTCAATCTGCAGGAAGGGAATCAGACATCATTCTTTTTTAGCTTCAATTTTATTTTTTCTATGGGTTTTACTGTTGGGTTTGGGTTGAAGTTGAATGATGCAACTAGTTCTACTTTTCCTAGACTTTAGTATAGTTGGTTTGGTTGTTTGTTTAGTATTTGAACAATTTGGGTTACTTTCTGGTTTATATTTTTTGTAAGGATATTTGTGGTTCTTGATTTTGATTATCTTGGTACTGGAATGTCTTGGGTTTTTTTGAAATTTGGGATAATGATCATGTTGTTTGAATTCATGGAGTACTCTCTCATAATACTGTAAGATAGCTTTCCATGAGATTTGAATATACAAGAGACTTGTGGTAGAAATTGTGAGATTTGTGGTAGAAATTGTGGGATTGGTATAGTTTAATTTGATGAATGGTTGTGACCCAAACAGAAATTGGGTTTGGATATTATAGTTGTTAATCCAGTGAATGTATGAGATGTAAGCTTTAGGATTGTCACCAGAGATGGAGAAATCAATATTAGGATCATATAATAGCCATTGAAGAGTAGATAATTTAGTGATGACGTTGCTAATATTCTGGTCCATAGTAATAGAGTTTTGAGAATTGTTTAAGAGCCTAGATATGATTGTGATTTTAGAGATGCCTATTATATTTGTGGTACCATTGATGCATGAGATGCCTGTGGTGCCTGTGATGTCTGTGGTGTATGTGATATTTGAGATGCCATTAGACTTGGAGTGATTGGTGTGATTCATGGTGAGATTGAGGCAGTTACAGGTGCAGTTGTAAGTACGCATCTTGAACGATATGAGAGACCAGAAAGAAGATGAGAAAGGATGAAGATGCACAAGAAAATTATAGCTCCGTCATGAAATTTCGGTTAGAGCCGGCAGAATCTAGCCGTTGTATGACGAAAAAAACAAAGCTAACGGCAAGAAGAGAATGAGAGGATTGAGAGAAATCAGGAAGGGTGGAGAGAGAAGGAGTCGTACACAGGTGAGAGAAACATCTTTTTATTGGTTTTGTATTCCTTTAGGCCAAGCACTATGGTGGATGTTATCCCTTCCCTATCCCTCATATGTAGGTGTTGATGGTGGTTTTTAAACAAGGGGTAAAATCGTAAAACCCCGTGACCTAGTGTTACCCGCAACACATTAACTAAGAGCATTTAACTCAGGTGTAAATAATTAATAGGGGTATTTTTTCAAAATACCCATTAGGGTTTTCGACACGTAACCCTAATTCCAAAACCAAGCCGCACACTCGCGCACCATGGCAACGACGCCAAAACCAAGCCGCACACTGCGCACCATGGCAGCGATGCCAAAACCAAACTACATATCGCACTCATTGGCAACCATGCCTACAAACTAAGCCGCTACGCCATTGGCACATGCCAAATATAGCGCCCTAGGCTTGCAAAACGTGCAACTAGGTCAACATGGCCGTACGTGCCATTGACACATGCCAACACGTACCACAAGCCATATTTCCAAGCCGCTATGCCATTGGCACATGCCAAATATAGCGCCCTAGGCTTGCAAGACGTGCAACTAGGTCAACATGGCCGTACGTGCCATTAGCACATGCCAACACGCACCACAAGCCATATTTCCAAGCCGTTATGCCATTGGCACATGCCAAATATAGCGCCCTAGGCTTGCAAACCATGCAACCTAGGCCAAGTCGGCCACGCATGTCATTGGCACATGCCAACATGCCCGCTGGTAGCTTTTCCTACCAAGGCCACGGCCCCAGCGGCCACGCATGCCATTGGCACATGCCAACATGCTCGCTGGTAGCTTTTCCTACCAAGGCCACGGCCCCGTGGCCACGCATGCCATTGGCACAAGCCAACATGCTCGGCCGGTAGCTTTTCCTACCAAAGCCACGGCCCTAACGGCCACGCATGCCATTGGCACATGCCAACATGCTCATTGGTAGCTTTTCCTACCAAGGCCACGGCCCCAGCGGTCACAAGATGCCATTGGCACATGCCAACATGCTCGCTGGTAGCTTTTCCTACCAAGGCCACGGCCCCAGCGGCCACGCATGCCATTGGCACATGCCAACATGCTCGCTGGTAGCCTTCATCACCTAGCCGTGCCCCTTAATGCACGCTGGTATCCTAACTCGCAAACCATGCAACCTACCACCAAGGCATTCTGCACATGCCATTGGCACATGCCACACACGCCACTAGCAAATCTGGCATTGCCACTTACACTCAACGTACAACCTACCACCAAGGCATTCCGCACATGCCATGCCACGCCACGCCACTAGCAGCTCGGCATTGCCACTTGCGCTCGAGGTACAACCCGCAACAAGGGCATTCCGCACATGCCAATGGCACATGCCACACGCGCCACTAGCAGCGCCACTTTCACTCAAGGTGCAACCACTTTCACTCAAGGTGCAACCAACACTCGAGATATCAACACAAACTGGGGGATGTGGTGAAGTATTTCCCCTTTTCAATTTGAAGACTCTCTGGTGTGATTTAGGAGCTAAAATTCAATGGGTTTGTTTATTAGTATGTGGTGAAGTATTTCCCCTTTTCAATTTCGTGTTTCATCAAAAAAATCCTCAAAGGTGAGTATTTTAAATTTTAGGGTTTAAATTTAATTTGAGTTTGATTATGATTAAATTGGAGATGTTAGGTTGATTATAATGTGTCATTGTATGTTGTTTGATAGTTTGAGACAATCGAAAAAGTTATCCACTTCAGTCTTGATTATGCTAAACCGATTACGTATGCTTTTTAAAGTACGGTGTGATTTAGGAGCTAAAATTCAATGGGTGTTTATTAGGATTCCCACCACAACCTTCCACAAATTTTTTTAAAAGAATTTCCCTGGAGATGTTAGGTTGATTAGATTTTTATCAATCAAAAGTTATAATCTTGATTATAACCAAGAGCACAATAATTAGTAAAATGTGTGATGATCTTCCAAAGTAGTAAATCTCGTTCTATGTTTCCTTTTTGGCTTTTGAGTCTCCGACATTGATGAGCAAAACAAATTTTAAAACTCTTGCTCAAAGAAAAAAAACTTGATAAACAAATTTTAGTGATGAAAACTAATTGTAAAGAAAAGAGGAAAAACTAATTGAAAGAAGAGAGGATTTGGTGTAATTTGAGCAGAGAATTAGAGTGGTATTTATGAAGGATTTTGAAAAACTAACCGTTGGGATCCGACGGTGGAGAATGATGGATGGTTAGGATCGGGTGTGAGAGAGGTGTAAACGAAAAAAGGTCAAACAAATATTTTTATCGAAACGGATACTCAGTAGCCGTGTAAAATGCTACGTCTACTTAGTAGCTGTATCAACGGTAATACGGCTACTTAGTATCCGTAAAGCGTAAAAAAATACCGCTACCATATTTCCATTCCCTATAAGGCGGATCAGATGTGATCCTCCATGTAGGGAAAGTGAGAAATATTCCTACATGAGTAGGGATTTGGGAGATTTAGGAGACCATAGTACTTGGTTATTTGGGTTTTTGAGGTAAATTGAGGGATAGGGAAGGGACGAGGCCTAGGGATGTCAACGGCACTAAACGAAACAAATAATGCCTCTGCCGCTACCGTTGCCGTTAAAATTGGCGGTTAACCGTTATCCGCTAATTGCCGACGGAATTGTAAAATCAGTTCCATTGCCGTTACGTCGGACATATCGGTTAACGGTTAATTTTCCGGAATTAACCGGAATGTCACAAGACAACACAAAAACAGTTCTAAATCCAAAGAAACAACTTGTTCACACAGAAAAAAACATACAGATATTCTTGTTCTAAACCAACTTACATGTTCAGATCATCACAATGTTCTATCAAAAGAAAAAACCAAGTTTTTGCAAAAGAAAAGACAAAAGATTAAAGGAAGTGCCAACTGCATCTCGCAAATGCATTCCTCCATCTCCAAATTCTCCACCGCCAAATGCCAATGCCAACCGCATATGCAAATGCATTCCTCCTTAGTCCTCAACTTCGTAATAAGCCAATAAAAGTGGAAATATCAGTGCAAAGTGGCAATGTCAGTGCAATCACAAGACTATCAGTAAAAAATTAAGATATAAGATTTAAGTAAACTTACCAGTAACACAACTATTGCTCTCACTGAGAGTGAGATCTGCAGCAGCCAATCACCCAAACAAAGCAAAGCTTCAACAAGATCTGGAGCTAATGAACTCTGTGAGATGTGAGAACTCGCCACCAATACTAAACATGGATTCTGATGCCACACTTGTCACTGGAACATCCAATACATCTCTTGCAATCCTTGAGAGAATTGGGTACTTGGCGAGAATGATTCTTCCACCAACTTAAGATATCAAACCTCATTTCTTCAAATAGATGTGCCTTTAGGAACAACGGTTCCGCTAAGTATGTCTCCAATTCGACTTCTCAACCTCAAACATATTGTTTTCCATAATGAAATCATCATAACCAAATCCATATGATGTTGTTGTACTTGTACTGACTCTCAAATGCGCTTGAATGCATTCCAGTATCAAAATAATCTGGAGTTGTAGTGTTGGTTTCATAAGCACATAAAATAGCATTGAGTGCAATCTCAAATTTGCTATAGTGACTTTTATAGTGATCCACACCATATACTCTCTTCATAACAAACTCTACCCATTTAGCTTTGTACCTAGGATCTAAAACAACCCCAATGCCCATCAAAGTGTTACTTTCTTTCCAAAGAGTAGCTATCAAATTTCATCCTCATATTCTTGGCCATGTCTCTACGATGTACTCATGCCGACTTGATTCCCGAGCTTAATGCATCTATTAACTTCTTGCACCCCATTATAATACAAATTTGATGTGGGATACTTAATCCCAAAGAAATTTTGTTGAAATGACATCAAACAATTCCAAACATTCACATATGTGTACTCCTTGTTCCCACTCCCGAGAGGTTGGTAGTATCTTGAAGTCACTATCTAACTCAAATAGCCTAACAAAAGCTTGTCTCAGAAAAATTGCATCCTTTAGCATCTTATAGGTGGATTTCCACCTGGTATCCACATCTAAACCCACAGACCTTGAAGCAGGAAGCTTAACTTGAGAAGTAGCAAATTCAAATCTCTCTTTTCTAGCCTGACTTGCTTTGACCCATTTTACACACTCTCTAACTACATCTATAAATGGAGCAGCCACTCCCATTCCAAACCCCACAATCAAGTGTAATACATGATTACTACACCTCATTTGGAACATATCCCCATTAAGAACTAAACAGTCTTTGCTATCAAGCCATTTCTTCGAGATGGTTCATCATGACATTGTTGGAGCTAGCATTGTCAAGCGGCTACAAGACAAAAAGCTTAGTATCTATGTTCCAATCTAGACATACTTGTTTCACTACATTTGCTAGAACTTCTCCAGAATGTGGTGATGGTACTAAAGTATATGCAAGTGTTTTGTTAATCGACTTCCAGTCCTCATCTATGTAATGCATTGTCACACAAAGAATAACCATCCTTTGTATGCTTACATGACCACATATCTGATGTTAAACTACACTTAGATGTAATTGTCTCAAATTGGTCTTGTAATTCTTTTTTGAACTGAGATGTTAGTTTCATGATATCTTCCCTAACTGTATTCCTAGTGTAAAGCTTAGCAGCAGGATTTAAAGACTTCACAAACTCAACAAAATATGGATGCTCAACTATAGTGATTGGATAACCATGTTTAGCAATCATTTTGGCAACTAATATCCTAGTAGCATCAGGATCATACTTCCAATTAGCAAGCTTAGTTTGTGCATTACCTGTTTTGATTGTAGCAAGTTTTCTTTGTCCTTTCTTGTTTTGCGAGGCTTTTCTTTGTAGGTTTTAGCATGGTAATGCAATTTCTGTCGGTTCCTTGGTTCTTTGGGTGCGTGCATTTTCTTATTACAATATTTGCATTTAGCTACAAGTATCCCAATCTCCTTACCTTTTACCATCTCTTTCTCGCTTAACCTTTCAAAATCACCCCAAACATCGACCTTCTTCGCACGCGATTTCTTCTTTGCATCGGCTATAATTCGATCTTCATCTACTTCTATTTCGTCTCATCGCTTCTTCGTTGCAACAGCAGGTGGTGGTGATTGATTTCTGATTGTTGAACTTGAGATGCGAGAAGGTAATTGAGATGCAAATCAAAGTGATTGAGAGGATGACTTCTTTTTGATGAACCAACGTTATTGGATGCTCCTCCACTTTGGGTCATGATTAATTTCACGAATTGAAAACCCTAACTTCAATTTTTTTCGAAACCCTAAATTGAAAATTTAGGTTTTAGGATTGAAATTAAGCTCGAAATAAAAAGAAGAAGATAACCCTAGTTTTCTAATCGAATGAAGATGATGATTTTGCTTGAATTGAAAGGAAGGAGATGAGGGATTGAGGGTGATTGATGAGGGTGAGTTTTTCTTCTCTGGTTGTTTGGTCGAGTTGAAGAACAGAAGAAGAAGATAATGATTCAATCGATTCGAGTATAGCCTAGGTATAGAATGTTACACGTGCTAGGTACACGTTAGCGGTTAACGGAACTAAGGCTAACGGAAATAGGTCTTCCATTGCCGTTACCGTCGGATAAAATTAACCGCTACATTAGCGGTAACGGGTAACGGATAACGGTATAACGAAACTAAACGTAACGGCAACCGGGTAATCGGTTACGGCTAACGGTTAACGGGTTTCCATTGACAGGCCTGACGAGGCCAACCATAGTGCTAGCTCTTATAATATACAAAATCAAATTTACTTCTTATTCCACACAGTGATCTGATCTACCGTGACCATCTATTTATCCAATAACTTATCTTTGTACTAATCTACAATCAATGAATCATCAATTCGGTCATGTGGCACTCAATTCTCGTGGTCTAAGATGGCGACTCGTGTAACAAAAACAGAAAGTGCACAACTACTATTCCCTTTATAAGAAAGATAGATAGATGGGGGTCATTCATATGAATCATTACATATTCTAAGTTTATTGCAGTGAAAAATTGAACGGATGAATCATCAATTTTGTCAAACTGGCGTGTGGCAACCACATGGAGTATCTCAAAAGTTGATGCTGGAGTCAGATATTGACACCCACGTAAAACCAATTCAAGTACACCAGCCCAAGGGTACTTGTGTCAGTCTGTCAGACGTCTACATAAACACCCAAAAACCCTACTGCAATCCCACTCAGAACAACAACAACTCCTGTGGAAGTTTGTTAGTGTCTGCATCTCCATCCATCATTACAATCCAAATTCCGCATGTGATTGGGTTGTAATCACACAGAAGTGAATCAGTGATCAATCCTCTCAAAAGGGTTTTCAGAGATTTATCCAAAAGGGTTTTGCTTGCATCATTATCATCTTTAGATCGTATTGCAATTCCTATCAATGGCGGAAACAACTAAAGAGAAGTTATTGAATAACCATACTGAGAAGCATTTTACTTCCGGTGCAATTGTGAGAGATGTGATTATTGGGGTTTCAGATGGTCTTACCGTTCCGTTTGCTCTTGCTGCTGGTCTGTCCGGTGCTAATGTTGGTTCTTCCATTATTGTCACCGCTGGTCTTGCTGAAGTTGCTGCTGGTGCCATATCCATGGGACTTGGAGGGTAATAATAATCTTCGATTCCATTTTATGTGAAATATTGAATCTTTTTTTCATTATTTCTCTGTACATCTGGGTTTTTACTTTCATGGGTTTTGTAGAATTATGGTTGTTAAGAAGCTTTCAACTCCAATGAATTTACCATTTTACTAGATCAGATGAAAATTGCCCCTTTGAATTTTATTGAATTTCCAATCAATGATTTGTTTCTTTACTGAAATTTGTTCCAGTTATCTTGCGGCAAAAAGTGAAGAGGATCATTACCATAGGGAGCTGAAGAGAGAACAGGAGGAGATCATCAATGTCCCTGATACAGGTCCTTGAACTGAAATAATCCCTGTTTTATCTTTACTTTAATCATAATTCAATTGAGCCGCGTTGTTATTTGGATCAATTTCATAATCGTAAAGAACTCGTTGAATTGTTTTGTAACTGTTGGAACTCAAATTGGACAAATTGGGGTATGAAACCCAGCTTTGGTCACAAATCTGGAGACCAAAAGCACATGACTCAAGAAGTAATGTTGCAAACTGTTGCGTAGTTACATTTTAACGCAACAAACAAATGCAACAAACAGTCTAGAATGAGACCCGTGAGAAGAAACCAAATGAAATGTTTTTGTGTTTGTTGATCTTAATACAGTTGGTTTGTAGCCCTGGATGCCCTTTTGAGCCTCAGCGTGGCTCTAGCTGCGCCTCATTTCAGGGATGAGGTCTGTGGTGAATCATTCACCCAACATAATGGTCCAAACTTTTCATCGTTTAGTCTTTTTGGTGTTTATTGTTTGGCGAACTTGTTCAATTAGAAGGGTAAACTCCAGCTTTTAAAGTTGATCTTTCTGCTTTATGATCGGTGTTAATGTCCTATACGCTTTTGTCCGTGCCAACTGGGTCCTTAATGTCATATATCTTTAGCTTCCTTAATGTTTTTCTTGGATATTCTTACGAGCAACATTATTTAAGAAAATCGTGTGTTTTGAATTCCAGAGGCTGCTGAGATTGAGGAGATTCTAGCAGAGTACGACCTACAGCCACACGAATATGCACCCCTGGTTAATGCTCTCCGGAAGAAACCCCAGGCATGGCTGGATTTTATGATGAAGTAAGTTTATTATCTTT
Source organism: Papaver armeniacum (assembly GCA_023531295.1). Classification (NCBI taxonomy): domain Eukaryota; kingdom Viridiplantae; phylum Streptophyta; class Magnoliopsida; order Ranunculales; family Papaveraceae; genus Papaver; species Papaver armeniacum. Next base: position 211,149 of record JAJJWW010006428.1, on the reverse strand, counting down.
CAGCATTGTATGACATGTGATAGTATGAATTTCATGGTTTTCATGAACCAATTTTAACAGACTACGGACAGTAGTCTTAAAGTGACTTTTGCTGCCCCTATAGTAAACAATTGCAAGATGCACAGATCTAAGTTTTGTAACCCTTACCAGCTACTACATGAGAGTAGCCAATGAAATTTAGTATACATTTACCAGGGGGCAGAACAATTCAAAGTTACTGAACAGTAAACTTGTTTTGAACTGTGAATTACTAATTCAACTGTTAAGGGATAGCCAAGCATTTAATTTTAACCCGATAATTTTGGTATTATGACTAAAACCTATTTTCGTAGCATTATCTGTGAGCTATATCAGTATATTTAATGAAACAGAGTCTTCATTAGCATTACATACCCTTTCTGCGCAAAAGTATAGTAATTGGTAAATTAGAATTGCTAAGCTTTCCCTTACTTCAATTTTGACATTTTCCTGACAGGTTTGAACTGGGATTAGAGAAGCCTGATCCAAGAAGAGCATTACAGAGTGCATTTACAATTGCGTTCGCTTACATCCTAGGTGGATTGGTACCCCTTCTCCCTTACATGTTCATTCCGGACGCTGTGAAAGCTATGATAACCTCAGTGGGCGTTACCTTAATAGCATTGCTATTCTTTGGCTTTGTTAAGGGTCACTTCACCGGAAACCGACCTTTCAGAAGTGCTTTTGAAACAGCTCTAATTGGGACAATCGCCTCTGCTGCAGCTTATGGAATAGCTAAGCTTGTTCAAGCAAAATAAGCAAACCGCCAAATTCCATATGATAGCTTAGGTGATGCATCTCTAGTAGAAGGATTAAAATTCTTCAAAATCCGCTTTTTTCTAATGTAATAAATTATTAGGATTTCTCTATTAACCACTGGAGCTCCGGGCAAGCAAGATTGACGGATTTTCTAATTTTCTGATAGCAAGTCCTCCATTAGCTTTTGGTTGACATGAGTTTTTCCAAACCAGCAGATTGATTCTTTCAGATTTTTGATGGCCGCGCCAGAATTTCTCAGAATATCTGATTTTGGAATCAGATTCTTAGGCAATTGAAACTTTCCATCAGATCCACTGTATGGAGTTGAAAACAGACTTGCCAGTAGTTTCCCTGCCAGCTCGAGATAAGATTTTACCTTTCAGCCGAGCAGAAAAAAAAAATTACCTTTCCAGTTTTGCAACTTCAGAAAAATTCACTATTACAGCAAAAGATTTCTGCTTAGAAAGTCCTGACAGAAGTGGTACCAAGTACTACTTTTCAGTGACTTTTCTTATCAGGACCATGCTGAGAGCTTTAGCTAGGTCTTACCCTAGTCAGTAAGTTCTCGAATGATTCAATTTTTCCGTATCACGAATTTTACCGTCTTTTTCGCGTACATTTGCAACTCCGAACCCAAGACGCGTATTATATGACATTCCTGGATTATTCGCGAATCGTTCACGAACTTTACGTATCCCGAATAATACGTCCGCTTAATTCGCCATAAATTCTTTAGCTTTTACGTATTTAAAGGCACTGCCTCCCGAACATACACATCCCAATATTAGACATTGTTGTAACTTTTATGAAATAAAAATGACTGAAGAGATTTGAAGGTGCATCTAAACCACTGAAGTTATTATTATAAAAAATAACTTTTATAATAATTATTTATTATAATAGATACTTAGAATTTTCGTAATTCTAACTCATATTTATAAATCGAATTATACACGTACGTATGCCGTTTCGAATTACTGACGAATCACGTCCCGTTGACCGAATTTTGGACCGAATTTAGGTTTTACAAAACTGTATAATACTCGTACGTTTGCCGTTCCGTACGTTTGTCGAATCCCGAATCACTAACTAGGGGTCTTACCTGAATGGCAATCAAACCAAACCCATTAAGAATTTTGACAATACCCTTTGTAATTCCGTCCAATGAATGAAAATTCTGCAAACTATGCTTTTTCGGAAGCAGAAATCATAAACAAAAACATTTTGTTTCATAAAAAGTTAACTTTCTTTTTTGCATCCAAATAATTTCTTAAGTAACATCCATCCAAATAGAAATTATAAACCAGTTTTTGCATTACGAAACTAACTCACATGTGCATTCTCCTAAACCAGAAAGTGCTCCAACTAATATTCCCTGCGCCAAACCAAATTTGGCATTTCCTTCCTTGGCCGGTACTGTAAAAAGCCATATTGGGATCCCCTTCCATTCTTAATAACATCATTGTTTATCCATAAACCATATTCTAATGATCTGATCTGATCTAAAATCATCTATTTTTATTACCACCTGTCTTTTTCACCGTTGGACCAAGATGGCAACATCATGTATTCAAAAACAAAAAGTGTCAACACCTAATATTCCGTAAGTTGTACTTAGCACGTGGTCACACGCCGTAGTCAATATTAACTATCATTAAGTGTAATAATGACCCATAATAATAATCAATGATTTGTTGTGGTCTAAGATGGCCCTAAAAACAAAAATTTCACAACCACTTATCCCGATATGTACATCAATACATCTTTAATTCTCTTTCCTGCATTGTTGGCATGGACCATAATAACAACTTCATGTGAACATAGAAATTCGAATCCCTGACCTCGACCACGAGAATCAATTAATTTTGATAACTCATTTTTACAGTACTACTGTCAGGCATGGACCATACAAGATGAATTAATAACTCATATTTACAGTACTATAGGCATGGACCATACAAGATGAGTTAATGTCAGTATGAGGATTCGAATCTCTGACCTCAACTATGAGAATCAGTCAAGTTGGCTAACTCAAATTGGTTAATGAAGCCACACATTTGAATTTGTTTGCCATAAGACCTACTTATATGATCTATAATAAGATAGATGTGTGCCATTCAATGGGGTATCAGAATACACGTGGTCGAAAAGTTAGAAGAAAAAAAAGGTGCATTGCAATATTCCATATTTGGGATGGGTCACCTGTTGACACCGACAATTCCGGTGAACACATTGTGTTGCCATCTATCTATTTGTTTGAGTTTTTTTACTGAGATTTAAAAAGTTTTTTTTTTTATTTGAGATCCGACAGAGTGTAAGCTCAATTGATTCACCTTAGCGAGAGTCAGGTATCTGGCCAACAAGATGCTCCAATTAGATTTAGGGTGTGTTTGATAAGATAAAAAGTAAAAAGTTTAGTTTCCAGGTGGAGGTAAGAAAAGACTTTATATGGAATTTCTTGAAATTAAGTTTAAAACATATTTGAGACCCAATTTTTTTTTACAATTCTATAGATTTTTTTTTTTATCAAACAAAGGAAAACAAATAATTTCCATGAAAAGATGGTTAATTTCATGAAATTAACTCCAATTAAATACAACCTTGATCTTAAATTTCGAAAATACTAAATTGACCATGAGTTCAATGGTTCTATCTCGCAGCCTGCTGAGGAGAAAGCCACAAGCCCTCTTGCTAAATTAGGGGTGGGACTTGGGTTGGGTCAACCCGCCCAACCCATGTCCAACCCGAACATTGGGAGGACATGGGTAACGTATTTCAAATTTTTGGGCAAGCTTGGACATATATTTTACGAACCCGAGTTAAATTGGGCAAGCATGGACACAAAAATTTCTAACCCAACCGACCGGCCCAACCCGAAGAACTTAAAATTATATTATTATCAATTTAGAGAAATTTTTGATGTTATCTTCAAATCTAATAATGAAAATATAAATTATATGTATCTTCAATCAATATGAAAAGAGTTTATATTATTGCAAATAATCTTCAGTTATTTGGAAATTTAAGATAAATGGAACAATTAAATCTTATTATTACGAAAATTGTTATTATCACATTAACAAACTTGTATGTCTAGCGTAACTTATGCCAACTCGAGGAACCCGAGAAACCCAAGGAACATAACTTGGACGGATTTGGGCAGCACCTCCATGAGTTCCACGGGTTTGATGGGCAATCTGTGCAAAGAATTCGTAACTCGGGTCTGCCTCGGTCAAACCTTCTAACCCGCCCAACTAACCCAAGTCCCAACAATGCTAATCCCCGGGTTGGTGGTTATTCCATATGTTTGATATTATGTTGACACCCCACGTCCAAACCCAGAGCTAGTAAGGGTATTTGGTGTCACGTCAAACACAAAAACCCAAAAGTAGACAAAAGAAAAACCCTAGTGCTCTCCCACTCACAACTTCAGAACAGAGAAAGAAGACAACGATAAGACCGTGGAAGCTTGGTAGTCCATTTTCATCATCATCATCAATAATATAAACCAAACTCATTTCCATCTCTCTGCAATCACATGTGATTGGGTTATATATTTACAGTGATCAATCCTATTCAGAATCTCAAACAGTGTGAGGGGTTTATCATTATCTTGTAGATCATATCTCAAAATTCAATGGCGGAAGCAACTAAGGAGAAGTTATTGAATAACCATACTGAGAAACATTTTACAGCAGGTGCGATTGTGAGAGATGTGATTATCGGTGTTTCAGATGGTCTCACCGTTCCGTTTGCCCTTGCTGCTGGTCTGTCCGGTGCTAATGTTGGTTCTTCTATTATTGTCACCGCTGGTCTTGCTGAAGTTGCTGCTGGTGCCATATCTATGGGTCTTGGAGGGTAATAATAATCTTGATTTTGATTCTGTTTATGTGAAAATTGAATTTTTCAAGTTTCTGAATTTTTACCATTTGAGGGGCATCTGCATTTTGTTTATGTATAAATGACGTGTTTTAGAAAATTGACCACCATGGATTTTGTTGAATTGTAATGGGGATTATTATGTTATTTATGCACACAGATATCTTGCAGCGAAAAGTGAAGAGGATCATTACTACAGGGAGCTGAAGAGAGAACAGGAGGAGATCATCAATGTCCCTGATACAGGTCCTTTGAAATTTCTTTATTATAGTTCATTTGAGCCATTGCTGTTTGGATCATGTCGTATTTGCATTGAAAGAATCGAATTATTTTTGTATTTTTTCGAATATTTTTGGGATTCAATTCGGACAAAATGGGGTTCAATCCCCAACTTTGTAATGTTGCAAAATGTAACTTACTTACATTTTTAACGCATTAGGCGTTCGTTTAATGTGAGACCCGTGATAGTGAACTAGATAGAAATGTTGACCGTTTTTTGCATTTCAAGGTACTAAAGAGGATAAGAAAAAATATTTAGTCTGTTTGTGGATCTTAATATGGTCATAGGCCCTGGATGCAGCCTGGACTCTCATTGTGATTCTAGCTGCACCTCATTTCAGGGATGAGGTCTGTGGTAAATCATTCAACCAACATAATGGTTGAAAGATTTCATCAGTTTTTATGATCTGGCGAAGTTGTTTAATTAGAAGGGTAAAGTGCAGCTTTTAAGTTGTATTTTCTGCTTCCGGTGTTACTTTAGTCCAGATGGTTGTAGACGGTAGACATTCACTACTATGTTATTGATTCATCATGTCCCCTTTCAGTAGAAAATATGTTGAACTAACTCATTGGTTTCACTGTGTAAAACTATCATTTGTTTCGAATTTCAGAGGCTGCTGAGTGTGAAGAAATTCTAGCAGAGTACGACTTACAGCCACATGAATATGCACCCCTGATTAATGCTCTTCGGCAGAAACCCCAGGCATGGCTGGAATTTATGATGAAGTAAGTTTATTATCTCTCAGCTCGGTGTGATATGTGGTAGTATAAAATTCAAGGTTTCATGAACCAATATTTACAAATTACGGACAGTAATCTTATATTGAGTTTTACCTCTAACAAGAGGGCTAGAATGTACAGATTTAAGTTTTGTAATGCTTAAATTTTTTTGACTTATTCTTACAGGTTTGAACTCGGATTAGAGAAGCCTGATCCAAAAAGAGCATTAGAGAGTGCATTTACGATTGCATTCGCTTACATTCTTGGTGGATTAGTACCCCTCTCTCCATACATATTCATCCCTGACGCTGTGAAAGCTATGCTAACCTCAGTGGGCGTAACCTTAATCGCATTGCTGTTCTTTGGCTATGTTAAGGGTCGCTTCACCGGAAACCGACCTATCAGAAGTGCTTTGGAGACAGCTCTAATTGGGACTATTGCGTCTGCTGCGGCTTATGGAATAGCTAAGCTTGTACAAGCAAAATAAGCTAAAAGGAGGATCCAAACCGCCAAACAGGAAAATGCTACTAATCCTTTTTTTTTTTATCCATCTTTTCTCATCCTTTTGAACTTTCCACTTTGGACACAGTTTTTCATCCTCATTTCCATTTTCATTTTCTGCTGTCAATTGTCTAATGTTATCTTATATTCCACTTTAAATGGAATCGTCATTTCATCCTTACATTTATGGCTCTGAGAGTAGTTGTCACATATGGTAGGGGACTTATAAATTCTTATCATCCACCAGAAAAGCAGTGGTGCAGCCAGAATATTCGCGCATGCACCAAGTGCAAAGTTCTGGTATCTTGCCATTAAACAGAACAGCATCTCCAGCCGAGATGGGAACGCCCACGCCTTTGGGTTGTGCGCGTGATATCTTGTTTTCCAGGGCTGATGCCTTTATCCAACTTGCTTTTTATGCAATATTTTGTTCTCATCTTCTTGTTTTGACATCAAAATGCATCTCAAAAAGTTGTTCTTTTACTACATTTTTACTATAGAAACTAGTAAGGCCACATGTGCGATGCACATGGTTGAATTAGATTCTTTTAACATCACCAAATTTGATAATAACAAAAAAATAAAAATCTTAAAATAAAAATTTAATATCCTTGTTTGTACTCATTACGTAGATAATTTAAAGAGCTTTCCAAATATATTAATTTTGCAAAAATTCGATGTGTATTTTTAAAGATATCTAAGTTTTAATTTTTTGATCTATTTTTAAAACAATGACATTCCCTCAGAATATACAAATATTAAGTAAAAGCTTAATTAATGGGGGTATTATTGTCATGTGAAAAGGCTTCACCAAACAATTACCTATTTTCTTTATATTAGTAAGATGTACTTTTCTTCAAAAGGAAACCATAAACGTCATCCATTCCTCACCTTGTATGTGGTGGTGGGGGTGGTGGGGAGACCTACTCTGTACGCCCTATAGAGTAAAAGCTGGTCCACTCCAGTCTCAACCATTGGGTCACTGAATTGAAGATTAGATGCTCAAAGTGGTGGAGTGTGTTAAAAAAGTGCCAATAAAAAAGTTGTTTGGAAATTGGTCCATAACTTTGTTCATTGATTGTATCGGTCCTATAGAGTCATAGACAAGCAAAAGTTAATGAGTTGAGACAGGTCTAGGACGCTCATGCTATTGGAAATTGGACCTTGTAATAGGCTTGGTCCTTTATGTTTATCAAGACAGTAAATAGCTTCGGCAAACCTATATAAAGTAATTTTTTCAATGACAGATTGACAGACGATACGCTCAAAACTGACACTTTTTTTGTGTACTTTTCGGCACTTCCATGTGACCCACAATAAAACAAAAACATTAAGCGTAGGCCAATCCCGAGTGGCGCGATTTGGGATTCATAGTTGTTCAGGCACCATCTACGAGGGAGTGATTCAGATGAGCTGAAAATAATATTCAGGCCCGTGTTAGATGCTTTGGTCAAGCCCAATAATTACGCAAAACGATCTGGGGAAGTTAGGCCAAGGAAAGAACCATTTTTTGGGACCATGGTTCTATTTTTAGTAAGACATTTAGAAGTAAACCTAGGTCACCCCTTATCTAGATATTTCTATTAATACCTAAATTACCCTCCTGATTAATTTTGGGTAATGATTAGTTAGTGTAGTGATTAGTGAGATGATTAAGTTAAAGATAATTAATGAGATTAAAAAATTAGATGGGTTTTTTTAAAAAAGAAGTAAAATTATTGAGAGAGTAAAGTTAGAGAAGATGAAGAAGTAAAACATGGATTTTACCAACCACAACCGGTGGAAGAGTATTTGGGTACCCAGGTATGCTTCAAACTTAGATAATGTTGGTTGAATTGATCTAAAATTTCAAGAAAATGTAAATTTTTTTAAGTAGATTAGGGCTTGTTCGGTTACCTTATGTAGGTAACCGAACACATGTGAAAGTGTTGTTCGGTTACTTTTTCCAAACACGCATGTTACCGAACTCGCTCTTAATGGAGGTTTGTAGTCGTTTGGTTAACACGCAGGTTACCGAACTTTGTTTATAGGATTTACAGAGTAATGTTCGGTTTGCCCGCAATGTTGCCGAACTTTAGGGTCTAGAAGTTTAACCGAACTTCGCGTTGATTAAGATTTTACCAAGTGTACAAAGTTCGGTTGTTTCGCAAACATCATACCAACCAATATGTAACCGAACTACACACAATTAGTTAAGAGTTCGGTTTGTCAAGGTTTTTTGCGAACAAACCGAACATAGTGGGACAAGTTCGGTTAAATTGAAACTCAACATAGTGGGCAAAATAGCACAGTTCGGTTACATAGGATTATTTTTTTTTTTTTTTTTTTTTTTTTTTTTGTAATATTGGTAAAGTTCGGTTAGAGAATAGTTTTAGCCTTCTTTGCGAACCAACCGAACATAATGGGCAAAGTTCGGTTAAATCAAAAATCAACAAAGTGGGAAAAATACCACAGTTTCGGTTACATTTGATTTTTTTTTTTTTTTTTTTTTTTTAATATCGGTAAAGTTCGGTTAGAAAATAGTTTTAGCCTTCTTTGCGAACCAACCGAACTCTGAGTTCGTTTAAGAAAAAAATTAATTCGTGATAACCGAAGTGTTCTTCGTGTTCTTGGTTTCAGAATGTTCGGTTAGCAAACTAGTTTTTTTTTTAAACTATTCCTAACCGAACATGCCACTGTAACTTCCATTTAAACCATATTTTGATGACTACTACTCAAAATTTCAATCAAAAACAAATTAGAAGTAATGGGTTTGTGGGAAAATACTTATTGAAAAAAGATTGATTAATCGACGATAAAAATTCAATGAATCGACCAGGCTAAAAATTTGATGATTTTGATTAGATTTGTATATGATCAGGGTTAGATGATCATAAATTGATGAAGAAGAGAAGAAGAAAAATTGTAGAATAGAGGAAGAAGAAGTTGTAGATTAGTTATAATTTTAATTAGGTAAAAGAGTAAATACGTTAATGATTTAAATTAAGTTTTATATATATAGAGGTGGCGGTGGTTGGTGGTGGTAGTAGTCGGAGGTGGTAGTGGTGGGCGGCGGTGGTGGGAGGAGGTGGTGGTTATATATATATATATATATGTGTGTGTGTTTATTAGGTTAGTTTTAAAATTAAATTAGGTTAAGGGTAGGTTAGTCATTTCCACACTTTAGGACACCCCTTATAACTATAGGGAAGGTGGCATAATAAGACCATGGTCCCCTCAAAAAAACCATGGTCCCAAAAAATGGTTCTAAGGAAATATAGATTTTTATTATGAGGCCCAAGATATTTTCCCCTTTATGTGACATCCATTATCTTGAAAAATATTTGCATAACTCAATATGCACCATATATTTTCAGGGGTATAATTGGTAAACAAACTATAATATGATATACCTAAATATTTATGTTTTGGAATTTAATAAATTTTATTCCTTGGATTGCTTTTAGATAGATCTACACAATGAGTACAAACAACAATACCATATTTAACATTTTTTACGAAAAAGTCGGAGATGATTGTTCTTTTAGCCAAAAATTCGTTGTGCAGCCACCAAAAAAGATACATAATACAGTATGCAAACACCATAAAAGATTCATAACACGTTATGCATCCATTATTTTGTTTAGAGTGATTCTAGGTTGACCGAGCAAATCAAGCGAGATTTGCACCGTGAGGGGATCCAACGGACCCAACTGAGCATTCTTAGAATTGGGATATGGGTGGGCAGGAATGGGCCCACCACCCCTCTCACACGATGCAAAACTCGGTGGAAATCTTTTGGTGAACCAATCATTTTCGTTTTGTTTATGCAACCACTAAAACAATATATATGCTTAAGAAATAACGTTCCAAAAAATGAAAAGGAGAGGATGTGTAACGAATTATGAAGCCACCACAAAGGATGCCTAGCTTTTTATTCAACCATTACTTAGTTCACGCATCCACTAATTTGTTGGGATGCCTAAAAAATAACATCCCAACAAAAAAAAAGAAACATAATGAATTATTTTTGGTAGATTTTAGTGCTTACAAAAGAAAATTAATGCATAATGTGTATGTAACCATATTTTGGCATGCGTATCAAGTTATGCATCCATTTTTCTGGTACGCATAAAAGATTATGCAAAAAAATTTATATTTCAGTGCTTACAAATTAAAAAAGTGGTTGCATAATGCGTTATGCAGTTATTTATCTAGTGCATAACAGGTTATGCAGATTTTTTCGTAGCTGAATAAAATGATATGCAAACATTTTTATAGATTGTATAACATGTTATGCAGCTGTTTTTTTTTTGTTGCCAGTGTTAACAAAAAAAAATTGTTCAACAACGCGCTCTGCAATCTACTCGAATGTATAACAGGTTATGCATGCATTTTATCGAATGCATAACAGGTTATGCATCCATTTTGGTGACTACACCTATCAAGGACATCAACTATACGAAGTGTATGCATAAGGAACTAGAGCCACATATGTCGCATATGAAAATTACCATCTACAATAATTGATAGGTGTCATAAACACCTAATTTTATATCTAGTATTTATGCTTTCTTTGCTATTGTCGTGTAAATTATGTATTTTATGTTTTCTTTTGAGTCGATTAGGTATCTTGGAGTCATTATGAGCAAAAGAAGGAGAAAACGTCTATTTGTAGCGTAAAGGGAAAGAAAAGTCAATTCACAGGGGAGCAGGCTAAGTTTCACAAGAAGGAGGTGGAGATTGAAAAGAAGAATTAGGCTGTCGGCTGTCTGGAACCGACAAGATAAACAAGCTAAGGTGGCTCATATAAACTCATGGGGTGCCAGTAGTCATTCTGGTCATTACCAAAACCCTAAAATTGGGACAAATGATTTCTCTCAATCATTTGCTCTGAATTTCATAGACGCTGGCGATTTTAGTCGAGAGATGAAAGGAAGGGAGATGAGGTGAGCTGATGGTGGCATGTTTCTATAAATCGAAGGATTGGAAGATGGGACTGAATCTGTAATTGGGAGAAGAGGATGGAGAAAGTGGAGCAATTGATTCAGGGTTACAGAAAGAGAAAATACTTGAAGCTATTACCATTAAATCGAGTTGCTGATGATGCGAAATCGACAGAGACAAGGAACTGCTGCTCCAGGGAAACGAGATGGGTTGCTACTATATCTGAGGTTGAGTTTTGGAGTAAGCTGCAGAAAAGATCGAGGTTGTAGCAGAATGGTGGTAGCTGTTGAGGATTTGAGATCGATTGAAGCTGTGAACAAATGGGTTAAACTCATATTTGAGTTTGGATTGATTTTGATTGGTAATTGAAGACGAGAAGTTGAAGTTGTTGTTGTTATTAAGAAGAAAATCGAAGGAAGATTTCTGGAACAAGGTTTACAAGGAATTTTGTTCGAGACGAGGATTACAGTGCGACATTGCAGGTGCTTTGCAAGTGATGGGATTGTAAGGTTGGGTTGTATTTGTTGTTGCAGTCAAGAGAGCTGAACTGGTGCTCTAGCTCGTGGTGGTTCTGTTGTGATGGAGTTGGTGGCGATATGTGTTGGCTCAAGAAGTTTGCAAGGCTGAGATAGTAGATCTACAGTTGGAGAAACGAATGTGAGCAGTAGGTTGCTGATGATGAATTCAGAAGATGAGAAGAACAGATTACAAGAAAGAAGCGGAGAAGCTGTAGCGGGAGGTTGAGCTGGTGCTGGCCTGGGATTGTGATGCAGATGAGATGGCTTAAATGGTGTTGGGTCTGTGGTTTGAAATCTGCAAGTGATGATTGCAGTGACATAGTCTTGTAGTGAATATGGCAGTAGATTGAATGCGGATGAGCTGAGAGGCAGAGCTGACTACAAGGGAGCAGTGGTGGTGGAATGAATGGCTTGGCATGAATTTAAGGTTGAGGTCGATGGGAGTTTGCTGTTAATATTGCAGGCAGGAATCTGTACTTGACTGAGACAGATTGTGTTATGCTATGAAGTTGATGGTCTGGTATTGCAAAAAAGGGATTTTGTAATGTTAATTTGAATGGAAGAAAGATGTTGAATTTCATGGGTTTTGACAGATTTTTGGAGCTGCAATTCAGGCAGGCTGGAATTGAGCTAAGGAAGGAAGCAGATGCAGCTGTCTTGGTAGTGCAAGCTTGAACCTGAGATATGAGAGCTATGTAGTGATGGAACTGATGGCCAGAGCTGAGTATGGACAGCTGTTGGTGGCAGTACTGGACTCGAAAAGAGATGAAGTTTGCCTTGCAGGAAGTTTGTGTTGCTGCCGCAATGGCAGAATTGGAGATAATGGTCGATACAGTCACATATGTGAGAAATAGAGAGTTTGGCTAAGATTTGAGTTTGCTGAGCTGAGCTGCATTTGAGATGGCTCGAGTCTCTGGTAACGGCCGGAGTCAATATGGAGTCGTTGCAGGATGGTGTTGTTTACCAATGGTTGAGGAGCTATATCGGGTTAGTTACTGATGTAGAGAATGCCACAGTGTGATTGAATTAACTAGAGTGAATGCTTGAGAAATTGATGAGCAGTGGATGATATTAGTTGCTGGTGAAGCAAACTGAAGTTGGAGTTGCAGGGAAGGTATTGATTGCCAAGGAGTCTGTGTGAGCATTTGGAGCTGGAAATGAATGAATGATTAACTAGATGAATGTTAGGACATATTGTGCAGGGGAGAAGGTATAGGAAGGCTGGGAGTTTGACAAAATGGGGTTCAATCCCCAACTTTGTAATGTTGCAAAATGTAACTTACTTACATTTTTAACGCATTAGGCGTTCGTTTATTGTGAGACCCGTGATAGTGAACTAGATAGAAATGTTGACCGTTTTTTGCATTTCAAGGTACTAAAGAGGATAAGAAAAAATATTTAGTCTGTTTGTGGATCTTAATATGGTCATAGGCCCTGGATGCAGCCTGGACTCTCATTGTGATTCTAGCTGCACCTCATTTCAGGGATGAGGTCTGTGGTAAATCATTCAACCAACATAATGGTTGAAAGATTTCATCAGTTTTTATGATCTGGCGAAGTTGTTTAATTAGAAGGGTAAAGTGCAGCTTTTAAGTTGTATTTTCTGCTTCCGGTGTTACTTTAGTCCAGATGGTTGTAGACGGTAGACATTCACTACTATGTTATTGATTCATCATGTCCCCTTTCAGTAGAAAATATGTTGAACTAACTCATTGGTTTCACTGTGTAAAACTATCATTTGTTTCGAATTTCAGAGGCTGCTGAGTGTGAAGAAATTCTAGCAGAGTACGACTTACAGCCACATGAATATGCACCCCTGATTAATGCTCTTCGGCAGAAACCCCAGGCATGGCTGGAATTTATGATGAAGTAAGTTTATTATCTCTCAGCTCGGTGTGATATGTGGTAGTATAAAATTCAAGGTTTCATGAACCAATATTTACAAATTACGGACAGTAATCTTATATTGAGTTTTACCTCTAACAAGAGGGCTAGAATGTACAGCTGCAAGCATGTATAGATTTAAGTTTTGTAATGCTTAAATTTTTTTGACTTGTTCCTACAGGTTTGAACTGGGACTAGAGAAGCCTGATCCAAAAAGAGCATTAGAGAGTGCATTTACGATTGCATTCGCTTACATTCTTGGTGGATTAGTACCCCTCTCTCCATACATATTCATCCCTGACGCTGTGAAAGCTATGCTAACCTCAGTGGGCGTAACCTTAATCGCATTGCTGTTCTTTGGCTATGTTAAGGGTCGCTTCACCGGAAACCGACCTTTCAGAAGTGCTTTGGAGACGGCTCTAATTGGAACTATTGCCTCTGCTGCAGCTTATGGAATAGCTAAGCTTGTACAAGCAAAATAAGCTAAAAGGAGGATCCAACCGCCAAACAGGAAAATGCTACTAATCCTTTTTTTTTTTATCCATCTTTTCTCATCCTTTTGAACTTTCCACTTTGGACACAGTTTTTCATCCTCATTTCCATTTTCATTTTCTGCTGTCAATTGTCTAATGTTATCTTATATTCCACTTTAAATGGAATCGTCATCTGCTTATTTTCATCCTTGCATTTATGGTTGTGAGAGTAGTTGTCACATATGGTATGGGACTTATAAATTCTTATCATCCACCAGAAAAGCAGTGGTGCAGCCAGAATATTCGCGCATGCACCAAGTGCAAAGTTCTGGTATCTTGCCATTAAACAGAACAGCATCTCCAGCCGAGATGGGAACGCCCACGCCTTTGGGTTGTGCGCGTGATATCTTGTTTTCCAGGGCTGATGCCTTTATCCAACTTGCTTTTTATGCAATATTTTGTTTTCATGTTCTTGTTTTGACATCAAAATGCATCTCAAAAAGTTGTTCTTTTGTACTCTTCTTCAAAAGGAAACCATAAACGTCATCCTCACCTTGTTTGTGGTGGTGGTGGTGGTGGTGGTGGTGGTGGGGAGACCTACTCTGTACGCCCTAGACAGTAAAAGCTGGTCCAGTCTCAACTCTCAACCATTGGGTCACTGGATTGAAGATTAGATGCTCAAAGTGGTGGAGTGTGTCAAAAAAGTGCCAATAAAAAATGGGAAAATTGGGAATATGTCCCATTTTCACTAATTCGTTTGGGGATCTATCCCATAACGGAAAAAATTAAGGAATCTATCATAGAGAGAGAAAAAAACTGTTAAGTGGTTAATATGTCACATGTGTGGGCTTACACATGCGATTGATGGACTTTTTTGCCCTCAACCGCCAGATTCGTGACACACCACCTGGCATAACACATATTTGGGATCCGACGGGCGAGTGGAAGGTTATCGATTATCTTCTCTGTGGAGAAGAGAAATCGAGAGAGCATAGGTTTTTAGTGTAAAAATTTTTGGCAGAGAGAAATCGAGAAAGAAAAGGTAGATCGAGTGAAAGAGCGATAGATCTAGGTTGTTGATGTGTTATTAGAGATGATTATGTGTTATTAAAGGAAGAACAACTGGGAAATATTTTTTTCTACTACGAAGTTGCGAAATCTTCTCAAATCTAGTCATAGTGATTCAAAACATGTAAGTTCTTTAAAACCAGCTTGGATTTTCGTTTGTATCTCACATCTAGTACGTTACTTTTTCTTTAATTACAACTTCCAATTTAGGTTTTATGTCAAAACGATTTTAGGGTTTCTGAAATTAGGGATTTTGTTTACTAGATTCGCATCAATTAGCTATCTCCCATCCCACCTCCCTTTGGGTTATAGAGATTTTCTTGACCCTGAGTGTAATTGCAGTTGCATTGAAGTACGGCGACATGGACAATTTTCTAAACCAAATATGATTTTGTCGGGAATTCCTATCGGTGAACCATATTTGCAAGATAAATTGAGAGTTCTAAACTTCTAATGCATGAAGAGAAAAAGAGTCTCATGGGTGGAAAGCTTCCTTTAAGTTAATGCTACTATCTGATGGGGATAGTTTGTATGATTCTGTAAGAGATGAAGTTTGTATGATTCCGTAAGTATTTCATTTCGACCCCCTGTTCGTTGCATTCCAACTGTTTGTTGAAATCTACTACAAAGCTTTCATAGTACTTTACTGTAAGTTTTTCAAACCTAGTTGTACTTTGCGTGGTAAACATGAGTTAATGAACATTATCCATGAAGTTTTTCTTAATTTTTACTTTTCTTATTGAAGTTTGATCCTTATGAAACCGACCTAATTCTGGAAATTAATAACTGGTACTAATAATAATATAATTCCATTTTGAGGTTTGAACTGTCTTTAGTTTTTCTCCTGACTTGACTAACTATTCCACCGTACGTGAACCCCAAGTCCCAACTATTTAAAATAAATAAACATACTCTAAGTTGCTTGTGGGAATTCGTCGAATAAGTAACCAACTTCAATAGGGTCTAAGATTCTCAGTATAGACACCATGATCATAAACAAGTTTAAAATTATTAGTTAAACAAGTTACATAACAGTGGAAGTGATTTCTGGGTGTGTTTTTATGCTCTGTTGTTTACTGTTTAACCATCAATTGAATATGGAGTATTACCAGTGCCATTGCTCCTTGTTTAGAGGCGACTCATTAATAATTCCGGCATGCCTGCATAAATCCATTTAAAAGGGTATATGAGTATCTAGAAGTGTTGTACTGCAGTATTTATGGTGCACTTTAAACGTGTAGTTTAGATTTGTTGCAATTTAAAGTAATTGAATTACTGTTAATTGTTGTTGCAGGAAAGTGATACAAAGGAATTTTAGACTAATTGTTCTAAATATGAACAGTGTGGTGGTCTGAATCACAACAGCAGAACATGTCAAAGTGGTGAGGTTCGATCCAACCCCAAGGGAAAGAAAGCTACGGTTGAAAGTGAGGTGAATGGAAGTTCATTTGCAAACATCAAAGCCAAAAAAGACGCCAAGATCAGGAGTAGAGCAAGTGATTCTGTCAAAAAGACAACTTCAAGGACTGCTTCATCTTCTGAAAATGTTAGAAAGACTACATCAACTGCAACTACTAAGCCAAAAGGGAAACAAACAGGGCCTAAGAAGAAAATGTTGAGATAGTGTGTTGCTAGACCAATGTTTCATTTTCTTTGGTTAAATGTTAAACAGTAGTACTAGAACTAGCCCAACTAGTCCGTTTGTTCTTTCTATGTTAACAACTCAAGACATACTACTGATTACTTATATAAAGACAATCTTGATTTCCTAAATTCTTTCATTTGCATTGATAGCGTTACTATGTTTATTATCATGTTTTATCATGAAGAAAAGTATTTATTATCTTAATTTTTTCCTTAACTTTCAATAGAAATCTTAATTTTTTTCCTACTCTACGTACAAGTAGTAGTGGAAGAAGGATTACGATTAAGTAGAAGAAGATTGATAATGATTATGATGAAGACTTGTTCGGTAATTTTTCTATTAAATCAGGGTAAAAGTGCAATTTCGATGTAAATAATTGACTGTCGGATCTCATAACACGTGGCGCCCAACGACATAATAGGTGACGTGGAGACATTTAGGTGACGTGTCGCTCATTTATATGCTAGGTGACGTGTCGCTCATCTAAAGGTTGAGGGTAGACTTGTCCATCAATAGCATGTGTATGCCCACACATGTGGGATGTTAGCCACTTAACAGTTTTTTTCTCTCACTAGGATAGATTCCTTAATTTTTTCCGTTATGGGATAGATCCCCAAACGAATTAGTGAAAATGGGACATATTCCCAATTTTCCCATAAAAAAGTTGTTTGGAAATTGGTCCATAACTTCGTTCATTGATTGTATCGGTCCTAGCTATAGTGTCGTAGACAAGCAAAAGTTCATGAGTTGAGACAGGTCTATGTTATTGGAAATTGGACCTTCTAATAGGCTTGGTCCTTTATGTTTGTCAAGACAGTAAATAGCTTTGGCAAACCTATAAATTAAAGTTCTCAATGACAAGACGATACGCTCAAAACTGACACTTTTTTGTGTACTTTTCGGCACTTCCATGTGACCCACAATAAAACAAAAACATTAACCGTAGGCCAATCCCGATTCCCGAGTGGCGCGATTTGTGATTCATAGTTGTTCAGGCACCATCTACGAGGGAGTGATTCAGATGAGCTGAAAATAATATTGAGGCCCGTGTTAGATGCTTTGGTCAAGCCCAATAATTACGCAAAACGATCTGGGGAAGTTACGCCGAGGAAATGAACCCTGTTTTAGGGCATATATAAAACTTTCAGGGCATACAAAACAATAATCCCATCTTCGGTGACCTTATAAGGGGTACCCTATGGGTAGTTCAATTACTAATCTACCCTTACCTTTAATACAAAAACCTAAAATCATTTTTCTAAAAAATCAAAATCAGTTTCTTAACATCTCTTCTTCCTCCTCTAGCTGAACTCTTCCCCTCTCGCGAAAAAAAAATTCATCGCCGTGATTAATCATCGATTCGTAAAAATTTGATCGTCGATTAAACTAAACTACATAATGACTCGTACAAAGAAAAAAGCAGGGACTAGGCAAACCAAATCATCTTCCAATCCATCAATTGAAGAAGAAGAAGAACCAATTGAAGATGAAGGTGTAGAAACTCAAAATCAACCACCAATCGAACCAGAAATTGAACCAACTGCATCTCCAACTCCGGAAATGAGGATAAGAAAATAAGTTTTACGAACCCAATCTCTTATTTGCTGTTTTTCATCGATTAAATGGGTTTAATCCCCAAAAAAATTAGAGTTTTTGACGGTTACAGTGCTGGGTTCGACTCGAAAATGAGTTGCGTTTTGAGCCGAACTGTTCTTCACAAAAGCTTCATGTACGTGTATATGAACAGTTCGGCATGAAATTTCAAGAAATTTTAAGCCGAACTAGTCACAATTAGAGATGCATAGGGGGTTCGGCGTATTCGATAAAACTATTTTACGCCGAACATTCGTTGTTTCATTTTCATAAATCGTATAAGAGTTCGGCTTGAAAGTATTTTTGTAATATAAGACGAACATGTCACTGTGTTTAAGAATCAACTGATAGTTGTTGAGTTCGGCTTATATTTTCTCTTTCGGGCTAGCCGAACCTATTGATTTGTTTTTATCCGGATATTTGAAAGAGGTTCGGCATGTACGATATTCACTAAATAAGCCGAACCATTAACATGTTTTCTTCCAAAACTCTCAGGAATATGTTCGGCTTGTTATGAAACTTCCAAATAAGCCGAAGCATGAACTAGCAAATAGGCGCGAAGTTACAAAATAGAGGTTCGTCGACTAACTTAAAAAATTACAACTAAATCCCCGTTCTCCATTTGTACGAAACGGTGGGTTCGGGCTGATAAATATAAGCCGAACATATTCCTGGTTGGCCGAACCATGGTGTAAAAATTCAAACTTTTGATGATTTCAAGCTACAAAAGTGAGATTAAACATAAAATAGAAGTGTGCATGTGTATTAAAAGCATTGGGTTCCTCATCTATGTATTTTCTCAAACTCACCCTCTCATTCTCAAAAAAAACCTAACTTTTTTTTTCTTCCTCAAATTTTTTCATCTACACTAACTTTTATAACTAAATTATCTAAATCACTAATCAAGATTGTTATTCACTATTCAAGATTATTAATCACTAATCAAGATTATTAACACTAATACTGAAAGGGCAGATTTGGCATTACTAAAATATTTGGTTAAGGGACTTTTGATTTTACTATTTCCAACTCGTTTTTGTCTTTATTCAGTATGCCCTAAAAATTTTAGGTATGCCCTAAAACAGTTCAAGGAAATATAGATTCTTATTATGAGGCCCAAGATATTTTTCCGTTTATGTGACATCCATTATTTTGAAAAATAGCTTCATAACTCAATATGCACCATATATTTTCGGGGTGTAATTGGTAAACAAACTATAATATATATGATATACTTAAATATTTATGTTTTGGAATTTAATAAATTTTACTTCTTGGAAAGCTTTTAAATAGATCTACACAACGAGTACAAACAACAATACCATATTTAACATTTTTATGAAAAAGTCGAAGATGATTGTTCTTTTAGCCAAAAATTCGTTATGCAGCCACCAAAAAAGATGCATAACACAATATGCAGACACCATAAAAGATTCATAACACGTTATGCAACCATATTTTTGTTTATGCATCCATTATTTTGTTTAGAGTAATTCTAGGTTGACCGAGCAAATCAACCGAGATTTGCACTGTGAGGGGATCCAACGGACCCAGATGAGCTTTCTTAGAATTGGGATAGGGGTGGGCAGGAGTGGGCCCACCACCCTCTCACACGATGCAAAACTCGGTGGAAATCTTTTGGTGAACCAATCATTTTCGTTTTGTTTATGCAACCACTAAAACAATGCATATGCTTAAGAAATAACGTTCCAAAAAATAAAAAGGAGAGGATGTGTAACGAATTATGCAGCCACCACAAAGGATGCCTAGCTTTTTATTCAACCATAACTTAGTTCACGCATCCACTAATTTGTTGGGATGCCTAAAAAATAACATCCCAACAAAAAAAGAAACATAACGAATTATGCAGTCATTTTCTCGACTGCATAATAGGTTATGCATCCATTTTTGTAGATAAATAACAGGCTATGCAACCATTTTTTGGTCGATTTTAGTTCTTACAAAAGAAAATTAATGCATAATGTGTATGTAACCATATTTTGGCATGCGTATCAAGTTATGCATCCATTTTTCTCGGACGCATAAAAGATTATGCAGAAATTTTTATATTTCAGTGCTTACAAAAAGGTGGTTGCATAATGCGTTATTCAGATATTTATCTAGTGCATAACATGTTATGCAGATATTTTCGTAGCTGAATAAAATGATATGCATACATTTTTATAGATTGTATAACATGTTATGCAGCTGTTTTTTTTTTTTTTTTGTTGCCAGTGTTAACAAAAAAAAAAAGTGTTCAACAACGCGATCTGCAATTTACTCAAATGTATAACAGGTTATGCATACATTTTATCGAATGCATAACAGGTTATGCATCCATTTTGGTGACTACACCTATCAAGGACATCAACTATCCGAAGTGTATGCATAAGGAACTAGAGCCACATATGTATCATATGAAAATTACCATCTACAATAATGAAGTCAAGAGTTTGTCTAAAATTTTGCGAAAAAAACTATGATAGGGCTTGTTTCAGAAATTTCAACACTGACATGCTATGTTCACAATGCATTAACTTCTCAACTTTAAAACCAAATCAAGAATATGTTACCATTATAAAAATATCTCACAAGTATCTAAATCTTCCTAGCTGAAGTCCCGAGCTAATTCATGCTCTAAGTTGTTCAAAAATGTATGGACGTACCATGAGAAAAGTCCCGACAAGTTGTTTTCCAGAAATTCAACACCAACATGCGGTTTTTGCAATGTTATAACTTCTAAATTAATGAACTAAATCAAGCATGCTATACCTTTGATGATTTTTATTTGGTACAGAGATGCATGCCAAGGGCGTTGTTTCTTTGAGGGCTTCAGGAGACGATTTCTAGCTATGGTTTGAAGACGTTGAACTGCTTCAATCACCACTTCTACAATTCTTAATGCTCAACTTCTTCTTTACCCACCATCTGTCCCTTTCAAACTCTTCTCTACTCAAGTATCGGCGGAAGTTGCCTAGACTCTCATGAATCAAATGATGTCGCACGCAAGGCAAGCAAGGTAATACAATGTCATAATATTGGATTTTTCTATTGAGCAGTGTGCAAATTCGGTTTTATTTCGTAACTCGTTATGATTTTGTATCATCTAGGAAGAGGATTTGATCAGAGCCAAGAAGATAGTTGAGAACGGCTCTGTAAAGACTTCAATGGAAATGTGTAAGCAGTAGTGCAAGCAAGGATAGAGATTTGAAAGAGGTAGAGAAAATAAGAATGAAGCAGAGGCTAAAAGGTGAAATGGATCTTAATAAAATTGAGATCACGGCTAACACACAATTGCAAGATGTTAAGATATTAGCAAATAATGGTAAATATATTGATTCTTCTTTGAGAATTAGAAGTAGTTAATCTAAAAACTACCACTGATGCATATTTATATTAGTTGTGGGTGAGATCAGCTAAGGGAATTAAGTGCGTAGAATCCTGCTTGGGTTCAGAGACGTAAGGAAAGCAACTGTACCTTGATTAGTGTGAGATTGGTTAGGGCTTAACTACATTCCATCCCGAAATTAACTTGGAGTAGGTTAGTGTCTGTAGCGGCTTAATAAAGTGTGGTGTTCAAATCTGGACTAGGTCCCGGGGTTTTTATGTATTTGCGGTTTCTTCGTTAACAAAATTTCTGGTGTCTGTGTTATTTCTTTTTCGCATTATATTTTGTTATATAATAGAAATATCACAGTTGTGCGTAGTTCAATCAATTAGATTATCCAACCTTTGGTTGTTGATATAAATTGATTGACACTTGAACATTGGTCTTTGGTACCGTTCAAGTTGTTTCACATAATAATCAGGCTCTCTTGGATATACTTCCATTGATTGAGTCTGAATATCTAGTTGATTCTCTTGGAATTATATTGGAGTTGCCATACAAATTGCTAAGCGAAATACCCCACTTTTTCAATTGGTATCAGAGCAGGCAAACACGGTTAAGACCTCATAAGTCTGTGTTTGTAGCGATCTGACTCTATGGACAATAGTGTTATCTCTGACGACACAACACCAGTTCAGAAACTCCCTAGAGATATTCAAAGCCTTGAGTCCTTGAGAAATCTCTCACATCTTCTCCTTCTTCCGAAACTGCATTTAACTGGGAGAAGTGCCTAGATGAACGGTTAGATGAGCTTTCAGAAGAGGGACAAGATCTTGATGAGGAAGTCTCATAATATATCAGGCTTTTTGACCATCTCATAAAGAAAAAAGGGTCAACTGCTTGCTTGGCTGAATATCTGACTCCTCTCGGTCAATAAAACATGAAACTGGGAAAACTCTTTAAGTGATATGATTGTGGTTACAAAATCTTACAATCTCTTCTTAAAGATTGTGAAGAAGATGTGCGTTCAAAAAATTCTGAATATGATAATCTTCGTCGAAATCTCTTGGTGTTGAAAGAAAGACTTGCAGAAACTGAAGCAAGATATGACTCTCAACAAAAATATTTTAAAGACAGAGAAATCATCCTTCTCACCAGAAAAAAATAATTGGAGGTTGATCTAGCTGATGCTCTCGATAAGGTCAAATCACTGGAAGAGAATCTGAAGAGATTCGATGGTTGTTCTACAAAATTATCCATTATGCTTGGAGCATATAAAGAATATCATGATACACGTAGTCTGGGCTATAAAGGAGTAGACGCTCCAAGTGCTCTAAGATCAATTTTGTTCTTGTTAATGGCAAACTTCCTAGTGAAAATTTCATTACTATCAAAAGTGAAAAACCATCCTCAGCAGTTGATGATCCTAAGTACAAAAATTGTCATCCTTCAAAAATAGTCAAAAACATTCCGTTACATTGTTATTATTGTGGAAAAAAGGGTCACATCGAAAAGAGATGTCATCTTCATTTACGGAATGAAAAACTTCATAACATTCTTGTCTGGATGTCTAAAGAAGTAATCAAACCTGCCTCTCAGTGTACGATTAGAAGTCCATCTCACAATCAAGAAAAGTGTTGTAATGGGCCAATTCCTGATTGTGAATATAACACAACTACTGCTTACAATCGTAAAAGGAAAAATGTTATATGGATGACTGTTAATTATGATGCGTCTATGACGAGAAAAAGTTTTCGAAGAAAGAAAAAAATTTCAAATTCCTCTCTTTCCCTCAGTGATGATCTTGCTCCCAAAATGGGTGTTCCTGATTATATTCACATTAATAATCGTATTTCGAAACTCAAGACTTGTATCAACAGTCTCAAGCGCAAGATCAAAAGGGCAATAAAAGCAGCTGTTTCAGGTAACTCATGTTCTTCCCTTGTTAATTCTTTTGAAGTT
This sequence comes from Papaver armeniacum, assembly GCA_023531295.1. Lineage (NCBI taxonomy): Eukaryota > Viridiplantae > Streptophyta > Magnoliopsida > Ranunculales > Papaveraceae > Papaver > Papaver armeniacum. Next base: position 187,596 of record JAJJWW010006428.1, on the reverse strand, counting down.
TCTCACAAGGCTTCTCTTTTCTGTCAAGAAAGAGAAAAGGAAAATTTCATTACCCTTGATGAGCTTCAGGCTCATCAAATTACAACTTGACCATTTATTTATGTGTATCCTCTTTGAGACCATGAGGAGATACACATAACTCTCAAGAAACTGACCCTTTCTTGAAATGGTCTGTGTTGTATTATTGTTGGTTTTGTTTTTTTCTCTTTGAGCCTTGCTCCGAACAGTTGTTCTGTTTTGTTCGTCTGATGCTTTATTTAAAACTTCAGGTTGTTCTTCTTTAATGACAGTTGATTTCCAACTTTGTGTTGTACTTTCTATGAGCCAAATTTCCTGTCATTTGTTCATAACTTTTTTTTCTATCAAAACATACGTCTAAACGTTTAGCTCCATTGGTTCCCTGGTTTTTGATTTTTGTGTCATAACCATGAACTCTGTGCACCCGACCCGTTACCAAACATTTACAAGTAACCCTAGGGCTTCCTTGTGAAAAATCCATTATAAATATATATCAAGGATTCCTTTTGATATATACCCGTTCGGTAACGTCAAGACTCTTCTAGTAATTTGGTGTGCACAATGGAAGGATGCAAAAAGGAAGACAAATTTGATGATGCCAAAGTTTTTGAACTTCACGAAGAACCCATCTCCATAATCTTCTTTCAAGCAGTTGATCATGAAAAAGATCTTCCAGTCCAGATGTCTCTTCAATTGGTTGGAAATCTTCTTGAAGATTTTTAGGTCGTATGTGAACAACTTGAAATTGCATCAAGGAACCTTGCCTTTCTAAAAAACGAACTAAAAAGAGCATCTGATGAACTTTCCCTTGTTCGTTCTCTGGTTGTTGATCGTATCTAAGTCTCTTAGAGTTGTTTTTATTTTTTCTAGGAAACTTCTTATGAGAATTTATTCTTATGTTTTAAGAAGGATAACAAGGGTTTGGAATAGCCATTATTGTGAGTACACATAGTTATTTCCAACGTTTGTCATCTTGCAAAGTTTTTAGATTTATTTATTTAAATTCTAAAGTTGATTTGGAAGATGATTTTGCAGTATTAATCTTTAAGGTTTCATATATTGCAACTTGTTATGGGATATGTGTGTTTGCGTCCGTGAACTATGATTGTACCATATATGTCAAAAGTTAAGTCTTTCAGATGTCATTATGCAAATATTGATGGAAGATAGGATGAACTTTTGTTTACAAAGATTAAGTCTATTATATGTCTCTATGCAAATAGTGATGAAAGATAGAATAAATCATTGAATATTCCGCAGATCCCTGATCCACATCTTTGTATATATTGTGCGGCTCCGTAGGTTCTCTTATGTGAGCAATTCCGATTAAATTAATCAAGGGTTCTCTTGTGGTTAATTTAATTGAGTATTTTGGATACAAATTCATTTTTCATGTGATTTGTTAATATCCAAAGAAATCCTTCTTTTCTTGTGAAAGTAAGGTCGTTCTTGTTGTTCTTTCGGGAATGACATTTTATGGGGGAGAGTTCTTAATTGAATTTGTGCTTAATTTCCAAATCTTTGTGGGGAGTGTGGCTGTGGAATATTGTAGGGTTTATCTTGTATCTTTATTAACTCCTTGATGAATGCATTTAGTTTCGACTATGTGAAATCATCAAACAAAGTTGATATGTTTTTCTCTTTTGGTCATGAAGTATCTCTATGAGAACTTCATTATGATCCCACTAGTTTTCGTACCTTTGCCAATTATATTGACAAAAGGGGGGAGACCTATTGTGCATTTCACACCACAAATACATATGGTTTACATATCATTATGTAAGGGGGAGTGGTTTTCATTGTGAGATGAAGTATTGACTAAGGGGGAGTGATACATATCACCATAGTATTGTTGTCAAACTTGTGATACAGTTGAACTTTGATGTTGTGTAATAATATTATGGCACTGTATAACAATGATTGAGAGCAACTATTTTCTCATTGTTATAGCTACAGATCTTCAACAACATTGATGCTTAGTTGAACACGTTCAGAATCACTGCAGTACTTAGAAGTGACGAAGATTTCGAGTAATGTTGAAGAACTAAGCAGATCAAGCACTTGGATGAGAAGCTATACAAAGTTTATTTATATTGTAATCCATATGTATTGATAGTTTAGTCACTAAAATTGACAAAGGGGGAGATTATTAGAGCCTTTGCTCGGTCCAAACTTCATAAGCGTTTCTATCTTATATGTCAAGTCTTGATTTCTTGATTTCTAGTCTACTTATAGCTAAGTCTTGGATTAGGATAGAAAGTGTAGTTGAGCTTAGACTTCACGGCGTTCATCTACTGAAGACGTAGAACTACTGAGGGAAGCTTGTGGAACTTCATCGTCAAAAGGTATGTGGAGACTTGAACTCATCTATCACTCAAAATACTATCTACTCTATCTCCTATTTGAGACAAAAGTCGTATTGCTATATAGACTTCAATTATGCACATTTGATATTTCGAGCTGAGTTTAACTTGCTTACATATTTCTCGAAATATGTGTTGGTAAGCTTTCGCTTTAACCAAGTTCATCTTATATTATTGACATCAAAAGATGATCATGTGAAAATCGCCTGGTAACATCTTACATGATTTGTGTGAGACAGTCATTTGGTGTAGACTCGGAATGTTTCGTATTGATCATTCGATCACTTTAAAATTAATTGCTTTGAAGCTAATAGTTTGCGTGAGACATCTATTCCCTTCTTCCAAGAATGTTTCAATGGTTTAAATGAGAGTTTAGAACAATTGGATTTTAGCATAGTATGCGTACATACATATATGTAATCCACGTCCGAGAACCATAGTATGCATACACATATGCGTACATGTTCGTTTTTGAAAGTACGGGATCCTAGTACACATACTGGCATGCGTACCGGCGTAAGGTTTGGGTCCGAGAATTTCTGCCAAGTTTTGAGGTATGCGTACCCGTTCGCAAACTGGCGAACCCAAACTTAGTCCGGCCACTAAGGTAAGTGTACCCGTTTGCATACCTAAGTGGATGATGTTCTAAAATCGGTTTGTTCATGAACTAATACATTTATATAATAAGGAATGCAGTCATTTGCAAACCATGGATATAATGTTCATGACTTGATTCAAGTGAATCAAAATCGATTTTGCTTCAATTGTGTCTTGTATACTTCTATGAGGATATAAAAAATTGAACAAATCTCTAACTAGTTTCATTTGAGTCATTTGAACTAGTTATAGTTAAGATGAATAAGGTTGATATGAAAGTGTTCATATGGATAACTTCGGTTAACTATACACGTTTAGGTACGGTTACACATATCTAAATGAAGGTACATTTCATTTGTGTATGACAAGCTAAGTTCGATCTAACAGTTGAAAGATATTAGCTTGCAGTATTAATCTTTATTGGTTTTATATATTCCAAAAAATTTATGGGATATGTGTGTTAGCGTCCATGAACTATGATTGTCCCATATTCGTCGAAAGTTAACTCTATTATATGTCTCTATGCAAATATTGATGGAAAATAGAATTAACTTTTGATAACAAAGATTAAGTCTTTGATATCATTATGCAAATATATTGATGATAAATAGAACGAATCTTTGAATATTCCGCAGTATTGATCTTTCCCTGATCCACTTTATGTGAAAGTACTGTGCGGCTCTATAAGTTCTCTTATGTTGAGCATTTCCGATTAAATTAATCATAGGTTCTCTTGTGGTTAATTTAATTGAGTTTTCTGGATGCAAATTCATGTTGCATGTAATTTCTTAATGTCCAAAAAAATCCTTCTTTTCGCGTAAAAGTAAGGTCGCTCTTGTTGTTCCTTGGGGAATGACATTTTATGGGGGAGAGTTCTTAATTGAACTTGTGCTTAATTGCCAAATCTTTTTGGGGAGTGCGACTGATGAATATTGTAGGGTTTATCTTGTATCTTTATTAACTCCTTAATGAAAACAAAAAGTTTCGACTATGTGAAATCATCGAAACAAAGTTGATATGTTTTTCTCTTTTAGTCATGAAGTATCTCTATGAGAACTTCATTATGATCCCACTAGTTTTCATACCTTTGCCAATTTATATTGACAAAGGGGGGGGAGAATTATTGTGTATTTCACACCACAAATACATATGGTTTACGGATCATTATGTAAGGGGAGTGGTTTTCATTGTGAGATGAAGTATTGACTAAGGAGGAGTGATACATATCACCATAGTATTGTTGTCAAAGTTGTGATACAATTGAACTTTGATGTTGTGTAATAATATTATGGCACTGTATAACAATGATTTAGAGAAACTGTTTTCTCATTGTTATAGTTACGGATCTTCACCAACATTGATGCTGAGTTGAACACGTTCAGAATCACTGCAGTGCTTGGAAGTGACGAAGATTTCGAGTAATGTTGAAGAACTAAGGAGATCAAGCATTTGGATGAGAAGCTATACAAAGTTTATTTATTTTGTAATCCATATGTATTGATAGTTTAGTCACTAAAATTGACAAAGGGGGAGATTGTTAGAGCACTGCTCGGTCAAACTCGCAAGTGTTTCTATCTCAAGCTTGTTTGTCAAGTTTAGTTGCCAAAACTATAAGTCTTGAATTCTAGTCTACTTATAGCTAAGTCTTGGATTAGGATAGAAAGTGTAGTTGAGCTTAGACTTCACGGCGTTCATCTATTGAAGACGGAGAACTACTAAGGGGAGCTTGTGGAACTTCATCGTCAAAAGGTATGTGGAGACTTGAACTTATCTATCACTCAAAAGACTATCTACTCTATCTCCTATTTGAGACAAAATTCGTATTGCTATATAAACTTCAATTATGCACATTTGATATTTCGAGCTGAGTTTAACTCGCTTACATATTTCTCGAAATATGTGTTGGTAAGCTTTGGCTTTAACCAAGTTCATCTTATATTATTGACATCAAAAGATGATCATGTGAAAATCGCCTGGTAACATCTTACATGATTTGTGTGAGACAGTCATTTGATGTAGACTAGGAATGTTTCGTATTGATCATTCGATCACTTGAAAATTAATTGCTTTGAAGCTAATAGTTTGTATGAGACAGCTATTCCCGTCTTCCAAGAATGTTTCGATGGTTTAAATAAGAGTTTTAAAGAATTGGATTTTAGCATAGTATGTGTACTTACATATATGTAATCCATGTCCGGGAACCATAGTATGCATACACGTGTGCGCACCTGTTTGTTTTTGAAAGTACGGGATCCTAGTACACATACTGGTACGCGTACTGGCGTATGGTTTGGGTCCGGGAATTTCTGCCGAGTTTTGAGGTGTGCGTACCCGTTAGCAAACTGGCGAACCCAAACTTAGTCCGGCCACTAAAGTATGTGTACCCATTTGCATACCTGAGTGGATGATGTTATAAAATCGGTTTGTTCATGAACTAATACATTTATATAATAAGGAATGCAGTCTTTTGCAAACCATGGATATAAGGTTCATGACTTGATTCGAGTGAATCAAAATCGATTTTGCTTCAATTGTGTCTTGTATACTTCTATGAGAATATAAACAATTGAACAAATCTTTAACTAGTTTCATTTGAGTCATTTGAACTAGTTATAGTTAAGATGAATAAGGTTGATATGAAAGTGTTAATATGGATAACTTCGGTTAACTATTGTTGAGCCAACAAGGTGTACACGTTTAGGTACGGTTACTCATATCTAAATGAAGGTACATTTCATTTGTGTATGGCAAGCTAAGTTCGATCTAACGGTTGAAAGATATTAGCTTGCAGTATTGATCTTTATTGGTTTTATATATTGCAAAAACTTTATGGGATATGTGTGTTTGCGTCGATGAACAATGATTGTCCCATATTCGTCAAAAGTTAAGTATATTATATGTCTTTATGCAAATATTGAAGGAAAATAGAATGAACTTTTGATAACAAAGATTAAGTCCATGATATCATTATGCAAATATATTGATGAGAAATAGAATGAATCTTTGAATATTCCGCAGTATTGATCTTTCCCTGATCCACTTTATGTGAAAGTACTGTGCGGCTCCGTAAGTTCTCTTATGTTGAGCATTTACGATTAAATTAATCATAGGTTCTAATTGATTTTTCTGGATACAAATTCATGTTGCATGTAATTTTTTAATGTCCAAAGAAATCCTTCTTTTCTCGTAAAAGAAAGGCCGCTCTTGTTGTAGCTTTGGGAATGACATTTTATGGGGGAGAGTTCGTAATTGAACTTGTGCTTAATTGCGAAATCTTTTTGGGGAGTGCGACTGTGGAATATTGTAGGGTTTATCTTGTATCTTTATTATTTCCTTGATGAATTTACTAAGTTTCGACTATGTGAAATCATCGAAACAAAGTTGATATGTTTTTCTCCTTTAGTCATGAAGTATCTCTATGAGAATTTCATTATGATCCCACTAGTTTTCGTACCTTTGCCAATTTATATTGACAAAAATGGGGAGAATTATTGTGTATTTCACACCACAAATACATATGGTTTACGGATTATTAGGTAAGGGGAGTGGTTTTCATTGTGAGATGAAGTATTGACTAAGGGGGAGTGATACATATCACCATAGTATTGTTGTCAAAGTTGTGATACAATTGAACTTTGATATGGTGTAATAATATTATGGCACTGTATAACAATGATTGAGAGCAACTATTTTCTTATTGTTATAGCTACGGATATTCAACAACATTGATGCTTAGTTGAACACATTCAGAATCACTGCAGTACTTGGAAGTGACGAAGATTTCGAGTAATGTTGAAGAACTAAGGAGATCAAGCATTTGGATGAGAAGCTATACAAAGTTTATTTATTTTGTAATCCATATGTATTGATAGTTTTCTCACTAAAATTGACAAAGGGGGAGATTGTTAGAGCACTGCTCGGTCGAACTCGCAAGCGTTGCTATCTCAAGCTTGTTTGTCAAGTTTAGTTGCCAAAACTATAAGTCTTGATTTCTAGTCTACTTATAGCTAAGTCTCGGATTAGGATAGAAAGTGTAGTTGAGATTAGACTTCACGGCGTTCATCTATTAAAGACGGAGAACTACTAAGGAGAGCTTGTGGAACTTCATCGACAAAAGTTATGTGGAGACTTGAACTCATCTATCACTCAAAAGTCTATCTACCTTATCTCCTATTCGAGACAAAAGTCGTATAGCTATATAGACTTCAATTATGCACATTTGATATTTCGAGCTGAGTTTAACTAGCTTACATATTTCTAAAAAATATGTGTTGGTAAGCTTTCGCTTTAACCTAGTTCATCTTATATTCTTGACATCAAAAGATGATCATGTGAAAATCACCTGGTAACATCTTACATGATTTGTGTGAGACAGTCATTTGATATAGACTCAGAATGTTTCGTATTGATCATTCGATCACTTGAAAATTAATTGCTTTGAAGCTAATAGTTTGTGTGATACAGCTATTCCCGTCTTCCAAGAAAGTTTCAATGGTTTAAATAAAAGTTTAGAACAATTGGATTTTAGCATAGTACACGTACTTACATATATGTAATCCATGCCCGGGAACCATAGTATGCATACCCGTATGCGTACATGTTTGTTTTTGAAAGTACATGATCCTAGTACACATACGCGTACGCGTACTGGCGTAAGGTTTGGGTCCGGGAATTTCTGCCGAGTTTTGAGGTATGCTTACCCGTTCGCAAACTGGCGAACCCAAACTTAGTCCGGCCACTAAGGTATGTGTACCATTTTGCATACCTGAGTGGATGATGTTCTAAAATCGATTTGTTCATGAACTAATACATTTATATAATAAGGAATGCAGTCTTTTGCAAACCATGGATATAATGTTCATGACTTGATTCGAGTGAATCAAAATCGATTTTGCTTCAATTGTGTCTTGTATACTTCTATGAGAATATAAACAATTGAACAAATCTCTAACTAGTTTCATTTGAGTCATTTGAACTAGTTATGGTTAAGATGAATAAGGTTGATATGAAAGTGTTCATATGGATAACTTCGATTAACTATTGTTGAGCCAACAAGGTGTACACGTTTAGGTACGGTTACACATATCTAAATGAAGGTACATTTCATTTGTGTATGACAAGCTAAGTTCGATATAACGGTTGAAAGATATTAGCTTGCAGTAATTTTTATTGGTTTTATATATTGTAAAAACTTTATGGGATATGTATGTTTACGTCCATGAACTATGATTGTCCCATATTCGTCAAAAGTTAAGATTATTATATGTCTTTATGCAAATATTGATGGAAAATAGAATGAACTTTTGATAACAAAGATTAAGTCTATGATATCATTATGAAAATATATTGATGAGATATAAAATGAATCTTTGAATATTCCGCATATTGATCTTTCCCCTCGATCCACTTTATGTGAAAGTCTTTGTGGCTCAAGTAAGTTCTCTTATGTTGAGCATTTCCGATTAAATTAATCATGGGTTCTCTTGTGGTTAATTTAATTGAGTTTTCTGGATACAATTTCATGTTGCATGTAATTTTTTAATGTCCAAAGAAATCCTTCTTTTCTCGTAAAAGTAAGGTCGCTCTTATTGTTGCTTTGGGAATGTCATTTTATGGGGGAGAGTTCTTAATTGAACTTGTGCTTGATTGCCAAATCTTTTTGGGGAGTGCGACTGTGGAATATTGTAGGGTTTATCTTGTATCTTTATTAAATCCTTGATGAATTCACTAAGTTTCGACTATGTGAAATCATCGAAACAAAGTTGATATGTTTTTCTCTTTTAGTCATGAATTATCTCTATGAGAATTTCATTATGATCCCACTAGTTTTCGTACCGTTGCCAATTTATATTGACAAAAGGGGGGAGAATTATTGTGTATTTCACACCACAAATACATATGGTTTACGGATTATTATGTAAGGGGAGTGGTTTTCATTGTGAGATGAAGTATTGACTAAGGGGGAGTGATACATATCACCATAGTATTGTTGTCAAAGTTGTGATACAATTGAACTTTGATGTTGTGTAATAATATTATGGCACTGTATAACAATGATTGAAAGTAACCGTTTTCTCATTGCTATAGCTACAGATCTTCAACAACATTGATGCTGAGTTGAACACATTCAGAAACACCGCCGTTTTTGGAAGTGACGAAGATTTCAAGTAATGTTGAAGAACTAAGGAGATCAAGCATTTGGATGAGAAGCTATACAAAGTTTATTTATTTTGTAATCCATATGTATTGATAGTTTTGTCACTAAAATTGACAAATGGGGAGATTGTTAGAGCACTTCTCGGTCGAACTCGCAAGCGTTGCTATCTCAAGCTTTTTTGTCAAGTTTAGTTGCCAAAACTATAAGTCTTGATTTCTAGTCTACTTATAGCTAAGTCTCGGATTAAGATAGAAAGTGTAGTTGAGCTTAGACTTCATGGCGTTCATCTATTGAAGACGGAGAACTACTAAGGGGAGCTTGTGGAACTTCATCAACAAAAGGTATGTGGTGACTTGAACTCATCTATCACTCAAAAGTCTATCTACTTTATCTCCTATTTGAGACAAAAGTCGTATAGCTATATATAGACTTCAATTATGCACATTTGATATTTCGAGATGAGTTTAACTCGCTTACATATTTGTCAAAAATATGTGTTGGTAAGCTTTCGCTTTAACCAAGTTCATCATATATTCTTGACATCAAAATATGATCATGTGAAAATCATCTGGTAACATCTTACATGATTTGTGTGAGACAATCATTTGATGTAGACTCGGAATGTTTCATATTGATCCTTCAATCACTTGAAAATTAATTACTTTGAAGCTAATAGTTTGTGTGAGACAGCTATTCCCGTCTTCCAAGAATGTTTCAATGGTTTAAATGAGAGTTTAGAACAATTGGATTTTAGCATAGTATGCGTACTTACATATATGTAAACAATGTCCGGGAACCATAGTATGCATACACGTATGCGTACATGTTGGTTTTTGAAAGTACGGGATCCTAGTACACATACTGGTACGCGTACTGGCGTAAGGTTTGGGTCTGGGAATTTCAGCCGAGTTTTGAGGTATGCGTACCCGTTCGCGAACTGGCGAACCCAAACTTAGTCCGGCCACTAAGGTATGTGTACCCGTTTGCATACCCGAGTGGATGATGTTCTAAACTCGGTTTGTTCATGAACTAATACATTTATATAATAAGGAATGCAGTCTTTTGCAAACCATGTATATAATGTTCATGACTTGATACTAGTGAATCAAAATCGATTTTGCTTCAATTGTGTCTTGTATACTTCTATGAGAATATAAACAATTGAAAAAAATCTCTAACTAGTTTCATTTGAGTCATTTGAACTAGTCATGGTTAAGATGAATAAGGTTGATATGAAAGTGTTCATATGTATAACTTCGGTTAACTATTGTTGAGCCAACAAGGTGTACACGTTTAGGTACGGTTACACATATCTAAATGAAGGTACATTTCATTTGTGTATGACAAGCTAAGTTCGATCTAACGGTTTAAAGATATTAGCATGCAGTATTAATTTTTATTGGTTTTATATATTACAAAAACTTTATGGGATATGTGTGTTTGCGTCCATGAACTATGATTGTCCCATATTCGTCAAAAGTTAAGTCTATTATATGTCTTTATGCAAATATTGATGGAAAATAGAATGAACTTTTGATAACAAAGATTAAGTCTATGATATCATTATGAAAATATATTGATGAGAAATAGAATGAATCTTTGAATATTCCGCAGTATTGATCTTTCCCTGATCCACTTTATGTGAAAGTATTGTGCGGCTCCGTAAGTTCTCTTATGTTGAGCATTTCCGATTAAATTAATCATAGGTTCTCTTGTGGTTAATTTAATTGAGTTTTCTGGATACCAATTCATGTTGCATGTAATTTTTAATGTCAAAAGAAATCCTTCTTTTCTCGTAAAAGTAAGGTCGCTCTTGTTGTTGCTTTGGGAATGACATTTTATGGGGGAGAGTTCTTAATTGAACTTGTGCTTAATTGCCAAATCTTTTTGGAGAGTGTGACTGTGGAATATTGTAGGGTTTATCTTGTATCTTTATTAACTCCTTGATGAATACACTAAGTTTCGACTATGTGAAATCATCGAAACAAAGTTGATATGTTTTTATCTTTTAGTCATGAAGTATCTCTATAAGAATTTTATTATGATCCCACTAGTTTTCGTACCTTTGAAAATTTATATTGACAAAAGGGGGGAGAATTATTGTGTATTTCACACCAAAAATACATATGGTTTACGGATCATTATGTAAGGGGAGTGGTTTTCATTGTAAGATGAAGTATTGACTAAGGGGGAGTGATACATATCACCATAGTATTGTTGTCAAAGTTGTGATAAATTGAACTTTGATGTGGTGTAATAATATTATGGCACTGTATAACAATGATTGAGAGCAACTGTTTTCTTATTGTTATAGCTACGGATATTCAACAACATTGATGCTTAGTTGAACACATTCAGAATCACTGCAGTACTTGGAAGTGACGAAGATTTCGAATAATGTTGAAGAACTAAGGAGATCAAGCATTTGGATGAGAAGCTATACAAAGTTTATTTATTTTGTAATCCATATGTATTGATAGTTTTCTCACTAAAATTGACAAAGGGGGAGATTGTTAGAGCAATGCTCGGTCGAACTCGCAAGCGTTGCTATCTCAAGCTTGTTTGTCAAGTTTAGTTGCCAAAACTATAAGTCTTGATTTTTAGTCTACTTATAGCTAAGTCTCGGATTAGGATAGAATTGTAGTTGAGCTTAGACTTCACGGAGTTCATCTATTGAAGACGGAGAACTACTAAGGGGAGCTTGTGGAACTTCATCGACAAAAGGTATGTGGAGACTTGAACTCATCTATCACTCAAAAGTCTATCTACTTTATCTCCTATTCGAGACAAAAGTCGTATAGCTATATAGACTTAAATTATGCACATTTGATATTTCGAGCTGAGTTTAACTCGCTTACATATTTCTAAAAAATATGTGTTGGTAAGCTTTCGCTTTAACCAAGTTCATCTTATATTCTTGACATCAAAAGATGATCATGTGAAAATCACCTGGTAAAATCTTACATGATTTGTGTGAGACAGTCATTTGATGTAGACTCGAAATGATTCTGATTGATCATTCGATCACTTGAAAATTAATTGCTTTGAAGCTAATAGTTTGAGTGAGACAGATATTCCCGTCTTCCAAGAATGTTTCAATGGTTTAAATAAGAGTTTAGAACACTTGGATTTTAGCATAGTATGCGTACATACATATATGTAATCCATGTCCGGGAACCATAGTATGCATACCCGTATGCTTACCTGTTGGTTTTTGAAAGTACGGGATCCTAGTACACATACTGGTACGCGTACTGGCGTAAGGTTTGGGTGCGGGAATTTCTGTCGAGTTTTGAGGTATGCGTACACGTTCGCAAACTGGCGAACCCAAACTTAGTCTGGCCACTAAGGTATGTGTACCCGTTTGCATACCTGAGTGGATGATGTTCTAAACTCGGTTTGTTCATGAACTAATACATTTACATAATAAGGAATGCAGTCTTTTGCAAACCATGGCTATAATGTTCATGACTTGATTCGAGTGAATCAAAATCGATTTTGCTTCAATTGTGTCTTGTATACTTCTATGAGAATATAAACAATTGAACAAATATCTAACTAGTTTCATTTGAGTCATTTGAACTAGTTATGGTTAAGATGAATAAGCTTGATATGAAAGTGTTCATATGGATAACTTCGGTTAACTATTGTTGAGCCAACAAGTTGTACACGTTTAGGTACGGTTACACATATCTAAATGAAGGTACATTTCATTTGTGTATGACAAGCTAAGTTCGATCTAACGGTTGAAAGATATTAGCTTGCAGTATTAATCTTTATTGGTTTTATATATTGCAAAAACTTTATGGGATATGTGTGTTTGCGTCCATGAACTCTGATTGTCCCATATTCGTCAAAAGTTAAGTCTATTATATGTATTTATGCAAATATTGATGGAAAATAGAACGAACTTTTGATAACAAAGATTAAGTCTATGATATCATTATGCAAATATATTGATGAGAAATAGAATGAATCTTTGAATATTCCGCAGTATTGATCTTTCCCTGATCCACTTTATGTGAAAGTACTTTGCGGCTCCGTAAGTTCTCTTATGTTGAGCATTTCCGATTAAATTAATCATAGGTTCTCTTGTGGTTATTAATTTAATTGAGTTTTCTAGATACAAATTCATGTTGCATGTAATTTTTTAATGTCTAAATAAATCCTTCTTTTCTCGTAAAAGTGAGGTCGCTCTTGTTGTTCCTTTGGGAATGACATTTTATGGGGGAGAGTTCTTAATTGAACTTGTGCTTAATTGACAAATCTTTTTGGGTAGTATGACTGTGGAATATTGTAGGGTTTATCTTGTATCTTTATTAACTCCTTGTTGAATACACTAAGTTTCGACTATGTGAAATCATCGAAACAAAGTTGATATGTTTTTCTCTTTTAGTCATGAAGTATCTCTATGAGAATTTCATTATGATCCCACTAGTTTTCGTACCTTTGCCAATTTATATTGACAAAAGGGGGGAGAATTATTGTGTATTTCACACCACAAATACATATGGTTTAAGGATCATTATGTAAGGGGGAGTGGTTTTCATTTTCAGATGAAGTATTGACTAAGGGGGAGTGATACATATAAGGTTTGGGTCCGGGAATTTATTTTGAGTTTTGAGGTATGCGTACATGTTCGCATACTTGCGAACCCAAACTTAGTCCGGCGACTAAGGTATGTGTACACGTTTGCATACCTGAGTGGATGATTGTTAGGGTACCGACCCTAAACTCGTCATAAGCCCATAGGTAGAACTCAACTCGAAAACCGGTTGACTAGATGAGGGAACCCATTGACTTATAAACTACCAATTAAGCCCCATCTAACCAATGTGGGACTCGGATACCAACATCCCACCACGCTTCCAGACCCAACGTACTCGTTGGCCCACTCTATCGACACTGACCCGAAGGTAGCCATTTCTCTTATGACGTCTTCACTCCCCTATCAGTATTCAATACGAGTGACAACTACGCCCATACATAGGTGCCCCAACACTTTAACTTAGCCTATAGGTCACCCCTTCCGTGGAGCGGGCATGGGTCGTAGTGGTTGGCTCTGATACCAAATGTTAGGATCCTGATACTAATCACACAAGACCCAAATACTAACACACACCATAGTAACCAATTGATCCGTTGATTGGAGATCAGCCACCGAGTCTACATTAAATGACTGTAAGAATTAGGGAGGATTTGGCGTGGCCAAGTTTTGGCGTCGTTGGAAAAAATTCTCCTTGGAAGAATTAAGGCTTGGCATGTCCTAGGCGCCGTGGAAGAATTCTCCCTGGAAGAATTAGGGCTTGGCGTGGCCAAGGTGCCGTGGAAGAATTCTCCTTGGAAGAATTGGGGGTCGGTAAGCAAAATGGGGCCGGCCTCATTCGGAATGCGTGTGGCGCATTTAGGGCGACCTGATTTGTCGATGGGAAGTGGGGCCGTAGGCTGGGCGTGGCCACACTTCCGATCTTGCTACTGGCGGATTTAAAGCGACCTTGATTGGTCGAGGGAAATAGGGCCAGTTTAGGATGGGGCGTGGCCAATGGCAAGGCCACGCCTCCCTTTGCTGTTGCGGCTCCTAGTTTTTTATGATTCTGGGCGAGGTTTTGCACCTGCTAATCCATGTCGGATTAACTACCTAGTTTGCCTAGGCTTAATTTTTTTACAAGCAAGGTCTAGTATGTTGCGCGAGGCGCGAAACCCTGACTTATGCAAGTTAGTAAGGTTGATTGAATTCTATGTGTCGACACATAGCTCTTTTAAGTTCATTGCCAGAGAGCAGCATGCTTTTCTGATTGAATACCTTATGCAGAGATCTTATTCTTGATACTTGGAGATTTGTGCTACTCTGCTGCGAGTGAACTGATAGACGCATTTATGTGTCTAATTTGTCCTCAATGTTTCGTTTTGTCAGTACTCGTTTTCGTCCTTATTATGGTGTTTTGTGTGTTTGTAGGTATTTTTTGGAAATAAATATTGTTGGAAAATTCGGCTCGAAAAGTTGCTCGGAGCACCTTCGGAAGACACGTGTTATTCGGACTCTCGCTTTTGGATAAGGGGCACCTTAATTTATAAGGGGCATTTCAGTTAGCACATGCTAGTCGCACCCCGCAGCTGGTTAGGGGGACACCATCTTCCCCATTCAAATATGAACTTTTGGCGGGAAATTATTTTTGCTGTTGCATGAATTCCTGGATCGGGTTCTATTGAGTTTTAGACGGACTTATTGCTTGGCTTTGGACTAGGAATGACCTGTTAAGGCAAAATGGAGCTGGTACTTCAGTTAGACTCGAGAAGAAAGGAGATTTACGTGGAATAGGAGACACAAGAATATCGGGGGCACAACTCTATTTTCGGGTGTTTATTGTGATAATTATGGTAGATGGCGTGTGGATTGACTGAGTCTTTCCTTAAGTAAATGTCATCTCAGCCCATTGGGAGTGTGTCGACATCATCAGACGTTTCAAGAAGGAAATAAAATCTCTGCAAGGAAGGAAAGAAGATAAAAATATCAAGACTTTAAAACAAAATATTTTGGCATTAACTCGAGGATTTTAGGGGTCTTGTGAGTATAAAAGGGCCTGTGGGAGCATAGAGAAGACGGACGGAGAGTTTGGGAGAGTTTGGAGCAACCACGGAGCAATAAAAATCGAGTTGGAGAATTCTGCTGCTGCTGCTGCTGCTATTGAAGAACACGAAGAACATTCAACGCACAGGTGACAGTCGTTTATGCTACACTGCTTACCACTCACAGACGAGGGTCGTAATACGGAAGGCAGACTTAAAAGCAACAGTAACAGTTCTTTGTAACAGTGTTTGCAACACTTATAATCGTTGCAAACACCTGATTTCATCATTTTCTCCATTTCATCATTTGTACACCTCCTTTGACCAATAAAAATGAGTTTTGAGCTTGTTTCCAACATGATGAGAGGCTAATTCTCCCACAACCAAGGCAATGAGGAAGCTATTTACGCATGAATAATTGGTAACTATTTGTTGATGGTGGTTTTTAAACAAGGGTTAAAATCGTAAAACCCCATGACCTAATGTTACCCGCAACACATTAACTAAGAGCATTTAACTCAAGTGTAAACAATTAATAGGGGTATTTTTTGAAAATACCAGATTAGGGTTTTCAACACAGAACCCTAATTCCAAAACCAAAAGCCGCATACTGCGCACCATGGCAACAATGCCAAACCAAGCCACATACTGCGCACCATGGCAACAATG
The DNA here is from genome assembly GCA_023531295.1 of Papaver armeniacum. Lineage (NCBI taxonomy): Eukaryota > Viridiplantae > Streptophyta > Magnoliopsida > Ranunculales > Papaveraceae > Papaver > Papaver armeniacum. The sequence continues at coordinate 171,225 of JAJJWW010006428.1, read as the reverse complement.
CCAAACCAAGCCGCATACTGCGCACCATGGCAACAATGCCAAACCAAGCCGCACCCGCGCACCATGGCAACAATGCCAAACCAAGCCGCACCACCTACGCACCATGGCAACAATGCCAAACCAAGCCGCATATCGCGCACCATGGCAACAATGCCAAACCAAGCCGCATCTGCGCACCATGGCAACAATGCCAAACCAAAAGCCGCACCACGCACCATGGCAACAATGCCAAACCAAGCCACACCCTGCGCACCATGGCAACAATGCCATATTCCCAAAGCCGCTATGCCTTTGGCCCACGCCAAATATAGCGCCCTAGGCTTGCAAGACTTGCAACTAGGTCAACATGGCCGTACGTGCCATTGGCACATGCCAACACGTATCGCAGGCCATATTTCCAAACCGCTATGCCTTTGGCCCACGCCAAATATAGCGCCCTAGGCTTGCAAGACTTGCAACTAGGTCAACATGGCCATACGTGCCATTGGCACATGCCAACACGTATCGCAGGCCATATTTCCAAGCCACTATGCCTTTGGCCCACACCAAATATAGCGCCCTAGGCTTGCAAGACTTGCAACTAGGTCAACATGGCCGTACGTGCCATTGGAACATGCCAACACGTATCGCAGGCCATATTTCCAAGCCGCTATGCCTTTGGCCCACGCCAAATATAGCGCCCTAGGCTTGCAAGACTTGCAACTAGGTCAACATGGCCGTACGTGCCATTGGCACATGCCAACACGTATCGCAGCCATATTTCCAAGCCGCTATGCCTTTGGCCCACGCCAAATATAGCGCCCTAGGCTTGCAAGACTTGCAACTAGGTCAACATGGCCGTAAGTGCCATTGGCACATGCCAACACGTATCGCAGGCCATATTTCCAAGCCGCTATGCCTTTGGCCCACGCCAAATATAGCGCCCTAGGCTTGCAAGACTTGCAACTAGGTCAACATGGCCGTACGTGCCATTGGAACATGCCAACACGTATCGCAGGCCATATTTCCAAGCCGTATGCCTTTGGCCCACGCCAAATATAGCGCCCTAGGCTTGCAAGACTTGCAACTAGGTCAACATGGCCGTACGTGCCATTGGCACATGCCAACACGTATCGCGAGCCATATTTCCAAGCCGCTATGCCTTTGGCCCACGCCAAATATAGCGCCCTAGGCTTGCAAGACTTGCAACTAGGTCAACATGGTCGTACGTGCCATTGGCACATGCCAACACGTATCGCAGGCCATATTTCCAAGCCGCTATGCCTTTGGCCCACGCCAAATATAGCGCCCTAGGCTTGCAAGACTTGCAACTAGGTCAACATGGCCGTACGTGCCACTGGCACATGCCAACACGTATCGCAGGCCATATTTCCAAGCCGCTATGCCTTTGGCCCACGCCAAATATAGCGCCCTAGGCTTGCAAGACTTGCAACTAGGTCAACATGGCCGTACATGTCATTGGCACATGCCAAACACACACGCTGGTAGCCTAACTTGCAAACCGTGCAACCTACCAACAAGGCATTCCGCACATGCCATTGGCACATGCCAAACACACACGCTGGTAGCCTAACTTGCAAACCGTGCAACCTACCAAGAAGGCATTCCGCACATGCCATTGGCACATGCCAAACACACACGCTGATAGCCTAACTTGCAAACCGTGCAACCTACCACCAAGGTATTCCGCACATGCCGTTGGCACATGCCACACACGCCACTAGCGGCTCCGGCATTACCACTTACGCTCGAGGTGCAACTCGCAACGAAGGCATTCCGCACATGCCATTGGCACATGACACATGCGTCCCTAGCAGCACCACTTGCACGCAAGATGCAACCAACACTCGAGACATCAACACAAACTGGGGGATGCTTTCTAGGGTTTTGGTTTGGCGGTCACAGCATGCAGCGTACACTACGCTCACATTAAGAAAGCGTGAAAAAGAATAAAGCGGTCAAATAAAAGAGGAAATAATGGTGAAAACGTTTTCACCCATTAACACCATGCGGTTACCACCTCCTCCCATTATTTCACCCTTTACTCTCTTCCTTCATGAGGTCAGTGGTACGTTTCAAATCTCGACTTGTATAAATAGGTCTTACCTATTTCCACCAGAAAACAAGTCTCGGTCAGGAGAAAAATACTACACTCTCAGAAAGGCAACTTTGCAAGCTCTCCCAAAAGCTTCCATCTCTTGCAAGCTTCCTAAGCTTTCACTTTCTGATACAAGTCGAGATACTACTCTTCTCAACACCTTTCTTTGCTTCCCTCCCCAAATCAACCCTTCTCCTCCACTTTGTGACCGAAGCAAGTCTGGAACGGCCATTTCTTAGTTTAGGCCGGACTTGTACAGATTGATCTCTCGAATCTACAAAGTGCTCACGTGCAGCACATTTGTTTAGGGTTTGAACCAGTTTCTCACTCACCTACCGCAATTACCGAAATCAGCAGAAACGATTTTTACCCATAAACAATTGGCGATCACGGTGGGACGATTGGTCTATCGGCTACAATTTCAGACTGTCGATCTCGTTCTTCGACCCAGATATCAAGATGGTAGGGGAAGGCGACTCAATCCGACTCAACTGCCAGACAACCCGGTTATCAGTTGAAAAACTACACTTGAAAACCTGGGACTCGTTAAAGATGCTACCAAGAATTGGGGACTTGTGACTCAGTCCGACTCAACCGCCGAGACAACCCGGTTATCGAGTTGTTTAAAACTATACCAGAAAGCTGGAGACTCGCTGAATACGCTACCAGCAATTGGGGACTAACTGGCGATGCTACCAGTAAGGCCGCCTTTACACGGAGAGGGGCGTGTTCACAATACCTATGAAGTGAGTAAATTTAGACTGCACAAGATATACGATCTATTTTTAGGTCCTAGTAAAACCGTCATACTACTGAGTCTTGTGCCTATTGCTAGCACACTCTTTCATAAAAGCAATATTCCTTTCCCAAAATATAATCAGAGTCATATTATCAAAACCATTCATCCCGAAATAATCCAATACCCCAAAAAAGCTACCAAATTGTCTATCAAAGGTCAAGTTTTGAACCCGGACATCCAATATGTCTTTCAAAAAAAAAACCTAAATGAAAAGTTTAACGGAGAAACGTTCAAGGAAAATCATCCAACAGAAGTCTGCTCTTTTTGGAGAAAGTCAACTTCGCATCTTCAAGAGCCGCTCTCTTCATAGTCAACATCTTGGAAAGCTTTTCGATTTCCATCTCTGTCGTGCAATCTCCTCGGCGGAAAGGCTTTCGATTCTTTGCATCTTTCAACTTTTGGATCTCGGCAAGGCCTTTGACAAACCACGAAGTGTTGAACTCCTTTTTCTATGCACACGTCGCGATGGTGCTCCCGGTCGGCAATAACGTCTTGAAAACGGTGTGACCGGTTACCTCACGCATGTCCTCAATGGAAGATAAAGCCTATTCCACACGCTTAACCAGCGCAAAATCGACTAGTGACTTTCTTGGTTGTAGCCATATGTCCGTGCTTCTCCCAGTTCTGGTGTACAACGCCTCATGCTTAGTCGGCACCCCGAAGCCGCCAACCAAGACACATGACCTGGATAAGGAACCAAGTACGGGGATCAAAAATGGCGCCGCACTGGCCTCACTACTCGCAGAGGATCTTCTTCCATGTCTACGACACGGAACCATCGAGAGAATCATCCGCCGTTTGAACCGCATCCGTGCCGGCAATTGGCTAACGCCCGTCTCAAGTCACCGGTGGTGGTCACCAAAGGCAAGTTTTCGTGCGGCTCTACCCCAGAATCATCCTCCGAACCGGATTCCTCCTGCGAACTTGAGTCAGATATTTCCCAAAAGAGGAAACAAAAGAAGAAAGAAAAGAAGTGCGAAAACTCACCGAACCACTTCCCGAAACAAAACCAGTACCAGTGCTGCCGGATGAATCACTCTCACTTGTTGAACCCTCTTCTCTCTCTGACTCATCATCGCTATGAGAAGGCTCAATGCTGCTGGAGTTCTTTGAAGAAATTGCCGTCTCCTGGCAACGTGCAAGAGCAAAGAAAAGCATTAACACTACCGAAGCCCTGAAGGAAACAAGACACATATTCTCATCCGAAACTCACGTGTTTTGAGACAAACCAACGAAGAGGCGACACATACCTGGTTATTGGAAGAACTGAAAGACACAAGAGCCGTGAGAGGATCTTGTGAAACCCGTCCGAACCCGCCACCACGATTCTTTGTTCTCCGTTCCTTGGCACAGGGGCTTTCAAATTGCTAGGCAACTTTCGCTTGGGATCTCTCAACATCGGATACTCCTTCAGAACTGCTGGGGAAGGTTTGCAACGAACGTTTTCCACCACGTTATTCACAAAATCTCGGATCATAGTAAACTCGTCGCACCAAAACTCATTATAGCCGAAGGTCGTCGAAGTTACTCTTCCCATTTGAAAGAAGGAAAGACGGATACCCGGCTTAAGGGCACTTTGCGTCAAGGGCGACACGCAATGAATCCTTAGGGATCACCCGGTCGGTAAACAAGAGGCACCCCTTGATCGAAACCCATGTGACGAGCAAAGACGATCAATATTGTAAGCGGCTATCCGGAAAGACCCCACGAAGAAAGACGGCATATAACCGGCAAGCGACTTTGAATGAACGAGGTTTTCACCAACGCTCAAATCGTCATCGGAAGACAAAGACATGAGCGGAGCGAAGCAAAAGTGTCAATTTGAGTCACCGACTTATGGACCGGCCCCCATGGACGAAAATTGATTTCATGCAACTTATCAAGAAAACTAACCAAGCTCACGCCAACTCTTGGACGCTTTGTTCACCCATCGAAGAATTCGGAGCCACCCCAACTCACGGGAAGCGAAGGCAACGGTTTGGAGCATACTTCTCAAAGTGCTCCCATAGCCGGACTTGCGGAAAAGCAACGTGCACATATGAATCCACTTTCATGAAACCATTCGAAACTCGCATGTTCGCAACTAGGTGATCCGGATGCACATATAGGGAACCAAGGAACAGACTTGCCAATGGGAAGAACTTCACCCTTTGCCAACTTCACGTGATCGCTAACAACTCGGTCTTATTCCCTTCTTGCCGGAACCGTCATCAAAAATGTCTCTAGACAACCAGAGAGCCAAAAATGCTTTGCGACATGAAGATCATCACTGCTTTTACATTGGGCTCCAACTCGTCCGGAAACCATTGAGATATCCACCAACCATAAGGGCACCTTTCATCCTCTTTCCGGGCAGAGTCCTTCGACTTCGAAATGGAGTCTTTCCGAGGGAAATTCCCCAACTTAGCGGCAAGGTCATCCCGCATCTTCACCTCACTTTCAGATAATTAGATTCTAAGATTCCCGATTCTGGGAAGATTCAAAGAAGAGAGCCACACTCTCCAAGGAGAAAGTTATCTCGCCCCATCTACATATGATTGTATGGGTTTCCGAACACCATCACGGAGATGAAAGCAACCAAGCACAGGATATCCTTCCTAATCTGGAGATTTACTTGAAGTCTTGACATCAATGACCTGCGCTCGAGTCAAGTTGGTATTTATATGCTCCTTGATCACCATGAACTCAACCTATCTATCAAAAGAACGCAATGGGCTTTGACACATCCTGAAGTCAATGTTGGAAGAAAAATATACCCCTTTATGAAGACAGCCGAATGGTGCTCTGCAAGCGAACCGAACGTGTCTTCCTTTCATCCTCACCACCGGTTAGCAAAATTGGCACGAAACACAGGTGATTCTTCCGAGCGAGGCGAGGGCTCTAGTGAAGAATTCATCATCTGTGTTCGGTTTGGAATTATAAGCATCCCTCGATGAAGTGAAATGTGGTTCGGGTAACATCTTATCGAATTCCTTCATAACAATTTGGTAATAAGATATCTGCACAAAACAAACGGAGAAAGACGAAGTTATCTCCCTGACACATAATCGTACCCAACAACAACAAAAAAAAAAAAAAAAGGGGGAAGGAGGACGTATTTTATTCGGGTTCAAGACTATATACACAGTATTTTATTTGGGTTCGAGACTATATACGCGGCATTCTATACGGGTACAAGTGTGTCTACAGTATCCTTCTTCGGGTTCAAAAATATATATGGAGCATTTTTCTATTGGTTCAAAAAACTGCGCGCGTGGTACTTCTTTCAAGAAGCAAAAATCATATATACAATATTTTCCTGCGGGTTCGAAGTCATATGAAGCGTATACACAATATTCTTCTTCGAGATCCATACAGAGTTCTCTACGGGTTCAAAATACACACGCAGTATTTTCTTCAGGGTTCAAATATTTCTTTCAGGACCGAAAATTCATATATGCAATATTTCCTACGGGTTCAAACGATATATGCAGTATTCCCTTGGTTGCATACATACAATATTTTCTACAAGAGGCACCCCAAGGAATCATATGCAAGGATTGTGGAAGCGCCTACTCTTAAGGTTTACACCTACGGGAAAAGAAAAAAAAAAAGAGAGAGAGAAAAGTACTCGAAGACATACCTGGAAGCTGGTTTCTCTTTGCCGCTAGTATGAAAAGAGGAAAGAATAAAGCGCAGGATGGGGAGAAAGGGGCTTTATATATATATACATATATAGGCGTGAAAGACTTTGAAATAGGGAGGGATTTCCCTTTCACCAAAATCACGCGTGTAAGAAACGGGCCAACAAAAGGGTGCGACTTCCCAATGCCGCCCAAGTCACGCCTGCGAGCACGGTTTCCAAGTTGCACCGGCCCCACCAATTGCGCCGACCTCCCAATGGCCGCACAAGTCACGCCTACAAGCACGCACGGTTTCTACACCTTGCGCCGGTCCCACCAGCCAGCACACGCAATTTTCCAAGTCACGCCTGCAAGCGCGCACAGCTTCCACATTGCGCCGGTCTCACCAGTTAGCACACTCAGTTTCCCAACTCACGCCAACTTCCCAACATCGCCCAACCTGCACTGGCCCCACCAATTGTGCCAGCCTCCCGATTTGTGAAAAACTCCCAGAGGCAAGGATTCCAAATCCAATTTATAAAAGGTCAGACAAGCCCCTCAATTCTCTTTACGGTTTGCTGTTGATAGTCTGTCACCATCTTATGCTTACCTCGCAACAAATCCCCTGTTCCGAGCTAAGCAGGGGACTTAATGTTGATGGTGGTTTTTTAAACAAGGGTTAAAATCGTAAAACCCCATGACCTAGTGTTACCCGCAACACATTAACTAAGAGCATTTAACTCAAGTGTAAACAATTAATAGGGGTATTTTTTCAAAATACCAGATTAGGGTTTTCAAACACGAACCCTAATTCCAAAACCAAAAGCCGCATCTTGCGCACCATGGCAACAATGCCAAACCAAGCGAAGATATCACGCACCATGGCAACAATGCCAAACCAAGCCGCATACTTGCGCACCATGGCAACAATGCCAAACCAAGCCGCACCCTGCGCGCACCATGGCAACAATGCCAAACCAAGCCGCATCTTTGCGCACCATGACAACAATGCCAAACCAAGCCGCATCTCGCGCACCATGGCAACAATGCCAAACCAAAAGCCGCACCCTGCGCACCATGGCAACAATGCCAAACCAAGCCGCACCCTGCGCACCATGGCAACAAGGCCATATTCCCAAAGCCGCTATGCCTTTGGCCCATGCCAAATATAGCGCCCTAGGCTTGCAAGACTTGCAACTAGGTCAACATGGCCGTACGTGCCATTGGCACATGCCAACACGTATCGCAGGCCATATTTCCAAACCGCTATGCCTTTGGCCCACGCCAAATATAGCGCCCTAGGCTTGCAAGACTTGCAACTAGGTCAACATGGCCGTACGTGCCATTGGCACATGCCAACACCTATCGCAGGCCATATTTCCAAGCCGCTATGCCTTTGGCCCACGCCAAATATAGCGCCCTAGGCTTGAAAGACTTGCAACTAGGTCAACATGGCCGTACGTGCCATTGGCACATGCCAACACGTATCGCAGGCCATATTTCCAAGCCGCTATACCTTTGGCCCACGCCAAATATAGCGCCCTAGGCTTGCAAGACTTGCAACTAGGTCAACATGGCCGTACGTGCCATTGGCACATGCCAACACGTATCGCAGCCATATTTCCAAGCCGCTATGCCTTTGGCCCACGCCAAATATAACGCCCTAGGCTTGCAAGACTTGCAACTAGGTCAACATGGCCGTACGTGCCATTGGCGGATGCCAACACGTATCGCAGCCATATTTCCAAGCCGCTATGCCTTTGGCCCACGCCAAATATAGCGCCCTAGGCTTGCAAGACTTGCAACTAGGTCAACATGGCCGTACGTGCCATTGGCACATGCCAACACGTATCGCAGGCCATATTTCCAAGCCGCTATGCCTTTGGCCCACGCCAAATATATCGCCCTAGGCTTGCAAGACTTGCAACTAGGTCAACATGGCCGTACGTGCCATTGGCACATGCCAACACGTATCGCAGGCCATATTTCCAAGCCGCTATGCCTTTGGCCCACGCCAAATATAGAGCCCTAGGCTTGCAAGACTTGCAACTAGGTCAACATGGCCGTACGTGCCATTGGCACATGCCAACACGTATCGCAGGCCATATTTCCAAGCCGCTATGCCTTTGGCCCACGCCAAATATAGCGCCCTAGGCTTGCAAGACTTGCAACTAGGTCAACATGGCCGTACGTGCCATTGGCACATGCTAACACGTATCGCAGGCCATATTTCCAAGCCGCTATTCCTTTGGCCCACGCCAAATATAGCGCCCTAGGCTTGCAAGACTTGCAACTAGGTCAACATGGCCGTACGTGCCACTGGCACATGCCAACACGCATCGCAGGCCATATTTCCAAGCCGCTATGCCTTTGGCCCACTCCAAATATAGCGCCCTAGGCTTGCAAGACTTGCAACTAGGTCAACATGGCCGTACATGTCATTGGCACATGCCAAACACACATGCTGGTAGCCTAACTTGCAAACCGTGCAACCTACCAACAAAGCATTCCGCACATGCCATTGGCACATGCCAAACACACACGCTGGTAGCCTAACTTGCAAACCATGCAACCTACCAACAAGGCATTCCGCACATGCCATTGGCACATGCCAAACACACACGCCGGTAGCCTAACTTGCAAACCGTGCAACCTACCACCAAGGCATTCCGCACATGCCGTTGGCACATGCCACACACGCCACTAGCGGCTCTCCGGCATTACCACTTACGCTCGAGGTGCAACTCGCAACGAAGGCATTCCGCACATGCCATTGGCACATGCCACATGCGTCCCTAGCAGCACCACTTGCACGCAAGATGCAACCAACACTCGAGACATCAACACAAACCGGGGATGCTTTCTAGGGTTTTGGTTTGGCGGTCCACAAAGATGCAGCGTACACTACGCTCACATTAAGAAAGCGTGAAAAAGAATAAAGCGGTCAAATAAAAGAGGAAATAATGGTGAAAACGTTTTCACCCATTAACACCATGCGGTTACCACTTCCTCCCATTATTTCACCCTTTACTCTCTTCCTTCATGAGGTTAGGGTACGTTTCAAATCTCGACTTGTATAAATAGGTCTTACCTATTTCCACCAGACAACAAGTCTCGGTCAGGAGAAAAATACTACACTCTCAGAAAGGCAACTTTGCAAGCTCTCCCAAAAGCTTCCATCTCTTGCAAGCTTCCTAAGCTTTCACTTTCTGATACAAGTCGAGATATTACTCTTCTCAACACCTTTCTTTGCTTCCCTCCCCAAATCAACCCTTCTCCTCCACTTTGTGACCGAAGCAAGTCTGGAACGGCCATTTCTTGGTTTAGGCCGGACTTGTACAGATTGATCTCTCGAATCTACAAAGTGCTCACGTGCAACACATTTGTTTAGGGTTTGAACCAGTTTCTCACTCACCTACCGCAATTACCGAAATCAGCAGAAACGATTTTTACCCATAAACACTATTTTATTTTCTCTAATTTATAATTTATAATTTACTCAATCACTGCTTTTGCAGAGTTTTAATTGTTTGCAAAATTCTTTTCATTAGTTGTGATTCAATTAGATAGGTTATGCTTGTATTAAGATAATCTATGCTTAAGGGATACAATTAATTTTTGAGAATTTGCTTGATTATCTGTGAATTAAGAAACAAGGGATTTAAAAGATAATTAGAGTTTTGGATTATTTACCGTTATTCATTCATGTGTAATAGCGGAATCAGTGTCTTGGTTATTTTCTCATATCTTGAATCAATTTTGAGCTAAGTTTTGTTTGTTTTTAAGTTTTATAAGTCTAAAATCTTTTGCTTTCACAAGTCTCAACGAAAATTTTTACTACAACATTATTGATTCACATCATGAACACGAATCGTCATGCCATATAAACATTAAGAGTTCAGCCGGAGAACATAGCATAGAAGGCATTCAGAGGAACTTATAGTAAGTGAATATGCGCGAGGCGCCGAAATTTACAGAACATCCGGGGTTCGCTAATCTGGATAAATTTCATGTAAGTATATTGAGCGGCTCAATAAATTTTCCAGTGGAGAGGTTAGCACACGTGGCTCTGTTTCCTTGCAGAGTGACGTCACATCCGATGCAAGGTTTTATGATTTTAACCCTAAGCTAAAAACCACCGTCAACATTAAGTCCCATGCTTAGCACGTAACAGTGGCGTTGTTTCGGGGTAAGCATGAGATGGTGATAGACAAGAGTAAAATCGAAAGGGCAAGACATGATGAGATTGTCGGGGAAATTCAACTATCCTTTAGCGGAAGGCATGAGGAATCCGTGAATCCTTGTATTGACGACTTGGCGTATTTTCGGCTTGACCAGAGGGTGTAGGCGTAGAGTTTTGTTTCCCGGAACGTTGGTGCCAATTTGGGCCATGGGGTAGTGAAGATGACGCTGCCGGCTTGAGAATGGCGGGCGGCGCGGCTTTAAACGATGGAGATTGCGTTGCTTTGAACGTCGGAGATGGCGATTCAATCTTGGCCGAGCGGAGATGATGCTGCGGAATGGCGAATAGCGCGGCTAGCTTGGAAGGGCCAATGGCGTGGTGAAGATAGAGCCATGGAGCGTCGGTCTTGGGACGCGGAGAGGATGGCGCTGGCTCGGTTGCAACGCGGAGATGGCACTGCTAATACGCGGACTGTTGGCGTCGGCTTGGCCGTGGCGCTATTGAACGTGGAATGGTGGAAACTGTCTTCAGTCCATGAAATTGTGGAAACTAGCTTCAGTCCGCGGAATGGTGGAAACTGACTTCAGTCCGCGGAGTGGTGGAAACTGGCTTCAGTTCCGTGGAATGATGGAAACTGGCTTCATTTTCGTGGAAGGATAACGACTGGCTTCAGTTCCGTGGAAAGATGGCAACTGGCTTCAGTTCCGTGGAAGGATGACGACTGGCTTCAGTTTCGTTGAATGATGGAAACTGGCTTCGGAACTGTGGAAGGATGACGACTGGCTTTAGTTCTGTGAAATGATGGCAACTGGCTTCAGTTCCGTGGAAGTATGGCGATTGGCTTCGGAACTCCGGCTACCAAACAATAGTGATGACGTTACTTACTTGACCACGTAGCGGGTGGAAAATAGTGCTTTGGCTTGACCACAGAACGGGCGGAGATGGCACTGCTGGCTAGGTTCGTGGAAAAGTGGAGATGACGCTGCAACTTCGTCCACGAATTGTCGATGTTGGCGCTTGGAGAATTGGCACTAGATTGACCAATGAGTGTTGTAGGTTGAGCGGCTTGTGTTCCTCGTGCTGGCGCGCTGCTGGTTCAGTCATGGAGCATAAGTGTGGTGCGCTGATGTGGTTTTGAAGTTGTTTGTGAAGTGGTAGTAAAATTTCGTTCAACTCGGGCTTGTAAAGGTTTGATTTAAGAAAATACTAAAAACAAAGAAAATATATTCACAAGTTTGTCACAAAAATCGAGAGATTACTGAGACTCAGGATTCCACCATAACTCATTCATGCGATTCGTATATTTATTCCAAACAATTATAGCTCAAATAATATTGACTCTAGTTCTTTGCCAAGGTAGATTCTTAAAAGATTGATCAGAAATCACTAGCATGACGCATCAAAAGCACTTACACCAAGCATACATCATCATACGACATCACAATCAATTAAGAAAAATCATAAAACGATTGATAATAGTGAAAGTAGTCATAAAAGAATTAAATATAATTACCACACGCATGAAATATGGCTTCCTCCGTCATCCCAGTGTTGGGGTTTAGCTCCTCATGGTAAAAAAACGCTCAAAATAATAAATCATGGCTCAAAAGGTGTTTTTTATTGAAGAGGAGTAATAATGCAGAGAATCCGCAACACTTAATGGTCGTTACAATAGCTGCTGTTACAATTTTTTAAGACTGTTGAGAATGATAGATTTCTGGTGTAGCAGGTTTGCGATAGTCAGTGTTGGTCCAATGTTCTTCGGATTAGGGTTCTTGAGAACGACACTTCTCGAGTGTCGTCTTCAACTCCTTCTCTTCTTCCTCGCCTGTGCTTTCTGCAACTCGCCTGCACTTCTCTGCTCCGGTTCTGCGGCTTCTTACTTCACCCCAAGCTTGCCCCAAAGTCTCGACAACCCCTTCTGTGTTTCCTCCCCTCTCTTATATACACCACAGCTCTCTTAAATCACGAAGAAATATCTGTTTTCTTTCACCTGAAGACACGGGACTTTCCCTTTACTCTCTTCTTTCACGCGTTCTCAATTGACCCTGAGTTATTCAAAACTCTCCAAAGATAGAACCAAATACGGAGAGATTGTCTCTTCTTTTACTCCACGTCTTCTCCAAAATCTCCAACAAAACCCGAGTAAAACTCCCACCTCTGTTTTGTCGAGAAACCATTATCCGGCCCAATTTTCTCCAATACAACACTTATACCTGCCCTGTTAATCCTTAACAGACCCAAAACAATGTATTCCCGTGAAAATCTCCGGTTGAATCACTGTCATGGAAATCAACAGAGAACCGAGTATTTACTTCTCATCTGTTTCGTGAAAACTCGATAATCCAATCCAATCTGATCGATCCAAACAATCATACCATCCCTGTTATGCTTCAAGAAGTCCATCCCACAGAAATTCCGAGATTGAATCTCTTCAAAACTTGCCGAAAATTCAAACCCTAAAGTCTGTTCGTGAAACCCAAATTTCCCGCCAATTTGAAATTCAAAATGAATGGGATGACCTCCCCTTATCCGTAACTAGTCTCCCTTTTGCAAATGGGGGGGGAAACAGTGATTTTTGGGGTGCAAATAGCCATGGGACGCCCCTTATCAATTGGGTACCCCTTATCCAAATTGAGAGTCCGAATAGTAGGTCTCCGGGTGCAACTTTTCGAGCCGATTTCTCCAAAAACGTTTATTGCCCAAAAATACCTACAAACACATAAAACACCATAATAAGAACAAAAACGGGTACTAACAATATATACAATTGAGAATAAAATAGACACATAAATGCGTGCATCAAATACCCCCAAACTTATTTATTTGCTAGTCCCGAGCAAATCAAATCTACAAAATAAAATCCTAACTCATTGTCGCAGGCATCGTCGATTGCATTTAGCGTATGCAATAAGCCTTTAAACCCCTAGGTGGCCCTAGTGGCCGAGTTATAGTCTCGGGAGGGTTTACCAGAGATATACCCACAAAACCTTTACACTCCAGACCCTAACTATCTACGCAGAACCTTGGAAGGCACTAAAGAATCTCCTTGGTTGGCATACTTATTGATTACAGGAGGAAGTACCCTGATGCGAAATTCCAATTGCTGTACACGAGTTTGCAATCAAGCATACTAAAATTCATATATAAGTGACAGAGCTCTACTCAGATAGTTTCTATACATCATAACCGGAGTCAACCAATCACATGGATAGATTAAGAAGATGGATGTAGAGAAAAACGTGGATGATGTTGACTAAGGTGAGCCTATCCTAATGGACTGAGATACTTGTGCGGACTAATATCAACATACTTTGGCATATACAAGGGTACCAAAGGTGGTCGATAATCCTAACTCTAGGTCAACTCAGCTGGCATATACAAGGGAACCAGTGGTCGACTTTATTGAATTTATTTCGGTTGGTCTGATAGTCTGGTCTCAATTTTCTCTTTTTTTTTTTTCAACTTTTTTTTTTTTTGTATCTAAATCACTCTATTTCACCGTAGCGGTGGTAACAACTTGAATCGTGAGCCCCACCTAATCACTTAGACAAACATATTTTGAAGAAAACAAACAAAAATAGAAGTGAAAAGGATTCAACGACATATGGCGAACTACCATGTTTTTTTTTCTTTAATTCTAACACTTGGGCTCTGTGCTTTTATGAATAGACTCTTTAGATGTTTCCATCTAATCAGATTGGTTCCTCAACTCCTACAACCAAAATGCTTCCATCCACTTAGATTGGTTAGTGCCATCCTTAATAAGCATAAATTTCTAGGCTATGGAGTTTAACAATGCAACTAAAATGTTTCTCCCATACCCCCAAACTTAAATCTAACATTGTCCTCAATGTTCTAAAGATAAAATTAAAAGCATGAACAAGGAGAAACTGTTACCATTTGAAGCAAAAGAGATAAGGAAAGATATTACCGTGTCGCATGAATATTGGGTTACCTCCCAAGAAGTGCTAAGTTTAAAGTCTTCAGCCAGACTAAGAAAGGATTAGTCACCTCATAAAATCATAAAGTAATAGCCGGAATTTCTGTGGGTCATCAAAACCAAATAGAGCTATCACAAGTAAAAGGAATCTGCAACATGCCAAGAAAATTAACAAATAAAGCACACCCTTGTCTAGTTTCCTGTTTAAGAAAACTACATCTAGCTGTGGTTCAGGTTCAGGCTTTATAATTGGGTCGAGATAAAATATTTTCATGTGCTGGAATTCCTCAAAGCTAAGATCCGGTTAAGGTTGTAAAGTCTGGAAAAACTCAAATAAAAACTTAGAAGCACATAATAATAACCTGAATAATTGCGGATCCTTAAAGTCAATCAGTTTTGACTCACACAATTGACCACATTGAGAGTAATGGTCATTCTTAAGCAAATGTGTCATTTCTATTCTCCTAAAATAATTAGGTTTGGTCTCAGAACTTAATAATTGACACATCTGAAACTTATATGTTCCCATTGGTTGAAAAATATTTGGTGGGAAAAAAAAATCAATCTGGGTATCATAGCTCAGGCTAACCACATCAACCGAGAGGATGGGCTTCTAACAACCGAACTTCCTTATGGACATCACTAGGTTCGGAAAACGTGTATAAAGATAATCTTTTAAAATGGTTGAGGCACAAATGTCAAGTCCCAAGTGAGGGACCTTTCTAAGAGTTAAGGCACATGGAGAATGATAATCACCCCCAAACTTAGAGTTTTCAGTGTCTCTAGAAATACTAGTCACAACTTCCCTAATTTCAAGGTCATCTGATTCCTGAAAATGGTCAATTGATTCTTCTAAGTCAGGTTCATCCTCACTCATCTCTACGAGTTCATTTTCTTTGTCTAAGACTAAGGTTTCTAAATCGCTAGACTTTAAAACAATATTCTCAGAATAAACTCGTTCCTCAAAAGTATCATCAGCTTCGTAATCATAAGGGAATACTACATCGTCTAAAACGGGGGTATCTCTAGTCAAATCCTCGTGCTTTTGAATAGGTGAATAATTATTAAAATTATTTGGATTTGAATTAGAAATATTATCATTATTAAGCTCAATTGGAGTAACAAATTCCTGATCACTATGCCTACTTATTTCAAATTCTTCATCAACACTATCCTCATCATAATCATCATTATAATAACATGAAAATGGTTGAACCTCATAAGTAGTGTTACCAATTTTATCCTCGTCATCTTGATTATGCAAATAACTATCCTCATTTTCAAGGGTACTATTGGAAACACTGTATTGGAAATTAAGATTATTTTGAGCCAATTTTTCTACAATCCTATTTGTACTCTCAGTATATTGCTTAAGAGTTTCTTCTAAAGACATCTTTGTTGATTTGCTCAAATCTCGAAAGAATGTTACAGGTTTTCTTCACAAATAAGGTATAACTCTTGAGAGCCTCTTCTAGAGAAATAGAGGGATTGTTTTGCTCGTATGACTGGTGGGTGTGCGAATAGTAATTGGGCTCACTCTGGTATGAACCATAACCTCCAAAAGTTTGATGTTCCCAACCACTATTCACACTATGGTCAAAGTAATGTCCATTTTGAAAATCAGACAAATATTCGTTGTATTGGCTATTGTAATACCAGTTCGACATTCTATTGCAGGGGTGTGAGTTGTCACACAAAATAAAACCCACTGACAGGGGATTCGTGGGTGGATAGAGTCTTACCTCCCGTACCAGACGGGCGATGAACCGTTGAAGTAGACTCAGGCCACCGACTCATATGTCAGTGTACGAACCCGAGGGGCCGAGACAGTATCGTAACTGTCGTCCTTCCCTGCAAACAGTTTGTATTTAATTTTTAACCCTTCCTTAGGGTTTAAAATAATAAAGTCCAAGTCCAAAAAAATAAAGTCCAAAAAGTGTCCGAAAATAAAAAGAAAAATTACAACAATGAAACCCCTATTTACAGTTTCTAAAATAAAAAGAAATAAAATAACTATGTACAAAATCTTCTTCTTCACTCCTTTCGGATTCCTCTTTTCTTTCCTTCTTTGGCGATGCTTTCCTTTTATAGCACTTTTTCTTTCCTTGTAGCCTCGCTTCAAATCTGAAAAGAATCGAAAAATACCAAAGGCGTAAAAGAGAACAAAAAATATAAAAAAATAAAAATAGAAATAGAAATAACTCTAAAACCTAAAACCTAAATACAAGTCCGCGTCGGCGACGCCAAAAATTGATGTGGTTTTGAAGTTGTTTGTAAAGTGGTAGTATAAGTTCGTTCAACTCGGGCTTGTAAAGGTTTGATTTAAGAAAATAATAAAAACAAAGAAAATATATTCACAAGTTTGTCACAAAAATCGAGAGATTACTGAGACTCAGGATTCCACCATAACTCATTCATGCGATTCGTATATTTATTCCAAACAATTATAGCTCAAATAATATTGACTCTAGTTCTTTGCCAAGGTATATTCTTAAAAGATTGACTGTAAATCACTAGCATGACGCATCAAAAGCACTTAGACCAAGCATACATCATCATACGACATCACAATCAATTAAGAAAAATCATAAAACGATTGATAATAGTGCAAGTAGTCATAAAAGAATTAAATATAATTACCACACGCATGAAATATGGCTTCCTCCGTCATCCCAGTGTTGGGGTTTATCTCCTCATGGTAAAAAAACGCTCAAAATAATAAATCATGGCTCAAAAGGTGTTTTTATTGAAGAGGAGTAATAATGCAGAGAATCCGCAACACTTAATGGTCGTTACAATAGCTGTTGTTACAATTTTTTAAGACTGTTGAGAATGATAGATTTCTGGTGTAGCAGGTTTGCGATAGTCAGTGTTGGTCAAATGTTCTTCGGATTAGGGTTCTTGAGAACGATACTTCTCTAGTGTCGTCTGCAACTCCTTCTATTCTTCCTCGCCTGTGCTTTCTGCAACTCGCCTGCACTTCTCTGCTCCGGTTCTGCGGCTTCTTACTTCACCCCAAGCTTGCCCCAAAGTATCGACAGCCCCTTCTGTGTTTCCTCCCCTCTCTTATATACACCACAACTCTCTTAAATCACGAAGAAATATCTGTTTTCTTTCACCTGAAGACACGGGACTTTCCCTTTACTCTCTTCTTTCACGCGTTCTCAATTGACCCTGAGTTATTCAAAACTCTCCAAAGATAGAACCAAATACGGAGAGATTGTCTCTTCTTTTACTCCACGTCTTCTCCAAAATCTCCAACAAAACCCGAGTAAAACTCCCACCTCTGTTTTGTCGAGAAACCATTATCCGGCCCAATTTTCTCCAATACAACACTTATACCTTCCTGTTAATCCTTAACAGACCCAAAACAATGTATTCCGTGAAAATCTCCGGTTGAATCACCTGTCATGGAAATCAACAGAGAACCGAGTATTTACTTCTCATCCTGTTTCGTGAAAACTCGATAATCCAATCCAATCTGATCGATCCAAACAATCATACCATCCCTGTTATGCTTCAAGAAGTCCATCCCACCAAAATTCCGAGACTGAATCTCTTCAAAACTTGCCGAAAATTCAAACCCTAAAGTCTGTTCGTGAAACCCAAATTTCCCGCCAATTTGAAATTCAAAATGAATGGGATGACCTCCCCTTATCCGTAACTAGTCTCCCTTTTGCAAATGGGGGGGGAAACAGTGATTTCTGGGGTGCAAATAGCCATGTGACGCCCCTTATCAATTGGGTACCCCTTATCCAAATTGAGAGTCCGAATAGTAGGTCTCCGGGTGCAACTTTTCGAGCCGATTTCTCCAAAAACGTTTATTGCCCAAAAATACCTACAAACACATAAAACACCATAATAAGAACAAAAACGGGTACTAACAATATATACAATTGAGAATAAAATAGACACATAAATGCGTCCATCATGCGCCCAGTCATCTATTCCCGTTCATGGAGCAATAAGGAATTCTTATTCTGTTCAAACTTTAGAAACTCCATCCGCATGAAAAGAGGTATCGACCTTCTTATGTTTTCTGTTGCTCGTCCGAATCCGTGCTTTCGTCTGCAGTGTCTCTCCAGTGGATTCCAAAATTTACCAGACTCCATTGCATTCTTGGGACTGATGGATGAAAATATGCTCAGCAATGATAATGTCAGGGCTAATCTTGGGGATTGTGGTTGCGTTGTCGGTCCATCCTTGACTTTAGATTGTTCGTTGCCTGGACCTTCTGATCGCGATGATAATATGTCGTGGATGCTTGTATGGTCAAAATCTTCCGGAGCCACTGGATGAAATAGATGAGTTGGGAGACGTTCCGTTGCCGATGTGCTGCTATCAAGTCTTCAAGGACTTTGTTCCAAGCGATATCCTTCGAACCATCTTCTGAATCTTGGACTATCGTATGGAATGGGATGCGGTGAGCAGTCCCCAGTTATACTTTTGTTAGATCCGATGGCATGGCCAAATATATGTGAATGTATCTTTGTGGCGTTTTTTTGGAGTCTTCAATGCGCATGTACGGCTTCATGTTGAGAAATCCCCGCGACTTGTAAAACTTCGATAGCGATGATATTGAAATCAGAAATAGCCTAGTTGAGGGGAGTGAAAGCGTTCCATGCTGGTAGTCCCCATGTGTAGCCTACTTTCATCGCATCGCCTTGAATCCACATCCACGGTATTTGATACAAGCTTATTGTACTCTTCTGGATGTGACGCTGGGATGCTCAGAATGTCACATGGACGAAATATTCTGGATAGCGAAGAGGTATAAATGAGAGAGTTATGTTGTTTATCGTGGCTACCTCTGTTTCTTCGAGAAAATGTTTCAGCCGTGTCTCTGGAGTTATCTCATGAGTCTTTGATGGTCGTCGGGATGGACTGCGATGAGCAGTCCCCAGTCGTACTTTTTAGTTTCTGAAGTTGTTTCCTCTGAGCAGGCTTGGGATCCGCCGCGGCCTCGTAAAGTGTTGCAGGCGCCTTCTAGACAGAGAGGTGATGATATTCTTATGCTACATCCTTGAAGAGTAGATGACCTTATCGTGGCTATGACCTTTTGGTCGACTGTTTCTTAGCTTTGACAGTGAAGGGATTCCATGTAGATCCTCAGTCCCCAAGTGTGGTTTATACGCTTCTATCTTGTATGGTCGGTGGGTTGACCATGATAAAGATATCACCATCTTATATTCATACTGGTGATTTTGTTACTTCTTCCATGTGAAACAAAAACATGGAGAAGTACGGATTACCCTTGTAGCGTTTTTGCTATGGTGAAGTTCTGGATGGTATCGACAAAGGAGCAGCAACAGTTCTTGGCATCAGATGTGATCAGAAGAGACTACATCGCGTGGGAACCAAAATAGGTTGGCTGGAATTGTATGGGCATCCCTGGAAGCAAAGGGATCGGCTGTATGCATAAGCGAGTAAACTGTCCATGACCACGAGGTTTGGCGAGATGGATCAAAAAGTGGCCACAACTGCGATCCTTGGCTGGCTGTGATCACGATCCTTGACAGGGAGGAGTGTGGTGGCTACGAGCAAGAACTTTGGAAGGAAGGAGTGTGGCGTTGAAGCGATGATAGGTGTCTAAAACACCTAATTTACTATCTAGTAGTTATGCTTTCTTTGCTATTTTTCTTGTGAAGTATGTACTTCACGCGTGCTTTTGAGTTTATCAGGTACTTTGGAGTCATTAGGAGCAAAAGAAGAAAAATTCATTGATTTGGAGCAAAAATGGGAAAAGCGTCATTTCATGCGCAATTGCTATTGGGAGCACAGACGGAACAAACACAAACATTGCAGCTTAGTCTAGAGAAGCGATAGGGAACATCTTTGGTGGTTCCTATCTAAAGCATTGGGTATCCCTTATCCATGTCACCTGGGTGGCTATATCCAGTTCATTTCCTACATGACCTAAAAATCAGAGAGGAACCAATTCTCTCATCATTGCCTTCTTTTTCTCTGTCTCTACCTGAAACTGAGATGGCTGCACCACAAGAGATTCAAAAATGAAGTCGGTGAAATTGAAACAAGCTGCTGTTGGCGGAGGAGATCAACGTTGGATTGCTGAGACGAATTAGGGGTTGATGTTAATCAAGTTTTTTGTGAGTTTATTACGAGCGAAAAGAAATTGAGGAGTATGAAGAATTTGTGTGCTGTTGATGCTATTTGAAGAATCAATCACAGTAAATGGTTGTTGTTCGATGACTCAGATGAGAAAGTCTGCTGCTAAGAATGAAGAAGAGATGAGGTTGAATCAATGATGGCTTTGACTGAGTTCGGAAAGGAAATCTAGGGTTTCTGAAGCCAAAATTGAATGGGTTCTGTCAGTGATGAAATGGGTTTGGTTTGGAGAGAAGTGTAATTGATTGGTTCAATTGGTGACTCATAAAGAATCTCGTGTTTGATTCTGGTTTTTGGGCTAATTGGTGAGAAAGAGTGAGAAGGGTTTTGGAGCTCAGACATACACAGAGCTGTAGGTGGAAACCTGATCTGAAGCCAGTTTATGGTGGTCTTGATGAGGTTGCAACAGGTAGAGATGGTTGTGATATGTTCATGAGAGAAGAATCGAAGAATGGTACAGCTATGGTGGTTCCAGTGCAGTGATGGCAATTGTGGTTTCGATGTGAGGCAGTGTTTGGTGGTGGTTATGAACTGGTGTTGGTACACAGAGAAGGAACTGTGGTTGCTGTGTATGAATGGGTTTGAGCTGGATTTGTCTGTGGTGGTAGTTTGAAGCACCATATGAATTGAAGCTGGTGTGTAGCAGATGGTGGTACTATTGCAGGTTGCGGAAGTGGAATGGCCAGACATAATGTGGAGCTGAGTCGCAGTTGTTGCCACTGAGAATTAGAAGATGAATTGTTTGAGTCGCGAGTGATGATGCAATGAAAACATGGAGGTGGTGACCTGAATGAGAGTCCCCTGGTGCTGGTTAGTTGAGCTGAATTGCTGAGATGGCAAAGTAATAGCTGTGCAGTGATAGAAGGAAGGCCCGAATCTGTTTTGACAGTGCGAAAGTAGTAAGAAGGCAGAGCTGGTGTTGCTAAGATGGTGCTGGCTGTATGCAACAGTGGAGGTATTGGAGCTGTAATGTGTAGTTCAGGTGAAATTGAGATGCACTGGTGGTTGCTGTGTTGAGCCAGGAATTAACGGAATTGAAGCTGCAGCAAGGAATGGAGTTAGAGCTAATGGAGAACAACAAGTGCAAGTAATGGAGCTGACAGGTTTTGCCTTTGATCCGGTGATTGTGCTAGGAACGTGAGTAATTGTTGCAGGTAGTGAAGCTAGCACTGAGGTTATGGCAAGATGAATGGAAATGATGGTTGTAGCTGTTGTCTAATGGAAAGTGATGGTGGTAATGGAGTGCTCCCTTGTGTTTTGAGCTAACTTGCCAAAGTAGATGGAAGTGTTGGTGGTTCTGGTAAAAGCAGGTGGTAATGGTAGTGTTGGCTTGAGGTTCTGGTGATGCTATGCAGAGATGAGCAACTGAGAAGTGGAATTGATGTTATGTGTGACAGAGCAGGTTAGGTGATGGCAGTGCTGTAGGAGAATTGCAGTTCAAACTAGCTCAGGTGATGCTGTTCCTCTGTGTTAAATGTACGAGAGGGAGGTTGCAGTGGCAAGGGCCAGGAAGAAGAGAAGATACTGTATTGCAGGATGAACAGCCGTCATGGCTGAATGGGCACTGATGATATGAAAAGGTTGTGCAATACAAGACTGGGGTATGCAAGATAGCTTGGCTAATGTGATTCAGACCTGATTCGTCTGAATAGCCAGCTGACTCGCATCCGAGTCATGATCTGACCTGAGTCGAGTCATCTGCTCAGGTAATTAACCCGGTTTGACTCAGCGTCATGACTCAGTTGACCGATTTGAGTTGACCCGTTGACCGGTGACCGGGTGGACTTTGCCGGTCACTGGGCTATTTTCCGGCCACCTCTCCGGCCGATTTCCGACCATAATACCATTTTTCCGGCGACGTATTTTTGGACATATTTTCTACATGGGTTTCTCTCTCTTATGGGCTTGGTGGATTCTTATCTAATGGACTTTGAAGGTTAGACCTAATTTTGGAACAAGAAAAGCTATAAAAGGGAAAGTCTTCTACAACTTTATACACATATTATTCTTGGAACTTTGGAGAGCCGGTTTTGTTTACGCTTCTAGGGTTTGCTTTTGTTCATCTTCATCTTCTCCTTTTCAATTAATATTATTATGATGAACTCCATAGCTATGAGTAGCTAAACAAATCTTATTGGTTATGGGATAAAGTTGATTTCTCAATATGTTATATGATTCAATGAATTAGTTTTGTCTCAATATTTTATTGTTTGTGATTCACAATTAATAGCGTTATATGATTTGATAGTTTGTTTGGTTGAGTCCGGAATCAATCCGATTTGCTTTCATCTCTAGAGCTATATTAGGGTTTTCAATACAAAAAAGTTGTTTATCCCTGATTCTAAGTAGCATAATTGTGGGTAGTGCTTGTAGTGATATATCCTACTAGTCACAAGTGAATCATAACTTTTGTTAAAACGATTAGTGCTTTTACACATTCGTTTGCATTGATTAGTCTTATTCCATAAAACTTATTGCTTTTAGGGAGTTAAATCTAATTGTGCTTTTAAACTTTAGGTTGCTTTCTAGGAAGAATTCACATATGCATCTTTTAATGTGGTTGTGATGAAAACAGGGAATTAGCGGGATATACTTGCGATCAAGGTATCCTAGGACTATTAGTAGATGAGAGATTAAAATACCAATTCTAATCATTGATGAAACTACATGTTTGTGAATGATACTATCCCGTGACCAATATCTTCTCCTTATTGATTATTCCGATTACTTACTTTGCTTTCAATTACTTTTATTTCTTAGATAAAACAAACATTCCCCCCTTGGTTACATTAGAAACTGAAAATTGCATAACAACAATTGCCTCTCTGTGGATACGAACTCTTCCTTACCTTGTGCTTCATTTAAATTTAGTGAGTAAGAAAGTGAAATTATTTTGACGGATTGACAACCGATCAAGCGACTTCGGCTCTTGGAGAGGACGTTGAAGCTTATGGAGAAAAACGCTGAAGCTTCGGCTTCGGATCCTAGAGCAGTTTATGGAGAGGATATTGAAGCGGAGCGGCTTCTGGCTCTGGAAGCGGAGCGGCTTTCCGACAGAATGTTGAAGCGGTTTCCAGAGCGAAACATTAAAGCGGAGCGGCTTCTGGCTCTGGAAGCGGAGGCGGCTTCTTGAGAGAATATTGAAGCGGTTTCCAGAGCGAAACATTGAAGCGGAGCGGCTTCTGGCTCTGAAAGCGGAGGCGGCTTCCCGGGAGAATGTTGAAGCGGTTTCCAGAGTGAAACATTGAAGCGGAGCGGCTTCTGGCTATGGAAGCGGAGCGGCTTCCCGAGAGAATGTTAAAGCGTTTTTCAGAGCGAAACATTGAAGCGGAGCGGCTTCCCGAGAGAATGTTGAAGCGGTTTCCAGAGCGAAACATTGAAGCGAAGCGGCTTCTGGCTCTGGAAGCGGAGGCGGCTTCCCGAGAAAATGTTGAAGCGGTTTCCAAAGAGAAACATTGAAGCGGAGTGGCTTCTGGCTCTAGAAGCGGAGCGGCTTCCCGAGAGAATGCTGAAGCAGTTTCCAGAGCTAAACATTGAAGCGGAGCGGCTTCTGGCTCTGGAAGCGGAGGCGGCTTCCCGAGAGAATGTTGAAGCGGTTTCCAAAGAGAAGCATTGAAGCGGAGCGGCTTCTGGCTCTGGAAGCGGAGTGGCTTCCCGAGAGAATGTTGAAGTAGTTTCCAGAGCGAAACATTGAAGCGGAGCGGCTTCTGGCTCTGGAAGCGGAGCGGCTTCCCGGGAGAATGTTGAAGCGGTTTCCAGAGTGAAACATTGAAGCGGAGCGACTTCTGGATCTAGAAGCGGAGCGGCTTTCCGAGAGAATGTTGAAGCGGTTTTTAGAGCAAAACATTGAGGCAGAGCGTCTTCTGGCTCTGGGATAAAACTCCATTGAGGGTTCCATTAACCCTTGACTTCGAAAAAATGAATTAATACGATATGGCATGGGAATACGTCACAAATAGTGCTGGTCGGCAAGTAGTGATTTTCTCCTTATGGGAAAGAATACGCTTCTTCTTTTTGATTTTCCCTTGCAACTCTCAGAGCCTTAACGGCTACAATGTTGAAGTCGGAGGCCGCGTCAATCAGTGTGCTGTCAAACTCGACATCCTTCAAGTGAACAGTGGTTAGGAGTCCCCAGTTTCGTCTATCAATCGTGCTTCCCAGGAGAGGTTGGGGTTCGGGAATGGATTCCCTGGCTGGAAATAACTACTTTACTGATGAAGTGCGGTTGAGGGCTGCAAGTATGTCTTGACGATGCGCCTTTTAGAAATACATAATCTCACAAAAACGTTTCATCATGGACTGCACGATTTTGTGGATGGAGTCCCCAGAAATTATGTATCTACTGATGGGAAGAAGGTCTCTGTGAACTCAAGAGGGTTGCTGATTTTCTTTGCCTCGATTTTGGAGAAGTCGTTCCTAATCTTCACGTGTGATGAAATTAGATTGCTGATTATTTTCTACTGGGCGTTTAGGAGCAACGCGAGCCTCTTCATCTATAAAGGCACGTCCTGCTGAAGTGCTTGCGCTAGATGTTAAAAGGGGTGGACGTGACTCTTGTGGTATCCGCTTGTTAGTGTCTTGAGGAAAATAGGTATCTCATTCTAAGTTGTAGTCATGTCCGTACGAGCCTTACGAGAACCTTTTGTCTTTCCATCAAATCAACAGTGGTAAGAAGAGATCGGCTTCTTCTGGCTCATCCAGTCTCTCGTCCTGATGGTGGATTAGCAGCGACTCTGGTAACGGTTGGAGCTATCACACTTGAAGAAACGTTGGGAGAGGCGGCATCGGCTCTGGCTATGGTGATTGGAGGTATAACACCTGAAGGAGCATTTTCCATGTTGCTGGTGTTGACAGGTGGCGTATTAGCACCATTGGGAGAAACGTTAACACCGAGAATAATTTCGGCGCCGGTGTTCTCAGGGTTTGTTGCTGATCCTGACCTGAGTTCTACCATCTTGAGATCGGAGTTGAAAGATAAAATCGGGAATTGAGAAATTGATATTGTAACCGAGAGATTAATCTCCCACTGTGGTCTCCAATTGTTTATGAATGAAAATCGTTTCTGCTGATTTTGGTAATTTTGGGTGTGTGGGTGAGAAACAAATCTAAACCCTAAACAATGTACTGCACGTGAGTACTTTTGATTCGAGAGATCAATCTGTACAATCCTAGCCTAAACCAATAAATGGCTGTTCCAGGCTTACTTCGGTCACAAAGTGAAGGAGAAGGGTTGGTCTTAGGGAGGGAAGCGAAGAAAGTGTTGAGACAGAATAGTTGATTCTGGAAGTATGAGCGTTTTATGACTTGTATCAGAAAGTAGAACTGGTAAGCAGGATGGAAAGCTACCAGGTGATTTCTAGATATTGTGTGTTGCCGAACAAAACTTGTTTTTTGGTGGAAATAGTGAAACCTATTTATACAAGTCATAGTGAAACGTACCCTGGTCTCGTAGGAAGTGGAAACGATTGAGTGGTGGAAGAAAAGAGTAACGTGTAACTTCCAGACATTATGCTTCCATGATGAAGGAAGTGAATTCTTGTAACCGTCAGTCATTACTCTTCCATGATGAAGGAAATGAATTGTTTACACCATTACTTCTCACCACCACTAATTATCCTACTTTATGACACTTTTTTGTAACGGGCGCATTGCACTCCGCAAGCTGTAAACCGCCAGACCAATACCCTGATGAGCATCCCCGAGTTTGTGACATATTTTGATGCCTCGAGTGTTTCCGTGGAAACATGTAGCACTTTTCTACGTGTGTCAAGTTAAAATTGAGAGGCTTGCCGCAGGTAAATAGCATGTAATGCTAGGCTCGTCTTGGCTAGTCGCCTAAAACTTGTCGTGAGCTTATCGGTTCATTGGCGAACTTGGATGGATGAGATTGCATCTCATGAAGAAGGATGGCCATTGATTATGGCCACATCTTGTTGTATAGTGAAGTGGCGTCGGCCACATGCTAATGGCATGCTAATGGCATGCCGGTGGCGTAGCCATGGTATGGCGGCATGAGAGTAGCCGCGACATAGTGGTATGCCAAAGACGTTGCGGTATGGCCAAAGCTAAAAACTGGCTCCGCAACCAAAGTTAGGGTTTGGCGCCGTTGGAAAGATTTGGCGTGGTTGGAAAGGTTTGGCGTGGCAAAATCTTGGCGCCTTGGAAGGATTTTGGCGTGGTTGGAAAGATTTGGCGTGGACAAATCTTGGCGCCTCGGAAGGATTTGGCGTGGCCAAGGCGCCGTTGGAAGAATTCTCCCTGGAAGAATTAGGGCTTGGCGTGGCCAAGGCGCCGTGGAAGAATTCTCCATGGAAGAATTAGGGCTTGGCGTGGCCAAGGCGCCGTGGAAGAATTCTCCTTGAAAGAATTTTCCTTGGAAGAATTGGGGGCCGGTAAGCAAAATGGGGCCGGCCTCATTCGGAATGCGTGTGGCGCATTTAGGGCGACCTGATTGGTCGATGGGAAGTGGGGCCGGTAAGCTGGGGCGTGGCCACACTTCCGGTGCGCTGCGGCGGATTTAAAGCGACCTGATTGGTCGAGGGAAATATGGCCGGTTTAGGATGGAGCGTGGCCAATGGCAAGGCCAAGCCTCCCTTTGCTGCTGCGGCTCCCAGTTTTTTCTGATTCTGGGCGAGGTTTTGCACCTGCTAATCCATAGCGGATTAACTACCTAGTTTTCCTAGGCTTAATTTTTTGACAAGCAAGGTCTAGTATGTTGCGTGAGGCGCGAAACCCTGACTTCTGCAAGTTAGTAAGGTTTATTGAATTTTTATGTTTCGACACAGAGCTCTTTTAAGTTCATTGCCAGAGAGCAACATGCTTTTCTGATTGAATACCTTATGCAGAGATCTTATTATTGATACTTGGAGATTCGTGCTACTCTGCTGTGAGTGAACACGAATCGTCATGCCATATCAACATTAAGAGTTCAGCCGGAGAACATAGCATAGAAGGCATTCAGAGGAACTTATATTAAGTGAATATGCGCGAGGCGCCTAAATTTACAGAACATCTGGAGTTCGCCAGTCTGGATAAATTTCATGTAAGTATATTGAGCGGCTCAATAAATTTGCCAGTGGAGAGGTTAGTACACATGGATTTATTTCCTTGCAGAGTGACGTCACATCCGATGCAAGGTTTTACGATTTTAACCCTAAGCTAAAAACCACCATCAACATTAAGTCCCCTGCTTAGCACGTAACAGTGGCATTGTTGCGGGGTAAGCATGAGATGGTGACAGACAAGAGTAAAATCGAACCATGGAAATACTCGATATTTCATAAAGATCCAACCATGGAAATACTCGATATTTCCAACTGTGTCCACAAAAACGCTAATTAGAACAGTCATACGACGTCATGGATAACCTTTTATCTAGCCGTTGGATTTAGTTTAAATTTTATTATGTTCGTCGAACGATTATTATAAAGTTAATGTAAAAATTTCATAATCATCGGAGATGTTTACAATTGTTTTCTGATCACTAAAGTTGGATGATGAAATTTCCAATTTTAGGGTTAACAATATGTTTTGGGCTCATATGCTAATAGGTTCAAGGTTATTATCAATGGGCCTGAGCACTTCATTTATAATGGAACATATATGTGGACTTTTGTGAACCATGACATAGTCAACCCAATGGACCGGGCATTGACCAATCCGTTGACTGGGTTCTGATTAAACCAACTCGAATAAAATTTGACCTTTTAGACTCAGAAGTACTTGAGCGCCATTAAAGAACCTCCGATACAGAAGTCAATTGTGTCTAACAAGGTATTTATTTCCATCATGAAAACCTTAAACCAATGACGATGCATTGTTCAAAAAAAAATGAAGGCATAACTTCTACGTTTTAAGGCGACATATTGATTCAGACGATGGAATGCTCTGATAGAAGTTTTTGAAACATTCATGAAATTTTTCCCCCGAAAATTTAAATGTTCATTGGAATTTAAAACCATTGTAATATTGGAATGAGACAGAGACGTAATTCTGACTCATTGGAATGAGAGTTGGAGCTTGGTAAACATTTACTGAGTATGGTACAAGTGATGGAATGCAGGTATCATATAGTAGAAGCCAACTACAAGATATATAGAGAGTTTAAATAACAACAAACTCACTATATGTTAAAACAAGGTCGTACCCCTGCTTGTCAACTTCAGTGGAAATAAGAAACTTTCCCAATTAATACACTTCGATTTTGATAAGTTTTTATTAATTATCTTTATTCAACTGAATTTTATATGATTTGATCCTGGACTATTGGTTGTATGGTAGTTTAGTAAACATTTTTTTTTTTAAGTTAAAATAAAGAAATTTTTATGCGAAGAACTAAATTCATAGTTCGTACTTATGAATTGAAAAGTATATCATTTCCATGAGAATGAAATACTCTAAAGCAGTACTTAATTGAGTTAAAATGATAATTCGTACATTATGATGAAACATATTTCATCCTCATGAATTGTAACACTCTAAAGTAAATGAGATAAATTTTCTTTTGTTATGTAATAAGGCCACACCACTTATTACACGAAGCTCTTAAGGAAATATATTAAACTGCTTGTTGAATTGTTTTCTTATGTAATACCGTGCGATGATTGGATCATTACAGATAATAGCCGAACGAAAAAAATGCTCAATCTTTGTTGCCTAATTAGTATAAAGATTAAAAGTTACATGAGCTCTATAAGAACCAAGAGCTAGTCACACTTTTTTAAGTTTCTACGAAGTCTGTACAAACGGTTATTGAACGAAAACTAACCGTGAGAATGGGAATGCATCTAAAAATTACCTCCAATGAATGTGAAAGGAATCACATTTTAGAGAAAATAACGAGTCAATTAGTGTAGTGAACTGTAAATCACTAATACTTGGATAATTGACAATGTGATGTTGGAAATTTTTGACATAACCATAAAGACACTTTGGTTGTGATATGATGTTTTGTTTTGAAAGAACTCAAATGGACATCCTTTTATTTGAGTTAACAAGAAAATGGGAATCACAAAGATTGAAAAATGCAAAGTGACGGCATCTCTCACAATCAACTTAACTCTTTCTAAAGTACCAGAAACACCACCTCCCCTCCCATTATGGTTTTAAGTAATAAAACATGTACCTTATTTTATAAAGTCATTCTTTATTAAAAAGGATTGAGAACATCCTAAGGTGCAAATGGTAAACAACTCATTTTTTCAAAAGAAACAAGGTTATATTTGTGGACATATCCGTACAGAATGCGGTCCATTCAAGTGATTTATGGCTCTGCTGGATAATTCGAAGTGTTGAATTAATTATTGTTCACAAGAAATTATGCGTTTTTGAAACAATTCTAGCACATATTATACAATTTAAGGTCTCACCAACCTTGTTATTGCTAGATATTTTACATCAAAAGGACTTGATGGATATTGCATGTTTAATAGGATCATTGTAGAGCATCCTATACCCCATGGTCGCGCAGAGACTACCATCATAGGTTATATATGGTGTCTAAGGAATAGGTATGCGTACAAACCTACCTTTTATTGCTTTGAGGATATGCAATATTACACGCATTTTTACTTAATTCGTTTTAGAACCCAATATTAGTCAACCTTTTATGCGTACCAGTTGGTTACTGTATTGAAGACTGACATTCATTTTCTTACGCATTTTTGGTTGCACTATATATGTGCCATTACTACTCCACATCGTACTATGATGGGTCTTCAAAACTGTTAAGTAGTTATGTTGGAAATGAGTTCCTAACAATTATCCGCATTTTAAAACCTTTGGCAGGAGAGCTCTTACCGCCAGATTTGCGGGTTGTCATTTTAATGAGACAGTCTTCCCGTCGTTATAGGGAGATAATAAAAGTATTTTCTAAGGAAATGACAAGAATTGTCGGGCTGTTTTCCCATTGTGTCTCATATTGATTCTTGTACTCCACAAATGTAAATGTGAAGTGACAAAGAATAATCGATTTTCAGAATGTACATTGATGTCGCTAAAGTGATGAGATCACACATACCAGCTGCAAACCTACCTGCAAGGTTACGAATCCTCAGTAAGGGATATACACCACGATTAAGGTGTTGCAACTACACTTAGTGGAAGTGTGGTTGAGGCCGTGGCTCCATAAAGGAAGATGGAGAGACCACCGTGTTCGATCAATGCTCACCTAGAAGGAAGTAGATGAGTAAAGCACAACCTATAATTTGTATCATTAATGAAATCATCTCATTTGATTGTCTCTGACTATGTCCATGAATCAATACTGGAGGACGCTCCGAAGTTTAATGATTCCAAAGAACAACGAAATCCTAAAGGATTATGAGAACACACACGAGTCAACGGAAAGATCGTGCGAGCATATTAATGATTTTTTTTATATGTAGTTGCTCAAGAAAATAGAGCACGATGAGATCGAACCATGCTTCTTATTGTTTAATGTTAACAAAGAGCATATTTGGCCTACACAATCCAGGTAGAACTTGGTTCTTTGACAAATATACAAGTATTTGGTGTGGTAGTGCTAACCAACCAAGTGTAAAGCCTATGACATACATAATTAATTTGTCACGAAGCATAATGCGAAGAAAGCAGTCTTAAAATATAAAGACTCGCCTTGTGGCGCGATGTTTCTCAAAAAGCCCTGGAATTGTTCTCTTGTAATGAACTTTATAGTGTTCCGCTACTTGGTTAGCTTGGTAATTTCAAAAGGAATTGAAATGCAGCATATGTATGTGGTTGTCACGTATCTCTGAAAGAATCAAGAGATAGAGGATATTTACAAAAGTAATTGATTGCCTTTTGTTACCCAAATCAAGTGACTCTAAACCACAGAGTGCGTTTACAGTTAGATATAATGCTCACTTAGATTGAAGCAATCGAGCGGATGTGGTATACCCGTCTAAGTGACTATTTGATTTGGAGGGGATAGACAAGTAAGTTATTTTTCCTTGCATATTCACAAGAAAGTTCCTGATTTGGAATTGTAGCTATCTATGTCGATGGTACATACATGATGGGTACTCTTAATTTAATAAGAGACATTAAAAGCTATTTGAAATCCGAATTTGAGATGAAAAATCTGGGAAAGCTCGACATATACTGAGCTTGTGGTATATTATTCCACCAGTTTGCATATGTCTAAAGTTGTCAGGAAATTTAACAAAGACATGCATCCTGATAGCACTCCCATGATTAATCGAGGTTCAAATGTAAGTAAATGACCATTTCGTCTAAAAGAAGATGACGAAGATGAGTTGGGAGATGAAATTCCCATATATAAGTACAATAAACGCATTGTTGTACCTAGTATAATAATTTACTTGATCAAATTTTGTATCCTCGGGAAACTTGTTAGCTAGATATAGCTTAGCGCCAACGCAACGTCATTGGAATTGTACATTGAATGTAATCATGTACTTAAAAGTAACCATTGACATAAATTTGTTTTATCCCTGCAAAGACATAAAAAGGAATGCTAATGAAAGTGCAATCCAAAAGTTTTTGATTATGAAGGAATAATAATCTCTTCTCTAACGAAAGTAATCAGGGGGAGATATGGTAGATTATTTTCCAAGTCATTACCGATATTAAGTTTCGAAAAGTACATGACTAAAGGAACCGTCTGGAACAACTCTGAAAGTAATCAGGGGAGATGCCGACATCAGGGGGAGGATCCAAGGATATGATGTCGACATATTTGACTCTGAAATGTGAAGCTGTGTTGTACTCTTTTTCCCTTCGATCGAGATTAGTTTTTCCCACGGGGTTTTTGTTACTCGGCAAGGTTTTTAGCGAGGCAACCAAAACTACACCAACTACATGATAAATGACGAAGACCTGCAGATTGCTTGTTGAAAAATATCAGAATCAAAGAAACGAAACTCGATAGTTTGTCAAGTGAAACCAATGCCGAAATCAGCACAACAAAGCAAGGATTACTTGCCAACAGTTTTCAGAATAAGTAAACTAGTAGTATTTATAATACTATTGCGTATCAGTACTAGGTGTTCATCAATCATCTATAGACATAGATAAGATGTTATGTATGAGTATCCAGCAAAGGCATACTTCCGGATTTATTCGCGTTGTACTCTTTTCCCTTCGTCAAGGTTTTATCCCACTGGGGGTTTCCTTGTCAAGGTTTTAACGAGGCAACATATGCGAGTCCAACTCTGTTCTAAGTTTTCTTAATATCGTACTATTTTTCCTTAGTTCAGGTTTTGTCCCTCTGGGTTTTCCTGGCGAGGTTTTAATGAGGCAATAGACTTAGATACAGTGGTCATCGAGGAGAGAAACTAGATCTGAAGAGCTATATCTGAAGCGCTACATCGGAAGCATTATATGTGAAGCAGTACATATGAAGCACTACTAATGGACTGCACAAGGGGAAGTGTTGTAGGACCTTTGGCCCATGTGTGCAGCCCATCTATATCTATATGTAACCAGGGCTGACACTCTAGACTATAAATAGATGCTTATTCCTATGTAATACTACACTGATATCTAATGAATAAGATCTTCTCTATATTTCTCCTACAACAAATTATTAAATTTGGTTAAAAAACAAAGAAAAATCATTCCAAATAAGAGAATTCCAAATTATTATAGAAACCGTCGAGATGGAAACTTGAACTATCTTTAGGATTTCCTATAAATCCAAATCCACAAACCCATGTTAGAGACAATCAATATACCATTGATTTTAATAAGCGGGATCCTCTTACCAAGTATCAACAGCTAGCCTT
The DNA here is from genome assembly GCA_023531295.1 of Papaver armeniacum. Classification (NCBI taxonomy): domain Eukaryota; kingdom Viridiplantae; phylum Streptophyta; class Magnoliopsida; order Ranunculales; family Papaveraceae; genus Papaver; species Papaver armeniacum. The sequence continues at coordinate 137,728 of JAJJWW010006428.1, read as the reverse complement.
GGATTTTGGTGGTTGTTTGTAAGGTTTCCCGGCGAAATAATAATTTGTGAGCGATTCTTTTACAATCAAGACGATAAGTGAAATTTCTTGCAAGTTTTACATAAACTTCTTATGTCCAATCATGATGTCCGGCATTAGTAATTTGCAACTCAGGGGAAATATGCAAAATAAGGCCTAAGCACAATGTCCTCAAACTGTTTGTTATAATTCCTCTGTGGAAGATACCTGTTTATTTATATACCTGGACGGGATGAATGGAAGGGCGAATAAGAAGAAGAAGAGCAATGTTAATCGGAAAGCTGCTGCCAATGCTGTTATTGATGAAGAAAATGTAGTAAGTAATATACTTAGCAGACTCCCTGTGAAGTCACTTTTGCGGTTCAAGTGCGTAGCGAAACATTGGTATTCCTTGATCAAAGATCCTTATTTTATTGATTTACACCTTAACCGATCGAAACCACTTCAACGTCTTTTTGTTGTTAAACCACCACAGAGATATGGTCAGGGTAACTTGCAGACTGACATCAATTTTAAAGGACGGGCAATGAGTTTCTTGATAGCTGATGTGTTTTTTGATGGAAGAGGGAAGGTAGCATCAACCATAAAGCACATTACAAGGAACACAACCCCATTTTGTTATACTCAAATTCTTGGAGCTGTAAAAGGTTTGGTCTGTTTCATTAACGATTCTGTACATGCTGCTTGTATGTATAATATAGGTACGAGAGAAGTAACACCGTGGGTAAAATCAACATTATTGATGGAAGAAACACAAAAGTCTAGCCGCAATTGTGTAGGTGATACTAGTTCTTATAGTTTTGGATATGCTCCGGCAAGTAAGGAACACAAACTGATTTGCAAGTGGGTGATATACGATGGTGATAAAGCTTTCCAAATTTGGGAGATTTTGACTTTAGGACACAGTACATGGAAAAGAATTGATCAAGTCCCAAATTGTCATTTCAGACAGGATGCTCCTTCGGTGTATGTGAATGGCTCTATTTACTGGTATCCCCTTAACTTTGCGCGTGGTGATTGTGGTGATGCTAGTGTAAGATTTTTATTGGCATTTGATGTCGGAAGTGAGAAGTTCAGAACAATCCAAATCCCTGGTTTCAGTCAGTTACAGTGTGTTACTTTATTAGATGTCCAAAGCGGTGTTGCTATATTACATAGAACTAGTGCTTACACTGCCAGGATGTCGATATATGAAGACAATGACAAGGGTAGAGGTAAAGATATAGCTTCAGATATTGGTGCCAACAATTGGACTCCTGAAAAGATTATTATGTTGCCTGTATGTTGGGATGAAAGTCGAAGTCTTTTTTTTCATGCCGCTGCTGGAGCCGACCGGATACTCTTAGAAAGCCATCAACAGAATGCCAGTGGAACTACAATTGCCGTATCTCTTTATTCTTACTGTTTGAAGAATAATACCTTCACACAAATAGAAATCAGAGGGATACCCTCTTCAGCTCCTGCTTGGAACTGTACTAGACTATATACATCTTTTTGCGAAAGCCTTGTCCTTTAAGGAAGCAGATAAGAAGTATCTCAACCGGACTGCAATCTCTTTCGGGCAAGTGAATCGCCAGGAAACAACTAATTTGGTCATCGCAGAGTTTGATAAGGTGCATTTCAAACCTCCATGGATCTATTGCTTTCTGCGAATCTTATTTGTACTCTCTTAGCATATTATTTGGGTCCAAAGTTTATTTTTAGACTGTCAAGTTTTTCGATTGATTCTGGACGCGCTTCATTCAGGATCAATTACATCCTAATGCATTCATGTTTGACTGGAATTATTTTATTAATTTTCTTAATTACGTTGTTTATGTGTTGCATAACAAAATTCTATAACATTTTTGTGAGATTGGGCTTTATGTTCTGGTTTTAAACAAGGAATATAATCAAAATCTTAGAACTTAAAAGTTGCAGCGACACCTAGGAGTTAGGAACAGTATCGATCCTAGTCTTGTTTCTTCCTTGCTTTCAATTTTCGCTCTATCTTTAGTCATTACTGTAATTATGTAATAATCTTAGTTATAGATAATTTAGTATCCCCCTTCAATGATTATTAGCTAGAGCTGCGATTGAGTGGCCTATCTTACTGCCTCCATGTTACGTTACCTTGAACCTTCTCTCCCACTTAAGCCCTTATTGATATCATCTTTATCGACTTGAAATCACCATTTGAACCACAAAGGATCAGTTCTATACCAGCTGTGAATATGTGAATTACCTGTTACTTATATGTGGTTTTTTACATGGCTGAATCTATCCTTTTTAGATGCTTGATTGGTTTGGGTTTTATGGTCTGTTTTGGAGTATGAATCAAGATATCTGGCTTGGAAGGTTATCTTCTTTTGGTTTTGGATATATCAATGAAGCTCTACATTTGTTATCCCCTCAAAGGCTCAAACAGCCTCTAAATTTTTGTCCAACAGCAAAGATTATGACAATTCCTATGACATCATAGCATACGCCCCGAAAGATTCTAGAAAGTGTCAATTTTTGATGTCTCACCTTGAACATGATATGTCTCATCTCAAATCTTTTCAAGTATCATTGTCATTCATTTCTTGTTTGTAAATTTACGTACGCAGTGATGTCATCACATTGCTATATGCATGGTTTTTTTTTGTGACGTACTGTGATATGGGGCACAATAACACAAAACAGCGCAGGGCGTGAGTGCAAACAACTGCAGTGGAACCATGTTCTAATTTGGAAGGGTATGATTCATGATGCACATAACTGCAGTGGAACCATGTCATTAGTGACCTCACATGATACTAATCCACTGGCTACATACAAACCACACATTTCATTGAATAATTCAGTTCACGCAACAACAAGAAATAAAGGAGTGTACCAAAATTTAGGTAATCTAAATAATTGAGCATGCATTAATTATAAATGAACGTACACACATACTGAAACTAATACAGAGTTCACCTGAAACTTCAAAGCAGTGAGAAAACATGGGTCATGAAGAGGTAAATGCCTCTGCTTCAAAATCAGGCCATGTTTTGGTTCTTCCGTTACCTGTTCAAGGTCATATAAACCCAATTCTTCAATTCTCTAAGCGTCTAGTCTCCAAAGGAATCAAAGTCACGTTGTTTACCTCCATTTTTGCTTCGAAATCGGTGAAAACCGGTGCTGGTTCGGTCTCTGTGGTGTCATTTTCCGATGGCTTTGATGAAACCGGACTTACAAAGTTGTCTGGAGATAATTATATGGAAAAATTCAGAGCTGCTGTTCAGAAACACTTGCCGGAATTAATTGAGAAGCAAGAAAGATTAGGATGTCCTATCAGGTGGCTGGTGTATGATTCTGTAATTCCATGGGTTTTACCATTGGCAAAAGAGCTAGGCTTGCTCGGAGCTGTGTTTTATACTCAGTCTAGTTCTGTCAATGCTATTTACTACCAAGTGTCTAAAGGATTGATTCCGCTACCTGTAGAAAGACCGGCGCTATCGGTTCCTGGATTGCCTTTACTTGAACCTCATGAATTACCATCTTTTGTTTACAAACCCGACTCGTATCCTGCCATACTTGCCGCAGTTCTGGAGCAATTCTCGAATATTGATGAAGCAGATTGGTTACTGTTTAACACCTATGATAAGCTGGAGGAAGAGGTGAAGCTTATATCATTTTGAGTTTCATCTTTTAATATGTATGAACCCTTTGCACTTCTACTGTTTTCCTAATACTAATTTCATGCAGGCGGTGAACTGGATGGCAAAGCAATCGCCCACGAGAATGACCACGATAGGACCAACACTTCCGTCATTTTACCTAGACAAAAGACTGGAGGATAAAGATTACGGGCTTCATCTCTTTACACCGAATTCTGACACTTGCATGAAGTGGTTAGAAACCAAAGAAGTCGCGTCAGTTGTTTACATTTCATTTGGGAGTTTGGCTGCTTTAGGAGAAGATCAAATGGAAGAAATAGCATGGGGAATCCGGAATTCCAACTACCATTTCCTATGGGTAGTAAGAGCTTCGGAGGAAGATAAACTTCCGGAAAACTTTGTGGAAGAGACATCTGAAAAAGGGTTGGTGACTACATGGTGCCGGCAACTGGAGGTATTAGCACACAAAGCAGTTGGATGTTTTGTGACACATTGTGGATGGAACTCGACACTTGAGGCATTAAGTTTAGGTGTGCCAATGGTGGCAATGCCGCAATGGACAGATCAAACGACTAATGCAAAATGTATTGAGGATATGTGGAGGGTCGGCGTTAGAGCAAAAATAGATGACAATGGGATGGTTAACAGACAGAACTTAGAGAAATCTATTAAAGAAGTAATGGAGGGAGAGAGGAGGGAATTGATAAAGAAAAATTCTGTTAGATTGCAAGAGCTGGCTATTGAGGCAGTTGATGAAGGTGGAAGCTCTGACAAGAACATTGAAGAATTTGCATCTAAAATCCTATGCACTTGAGGACTGTGTTATTGAACACTTGTTTACTACCTGCATAGTACGTAATAAAACGGATAAATTTTTGATGGAGTCCAACGTGGAGTCCAGTTTTTTTAAATCTGATTTTTATTTTTATCGGTAAAGAATCTGGTGTTAACGAATTTCAAACTCAGGTCATTGGTATCATCGTCTAATGACTTTACCACTGGACCACGATATTATCGGCTAAGATCAGAATTTAATCTTTAATTTTTTATCTTTTCTTTTTGTCGATGAATTAAAAAAAAAATTGAAAAAATGTCATTGTCTCCTATTTTTGTTTTTGTGTCCCAGTGTGTCTCCTGGATAGAGTTTTGGATAGGGTTCTAGCACACCAAGTGAGACTGTTTGTACCAAGTGGTCCAACGCATTATAGACTTTTCGACTACAAAATGGCATAGTTCATCACAAGATAAAGCCACCAAGCTTGATCAGTTCATAATCTTATGGCTTCATTTTGTTGTTCTTCTCTAATTCAATTTCTTGTTCTCCTTTTCTGCTTCTTACTTTTTGTCTCTAACGCTCATGCTTCTTCTTCTGCTCGACCTCGGAGCCTCGTGTTTCCTGTTCAGAGAGATCCGTCTACCTTACAACATATTATCCAATTAAGTCAAGGAACTCCCAGTGTCACCATAAACCTAGTCCTCGAACTTGGTGGTGAACTCCCCTATGTCCGCTGTGATCAAAGACGAACATCTTCAACCTTCCGATCAGTCGATTGCAAATCACCTCAATGCTCACTTGCTAGCAAACATGTTGGCCCTGCAATGTGCAGCAAGAATAAATGTAGCATTCAGACATCTAACCCAATAACTCATTCGCCCAATAAATTTGATCTCTTCTCAGATGTTGTGACTGCACAGTCTATGTATTCGCAGGACCCAAAGTCCAAAGAATGGATCCCAGGTCCAAATGTCACGTCCCCTGCGATTTCATTCGGTTGCGGAACAACAAGTGATGCCTTTAACAGACTTGCTAAGGGTGCCGATGGAATGGCTGGTCTAGGACGTTCGCAGTTTTCTCTAGTCTCACAGCTTTCTGCGTCATTTCATTTTCCTAGCAAATTTGCTCTATATTTATCACAGCAAGCCGGCTTCATGTTCTTCGGGAATAGACCATACACTGCATTCAGAGAAGGTGATTTGGCTAAAGGTATATCCTACACACCATTCCTGATTAATCCAAAACATACAGATGAGTATTTCATTGATGTAAAATCTGTAAGTATAGACGGCGAAATTATACCGATAAACAAAACATTATTGACCGTTAATAAGAATAATGGAGTTGGAGGAACCAGAGTTAGCACCATAGTTCCTAGCACAACGATGGAAACGTCAATCTACAAGGCCTTCGTTAGTGCTTATATTAAGAAGGCTGAAGCCATGAATATTTCGAGGGTGGCTTCGGTTGCGCCGTATGGTGCTTGTTTTAATGCATCAACATTTGTGGTTACGCGAGGAGGGCTGTTATTGCCGACGGTCAGTCTTGGCTTGCCGGATAATGTAGAGTGGCGGATTCTTGATCAACGGAATATCGTGAGAAATGTTGATCCTAACATGTTGTGCTTAGATTTTATGGATGGAGGTATAAAGCCGAGAACATCGATTGTTATTGGTCAGGGTACATTTCTTTTGACTCTTTTGGAGTTTGATATGAAAAAATCAAGATTGGGATTTCGGCCATATGATATTTGAATGAATGTTCTATTTTACTCCTTTACCAAAAATAAAGGCAAAGTCCTATTTACTCCTGGTTGTAAAATCAAGATTGAGCAAATTTTAATGTAATTTCAGATTCTAGTGATTTTGAACAGATCAAATTATTGTCATAGCATTCTAGTTAAAATAGATTTGTCGAAAGCTTTCGACAGATTCAGTTGGGCTTTTCTAACTACTGCCATGGAAAAATGGGTTTTGCAAAGATTGGTGTACACTAATTAGCCAATGCATATCAACCGCATCAATTGCAGTTCTTTTAAATGGTTGTGCTGGTGAGTATTTCAAACCTACAGGAGGATTAAGACAGGGGATCCTTTGTCCCCTACTTGTTCCTTATTTGTATGGAGGTTTTTTCAAGATATTTAATATCTAAAGAAAAAATCGAAGGAAATTCAAGGTTTAAAAATAAGTATGAATAACACTCCAATCTCTCATCTTTTCTTTGCAGACAACTATCTAATTTTCACAAAAGCAAATCTGCAAAGATGTAAAAATTTGTTAAATGCTATTCATGATTTTAGTATGGTTTCAGGACAGATGGTGAACTTTGAGAAATCAGGTCTTTTCTTTAGTAAAAAGAAGATACACCATAAGTTGAAAAAAATGATGTCTAAACTTCTTAAAATAAAGAAAATAAATATCAAAGACTCTTATCTAGGAGTGCCTCATTTTATCGATAAATCAAAACTGAAAACTTTTGACTTCATAGTGAGTAGAATGGAAGAAAGAATAAAAGGTTGAAAAAGCAAGATCCTTAGCCAACCAAGTAAACTGATTCTAAACAAATCAGTTTTGTCTGGTATGTCAATCTATCAAATGGGATGTTTCAAACTCCCAAAAAAGATTACTGCTAAGATAAATTCTATCCAATGTGCTTTTTGGTGGGGCAAAGAGGAAAATGAGAAAGGGCATTACATAAAATCCCGGAAATACATGTGTATACCTATTTCAATGGAAGATGTAGCGCCCACTAAGCTAGCAGCTGACTAATCTAAGAGATTAACTACAAAAAGAGGCACTAACGATCTAAAACATCTAATTAAACATTAAGAAAGAAGTTCTAAACAATGATTAACCCGAATCTAAACCCTCTCTGAAATAAATACAAGAACTCCTCTCAAGTGATACATATTCAATAGTGAATTGGTTTATAAATAGAATATAAACACAAAATAATATAGCGGAAGCTAACCAACTACCGAAACCAATTCCTCGAAGCTTTTATCGCCATGTGCACATCTTGATCTGTCTCTGAAACTGAAAGTGGGAATTGGTGAGCACATCATCCCGAAGGGTGCACAGTAGAAATAACTAACTTTCAAGTAATCACTAGAATGATTTAAAGACAATGCAGGTTTTGCTAAAAACGATAAAACGCTGAAAAACAGATAACGCATATTACAATAATAAGTTGTACTGAAATCTTAAATTCTACCAACCATTGAACCGACACACATTCACAACATAAATAATAGTTGAGCGACGTCTTCCTTCGGAGTAGCAAGGCATGACTATTGCGGATTCTTCAATGATCATTAAAGCGCCCATGAGGTTTCCGTCCTCAAGTCATAAACGATGTGTACCTTACCAGTACCTTATTCTACGTGCACTCTACATAGCAAGTATCCAAAGAGATCTAATGGTAACAACATTATATCCGATCGAAGTGCTTACACAGTGGAGAGCCCCCTTTACCATCCCCGTGTAAATCCAAAAATCAAGATTCTCAACATCATTCTCTCTAAACACCAAAACATAATATAATAGCTTTTGAAAGTAATTTAAAAGAATAATAAACATCTATGTATGAGACATGCGTTGCCCCGTACGAAATAGGGAAAATATAATGGCCAAATTAAAACCAGACCTATATAATATTCAACCCAACGAGGCCTATCTAGGTTTGCTTAAATTAGGTATAACATTTGGGGGAACACATCTCACACCAATCAAAAGGAAACCTTCTCCCTTTCATGCTAACAAATAATAAAGAATGTAATCGCTTTCTAGTCAATGGAAAGAATCACATTTTGAAAAATAAGTAAATACTCCCAAAACACAGATATTAGTTGTTTCTAAAGATCCAAGCCCATCCCAAAATGTAAAAGAAAACTAGTTTGTAATACACACATATAATACATGCATACACTATCATATAATAACAAAGATATGCATGGATTTTACAAAAGATAGATTTATAAAACAATAATGAATACAAGAGAGTTTGTTATCGATTCCCACCTCTTTTGATGACAAGCCTTGCCTACCTCGAGATCCACAATCCACTGGTTCGTCCTTTGAATCGAACGTTGTTAATGACAACTAACTGTGAATCACACAAGCACTCTAAAGATTAGCTAAAAGGCTCATAACACATTTTCATACAATTCTCTAGTTATAAGTTAAGTGAACTATCTAATGGTCCTAAGAGCAACCGCAAAGCGACCAAGACCAAAAATTTGGGAAGAGATAGAGACGTCGGGACGGACTAAAGATCAAATACCAGATTATACCAAATTTCCGGACTAAATTTGGTCCGCGACCAAAGACCAAACCCAAATTTTAGTCGAGCGTTGATATAGTGTTCGCCCCACACCAGGCATTGATATAGTGTTCGCCCCACACCAGGCGTTGATATAGTATTCGCCCCACACAAAAAATTTCTTTTTTTTTTAATTTATTGTGGGGTGTGGTTTATACCCCGCCACACTAAAAAATTTGCATAGTTTATATGGGGCGTGGATTATACCAACGCCCCATTGTTTTGTTGCTTTTTTTTTTTTACATTTTCGGCACTAGAAGAACGTATACCCTCCGCCCCACATCAGACGAACGTATACCTCTCGCCCCACATCAGGCGTTGGTATAGTTTACGCTCCACCAAAATTTAGTCTTCCTCCCACTGCGTCACTCAACGGACTAAACCCAAATTTAGTCTTTTTTTTTACTCTTTACTCTTTAGTTTTAGTCGCACCACTGCGGATGCTCTAAGCCACTTATGTAACAACATCTTTCATTATCACTCCTTAGCACATAATAAGGTTTACTAATTCGATTAGATTGGTTCTATAGTCTATTAGATAGGTCTAATGAATATCTACCACTTTGTAGAAGGAACCAAAGGTCAATTCGGACCATAAGGTCCAACATATCAAACTAAGACTACATGGTACTAAGCCCAAGTCCACTAGTGTCAACTAACGGTCAATAACAGTCACATGGTCAACTAACAGTCAACGTCCAAGGTCAGATGGTCAAAGTCAATTGGTCAAGGTCAAGTCTGATTAAAGGGTTAACTCGGTCAAGCTGGTTCAACTCAGTCAGATAAACTGAGTCAGACAAATAAATTGAGTCAGCTAAACTGACTGGGATGACTAACAGGTCTAAACTCATGATGCAACGTAAAACATGACAAGATCAACTGCATTTCTAACTCTCTTTACAAAAATACAAAGCTAGACCATTTCTTCCTTGATTCAGTCCAAACACTATATTTCCATCTCTACTTTAATTCCTATACACATCACTTGCAAACTCAATACACAGCCAGCTCCATTATCACCTGCAATACTCATCCTTTCTATAACAACATTTCAGCAATCCTGTAACACTAGTTCCTCTTATACAAAGTCTATCAGCTTCACCAAACACCACCACAGTGACTATAACCTATGTCTTCATCACTGATATCCATTTGTACTCAAGGTAACCTCCAACTATAACTTCTCAATTTCACATACAAGCTAACACTACACCAAAACAGCCTTTTTGTGACGGTTATAAACGTTGCTATGAATTTGTGCAACGGTAGTAAGCGTTGGTAAAACGACGTTGCGCATTTGTGTGCAACGGACAACATACGTTGCACAAATTAATTAGAGCACCCTATATAAACGTTGCACAATTGGTGGTGCAACGTTTTATTTTCTCTATTTGTGCAACGTATATATTAATTTGTACAACCCTTATATCCGTTGCAAAGTTTTTCAGATAAAAAAAACTAATCGCCGGTTTCAAATTTGGCAGATTTCTACACCCAAATTTATATTGATTCTGCATCCGCATATATATATATATATATATACATGCATACACTATTCTACATACTTATGGTATCATGCTAGCTTCCTTCATTCCCATTTCCAAAACAAAAAACAGATCACCGTAAACATTTCAAGAAAGTTTTACACTAGAAACTTTGAACCATATGGTAAGTGTATACTCCACAAGTAACCAATCACATTCTAGGGCATCACACAACATAACGTTTAGAAAAAACATGATAGGAAGTCCAAAAAGAATACATACAATAATCACATAATGAAATAATAAGAAACTGACAAGTCCATGTGCAACTAACTAAAGAGTAAAGGGGTTCCTTTATGTAATACAAAGTAAAAAAATCAAATCCATTGCATTTGAGTTAGAGTACACATGAGCAGACAAATTAAAGATGATTGAGGATTGAACACACCATGCTAAACTATATCCAATGGAAAAAAAAACAACACAACTTATCTGTTCCCATGAGATCATGACTGCTGGTCCGTGGAAATTGAACTTGAGCTGCATGAGAGAAGACAACCTTCAGAACAAAGCACATAACTGGAAGCTGGTCCTAAGACATTAATGAGGACAATGAGAGATCTGTATGAACTGAACATATCAACAACACCTAGGAGATCTGTATGAATTGAACATATCACCTTGGTTCCCATTTTCATTGATTAACCAACTATATCTCCATCTGCTTCACGATTCAAAATAGGCAAAATGTTTCGCTAGCATCAGAAAATTGATAGAAATAAATTCATATCAAGGTAGACTTCTTTTCACAAACCAAAGTATACCCGAAACTATAAGGCCTCTTACACAGTTCATCATGCACTCTTAAGGATGACTAACAATTAGGGTCTGTAATCAAACTTCAATATCTACAAAAATCCATGTTATTTTTACTTACCACTGTTATGGCAAAGGCAATGCCGCTTGTTCCTGTCATAATTCTCCAAGTGACCAATGACCCCACACCACCATCCGACCATAAACGGACCACACATTAACATTAGTGGAAGGATCAAACAAACACAATTTTCGAACAAGGAGGAAGTAAGTATGAACTTGGATGTAATTTGACTTCAAAAGCATACCATAAGGAATCATTTTATTTCTTTTCCACGGAATCTGATACATGAAGGTCATGTGGAAGAGTATCAATTGCTGGAGCTCTTATCCTATCCCACTCCACAGCTTCTTCTATCACAATAGTCCTCCAACCATGAAGAGTTAGCTACAAAAAAGAAGAAGAATATATTAGCTTTCATTATGAAAAATAACTTTCTTAAGGGAAACAAATCCTATTGGCAACTGCTTCCTATCGGCCTCGATGGTTTTAATACTCTAGAGGACCAGGCCCATGAAAAAACAGAAGCGAACTATTTTTGTCGCTTAAAAACAATGAACGTGCTCAGTCACCACTCTTGAAGCGAAGTGTTGGAAGAACATATGCTGGATTTTTTCGGATAACCTCCCAGCCAATGAGATTGCATACTCTCGAAAAACAAAATCTGTGTGTAACTCATCCATTAATCGAATGTGGTGGGAAGTATCACTGGCTTCACGGAAGTAAACCAAACATAACAATTAAGCGTAAAACCCAAAATCCAACCGACAATGAACAACACCAACAGTAAACCTGTAAGAAATCACTACTTCATGTGCTCATCCAAAGTTCCTGAAACACGCAAATAACAAGAGTACCAAATTTATAAGACTGGTTCAAACAAATAGAAAAACAACAACTAATAAGCTAAAGAATACGAACCCTCAAACAATTCAAGAGTATGAAGAATATTTAGGACATGTAGTCATTATAACGTTCATCATCAGTCAGCAACATGGAAGAATAACATGAAAATAGTCCTAAATTAATCATTTAATGCCAAGCAAGGCTGTTCTACAAGGTGAAGAACCTGTAAGACCAGAACATTCTCAAACAGAAGCAAACGCAAAAATAAAAAATCTCTGAATATTACAGTCCAGACTTACAGGTGAGCTATGCATAAGACGATTAAATGCTGGCAAACTAAATCAAGCCCATAAATTCAAATATAAGATACAACAACTCGGGAAAATACACTTTTGCATCATAAAGACAATTTGGTTAGTTCAATGATCATCAAAAAGGTTGACTACAACAAGATGTAAAGAGGAAGATAAGAACCCACACTGAGTGCGTAACATAAAAGCAACAACATTGAGCTTATAATCCACTAAGGACAAAAACATGAAAATTATCAGGTTTTGTCACCCGTTAGCCGCTAGAGATACCAACCATGTCAATAAAGTGAGATGGTTTCATCTCTCCATATCTTCCTGCAAATTCCTCGACTCAAAATGAGACTATCCTATGCCACAGAAACCATATAATATATCACATCAGATGGTATCTCCTTTAGACGGTGTATTAATTGTCCATATAATCAGATAAATTTATGCTAGGACAGAGAAAAGATTTTAGCCTTTTGGTGCAGTTGGTGGAGGACTTTAGGTTTTCTGCTGATTACATCGCCAGATAACGAGATTCCTAGCATGGAACAAAAAAACAGTAAAATCATTAACATGAAAACCATTTTAGCCAATCCCATCAAACCAAGGGTCTTAACTTCCTCCTTCCTACGAGGATAGTTTTCAGCAACTAAATCTCTAAGAACAACAACTCTATTAATAGATTTCACTAAGAGGAGATCAAAGTTAGATTCATAGACACCGATAATAACTATAGCACTATATCTTCAAAATATACCAAAACTGAAATACGAAATCTATACTTGGTGAAATTTGTTGCTTATCAAACATACCAAAATTGAAATCTGAAAACTGGTGTCTATGAAACTGAAATTTGTTGCTTAGTGAAATCAAAAAAAAAAAGAACACAGATCTCAAACAAATATCAGAGGACTCAAAATCCACCCTAAAGCCTCAAACCCAACCTTATACACACAACTGAATTTTTCAAACCAACTTCAACAAATCATTAAACAAAAAAAAGAACAACAAAATCAAACCCCCAACTCTTTCAATTACAATTCACAATTCATTCCAAAAAAAGAACACCAAAATCAAACCCCCAACTCTTTCAGATACAATTCACAATTCAGTACAAAAAAAGAACACCAAAATCGAAACCCCTAACTCTTTCAGATACTATTCACAGAATTAGGTCAAAATGAAACAATCAACATACTGATGATTTCAGATACAAATAAAATGAAAATTAACCAACAGTAGCAGTGGTTGAACATTTATACCTGACGATAATCCACAAACCGCCTTGAATCAAGTTTTGAATGATTTGATTTTGGATGTCAAGGAAAAATTGATTTTCTAGGGCTTAGGATGATTTCAAGTTTCTAGGTTGTAGATCGACATTTCTTGAAGAAGGGTTTTGTTGAAACGAAGGTTTTAATCAGATTTCAGATTGCAGGTTTGATGAAGATGGGTTTTGTTTAAGCAGATTTGATGAAGATGGGTTTTTCTCTTCTTTTTCTGAAAAATGGGAGAGAGAGAGAGAGAGAGAAACAGCCGTGAAGAAATAAATGTGTCCGAAGGATATTTCTTTTCCTAAAAAATAAGTAAACATTTCAGAAAATAAAAAAGAAAAAAAATCACTAAAAGCCCATAACCATAGCCAAAATTTACAACGGTTGTATGGTCGGTTGTCAGCCGACACAAATATAAATTACACTTTCTTACTACTCAAAATATAAATATAGCAAGGGCAAGAAAGGATCGATCCCACAGAGAGGTCTAGGTTGTCAAATTGTTTCGGTTCCCTATAAATAACACCGGGGTTTTGTGATTTTATAAACTAAAATAAAATAAAAGCAAATAAAGAAAAGTAAACAAGTAATCAAATCAAGGATAAGCAAGTATTGGTCATGGATTTCGTCTTCAATCACAAACATGTTTTCAACACAATAACTAGAATTGATATTTTAATCTCAACTTTTATCAAAGACCCTAGAATACCTTGATCGCAAGAATATCCCGCTAATCTCCTCTTGTCATCAACAAACACATTAAAAGATGCGAATATGAATTCTACCTAAAGGAACAACCTAACGTGTAAAAGCACTAATCAAGTTTAATTCCCTAGATGCATTAAGTTCTATGAAATCAGGCCAATCAAAGCAATCGAACGTGGAAAGCGCACTAATCCGATTTAACAAAGGTTATGACTCACATATGATCATAAGAATATATCACTACAAACTATAATCATATTTATGCTACTTGCAATCCGGAATTATCACTTTTGCGTATAATAACCCTAATTTAGCAATAAAGATGAAAGCAAACTCAATCGACTCGCGACTCGACTAACAAGCATTCAAATCATGTAACAATATTCATGGTGAATCATAAACGATAATATGAGAGAAAACTAATTTATTGAATTAAAACCCATGTTTGGAAATCCAACTTATTCCATAACCAATAAAAAAAAACTCTAGCTCATATTCATGGAGTTCATAACAAGAAGAAAGAGAAGTTTCATGTTTCTAAACCCTAGAATCAAAAGTAGAGGAAAAAGAATAATCAAAGATAGATGATCAAAAGATATCTCCAAATTGTGCCTAGGCTTCTCTATATATAGAGTTTTATAACCTCCTCTTGAAGAAACTAGGAAACCTAGCAAAATAGGAAAGAGCATCTCCTTAGGAATTGTGTCCCGTGCATCACCCCCGTTCGAAATCCTGCCGAAACTTATAAATATCGTTCACGTCCAAGTCTTGGCCATGCAAATTAAGAAAACGCTTATGTACGCCCTATTGAGCTCGAGCAATTTGGGAAGCCCACCCATCTTCCGCGTCCGGGGTCTTTTATCTCTTCCGTAAAGCTCCGCACATAGGTTTTCTCTCTCGATCCCAACTGACTTCTTCCTCGTTAAACATCACCGCTCTTCATAATCGCATCGTCTATCTCTACTTACTCAATGGCAGCAGCTTAATATCTTCTCCATCGTAACTGAATCCTTCAATCTCTGTCACTAGCCAGGGTGCAACCAATTGATATTGACTCCACAACTGCCAAGCTCTGTCGAACACAGACTTCTCAAGCTCCCTGCATTGTTCTCGAACAAAGATCACCGGCTCTCAAAGATCGCTTTAACAATCACCTTAGTTAGCTGCAAACCAATAACAGTAGCTTCATCTCACTGCCATCAATCGGCATCTCTGACATCACCATTACTGCCATCATCACGACACCACCATATCGGCAACCCAATGTCAACAGCCTTATACGTCATTAACACTCATTCACAAAGACCATCAAGCATCGATTACATGCATCTTCTATACTTCTACGTACCCCCAACAGATCCAACTAGTCTCATGGCAGTGCACTTGGTTCGACAACATCGAGCATTGGTTCGTATTCGAATATCCAACCACAAGTTACAAAACCTGCATCTTCTATATCTCTCGCAGTCCACCAGCCTTATAACTGCCGGTGCCATCAACTGGCGAGCCCTCAACTCCATCAACACCGAGCACAACTCATGCATAGTTTTGGATGCATCCTTCGCTTTGTTCTTAAAGTTTTCTTCTCGCAAAGATCTCGTCGAGTCCTTTCCTCTCGCAAATATTTCGATAAATGCGTCTTGCTCTTTGTTCAGCTTCCTCATACTTCTCCTTTGATTCCGCGTTGAGCTTCTAAGAATCGGT
This sequence comes from Papaver armeniacum, assembly GCA_023531295.1. Taxonomy (NCBI): domain Eukaryota; kingdom Viridiplantae; phylum Streptophyta; class Magnoliopsida; order Ranunculales; family Papaveraceae; genus Papaver; species Papaver armeniacum. The sequence continues at coordinate 121,803 of JAJJWW010006428.1, read as the reverse complement.
GCTTTTCCTCGAGTTCTTTTAAGACACCGCTTGAAAGCTCTTCTCTGCTCTTCCTTTTGTTACCTAATCACCGCTTCTTCATTTCTTTTGAAGCTAAGTTTTGCTCAACTGGCTTCTCCTCCTGATGACACCCGATTCTCTTCCATTCTCGACACTAGTTCTTGTACCCTTGTTATTCGCACACATTCCCAAGCTCGCCTTCCTGGTTGAGAAGATCTTTGTGTCTCCGTCTCTTTAGCCCGAGAGTTATACTTTTCCACCGGGGTTGGAATCTCCTTAGTCGGAGAGTTCAAATTCGACAAGTCGTGCCGAGTTGGTGATTTCCCTTGCATGTGCCATCAATGGCGTAACCCGACTCAACTCGTTCATGCCTCTGCCAAGCTCTATGGCGGCATCCAACATTACCCGGTAATAGCAGCAGGGACCCTTCCTTCTCTATTCAACGCATGCTCGACTCGTTCTCCCTGTATATCTCCTTACACAACCACATCTCCCTGATAACCTTCCTAAACGAGATAGTCTCGTTTCTTCTCTCACTGACTCGAACTCAATCATTCTCATCTCTCAGCCGCATCGTTCTCTGCAATCATCATCATTACAGGCGAAAAGTCGATCAACTCCATTCCCTGTTATTACTCGAGCTTGATAACACTCAACAGCTACCACTGAGTCATGATCATCGTGATCATCTAGACAGCAATACCAACACCTTCAGCATCATTCTCAAGCTCCCTGAATCACCATGGCATCACCGATAGCAGCAGCCCTGGCTCTGAGCTCCGTCCTTCACCATTCCCTGAACTGAAAAGCTTGATATTGAAGTGAATAAGAAGATGGCAGCCTTGAGTAATTAAGCCGGGTGCCCTTAACATATTTTGAATTCTGATTTCCCCCCAGTAAATGACGTGACTCCCTTGAGCAATTCCTTTGAAACTTGATTGCCCCTTAACAGAAAGACTACCCCTTAACCTACACTTGGGGTGTCAATAACACTTGCCCTTTTATGCTTCAAGTTCTTGTTTTGCTCATAACTTCCTCATACGAACTCGGAATGACTCCATTCTTTCGGCATTGTCTTCATCTTCTCGTCCTCTACACAATGAAAAGTAGAAATCTTGTATTTGAACGAGTTCCAATTGGTCTTTTTGCTCCAAATGACTCCATTGCACCTAATAAACTCAAAAGCACACATAAGATACATAATTTACAAGAAAACTCGCAAAGAAAGCATAAATACTAGATATTAAATACGGTGTATTCTACACCTATCATTGTACGAGTTTCAAAAACGTTGCACCTCTAATATATTTTAATAAATCAATAATGAAATAATTTGTGCAACGGATTTTCAAGTGCGCAACGTATATAAACGTTTCAGACTCTGCAACTTCTATATCCGTTGCACATCTCCGAAATCAAAGCGTTGCTAAATCCAGGATATATATAGTGTAGTGTAAACAGTCTTCATCTTCTTCATAACCAGTTCAACATCGATTCCTTTATAGTTCAGTTCCACCATCTTCCCCACCAGTGTCATTGTTACTTCATACTATAGTTACAACTCCAACACCCTGCAATACCCATTCATGACTCTATTCATCGTATAAAGTCACCACCACCAATTACATTCCTCTAGAGACCTTCCCTGTGATTTCAGTAGTACAAAACCATTCACTTCCATTCCAATTCTGCAATTTCACTTCACCACCAATACACCATACACCAGCAACAACTCTGCCATAATAGTTATATCTTCCCCACATGCAATTCACCTTAACCATAAATCACCAGCTCCACAAAATACTCAACTGAACAAAACTTTTATCATTACTTGTAACTTGAATTGCAACTGCAATCTAACACAACCACCTGCCTATCACCAATCTATGAACTGTAACTCTACAACCACAATTACTACAGCATCACTACTCAAATCAAATCATCACTAACTGTTGTAACCTAACTTCAGTTCATCTCTACACAATGACCATCATTTCCAGACAATACTTCTCCTAATAACTCACATCAATACTAGTTCCCCTGTATCTCCACACAATCAGATCCAACAACCTTCATTCATCAAACTATGTTCAACTTTTCCAACATCCCCATTTGAAGTTACATCTTCATATGCAATTTTAACAATCCCACTTTATCTACAGCTGCATCTCAGTTCAACACAATCAGATAAACAACTTCAATATCCAAGTCTTCAACTACCAATGCAATCCTTCTCTTAGTTCGTTACATTATTACCAACACAAACACATCACAACAATTCTGTTTTCTTCACCATAGAGGCAAACCCATATCAACTAATCTCTAATTTAGTATGAACCCTAATTTCCAATTCAACTTTCTATAAAAACTGCAATTAAACCTAATACATGCGACTCTTCATCAATCAAAACTAACCAGCTCTAAATCGATCAACAATTTCATAAACAGTTTTCAATTAATTATGAAGTTACCTGTTTTCGATTCTAAATCAGAACAACTTCAAAACTTCAATTAAACACCAGCCCATTCGATCTTCATCCAACAGAAACTTAAAACTCCTCTTAACCTCTCTTCCAACTCAAGAACGAAACCCTAATTGATTCAACAACATCACTCCTTCTTCTCCCGAGATCAAATAACTTCAGTTCTAACTTCATCTTCTTCTATTCATCATACTAATAAAGCTCTTATGAATTTCTCACACGAAAACAAACTCAATTCATCTGAACTGAGATCGACAGAGAGGAGAAGAGAAAGAACAGAGAAGAAGAAAGAAGAAGGAAGAAAGAGAAAAAGAAAAGAGAAATGATTTCTCTTCGACACGTCTTGAAGATAAGACCAACCAAAAACGATAAAGGCACATGAGAACGGATAAGGGCATCCAGGCGGTTTAAAGCATAAAGACTATTTTGCCCTTTCATATAAATCTGAAGATATCTTCTTCGTCCGGTATCCGATTGACACGTTCGTGTAGTCTATTTTGCGTAACTTTTCGAGATCTATCTAGTGATACTAGTTTCAAATCTAAATCTTTGTTAGATTAATTTATATTAATTAACGTTCATCTCTAATTAATTGAGTTATTAGCGGCTTAGTCAACTCTTGAGCGTCGCTAGACCATTCAAATAGCGTTGACGAGCTTGAGGGTCCTTACAGGAGGTTTGGGTTTTAAAGATGCATATAAAATGAATAAAGCTATGTTGGCTAAAATTGCTTGAAGAATAATATCTGAACCCAATTCTTGGTGGATTAAGATGTTTAAAAAAAAAAGTATTTAAAAAAAAATAATCTTTTTTGGCTTTAAAAAAAGTTGTGAAATCTTCTTGGATGTGGAATTGCATTATTCAAGGGGATAATCTAGTTCATAAGTATACCTATTGGGAGGTTGGAGATGGTCAGTCAAGCAACATATGGATTGACCAATGGATACCTAATCTACATATCACTCTAGATCAAATTATTTCTGAAAGAAACTCTCAGTTAACACTTGTATCGGATCTGATTAATCCAGATACAAATAAGTGGAACCAAGAAATCATAATTGCTTCTTTTCCTCATATTATTGCTCAAACTATCTAGAATATTAAACTTTTTGTGGATATGAATGATACCTTAGATCAGGATAAACCTAGATGGAAGTTAACTAGGAATGGCATCTTCACAATTAAATCTTTATATGATAGGATGTGTGGTAAAAATGAAGGAAACACAGAAACTGAAATTTTTTGAAAGAAATTCTGGAAAATAGACTGCCCCAGAGAATCAAATTGTTTCTTTGGAAGTGTATAAATGATGCTTTGCCAGTAACAGAAATTCTGAGTAGACATATGCATGATGTAGACAACATATGTGTTTTCTGTAATGACAAAATAGAATCTGTTCATCATCTGCTATTTGATTGCTTGTATGCTAGATCAATTTGGATGCAACCACCTTTTGCTTGTGGCACTACTTCAAATATAGTAAGGATTAATCATTTAAATTGGTGGCAATTACAGGGAGATAAGATAATAGAGATTAATGCAACAAAATGTTGGTTTATATGGAAGGAGAGGTGTAATAAGATTTTTGAGGAAAAAAATGTTTCTTCTTTACAAACTTCTATCATGATTCAGAGACATTTAAACTACTGGAACTGTGATACAAGAAACATGATAACAATTAATGATTGTCATGCAACAAAGAAGATAAAGATTGTCCCTTGGAAATGCCCTAAACACAATTGCTTTAAGTTAAATTAAGATGCTTCTTGGATTTCAAAATCTGTTTATGCTGGCTTTGCTCTAATTCTTAGAGATAATGCAGGAAATGGAAGAGAAGCTAAATATGGAGTATTCTATGCTGCAAGTGCAGAAAAAGCGGAAGCTTTAGCTCTGCTGTATTGAGCAAGGTGGGCCAAAGATGCAGATTTGGCACATTTCTGGATATAAGGGGACTGTGAAAGGATTGTAAACTTCATCAAAGGAAAGGCAACAATGATGGAGTGGAGAAATCAGTGTATTGTCAAGGAGGCAATGCAAATTCTGGTGGATTGCAACAACTTTTTGGGCTTCAAATTTACTCACGGATCTGGCAACTCTGTGGCAGATAAATTGGCGGTAGACGCAAGAAAATATTCAATTTTCAATAGCTGGGATGAAGATTTACATGTCTTTTTAAATATGTTTTTAAGTTTAAATAAATTTAAGTAATCAAAATGAAGGTATAGTAATACCAATAGATTCACCAATGAAGGATTACCGACCTTCTCTCTCTTACACCGAATCCATTTGACCAACTCAGACATATGCCCTAGATGCAATACTGATACAGAAGTAGCAGACCACCTTTTAATTCATTGTCCAACAACGGCCTCTTCTTGGAACATCTTATTCAACCAACTTCAAAATGCACCAAACACCAACCCCAACCCAAACTTCACTTTAACTCCACAAACAACCATATCCCAAATCCTCCAGTATCCAACATCAACATCTATAATCTCCTCAGTCTGTTTCCTATTCTGGACCCTATGGCTATCCAGAAATGATCTAATTTACCAACAAAAACAAACAAATTCAGACGAAATCGTGGCCTGGGCACAAAAACTACAACAAGAATTTTCTTGGGCACTGCACGCTTCACCACCAATCATACTAGGAGATACACCAACAATCAATAACACGATAAAAAATAAAAGAACATCAACAATATTGGTAGGTTGGTCCACTCCGAATATCAACTGAATTAAGATTAACACAGATGGAGCAGCCAGGACATCCAGACTTGTAGGAGAGGGATTCATTTGTAGAGACTCGATGCACGAACTTTAATAGCTATGGCTCAACCACTAGGAATTACGACAACACTAACTGAAACATGGGCCTTACTATTGGCTTCAAGAACAAAGATCGAGAGAGACAATGGCCTGTGAATCCTATTTGAAACAGACTCGGAGAACCTCCTGAGGTTCATCACATCAACTACCTCGCCACCTTGGCACATAGTAGGAATGATCGAAGAAATAAAAATGAGACTTAGGCAAATCCCGCAAGTCGCTATACAACATAACTACAGGAAGGAAATCAGCGGCAATGGATGGATTAGCAAACCATGCAATAGGATGGAAAAACCAAGCAAGAAATTTTTCAACCAAAATTTGGGACTAGGCAATCCCATCCTTTATCAGTCACATTTTATTTCAAGACTCTGTGGGTACCACATACCAACGACAAGTTGTAAACTAAATTTATTATAATAAATTTTATGCTTCAAAAAAAAAAATAAAAAAACAAAATCGTTGTCTCAAACTCAGAATAGGGCATGTCCTATTCTGATAGCATAGACAACAATCTGTCCGTTGTGTTCTTGTTTTGCTCTTCTATGAATCATCTTATTCTCAAAAAAAAAAAAAAAAACCATTACATGTGTCCAATATGAGTAGAGGTGCTCATGCATCTTGACACTTGGTAATAATGCACAACCGATATGGGAGCAGCCAGCAGGGGTATTACCGACCATTTTGTACATAAAAAATGCAAAACTTAAGATTAGGGATTTGTTATGATACCCAGCAAAAGGGACATCCACTCTCTGGTTCCCACTAAACATCCTCTTCTTCTTAATCAGAGTATCAGCATCTCTCTCTTTGAATCCTAATCTTCTTCAACATCTTCCTTCAGTGCATCTAATTTATGCTACTCCGGTCGAAAAACAGGTACATAACTTTGCTGCTTTATTATGGATGATGTAGATCTGACAAAATCAGGCCATGTTTTGGTTCTTCCATTACCAGTTCAAGGTCATATAAACCCAATACTCCAATTCTCTAAACGTTTAGTCTCCAAAGGAATCAAAGTCACACTGTTCACCACCATCCTCGCCTCCAAATCGGTCCAACCCGGTGTTAGCTCCATCTCGGTTGAAACATTTTCAGAAGGCGAGGGTTTTGAAAGTTCCTCAGGAGATGATTTCATGAAGAAAATCGAAATTGCTGTTTGCAAAAGCTTGCCGGAGTTCGTTGACAAGCAATCTAAATTAGGGTGTCCTGTCAAATGTATTGTGTATGATTCTATTATGCCGTGGGCATTGCCGTTAGCGAAAGAATTAGGATTGATTGGAGCTTCATTTTATACACAGTCTAGTGCTGTTAGTGCAATTTATTACCAAGTGAATAGAGGATTGATTGGGATTCCTGAAGATGGACCGACCACATTGGTACCTGGATTGCCGTTATTTGAACCGGATGAGTTACCGTCTTTCGTTTACAAACCGGATGTGTATCCTGCAATTCTACCGTTGGTGTTGAGTCGGTTTTCAAATGTTGATGAAGCAGATTGGTTGCTTTTTAACACCTATGATAAGCTGGAGGAACAGGTAAATCTGATTTCCCTGTTAGTTCCATCTTTATTGTTAAATTTAATTTTGTTTGTGGACTATAGGCCGGATTGTTGATTGTTTTGTGATCTATAAGACAACGTCAGAGACTAGTGTTGGAGGCCCCAGCATCATTAGAAATCTGTTATTGACATGGTAGAGTCGTAGAGAGTATTTTTAGTTATACGAGCTTGTTAGGATTTTGACAGTATATGTAGATCATAGAGTTGTTGGTAGCGGAGACAACCAAACTGTGGCGGAGCCAGGATTGAAGGTAGGAGGAGGCAAAATAATATCCTATGTAGGATTATACAATGAATAAAGTTATACAATTAGGAGGTTTTGTGAAAATATACAAGGATTAGGAGCAGGAGCAGGGGAGGAGCCAGTGATGGACAAACGGGGAAAAGCCTATTTATGTCTCCACTTACCCACATATGGCTCCGTCTCTGTTCCTGCTCCTGAAGTCTGTTTTATGTATTGTAAGCCCTCCTAAAGTTTCTTTTATTCATTCTTTGGCCACGCAATTTTTTTTTTTTTTTGCCCTCTCCTATCTTGAATTCTGGCTCTGCCATAATTTGAGAATTGTTGAACTTAGGACAATGCCAAAGAGTATTCTTGGGGATTGTGGGAGTCCATATTCAAGAAGGTTTTTAATATGTATGAATTCTCTGTACTTCAGGCAGTACTTACATTCTTTTTACTAAGAACACAATTATGGTGTCCTTTAAGTGTCTGGTGTATGATTCTATTATGCCAGCGAAAGAATTAGGATTGATTGGAGCTTCATTTTTTACACAGTCAAGTGCTCTTAGTGCAGTTTATTACGAAGTGAAAGGATTGATTGGTATACCTATAGATGAACTGGCGACGTTGGTTTCTTGACTTCCATAATTGAACCGAATGCATTGACATCTTTCGTTACAAACCTCATGTGTATTCTGCAATTCTTCTGGTAGTGTTAAGTCGATTTGCATTATGATAAGCTGGAGGAACAGGTAAAGCTTATTGCCTTATAAGTTTTATCTTTTTAGATAACTTTGCATTATGCTAGTTATATCAGCTTGTTTGGATTTGATAGCAGATGAGGATTTCAGGGAGCTTGTTAGGATTTTGACAGTAGATGTAGGTCATTAGTTGTTAGGAATTTATTTAGAAGCAAGAAAGATTAAGGTGTCCTGTCAAATGTGTTCTGTATGATTCTATTATGCTGTGGGCATTGCTGTGGAAGGAGCTAGGATTGATTGGGGCATCATTTTATACACAGTCTAGTGCTGTTAGTGCAATTTATTACCAAGTGAATAAAGGATTGATTGGGATGCCTGTAGATGGACTGACGAGATTGGTACCTGGATTGCCGTTACTTGAACTGGATGAGTTACCATCTTTCGCTCACAAACCGGATCTGTATCCTGCTATTCTTCCGTTAGTGTTGAGCCGGTTTTCAAATGTTGATGAAGCAGATTGGTTACTTTTTAACACCTATGGTAAGCTGGAGGAACAGGTAAGTAAAGCTTATTGTATTTTTAGTTCCATCTTTTTAGTTAAATTTGCATTTTGCTAGTTGTATGAGCTTGTTAAGGAATTCGACAGTAGATGTAGATCATTGGGAGCTTGTTAGGATTTTAACAGTAGATGTAGATCATAGGGTTGTTGGTGGCGGAGCCAATTTGTTGCCAACTGACACTCAAATTATGGCGGAGACAGGATTGAAGGTGGAAGGGAGCAAAAACATATCTTGTGTAGGAATATACAATGAATGAAATGATACAATTAAGTGGGTTTTGGAAAATATACAAGGATTTGGAGCAGGGGCGGAGCCAGTTATGGGCAAGTGGAGAAAAGCCTAATTTTATGCCTCCACTTACCCAAATGTGGCTCCGTCCCTGTTCCTGCTCCCAAAGTCTGTTTTATACATTGTAAATCCTATTAAATTTTATCATTTATTCATTGTTTGGCCACACAAAATGGGTTTTTTTTTTTTTTTGCCCTGGCTGCACCACAATTTGATAATTGTGATCTTTTGGAAAATGTCAGATAGTATTGTTGGGGGTTTTTGGAGTCTAAGTTCTATGTAGTTTTGAATATGTTTGAATTCTCTGTACTTCTGGTTGTACTTGCATTCCCTTACCTGTAGATGGACCGACGAAATTAATACTTGGATTGCCATTACTTGAACCGAATGAGTAGTCTTTCATTTACAAACCTGACTTGTATCCTGCAGTCCTCCCGTTAGTGTTGTGTCGGTTTTCTAATGTTGATGAAGTAGATTGGCTACTTTTTAAGGTAAACCTTATTATTGCCTTATTAGTTTTATCTTTAGAGTTAAATTTAATTTTGTATGTGGATCAGAGGCCAGGTTGTTGATTGTTTTATGATCTACGAGACCATGTCAGAGAGTAGTGTTGGCCATTGCTAAGAGTGTTGACCATGTTAGAGTTTGATAGTAGAGAGTAATATTAGTTACTTCTTTTTAGTCAAATTTCGGTTTGCTAGTCATTTGAGAGAGTGATATTGGTTACTTGTTTTTAGTCATATGAGCTTGTTAGGATTTGATAGGAGATGTAGATCATAGGGTTGTTGGTGACGGAGCCAGTTTGTTGCCAACTGACTCTCAAACTGTGGTGTAGCCAGGATTAAAGGCAAAAAAGATCTCCTGTAGTAGTATTCAATGAATAAAGTGACACAATTAGGGGTTTTATGAATCTTTTTAACTTGGTTCGGAAGGAAATCGATATCCACCTAAAAGTGGAGTTTAGGTTTTGTTCTTTAGCGATAAAGAGACCAATCTAAAATGGGTGTTCATACTTTGTGTTTGAGTGAGAATATACAATGAATGAAACGACACAATTAGGGGATTTTGTGAAAATATACAAGTATTGGGAGCAGGGGCGGAGCCAGGTATAGGCAAGTGGGGAAAAGCCTATTTGTGCCTCCAATTACCCATATACGACTCCGTTCCTGTTCCTGGTTCCAAAGTCTGTTTTATGGATTGTAAATCTCCTAAATTTTATCATTTATTCATTGTTTGGGCACACAAAATGGGATTTTTTTCTTTTTTGCCCTAGCCTGCTTTCATTGCTGGCTCCACCACAATTTGATAATTGTAATCTTTTGGAAAATGTCAGAGAGTGTTCTTGGGGATTGTTGTGGTCTAAGTTCTTTGTGGTTTTGATTATGTATGACTTCTCTCTACTTCTGGTTGTACGTACTTGTTGATGGACCAACGACATTGGTACCTGGATTGCCGTTACTTGAACCGAATGAGTTACCGTCTTTCGTTTACAGACAGGATGTGTATCCCGCAATTTTTCTGTTAGTGTTAAGTTAATTTTCAAATGTTGATGAAGCAGATTGGTTGAGTTCTTATGACAAGCTGGCGGAACAGGTAAAGCTTATTATTGCTTTATTAGTTCCATTTTTAGAGTTTATTTTAATTGTGTGTGCAGATCATAGGCCTGGTTGGTGATTGTCAGTTTTATGAGCTTGTCAGGATTTGACGGTCGATGTAGATCATAGAGTTGTTGGTGGCAAAGCTAATTTGCCAATATACTCCCAAATTGTGGCGGAGCCAGGATTGAAGGTAGGAGGGGGCAATAGAATATCTTGTGTAGGAATATACAATGAATGAAATGACACAATTAGGTTTTTTTTTGTGTGAAAATATTCAAAGATTTGGAGCAGGGGCGGAGCCAAGTATGAGCAAGTGGGGGAAAACCTATTTTTATGCCTCCACTTACCCAAATGTGGCTCCGTCCCTGTTCCTGCTCCCAAAGTCTGTTTTATGCATTGTAAAGGCTCATAAATGTTATCATTTATTCATTGTTTGGCCACACAAAATGAGATTTATTTTTATGCCCTGCCTTCATTTCAGCCCTGCCTGCACCATAATTTAATAATTGTGATCTTTTGGAAAATGTCAGACAGTATTGTTGGGGATTGTTGGAGTCTTAAGTTCTATGAAGTTTTGAATATGTATGAATTCGCTGTACTTCTTCTGGTTGTACTTGCATTCCGTTGCTTGTAGATGGACTGACGAAATTGGTACCTAGATTGCCGTTACTTGAACCGAATGAGTTACCCTCTTTCATTTACAAACCTGACATGTACCCTGCAATTCTTCTGTTAGTGTTGGGTTGGTTTTCTAATGTTGATGAAGCAGATTGGTTACTTTTTAATACCTATGATGAGCTTGAGGAACAGGTAAATCTTATTATTGCCTTATTAGTGATTAGTTTTATCTTTAGATTAGAAGTTAAATTTTATTTTGTATGTGGATCATAGGCCAGGCTGTTGATTGATTTGTGATCTATAAGACCATGTCAGAGAGATGGCCGTTACTAAGAGTGTAATTTTGATAACTCTGTTATTGACATGTTAGAGTTTAATAGTCATATGAGAGAGTAATATTAGTTACTTCTTTTTAGTCATATGAGCTTGTTAGGATTTTATAGTACATGTAGATCATAGGGTTGTTGGTGACGGAGCCAATTTGTTGTCAACTGACTCTCAAACTGTGGCGGAACCAGGATTGAAGGCAAAAAAGATCTCGTGTAGTATTGAATGAACAAAATGACACAAGTAAAGGTTTTATAAATCTTTATTAACGTGGTTTAGAAGAAAACCGATATCCAACAAACTCCGTTGTAAACTTCTACACTTAATTATCAAAGAAGTTTGGTGGGTATCGGTTTCCTTCCGAACCACGTTAAAAAAATTCTTAAAACTTTGTCCAAGTAGTTTGCTTGCTCTTGCCTCTTGCTGGGCAAGTCACACATCCTGAATGAAACTTTGGCTACGTTGCCTCAGTTACGACATTTGTGATGCTAGGATGGAAAGGGTTTGAGTTTCAATTAAGACTTTTGGAGCAGGGGCGGAGGCAGCTTATTTGTGCCTCCACTTACCCACATATGGCTCCGTTCCTGTTCCTGGTCGCAAAGTCTGTTTTATCTATTGTAAATTATTCATTGTTTGGCCACACAACATGGGATTTTCTTTGCTGGCTGCACCACAATTTGATAATTGTGATCTTTTGGAAAATGTCAGAGAGTATTCTTGGAGATTGTTGGAGTCTAAGTTCTATGTAGTGTTGACTATGTATGAATTCTCTGTACTTCTGGTTGTACTTGCATTCCGTTACCTGTAGATGGACTGACGACAGTGGTACCTGGATTGCCGTTACTTGAACCGAATGAGTTACAGTTACTGTCTTTCGTTTATAAACCTGATGTGTATCCTGCTATTCTTTGTTAGTGTTGTGTCGAATTTCTAATGTTGATGAAGTAGATTGGAGGAACAGGTAAACCTTATTATTGCCTTATTAGTTTATCTTTAGAGTTAAATTTAATTTTGCATGTGGATCATAGGCCAGGTTATTGATTGTTTTGTGATCTATAAGACTGTGTCAGAGAGTAGTGTTGGCCATTTCTAAAAGTGTAAGTTTGATAACTCTGTTATTGTCATGTTAGAATTTGTTAGTAGAGATTATTTTTGGTTTCGTCTTTTTAGTCAAATTTGGGTTTGCTAGTTATATGATTTTGACAGTAGATGTAGATCATAGGGTTGTTGGTGGCGGAGCCAATTTGTTGCCAACTGACTCTCAAATTGTGGCGGAGCCAGGATTGAAGGTAAGAGGGGGCAAAAAAAATATCATGTGTAGGAGCAGACAATGAATAAAATGACACAGTTAGGGGTTCTTATCTGAAAGGATTTGGGAGCAGGGGCGGAGCCAGGTATGGGCAAGTGGTGGATTGCATATTTATGCTTCCACTTGCCCATATGTAGCTCTGCTCTTGCTCCCGAAGTCTCTTTTGTACATTATAAGCTCTCCTAAATTTTATCTTTTATTCATTGTTTAGCAACACACGATCGGATTTTTTTTCTTTTTTGCCCTCTCCTATCTTCAATCCTGGCTCTACCACGTTTGATATTTGTGATCTTTAGCACAATGTCAAAGAGTATTCTTGGAAATTGTTAGAGAGTTGGAGTCTGAGTTCGATGTGGTTTTTTTGAATTCTCTGAAGTGGTTACAATCCTTATACTAAGAACGCAACTAGGAGTTCTTTGTGAAAATATACTAGGTTTTGGGAGCAGTGACAGAGCAAAGTATGGGAAAGTGAGGGAAATCCTATTTATGTATTCACTTACCCACATATAACTCCTCCGCTACTGTTCCTGCTCCCGAAGTGCATTTTATATTTTTATGTATTGCTACCCCTCCTAAATTCACTCTTTTATTCATTGTTTGGCCACACACAGTGGGAATTTTTCTATCTTCAATCTTGGCTCTGCCACATTTGATGATTGTGATCTTTTGGACAATGGCAGAGAGTATTCTTGGGATTGTTGGAGTCTTAAGTTCTATGAGGTTTTGAATATATAGGAGTTCTATGTACTTCTATGTACTTCTGGTTGTACTTGCATTCCTAATACTAATATCACATACAGGTGGTGAACTGGATGGCAAAGCAATCACAAACAAGAATGATCACAATAGGACCAACAGTACCGTCATTTTACCTAGATAAGAGACTGGAGGATAATGCATATGGGCTTCATCTCTTTACACCTGATTCTGACACTTGCACAAAGTGGTTAGACACAAAAGAAGCCGCATCAGTTGTTTACATGTCTTTCGGAAGTTTGGCAAATTTAGGAGAGGAACAAATGGAGGAAATAGCTTGGGGAATTCGGAACACTAAGTACAATTTCATTTGGGTAGTTAGAGCTACTGAAGAAACTAAACTCCCGAAAAACTTTGTACAAGAGACTTCTGGTAAAGGTTTGGTGACAGGATGGTGTCAACAATTGGAGGTGTTAGCACACAAAGCAGTCGGGTGTTTCGTAACACATTGCGGATGGAACTCCATACTTGAGGCATTAAGTTTAGGTGTGCCTATGGTTGCAGTGCCACAGTGGACTGATCAACCCACTAATGCAAAATTCGTCGAGGATGTATGGAAGGTTGGTGTTCGAGCCAAAACAGATGAGAAGGGGATGGTTACGAGAGACAAATTAGAGGAATCAATAAAATTAGTAATGGAAGGAGAGAGGAGGGAGGAGATAAATAAGAATGCTATTAGACTGAAAGAGTTGGCTCTGGAGGCTGTTGGTGAAGGTGGAAGCTCTGACAAGAACATCGATGAATTTGTATCTAAAATCTCATGCACAGGAGTTGTAACTCTTAGTGCTTGTTAATTTGCATCTAAAATCACAGGGCTGCATTGTATTAAATAAGACGATCGCCCTTGTCTTTTGCTACCCAACTGAGTGTAGAAATCCTGTACCATATTACATAAATACTGTAAAATTTACAAATTTCTTTACTGACAGGCCATGTTTCACCTCTTATTCACCATTGTCCCTGCACTATTGCACTTGGAATTTTCTGACATGTTTTGTAGGCTGAACTCTGGAGGAGGGGAAGAAGTGGAAATGCTCTGAGATTTGATTCAGTGCCTAGTTTCTTGGCACTTTGGCAGACTTGAATCACCAAATACTTGATATTTTCTGTTTGTTTGAGCTTGTAAAGTGAATCTTTTTGGGCTCTTTTGCCTGCGTCAGTTTTGTCTGTATAGTGAAGTTGTTTTTCAATAAATTTTCTGGAAAATGGGGTATGGCATGTAAAAGCACCAAAGTTTAGAGTGTCCTCATAAGTTCTGCTCCATACCACGAGATGCATGTGGGCTGTACACATATAAAGATATAACGATAGAAAAAAAAAAAAAAAAAAAACTTCCAAGCTTAGTGAAAGAAATGGGTGAGAAAGAGACTCCAGTTCAATTGAGATCACTACATGTTTTGGTTCTTCCATTCCCTGCACAAGGCCATATAAATCCTATGCTCCAATTCTCAAACCGTTTAGTATCCAAAGGAGTCAAAGTTACACTGCTTACAACTCTCCACGCCTCAAAATCGGTTCGAACCGGAGCTAACTCCGTCTCAGTAGTACCATTTTCTGAGGGTAGTCGAGATGGTTTAGAAGACTTCAATAGCAGCAATTTTATGCAACAATTCAAAGACACTGTTGCAGAAAACTTACCAAAGTTTATTCAAAAGCATGAAACATCAGAGTATCCTGTTAAGTGTGTAGTATATGATTCTCTAATCCCGTGGGTTTTACCGTTGGCCAAAGAACTAGGATTAATTGGAGCCTGTTTTTATACTCAATCTGGTTCAGCTAGTGCTATTTATTACCAAGTGTATAAAGGGTTGCTTCCTACACCTGTAGAAGGGCCAACAACACTGGTTCCTGGTTCAATTACACTTGAACCGCATGATTTACCGTCTTTTGTTTATAAAATCGACTCCTATCCAGATTTCCTGACTCTGGTTCTGGAGCAGTTCTCAAATGTGGATGATGCAGATTGGTTGCTGTTTAACACCTATGACAAGTTGGAGGAAGAGGTAATCTTCTTAAATCCATCTAATTGAAGCAAATATAATGTCTGATTAATTCTACTAACGGCCAGTGATTCTTGCCATTGTTATTTTCCAACAGGTTGTGAGTTGGATGCAAAAGCAATCAGCAACAAAAATGATCACTGTAGGACCATCTGTACCGTCATTTTACCTAGACAAGCGACTGAAGGATAACAACGACTACGGTCTTCATCTATTTACGCCTGATACTGATACCTGCATGAAATGGTTGGACAAGAAAGAAGTCGCCTCGGTTGTCTACGTATCATTTGGGAGTCTGAATGATCTAAAAGAAGAACAAATGAACGAGTTAGCGTGGGGACTGAAGAATTGCAACTACAATTTTCTATGGGTTGTCAAGCTATCAGGGGAAAACAAACTTCCTAACAACTTCGTGGAGGAGACGGCGGAAAAAGGTTTGGTTGTTGAATGGTGTCAGCAATTGGAGGTGATGGGGCATAAAGCCATTGGATGTTTCGTAACACATTGTGGATGGAACTCGACGATTGAGGCTTTGAGTTTAGGGGTGCCAATGGTGGCAATGCCGCTCTGGACGGATCAACCGACTAATGCAAAGTTCATTTCAGATGTGTGGAGGGTCGGTGTCAGAGCGACAGCAGATGAGACAGGGTTGGTTAACAGAGAGAAAGTAGAGGAAGCTGTAAAATTAGTAATGGAAGGCGACAGACAGGAAGAGATCAGGAAGAATGCTGTCAGATGGAAGGAGTTGGCTAAGCAGGCTGTTGATGAAGGTGGAAGCTCTGACAAGAACATCACTGAATTTGTATCCAAAATCTTATGCACTTAAGACTGCAGACTGTGCACATTTTTCTCAAACAATATCTACTCATAAAGCACTTATGCTCCAAATCAGAATTTTCTGTTTTTTCCAATTGGCACCTGAAACGAAACTTTAAGCAAATCAAAGAGAATGTCAAGGGAAAGCATAAACAAAACTACTGTGTAGACAAGTGAATATAAATGGAGAAAAGAAGTGCTTGATTTATTTTATAGATGCCAAAGGAAGTATCTAAACAGAAGTAATCTCACACATTATACATACAAAAGAACTTTTCAATTTCCTTCGGAAACAAAAGTGAAAAAGGCTGATTATAATTTTATCTTATGCCTCTTTTTATTTGTTCACATGATATTTCGTTCTCGATTCAAGACAGTAAAAGAAAATAGTACAACAACAACAACAACAAATTTTCCCAAAACCTGTGTATGATTAAGGAAGTTCACCCCATTTGAAACGTTTTGGTTTTGTTCCATTCTTCGTATCAATTTACGGCTTCCTTTCTCATTTCCTGCGGACAAATGAAATAAATTGATGTTTGAAATGTGACAAAGATCGTGAAGATAAGCATTTCTGATTCTGGGTCAAATTTATTTGTGTTTCAATTACAATGTTCATGGTCTTGGAGTCATGGATATGGTAAAGTTTCTATATTAAAATTTAAGAATTAGAGGCGAGAAATAAGAGAAGAATTACCAAGGAAGCTTAAAGGTGTCTTTCCACCATCCATGCTTGGAGCAGTTTGCAACTATTCTGTCCAGCCGCACGATAATCTCAGAAAAAGTCGGCCTCACCACAGATTCTGCATCCCAACATTCTTCAATTAACCTGGAAAAAACAAGCATAGATTTCAGTAATCTCGATTCATTCGCAACTGTTTATACGAGGATAACTCATTTTTTTCGTTAGTGCTTCACAAAACAGAAATAAGACTTACTCTTTTAGGTCCGGTGGGTACGTTCTTGACTTGGTCTTTAATGGTGGTCTCATTCCTTCCAAACAAATCATTCTTGCAACTTCATCTACAGGCTTGGGATGAAAAGGCGGTGTTCCTTCAATCATCTGATAAAGTGAAGAAAGACATTAGAAAACAAATATACTTCAATTAAAACAAAAAGTACAAATGAAAACATACCTCATGAAGAATGAGACCAAATGAGAACGCGTCGACACTTCTATCAAATATTTCATCTTTATAAATTTCAGGTGCCCTGTAAGAACCTAAAAGGATAACAAAAAAATGGTGGTTGGAACAGTATCTAAAATTATGCCATAAAAACATCAATAGCTGATGAAATTTAAGAAAACTTAGAACACAAACAGCAAAATAAAATTGTTGTTCTTCTCTAGATATAGGCTTAGTTCTCCATTTGCTTCAAAAAAACTAGTAATCCTACTTTGGATAAACTTAGTTTGATGATTGCATTTTGAACCAGGTTTCATTTACATTAGCAAGAAAAGATGGTATTCTATTAAAATGAATGAAATCCCGCGCATAGATAACAATAATGCACATAACTAGACGGTTTTACAGCATGTATAAAGACTTACTTGGACCATCAAAGGCATCTGCATGTGCTATTTTTGCTTTGTCAGGTGATATTTTTGATAATTTTATCAAACCAAATCCTGCCACCTTGAGCTGACCCGCACTATCCAGCAAAATATTTCTGGCACCTTACCAAAAACTTCAAATAGTAAAGAACAGTACATCACCCACTTTGAGTACAGAATAAAATTTCAAACTGAAAGTGAACTCAACCTAAAATAACAAACTTTTAAAGAGTTTCTTATTGAAACATAACATCCTGCATTTCAGTCACTTACTTTGGCTTTAAATCGCAATGAATGATGGGATCTGGTTTGCATTCATGGAGATAATTCATTCCCCTGTGCACAAAGAAACATGCATCACAAATACTATAATGAATCAAATATGAAATAATAGGATTTCTTGTAACTTGAAATCTGTAGCCTGTAGGATACTTCCTCAAGAATATTGAAATACCTTGCAATATCGAGCAAATCTTAAAGCTTTTGAAGGCGACAAACGTCCTTTCTTTTGTAAATAGCTTCCAAGATCACCCTGTAAATTCAGTGTTAGTATGAGAATGAATTTGTGATGCCTCTAATCCCGTAAACAAAAGTTGAAAGTTGCAACTGTTTCCTAAAGAGTGATGCTTAAGTTGGCCAAATATTAAAATTTGTGTGGTTATAAGCATTCATAGTTAAGGTGCTTACTTTTGGATGGTACTCTGAAACAATCATCATGGGCATGTTTTGAGTAACAGCTCCAACAAACTGAACCACATTAGGATGCCGCACCCTCTCCAGCAGAGTTAACTCAAGTTTGAAGGCATTTCTGTTCCAAAGATGAGAGATTATAAACCAAACGCTATATAAAAGAAAAGTTGGTAACTAATAAATAAAAATTGTCTTATAGCAAGACCATCCCCACAAAGTTGATGTCAATATCATTGAGTGGAAAACAGTACACCACCCACAGGGTAGAACCATAAAATAAGCTAACTAGTTGATTTTGCTAACTAAACCATGCACTTTTTAAGATCGGCTTAGCAAATATTTTATTGTGTTAATAAGGTTGGCGCACAGAAGAAATCACACCATTGTTAACAAGGAACATACCAAAATAAGAATTTGAGCCGTCACAGAAAGAATACATATAACTATGATACACCGGAAAAATTATAAAAAGCAAAAAAAGAAGAAGCCACTCTTTTGAGATAAAATGCACAAAAAGTCAAGATAAGAAAGAAAGAATATAGAGGGTAACATACATTACATCAGGATCAGTATAACCATCCTTATCGAGTATTTTGACAGCAACCTTTGTCCCATTCCATTTAGCCACTTGATACGTGCCCTGTAAAGGAAATTTATGTCTACAATCAATGTAACTTCAAAAGTACCAAAAGCTACTTACTGAATTTGAAATATTTTCCCTTTTGAGAATATGAAAGGAATACACCAACAACATAAATGGTAAAAGAACGAAATTTTAATAACCAAGAAACAGGTATGGATAAGGCTGAAATGGAGCTTTATCATGACGTGCTGTAAAGGAAATAAATCATACCTTTGAAATACCATCTCCCTTCCGTATCTGCAGCTCTAATGGATTCAGCTCGTACTCCGGAACTTCCCGAGGGTTCGATACTGCCATTGGTGTTTTCCTGATTTTCTGCAACGATTATCAAAAAGAACATTTAACAAAGACCAGTGGTATGAAGGGATGGTAGACTTCTCCTTTTCACACTAAAACAAACATTAAAAAAAGTTAATAATTACCGGAACTTTGGCTCCTCGAGCCCTCAAGATATTGTAAATCTCTGTATTGCCGTAATACTTGGCATCAGCAGCGGCCTATCACCAGGAAACTTTTTATCAGAAAAGTACGACATATAAACAAGGATATTTATCCCATGATTAAAAAAGGATAACTGTTTACAGTAATTGCTACTCTAAACAGTTACTGTCATAAACATGATAAGTGGAAACTGTTACTACTTGATTTATGAAATAAATTAAAACATTGTAGGGTTATATCCAACAGCGACAGAATGAGGTAGTTAGAGTGATGTAAGTAGCAGAATTTCACTAGACGGAGAAGCATTAAATGTAACATGTATACTTCAGAAAAGTAGATATAAAACTGTGGATTTGAATTAGAACTCTAGTTAGGATTTTTCATACAGGATTGTGGACCATGGTATTTATATCTCCATCAAGACGCATTTATGACTGGCTCAGTGAGGACGATCAATTTATCAAGTTACCCAGGACAATAATGCATTTGTGAGACTATTAGCCAATTTAGTTAAAACTACAATTGGTGTTTAGTGTCAATACTTGCAAATCTACTTTCAACTCAATTGCAGGGTAGGGCCTGAGCATACATACTCACATGACCACTTCACAGTTGATGATGGTGACCACTTTCAACTCACTCAAAACACGATATTCAGGATGCCAGGGTAGGGCCTCGGAGTACATGGTCACATGACCACTGCACATACTTCGCCGACACAAGACATTTAGTCTCCCACAGGTTGGTAACATCATTTTTATCAAGTAGATCCCCAGTAAACCACACAGAATACCATGAAAATTACCGCGATACAATAAAGACGATATATGAAACATAAATGCAGAATGGTAATGATCAAAAACACGAAACCACGAAATCCGAAATCCCAACATACACTAAATTGCATCCAAATTAAAATCTTAAAACACGACGCCTATTCTAAGGCATTTTACACCCACAAACATGATCCAATTGCTCCAACTTTTCTTCTAATTTCTTTCGTTCTTTGTATTTTTTTGTTTATAGGCATAGGCATATCTTCATCTTAAGTATTATGAACCACAATTCTACAAAATTAATTCGTCCTAAAAGCCTAATCATGCTGTAAATCATTCAATTCACCAAGGTTTCAACCAAAATCTATCAAGGAAGTATGCAAACAATTCAGAATTTATCTAAATTTTCAAACATATGCACACAACTATAGGATTCAAATTCCACAAATGCAACAAAAAAAGCACGAAAACTAACCGTACTCCCCCACCGATCACGAGCATCAATATTGGCTTTCCGGCTCAACAACAGCTTAACAACATCCACATGCCCTTCACAAGCAGCAATATGCAACGCAGTCCTTCCATCCAAATCAATACTATTAACATCCGTCCCTTCCTTCAACAATTCCTCAACACCTTTGACATCACCCTGACAAGCCAGAAACAACAATTGCATCGTGGAGTCAAGATTCTCAGGAACAGTGAGTTCATCAGGAAATGAATTCCTCCGATTCGGATCCAAACTGGATTGTCTCCCGAAACTAAACCGTAATGTATTAATTCTCGGGTTTAACGACGATTGTCTCTTAAAACTGAATTTCCCACTTTTCCTCATCGATCCGGTCGAGAATTGCCGGGATATTCCCCGTTTTAATTGCGCTGCCAGCTCCATCTCTTCTTCTTCTTCGTCCGTCGGCGGCGGAGATACTAGATAATTTGGCTCCTCTGGATTCATTTATTATTATATCTCCTCTTCGTCATCATCCACCCAGAAAAAATAAAATAAATCAAACCGTCTCCCACTAAAATTTAATTTCTCGTCTTCTTTACATTATCTTTTTACAGAAAATCAGAGAAATTAAAGAGATGATGATAGCTTAAACTGTGATCAAATTCAGGGTTCAAGAAATTTGTATTGGAGAAAGGAGCTCGATCGAGAGCTCTGGTGAAGCCCTGCGACGAGCTGGGGATGATGATGATCAAGAAAATTTTGTCATGAGGAAAAAAAAAATTGGAATTAAAAATCAAAGATAGAGGAAAAAAGATAGACAAAATCAAATTAGAAAATTAGAAAAAAATGATTTTGTTATTTTTGACGAAAATTTGTTTGATCCAGAGAGATTAGGGGCTGGAAAAAAGAAATGGATGATGAAGAATAAGGAAATTTTTCGATTTATCTAATAGCCGTTGAAGGAAAAAAAAAATTGGATGCGCTGGTTTTGCTAACTTGAGCTGGATTTAGGTGATGCGTATTACGCGCGCGGCAATGACGAAGATATAATTGCACCCCACTAATTTATGAGTGTTTTTGAAGTGATGTTCTTGGGGTGGGAAATAATAAGTTAGGTGTTAATTTGAGCTGTTGATTTTTGGTGATTGGGTTGATCTAGACCGTTTATTTTGATGAAATACTTTTTTTAGTCAAACAGTTGCTTTGTCGGGATGTGTGGACCTTAACTTTTTTCAAAAAGATTAAATGCTTTTTAAAAATGGGTCATGCAAGTTGTGATTTGACAACTGTTGATGGTGCTATCTGGGTCAACATCTGACATGTCGGTAATGGGTATGGTCAAATGATTCTTACAAGACGAGCTCATCATGTTCATATGCTGTATTAAGGCACTCTACGAGGATATGTACAACTACAAGCTGGTTGGTAATTAAATTGTGAACTGATTGTAATATTACCGGATCAAAAATATAAGAACAGTGTGGGAAGAAGAAAAAAAAAAAAATCATATATGATTGATAGGTGGAGTAGTATAAATGTATAATGAGATCAAATCATTTAAGGTTGCTAAAATGATAAGACTTTTGGTAAACATGTTATTATCTTGATGGATTTTTTTTTTGTTTAGAGGTGATTAAGATGTTCACGTAGAAATTTGTTCTGAGTAGTGCATGCATCTAATGTCGACTCTTAAGTTTAAAGCAAGCAACTCATTCCGCATACTTATTGAACTAATGATTCACGGAACAAAAGGATGAAGAAATTCTATTAAAGATATCTTCTAATTTCAAGCCGTCATGAGTTGATTCATAGACAACAACTAGTTAGTTGATGGCTGCTAAAATATATCTCGAGGGCTTGCCTTTTGTCTCACAACATTGTCCATTAGATGACCTACTTGGTCTAAGATCTTGTCCCATCATTAGTTGACTTATTTCACTAATCAAGGGGATATCTCTAAAACTACCCTTTTGATTGATTATCGGTATCATTATGTATAATTTGATATTCATGTTTATATTTAACGTGGTATTTTAAAATGATTTTCAACGGTACAAAATTTACGAAAATCTATGGTATAATTTGTGAGATAAATGATTTCTAAATTTTACAAATTATTATCCATAAGGGTATAGTTGTAAAAAATACTTAAAAACACTCATTTCATTCATTGCCTTAAAAATTGTGCAAACTTCAACTAGGTCATCTAATAGTGGGACGGAGGGAGTATTTTTTAGTAGATATTGTGGTAACTTGCAGAAAATCAACTAAACGATGCACAATACATACACTATGCGTGATCGATGCCGTACTAATATATAATTGAAAGATGCAATGTGGGTAAAATAACCTGGCTAAATTGGGGCCTACTGTGATTAATTTGGGTCTCCACTACAGGTCAAAAAAAGGTTATTAAGAGATGAAACTACCAATTACCCTCTATCAAATATTAATACTACTAACTTGTCCCCTTCAAATTTAATCATAAAATTAAAATCAAAATCATAAAACTAAAATCAGAAAATTAAAAACTAAAATAAATATCCAAATCATAAACCTAAAATCATAAAATTAAAAACTAAAATCAAAATCAAAATCAAATTTATTTCCATCTCCACTTCAACTGATTCTTCTTCTCAACCCAATCCTCTAAACTAGGTTTTAGTAACATGCAATCGCTCAAAAATTGAAAATTTTGAAATCAAACTTTTCCCAAGTTTACTGAAATCGGTTAACGTTAATGTACATGTGATCCGATTGCAAATAGAAACGGTTTATGTTCATGCCCACAAAGACCGATTGTCCTGGATATGTTTTGTGGTTCGAGAAATTTGAACCAGAATCGGTCAATGTTAATGTCCACATAGCGCGATTGTGTACCATTTGAATTCATAACTTCTTAGACCATAATCAGATTACATTAGCACTTATAAAAACCGATTGTTGATGTATAATGCTAGAATCGGATTTTATATGTGTGTCGAGTAAATCGATTGTTGTAAGAAAAAATGCCAATTTTTCTGTATCTTTTTTTTTGTTAGAATCGGATTACATGAGCACTTTTTTAAACCGATTGATGTTGTGCAATGTCAATAATCGGTTTTTATGTGTGTATCGTGTAAACCGATTCTGGTTATACCCAAATTGAAAATGAGTATTAGTATGATTTTACACAATTTCAAAACGAGTATGATTTCATACTCGATCTCAAAATGAGTATGAATCGAGTATGAAATCATACTCATTTTCAGATCGAGTATGATTTAAATTATGTTTGATTTTTTTTCTTTCCAATAATCGGTTTTTTGTGTACATGTGTAAAAACCGATTCTGGTTTTTTTTTGTGAATTGAAAAAATCAACCCAGAATCGGTTTATGAGAGCACGAACATATACCGCTTCTGGATTGATTTTTTTTTTCATGTTTTGACGATGAATCAAGATTAGTTTATTTCTAGTTTAATTTCACTAAGCATCAATTAATCATCCGATTAACACTAATTAATCAGGGGTAAATTAGCCATTATGTAAAATAGTTGGATAAGGGGTTACCCTTTTTACCTTTTAATGACCTTTTTTTTGTCATGTAGTGGAGGCCCAAATTAATCACAGTAGGCCCCAATTTAGCAACGTAAAATAAGACAAGAGTGCCCAACCTATATTAAGTAGGTCGGGATTGTTTTTTGGTCCATGAATTGTGTGGATGAAAAGTTTTGACTACGGATGGAAAATAAAATTGATAGACCCACTCCTTTATAGGTCGTTGGAAATACCATGCTAGTGGTCTCACAACTAGGGATGCACAAGAACCGATTAAGATGACCTAGACCAGACTGGAACCTGAAATACCGCATCAAATCGAACCGGACCGGTGTAGCTTCGTCTGAGGACCGTCTTGGAAGTTGAGAACCGGGATAGAACGGTACAGGGACCGGTTCTTGGGGGGGACCGGACTTGAACCGGACCATAGTACCGGTTGATATAAGCCGTTAAGATCTAGATAGGTTTTTAATCGTAGCCGTCCAAGATAGGTATAGAGATCGAGAGAATAGTTCACTCTCATTTTTCTTCTTCTTTTTTTCTCAGCGGCAGCCCTCATCTCTGTTCTTCTCTCTATCAGATTCATTGCTTCAGTGTATCACCATCTCTATCAGGTAAGTATTCTTCTCCTTAGGGTTTGATTGTAGATTGATTTAGGGTTTGATTGTAGATTGATTTAGGGTTTTTACTTGTGTACAGATTCAACTCATCATCTCCATATCTTTCAACTCATCCGAGTTCTATATATTTTTGAAGAATCATCAACTTCAGGTAATAAGATTATAGTTGTGATCTCTTTGGGAACATGGGTTTTCTGCTTTTGATGTTGTTGTTACTTTAGTGGATATGATTTGGGAACATGGGTTTTATTTCATCTTCTAATTTGAGTTCTTGATGGCTTTCAGTGGAGAAGGGAAGAAGGAAGAGGATTAGAGCTGTGTGAAGGAATGAAGGCATAACTTTATTCCATCTTTTTGTTTAAGAAATTGGGTTTTTGTTATGCTAATTATAATAAGGAGTTTGTGTTGACCAAATTTCATATATTGAATCCGTGTTTGATAAAATGCCATAAAGAAAAATTGGTTGTAATTTTAGAAACTCCAACTACAATCTACAAGTAAACTGGGAGAATTTTAGAATTTTAATGGGTATTGATAATTGTGATGGGGTTCTTGAAAGGATTTACTCCTTCTCCACTTCTTGAATTGTAGAGTCTTAATGGGTATTGATAATTGTGATGGGGTTCTTGAATTGATTTACTCCTTCTCCACTTCTTGAATTTTAGAGTTTTAAAGACTCTTTATGTGTTTATAGTTAAATTTGAACGTGTAATTGGGGGATATGGAAACTAATTGGGGGATATGAATTACTTACCCCAACCAAAGGTGGCTGTTAAGGGGTGTTTTTTGAGTGCGAAAATACCAAAATACCCTTTCCTTAATTAAAAATCATTATGAAAAGACTGTAATGCCCTTTCCTTAAAACATAAAAATCAAATAACCAAAATCATATATCCCCCAATTCCAATTTGTACCGGCATAGGTTTAGGTTTTGAAAATTTTATTTTTTCTTCATCTTCTTCCTCATCGTTCATTCTTCATCGACGATTAATCGTTGAATCAAAAATTTCTTTGTCGATTAACCTAACATAACCATGCCTCCAAGAACCAAATCGAAAGCAAAACCGGGAACCAAATCGACTGTTCAACAAACACATGAACAAAGAATCGAGAACATTGCTCAACAACTAGAAGAGGACGCAAAGAAATAACTCGGATGATCAAACACTCATGGCTTCTCTGAGAAGGTAAGTGATTTTTGAACTCATTTATGATTGTTTTGATCGATTTGTAGCCATGGGTTTAGGTTAGAATCGCCAACAATAGCTGAAACTGTCGAGTTACAGAGTACCGCATTGGATCTTGGTTTGAATACCAAGCTGGTTTAGGTACCGGCATAGAATTTGGGTCGAATACCATACCGGTTTGCATTCCTGAAACTGAATTTTTTATACCGGCATACAATTAGGGTTGAATACCATACCGGTAGTCAACTAAAAACACACAGGAACTTAATTATTTGTACCGGCATTCTATCTAGGTTTCGTGAATGCCGGTATCTAAAAACCGGCATCTAGTTCAATTCGGAAATGCTTGGTAGTACACTTAAAACATACAAGAACATCACCGAAATGGTGCTCAATACCGGCACATAATTTAGTTTTTAAAAATGCTGGTACAACCATACCGCATGCTCGATATTTAAGGTCTTATGCCGGTCCCATGTTACTGACATTGGTTTGTTTATGAATTGGTATGCCGGTTCCTAAACCGCCATGACTTTTCTAATGTTTGTTTTGTTTGCTTATGTTATAGGTAAAAAGCCAAAGAAGCGAAGAAAAATAAAGGTCCTATTCTCACTAAGAGAAGGAGGAAGGACGGTCTTGATACTCCTCGGTCCACGCTCCACGGGGAAAGACGCGGGTCGCAAGAAACGTTTGGGGTTTCAAACTAGAGGGTCAATTTGGGAGAGTGGTGGTGAACGTAGTTCACTTGCAATCCGTGAATGTACTGGAATACTTGAGGACGATGAGCATGATGAAGTGGAAAGTGAGGAGGAAGATGATGAGGTTCCCCCAAGTCAATTAGCAAGCCAATGCGAAGTTGGTGGGACTAGTCAACAACCAACACAAGGCAAGGACAAGGGCAAGGGCAAACACAAAGTTAAAGGTTGTCACCTTCTTCACCTTGATGACATGATACCCGACCGCGATGATGGTAAAATTTGGGTTCAAGCTCCGGAACCGAAAGTACTCTTTGGATACAAGCACTCTTGGGCTCGTACTATCTTTCAAACTTATGTAAGCATTTTTTATTTTGTGCATGTGCATTGTTTTATCTTTTACATCATCTCTTAATCGTATTATCTCATATTTGTAGGATCATACTAAGGCTGTGCGTGTTTGCCGAAACCAAGCCTCGGCTGAGTGGAAATTGTCTTCGGAGCATGAAGATGTCCAAACATTAGTAAACAACTCTGGTCTGTATTCTTTGGTTGAAAATTACGTGAATCCAGATATTGTGACCGTCAATTGCTTCGTCGAAAGGTATCATGGTGAAACTGATACAATGCACTTCCCGTTTGGAGAGATGACCTTGATTCCTGAAGATGTTCATGACATTCTTGGCTTGAATGTTATCGGCAAATCAATTTCAGAAGGAGTTGAGTCTCTAGACCTAGAATGGTCGAAGTTGCACGATTTGACCAAAAAGATGTTTGGTTGGGACTTCAAAACTTCTTCGGATAGCTTTTATGTAGCATCGAACGGAAGTAAGACGAAGACATTCAAGCTGACGATGCTTAAGAAGATGTTTGAAAATACAAAGGATAGAAGCTTGGTGGATGGATGGGACCCTGCACACCCGGTATACAGTATGCGTACTGTTATACATCTTGGGCACTAGGGCATTCCTGACACTAATGGCAATAGGGTAAGTGCAAAATTTCTCCAGTACCTTGACTCGTTGGAAGGTGTCTATGGCTATTATTGGGGCACCGCGGTCATGGCACATTTGATGGCGGAGATGAAAAGGGCTTCATTGGCTAAAACAAACCAATTTGACGGGAATTTCACTCTACTCCAGGTACAAATTTCTTTAATCTATTGTTGACATGTATTTTTTTTACTTATGTTCACATGTATATTGTTCACATTGGATTAGGTGTGGTTTTATGAACACTTCCCAACCTTGTTCAAGGACTGCCAATTCTTGAAGATCAAAGACCTTCCTGAACCCGATACCCCTAGAGCTCAGAGGTTTGAGTTTAACGATGTCCAAGCCCTAACAAAGGTCGAGTCATCGATATGAGATTGGCTCTGGATGCTATGAGGAAGGAAGACGTTGTGTTCGACACTTATAAGGAGATTAGAGGATACCTTCAAATTCCAAGAGATGTTGCATTTTACCATGGGCCGTTGTACCACACAAAAGGATACATCATGGGCGATCCATGTCGTGTGATGCGCCAACATGGATTTAAGCAATTATCCCGTTTTTGGTCGACCTCTGATGATAATTATCTTCTTTACTTTTCTCGGTGCAATTCAACTCCCAACAAGTTGCATGTAGTGTATGATCCAAACCTAACCAACACATTGGAGGAAAAAGAGCCACGCTCGTTTGGTTGATATTAGTAAGTGGGAGATTGCGGAAAATGGTTATGAAGTTGATGACAGCTACATGAGGGATTACCTGGAATGGTCACATCCTTATGTCGTGCGCCCTCCCTCCATCGAAGCTCCACACCAAGAAAACCCTCCTGTTGAAATTCCTCCACCTCCACAACCTACGATGGCCCAACTTCTTACGACTTTAGGAATGGTGGTAAGTTTTCTTAATTGCTTATAGTCATTAAATGTAAACATAATCATATATTAACATATATACTGATTATGTGTTTGATGTATTAATCTAGCGACGTCGGCTTGGCAAGGTTACGAAGATGTTAGGTTGCAAGCATAAGGACGGAGTGGTGCTATCTCTTCAAGAAATCAAGGAACTCGAGGAAAAGCTTCATAGAATTGAAGAAACCCACCCTACCTGTCGAGCTATGTATGGGGAAACAAGGAAGGCGCCAGGCCCAAAAGAAACAAAAGACTAATTTAGTGGAAGAGAATTGATGACAATTAGTGATGGTTAACTCTTTAGTTCTTTGGTTACGTCAAAAACAATTTCAAACTTGTTTTGGTTTGTACTTTAATGGGTTAACTCTTTAGTTCTTTGGTTTATGTTGAACATGTTAAGATTTCTAGTTTGAAAGTTAAAATGTTCCTAGGCATAGTAGAGGTCGGTTTAGAAATACAAGTACACATACCTAAGCATATACGTAATGCTCAAAACACTGGCGGAACCTAGTCCCGGCATAGCAATTTTTATGCCGGAACAATCAGGTTACATTATTTGGTTCCTGTATAGAAATTAACATGTACCGGCATTGTTGTGTTTGCTAAGGTAAATGCCGGTATTGAAAATGTCCAAATACTCTTAAATATGTGACAGAAAACCGGCATAGTAAGATTCATTTTGACAATGCCGGTATCTAAAGTTTCCAAATACTCTTACAAAGTTGACATAAAACCGGCATCGTTGTTTTGATTTCCGCAATGCCGGCACTTTGCTTAATTCATTTCAAATTCTTTTTTATTTCGGTCTGAAGTAATCGACTACATTGGATTAGAAACTTTAAATTAAAAAAATAGTGAATGGATTGCACTTAGTTAGAGATAATCTATTTCCATCCCTTTTCAATACGGAGCCTTTGAGCCTTTCTCGAACCTCTTCGAAGACATCTTCCGGGAGGGGGTGTCAAGGATCAGCCTCATTGGCTCTTCTTCTTTTTAAACATATTCCTTTCCCTTCATATAACACCCATCACACCCATCGATAGGCTTGCATTGGCCCTTGTGCTTTTCTCTTGACTCTGCTTTCAACCGCTTTGTCAAACCATTGAAACTCATCACACTTTGGGTGATTCAAACACCTTAGAAACATTCTTCCATTTTCAGCATCATCAGTTTTTGCAATCCAAAACCGGCGTGTCCCATCACAGCTTCTACACTTTGAATAAATAAATGGACAGTCCATGGCTAGGTGAGAAGGGACTTGCAAATTTGACACTTGCAATGATGAATCTGTAAGAAAAAATTATATTAGTTTTCCGTCTAGTATTGAAGAGCATGTGGTTAGGAAATCTACTTACTTTGCAAATAGAGGTAGATGATGAATCCCCCATTCTTTGAACCGTGCTTGCTTTCTTGAGAGAATATTTTTTTTATTTGGTGCTTGGTTTGTGTAGTTTTTGCCAAAGGAATGGGTGATGTTATATAGAAATGAAGCTCCAACGGTCATATTTTTCAAAAAACTAGCCGTTTTTTTTTTTGAATTTTACCCATTCCGGCATAGAGGTTATTAAACAAAGAATGCCGGTATTGTAGGCATATTTGGGTCGTTTCCTGTAAAGAAATTACGCATTACCGGCATCATCGTTTTATACCATGCAGTGCCGGAACATAATACCGGCATCGTTTTACTTCCTCCTACGTATGCCGGTTCCGAAAATTGAATGCCTAACGGCTAGTTTTTTAAACCATACACTAGAAAACATTAGTTCCGGTGTGGGATCTAAGTTACTAAGAGCGCCGTCACTAAAGTGGAAAAGAGCCGTTATGTCCACATCTATTTAAAGGAATGGATACACCCATTGCACTTGATACCTCACAGATATATCTGCGATGGATTATCAATCACCAGCTGCCAAGTTCATCAATTCCCTCGAGAAAGAAAAACATATGAGGAACATATTGTCCACTCCGACAGGAAATCGATCATCAACCAAGACCAACTTCGTTGCCACAATACTAAGAAGGAAGGAAGAAACCACCAAGTCAATTGACGCAATGGAAGAAGAGATAATTAAGAGGAAAAGAGAAGAAGAAGAGGAGGAAGCAAAGCTTGAACGTTATCGTCAAAAATTAGATAAGATAAAAGCGGAAGCTGAGGAAGAGGTTAAACGTCAAAAA
Source organism: Papaver armeniacum (assembly GCA_023531295.1). Lineage (NCBI taxonomy): Eukaryota > Viridiplantae > Streptophyta > Magnoliopsida > Ranunculales > Papaveraceae > Papaver > Papaver armeniacum. The sequence continues at coordinate 91,054 of JAJJWW010006428.1, read as the reverse complement.
GAAGCTAAGATAGAAGCAGATGTTGAGGAGGAAACAGTGGGATTAGAAATTACTACATAGTATCGGATTTTTCCTGAGGATCAACGCCCTTCAAATGTTTTTTGGGGCCTTGTAATGACTGGTTCTTACAAGCATAACAAGTTTGACGGTAAGAAACGCATAATTGAATACGCTCATCAAATAGTACGCATTCGAACAACTGCACTCATCAAATCATGTCTCAAATACAACGAATTTCTTGCAAGATACAGTGGTGATAGGTATGAAGCTCATGATGCATATACGAAGTGGAGAAAAGAGCCTTTTAGGCATTTCGAAGCTGCTTTGCTTGTTCAAGCTCGTTCCAATAAATGATGTTAGGTGTATTTGGCTTGAGATCTTTCATTCTAGGTGTAACGTTATTCCCTTAAATGTTGTTAGTTGGAATTTGCTTGAGATCTTATGTTTGTGCTTAATGAAGTTTCTTTCAAATACCGGCAACCCCGATGAGTTAAATTGAATACGGGTATCCTAAAACCGGCATTATGGATATGTTTACACTCGACGCCGGTTTTCCAACACTAAGAAGTTAAAAAAATCATGAACTTGTAATACCGGCATCATTGGTATGTAATTGTCTATGCCGGATTTCTGACGGTTACAATTTCATTCAACTTGTTTGACGGTTACAATTTGATTCCACTAATTTGACGGTTACCAAATCTTTAATGAGTAAAATTGTAATGGGTTTCTTTAATGACTCGTCGGTTTCAAACTACTCATGCTATATAAGTGACGGTTTTGGAAAGAAAAATATTTGATCTATTCAATCTCTCCCTATTTTTTCATCTTCTATACCAAAGCAATGGCTTGTCGCAAATCTCGTGATAAACCCAATCCAGAAATACCTATTGATGATGCGCAACAAAGTCCTGAAGAGTCTCCTGGTGAAGCGGACGTAACGAATTTGATTCGGTAAGTGATGTATAACACAAAGTCTCCTGTTGAATTGAAGTTCTTTTAGGGTTTATCCCATAATATATAACACAAAGTCAAACATGCTAGGGTTCATGACGGATTGAAAATTTTGCTTAGGGTTTTGAAATTGTATTATAGTAAAATGAAATTCTAGTCAATTGAATTCAATTTGAAAATCAAAAACAAAAAATTGTTAAGAACTGTGTAAAAAATTCCAGAAAACAGGCATAGATTTTTAATTTACGTATGCCGGAAATCATACCGGCACTATCGAATTTTCTTTTGCTATGCCGGTTTTCGCTCCCTAAAACCGACGTTCAACGTATTAATCATTTATATGCCGGTATCTGTTCCGGCACTCAAGGTATGGTAACAAATTATACCGGTTTTTGTTTCATACGGCTTAGAATTTTCTATATATAATTCAATATAACCGGCATAGAGTTATTTATTGCCAAGAATGCTGGTATGCATTCCGGCATAGTTTATATGTCTATTTAGAATGCCGGTTTTCTGTGTGTTCCTCTTGTATGCCGGCATCCAGTATGTAACTCAGTTTAACGTGTTGGAACATAGGTCTCGCGCACCAAGAAAGGACAAAGGAAAAGGAAAAGTCTGTTGAAGAATCAAAACGTAAGTCTTCTCGACGTAAACGTCAAAAATCCCGCTCTTGCTAAGGTCACACCGGGATCATCATATAAGCGACTCAACCAGCACCGATGATGATGAGTGGGAAACTCCACCAAAACCCGGAAATAGCAGGTGGCTCATCCTCACAAGCAGGTGGCTTAGGACAAATTGATGATGAAAAGGCACCCCCACCTCACTTCCCTGATAAGTTAGACTTGATTCCTGAAAGCAATGATGGCAAACATTGGGGTCAACCGATAAACCCGCAAATTTTATTTTCGTATAAAGACTCTTGGGCTCGTTGGATCTATCAAACTTATGTAAGACGTTTGTATCTTGTTATTATATTATTTACCTGTGATCAATTTAATTAAGTTAGTTGTGTTTTTATAGGACCACAGGAAAGCCTGGCGTGTTAGCCGCCATCAACAATCGGATGTGTGGATTTTGGAGGATGAGTGTCCGGCTATTCAACAAATAGTCAGAGCATCTGGGTTGTATCATGCGATAGAAAATTATGTGGCCACTGATACCGTCACGGCAAACTGCTTTTTGGAGAGGTTTTATGGTGAAACTGACACCATGCATTTTAATTTTGGCGAGATGACCATTATCCCCGAAGATGTCCAAAGGATAATATGACTAGAGGTTCTTGGGAAACCAGTTAAGGTTGGAGACAAGTCGAAGGACCTAGGGTGGGAAAATATCTATGATCTCACTGAAAAGTTGTTTGGATGGAACAAGGAAACCACGTTGGCAAATTTGTACAAGAAACAAACTGCTCAGACAAAGACTATAACATTCGTCCAACTCATTCAATTGTTTGGGAATACGAAGAACAGGGAATTGACTCACGCACAAGCTCAACAAACTGCTGCTGCATATATGTTGTTCATTTTGGGAACCGCTATATTCCCCGACTCTAATGGTAACAAGGTGCATATGAACAACCTACAGTACTTGGATCCGTTGGAAGACGTTCATAAGTATTCATGGGGCCTTGCTTTCTTGGCACATTTTTTGGCGAAATGCGTCTAGCTTCTAAGGAGAAAGGCCGTCAATTTAATGGGAATTTCACCGTGATTCGGGTATAGTGAACTACATATTTTGTGATTGTTATCATTACATTTGTTAGTTTCCAACTATTTATTTTCTTATACAATTTATGGGCACTGGTGTGGGCTTATGAACACTTCCGAGATTTGTTCATAGGGTATAAAGGATTGGAGATTTGGCATGATTACCAACCGAATATGGCTCTAGCTCGTAAATACTACTTCAAAAATACCCCTTCGCCTAACAAGAAACGGTTTTTAGAAATGAGATTGGCTTTGGACTCGTTTTTCATGGAACATGTTGTGTTTAACCCTTATAGGAATGTCGAGAGGAGTTCACCTTCGAGACATGAAAATGTTTCATTTTACAACGGACCGTTCTTTCATCCAAAAGGATTTGTTATGCATAACCCTCTCCGCATGATGCACCAACTCGGTTACAAGCAGAAAGATCTCACGGATACATCTTATCATAAATATTCTCACGACTCTACTAAATGCCAATCAAATGTGAACCATACTGGTATGCTTCTTGACACGAACCAATTCTTGCACATTGGATCGAAAGGGAAGAAGAAGAACTTGTGCTGGATAAGGATGATTGGGAATTGGCTGAGAACGGTTTTGATAGTGAACCAACATTCCTAAACGGGCATCTACAGTACTCACATCCTTATGTTGTACGCCCGGATATGGTAGAGGTCCCTCCACCACCAATCGTCCCTCCACAACTCCAGGATACTATGCCCTGACTTCTACAACTCATTACGTTGTTGATGCGTTCATTACTATTCTCTTAATATATATCTATCAACTTATAAAATTGTACATACTAAATACATGTTGAAAAATCCGTTAACAGCGTCAGAGAATTGGAAACTTGGCAAGGTTCTTTAAGAAGAAGACCAAGAAAGGTTCATAACTCGTCGATTGTTGTTGACTGGGTGTAGGTTCGAAACTCGTCGATTGTTGTTGACTTGATATCGGTTCCTTCCTCGGCCTACCCCTTTTGTTTGGAACAGGCGTTTCAGCGAATCTTGCTTCTGAAATCTCACTTGCACATAGATCTCATTTTTTAGTTGCCGCGAGTTCCTCTTCACGTCGAGTCATTTGTTTTAATTCTTTTCTTTGTTTCTTCCTTGCAATTTTAGTTTGTGGTCTACCCGCCGGATCTCCCTTTGTTGGATCTTCACTTTGTGCTATCCATGGCCGTGTAATTAGTCTTAGTTGGCTCAACAATACTTGTCGGCTAGCCGAGTTGCCACGTGAGTAAACTTCATAAAATTCTAGAGCCTCCTTTGTATCCCATGGTGATTGTCCGGGAGCTTCGGTAGGGGGAAGGTCGAAAGATAATTGCTTCCAAAAAAGATCAATAACATTAATAGGTATCACTTCTTCATACTTCACAAGCATATGACGACACGGAAGCCCCAATGAAGACATGTCGGGACAAATACACACATCACCCGGATTTCCGTAAATTTTCTCATATTCCATTTGTCTCATCATATGTTTTATTGCCCAACGGGAGACGTTAAACTCTATTCCTTGGAGCAACTTATTATGTGGAAGAAATTGAGTCATCCTTTCCATTGAGCTTTTCTCAAAAGCCTTCTTGATCCTATCGATATCGGCCTTAAAGTGTTGCTCCATTGCCTCGGTGACCGTAACCACGTTTCCCTGGCTCTGACCGGATGAGATCTTTAAATCTCCCATGAGAGGACTCCGTTATACTAGTTGCTTCATTCCCGTAATGTCTATAACGATTTGTCCACGCACGCACAAATTTTTCCTTGAACTTATCCAACAAATTATCCCGACAATATGAGACGGCACTTGGATACACTTCGTTATATTTGGAAATAAACTTGTTCAATCTCTTTTCATACATGTCCTCGGTAAGAAACCAATAAACTTTCTCCCAATCCTTTAGAAATTCCAACCACCTTTTATGATTTTCATCGTGTTCTTTGTCGACTCGCTCTTTAATCTTTCCTCTTTCATTTTCTTCTTCTTCGGGTGATAGTTTCTCTTTGCGAACATCTTCCTCTAGGTGAGAAACCATTCTCTTCTTAATATCAGCCTTAGAGGGTTCAAACAAAGCATGACAATGTTTTTTCACATTTTCACCTATATGATATGTACATAGGAAATTTTGTGCATCCGGATATACGTCGGATATGGCATTCATTAGTGCGTCAAATTCATCAGTTATGATGACCTTCGGAAAACGATTTTCCGGGAACAATAATTTCAATTGCCGCAATGCCCAATGATAATTGTAATCCCTCTCGTTTTCCATTAAAAACCAAGCCAATGTGAATGTTACCTTGTCCGATGTTTGCCCCACGATGTTGAACAACGGCATGTTGTATTTTTTCATCTTGTAGGTGCAGTCCATCATAAGAACATCACAACACGTATGAGCCAATTGTGAAAGCAAAGGATGCGAAATGAATATTTGAAGCGGCTTGTTGTCCGGACCTCTTTTAATGATACGTGTGTAATTGTGATCCCAAACTATCTTCTCAAATTCTTGCATAACACTCCTCCCTTCCCATTCCAACCTTTTAATGGTTGCTTGTGCGCTATAAATTGTAGTGAGTGAAGAAACGTTGGTCTTATCCTTTTCCTTGAAGGTTCTGAGAATCACTCTTGGTTTGATACATGCTTTGGTCATCATCTTTACATCCTCGAATTGATCAGGTTTTAGCTTCGCAACTAGGGAGTGACCTTCAAAATCTTTCGGATCGGGGTGGTTGTGACGGCCAAACCACACCTTACATTCCCATTCTTTTTCTTCTTCTTTTGAACCTCTTAGATAGAATACAAGCTTAAAGAGGCAGTCATCCTTCCTCGTAACTGTCTTGTATACCCTCTTAGTCTTCTTTTCATATACATAACCTTTTCTCTTATGGCTATTTTTCTCATTGTATTTTCCACTTCTCTCGAAACCATCTCCAAAACGAACATCTGAACGTTGGGTATTCCTCACTAAGACACACATGTTATTAAGAGCCGTCGCTTTTGCCCAAGCAATTGCTTCCTTTTCATATTTTATTCCCTACATAAGGACAACAATGGGAGATTACAAGCAAATCCCAACATAAAATTGTAAAAACTAGGTGAAAGTATTGTTTGGTAACATACCCGAGGCATTTTATAGTACTCCGACGTATCCCGATGGAGCGGTTTGGAGTTTGGTTGATCGTTGTATGTCACAATCTAAGGAATGAATGAAAAGAAAATTGGATTAGTTCAAAACCGGCATTGTCGATAAGTAAAGTAAATCTATAGGGATTAAGAACCTAAGCATAAATGGTAATCGACTCTCCATGCTTAGGTATTAAAACCTGAATTCAAGGAATTTGCGTTTTCATACCAGTATTAGGTTTCGGCATACGAAGTTAAAAGAAACAAATGCCGGTATTTAATTTCAAAATATCATTAGCTTTTGTATGTTTTTCATGTAAAACCGGCATCCTCGACATTTAAGTTGCTATGACGGTATCGTAAACCGGCATTCTATGTCATGTACTCACACTGTCGGTTTGAATATTCCATAGAATATTCGCTGGTAGGTAAAAAGTATAAATGTGTACCCCAAGATACAATCTTGGTTTGAATACCACGCCGGTATGTTCTTGAACAAAGGGGGATATTTTGTCCCTAGATACAAATATCTATGAATACAATGCCGGTTAAATGATACCGGTGTAGAATTCATACAACGAGCATGCTTGGTACTAAGCTTTTTCGGACATAGAAATGGCGGTTTCAAAAAAAAATCAAATTTTCGACCTCTTTGAAGCATTACCTGTGTGTTGGGGTTGCTTGTATGCTGAACATGTTTACTTTCTTGAGTTGGTTCTTCACAAAACATTTCATGGTCACGAAAATAATGATTCAAAGGTGTTGGTTCATCATACAACAATTATGAGTTGTTATCATTAATCGAAGATTGAAGATATGATTGTTGTTGTAATTGAGCTAAAGATTCAGCAGCTGTAAGTCTCTCATCACAATCATCTTCCATTTTCAAAAAAAAAAAAAAATTCTACTCAAAAAATTTTCCTCTCATTCTACTCTCAACTAACCCACACAAATTCAAATAAACATAAATACACAAATTATATCCCCCAAATCATTAATATTTTACTAATCAGGATTAATAACTAATTATGATTAGGGAGGGTTAGATTAGGAATTAATAATTTAATTATATAATGGGTAACCCAGCTAGGATATTTGGATCCCTATTTTGTCATTTATCTATATCCCCCAATTAGTTTCCATATCCCCCAATTACGCGTTCTTAAATTTCTGTATAAGCTTATTGATTGGGAGGGTTGTAAATCTGGGTTTCAATGAAATGGGTTTTGATATTGGGAATTAGGGGGGTTCTAGAAAGGCAGTTAGTTGGTATGATTGGGAGTTTTTTTGTTTGAGTTTTGTTGTAAAATTAAAAAGGTATACATCTGGAAGCAACTCTTTTTAGTTGGTATGATTGTGAGTTTGTTTCCTTTATCTGCTTTCTTCAGCTCTATTGTTATATACTGCCTACTTGTATTAAGTGTGATGCCTTATGCATTTTTATAACTACTTTTATATTTGGTGATGGAGTTTTAAAGTAGAGTAAGGCTAGAACTTAGAGGCATACATACACAATACCATCTGCAATTCGGCACCTTATTCACATGATATGAACACCTAATAGTATCTCAGTAAGGATCCCATGGTTGTTACTTGTTAGTGCTATTATGTTTAATTGTGACTAGTACTGGCAGTGTGTACACAAATATTTGACTTTAAATATGAATGCATTTACTTACAGCTTCATTTACTTATACCTTCTTTATCATCTTTAAAAATGATTTATGTATCTTCAGTATCTTTGATTAGCTATATTGTTAATCAAGTAGTATTGTAGTAGTGTTCTTGTTAGTAGTTGTACTGATATATGCTTAGGAACTCAGTGGACTTGCCCATCTGACATTCTAGAATGAGTTCTGAATATTGTTGGACTACATCTTGAGCATCTCCCAGTTTATTTTCAGTACTTAGAATACAAGTACAAAGCACTTCAAATTGGTTGTAATTGGTTCTGTTTTTGCTGTTGCAGTCATAATTGAAAATCTCCTAAAAGCTTGAAGTTTATTCCTTGGCTCCTTGCTAAGAAATGGAAGGTTGGTAACTTTCTTAATCTTGTTGTCCTTGTTGAAACATAATTTGGATTCATTTATATATCAAATTATCATTGCTACTATGTAATGCATGGAAATGAATGGACTGAAACTATTCAATCTACACAAATTCAACTGCAGTTATGAACTTCTTATTTATTTGTTTGCTATTTGTTCTGAACTGGTTGTAATACACACAGGTTGAGGTTGTGCTATCCTATCACTGACATTATTGGAGAGGAAGGTGCAGATTTGTGGCCTAGGATTTCAACTTGCAAGTGCAGGCTGTGCAGCCATCCATTTTCGTTTGCAATGATCGTATTTCATTTCTTGTCGACTTGTCGTAGACAGACTTATGGTTGTGGAAATGTTGTTTTTACTTTTTAGCAAACTGAACTTATTTTGGATTGTCGTTTTGAAGTTATGGAAATGTTGAACTTAAGTATGTATGCAACCTGAACTTATTTTGGATTGTTGAACATTGAACTTATGGAAATATTGTTTTATATTTTGTAATATTTTTCGGGTAAAAACCCGGTACCGGAGGTACAGGTACAACTCCAGGTACCAATCCTCAAAAGGAGGTACCGGCCAACACCAAGTACAGGGACCGGTTCCATAAGAGAACCGGGCCGTACCGGACCATGTGCAGCCCTACTCACAACGGCAGTCCCACGAACACCTAACAGGCATTGGCACCATGGCACAATGGTAAGATGTCAGTTTCTACGGAGTGTATAGCCGAAAAGTTTACGAGTAAACCAAAATTGGTGTACTAATTGTGGACCATCAAAATCTAGCCATTGGATCTCACTCAGCTTTTAGAAACCCCACCCCTACCAAATCCTGTGGTGGAGGGAAGGTGGACTAAATTAGTCCACCTCTATTGGTCCACTCGTAACACTACCAGAGTATATAGTGTATACTTGGCCGTAAATAGTAGGAAATGTGAAAATGACTGGTACTAAAGTTACAAATACAATTTATTGCCCGTGAATTTTATTTGATAAAATAATGATGCACCATTCGATTTGTATTGATCTCACGATTTATGATCCGGTATAGCACAAGAAAATATGATCCAAAACGAGATGTAATACTTAATATATCATATGAAGAGACCAGTTAGCTTTGAGATATAGAAAAAAATTGCAAAAGCATAATATATTGCAAAAATAGGTATCGAGGAAACTGTGGTTGTGTTCCTCTTTGATGTTTAACTGTATCTGGCAAGTTCTTATCCCTTTTGAAAGTGGGTACAAGGGCTCAGAGGATGGATTGAAGCTAATCCAAGAAAAAGGTATTTAAAAATAAGCAACTAGTACAGATTGACTCAAGATTAAAGACAGGCTAGCGTGACAGAGTATAAATTACATATTATATGTAAAACAAAATAATAATAATATTATAGTAAAAACTCTATATATTGATACTCCATATATTAATAAACTCTATATATTAATAAAAAGTTATGGTCCCAACTTGGGCCAATTATAAATAGTAATAACCTCCACATTTTAATATTAATAGATTTTTCTTAGTCCCGACATAAGGAATTTACCTCCATATATTAATATAATCATCATTATCGGAAACTTATAGATCTTATTACATCAAAATTTAAGATGAAATAAAATACATATCTATAGTTGTTTGAGAAAATGATGTAACTTTTCGAATTGTTATGGCATCTTTTGATTTGCGGATGCATAAGAGCTCATTACTAAGGCACCTTCTTGTTTAACCCAAAACATTTCCAACTTGTCGAATATGTTTAAAGATTATTAGCATGAAACTTTTGGTATTTTTGTACTATCATCATCGGGATTATCTCCCTTTGCTGCTTGTCTAATTTCATCGATAATTTCTTCTTTGGTTAAATCATATACGACATGTTGCTTATTTGGATGATTAAGGAAGACATCCATATAAATTTACATACTTTAAATTAGCGAAAACATCATTTATTTTAGTATACCTCCCTATATTAATAAACTTCTTATATTAATAATTTTGTGAAGTCCCAAGGTTATTAATATATAGAGTTTTTACTACAGGTCCAATTAAGAGTGAAAACCGTTTAGTCTTGAAGAAACACTATTTAGATGGTCTTTTGTACTATATATATAGTAATTGAGGTGTTGTTGGATTTATTCATAAATAAGGATACATGTATATGAATTCCATAATTTCCAAATATATATGTTCAATTTGTTTAGAGTTTTCGCGTGAGAATGTGTTCTTAGAAGGGCGAGCACCATATGTCCACTCTTAAGGTTAATGCAAGCAACTAATTCACATGCTTTTTCAACTAATGATTCAGGAGCAAAAGGATGGAGAAATTCTATTAAAAGGCATCTTCTAAATTCAACGATCATGAGTTGATACATTAACTAGTTTGGTGATGGCTGCTAATAAAATATCACGAGGACATGCCTTTTCACTCAAAACATTCTAATGTTTATTAGATATTTTGGTACCTTGTAAAATGGTAGTTATATAATTAAGTTATATGATCAATAGCTAAAAGATACACACTATACTACCATGATTGACACCGATAATTTTTGATGCAACGCAATGGGTAAAATAGGACAAGAACCCAATTTATGATCAATAATTCAGGATTACGTACTTTAATATGTTTCTTGGTGCTTGACCGTGTGGATGAACCATACCAAAACTGTTCAAACACATCAAACGTGGCCCGTCTCCTGAGGAAAATCAGGATACCGTTTTTGGTATTTGACGTGTCTGGGTGGTTTTGGTGCTTTATCCACACAGTTTGTCAAGAATTTTTGGAATATAATTGACGTACCTCTGTGCTTTATCACTCCTAGGAAATATCATGCAAGTTGCCTTTGAATGGCGGTTCAGCCACAATTAGCAAACAAGCACCTATTCTGAGGCATTATTCACTTTATTTCACAAACTAATGATGCACCATCCATTTTTACATTGATCACACTTTTTTTATGATTTCGAAATGCACAAGAAAATACAATCAAGCAGCAGATGTGCTTCTTAATTTATATGAAGACCAGTTAGCTTTGGGATGATAAAATCAAGCAATAAAGCAAAAGATTGTTAATTTACTTTTGAAGTTGGCTACCATGCACAGTCATCGAAAATAAGTATCGAGATTATATTTACAGTGATATATTGGAGGAAACTAAGGTTGTGTTCATCATACATGTTTAAGTAGTAACAACCAAGTTCTTATCCTTTTGAAAAGTTCTTACATGGACACTTTGGATGATTTGAATCTCAATAAAGCACAGGGCATTACATTAGGAGGTGAATGCAGACAACTTACTGAGACAATTTTGGGTATGGGCAGTGGAGACAGCGTCCAAGTAAAAAAAATATGACAAGTTTTTCTGTTATGAGTGGAAACATCTCAAACAAGCTCTTTAGTTTAGATCATCTTTCCATTACGGTCTATAAATATATGAGATTATCTCTGTTAACATTGGGATGGTAAGACAAAAAAATCTTAAGATGTGTTGAGCTATAAAGGCAAATTAAAATTCGTTGTACCTGAAGGTATAAGTAAGTAATTAGTAATTGAGGTATTGTTGGAACTTGTTAATCTAAACGGATGTTCAATTGAGGTAAAATACACCATTTATACTGATTTTATCAAAACAAAATTTTCACCACATAACCATAACAATCCCAAGGATATTCCATACGAATTTCAAAGAAAACTAACGGTTGCAAATAGAGCCGGGCCTAAGGCCGTGCAGGGTGTGCGACCGCACAGGGCCCATCTCTGTCGAGGGCCTTTTTTTCCTGAGCCCAACTATTTATTTTAAGAAAGAAATAATAAAAAAAACTATTTTGTAGTTGCAGAGATTGGAACTCCCGATTCTCAGGGTGTTGGTTAATGCATCGATTCACTGAGGTACTAATATCTCTTTGTTGGTCTTTATACCAGACAGTGTTTTCCATTTAGATATGATACATGCGGCTATAACATTTGAGTTTTTATTACGTATTGTTATTACTGCAAGTGGACACTAACAAATAAAAGGTTTCCAATTGAATATTTTTCTTTGTTTTTAAAAATACGTTATTATATTCGTCCAGTGTAAAAAAAATTCTAGCCCATTCATCTATAATTTTTAAGATTAAAAAAAAAAGAAAAATATTGATCGTTTTTTTTAGCTATAAAAAGTCCCTACGAAAAAAATCGCATAAGGCCCCTTGCGGACACAGGATCGGCTCTGGTTGCAAATCGAATTATGATATTTTCTATTTACTCAAGCTATCTAAATTTTTACATGCGTAACTACAAAACATCTGTTGTTTCGGTACCTCCCAAACTCGGTTTGACTTGAAATTTTTGCAGTATACTCATTACCTAAGTGGGTAACTCATATTAAAATTTTAGTTCATTCTTAATAGTAGAACTATACAAAATTAGGTTTTCGGAACTGTCCGGATTCATAAATTCTACAGATAAGTTCCATGAACTACAAGTTTTTCTATGATGACTCCAAGTCCGATACTCCTGAAATTTTACAGGTACCATATGATAGTAACATGTATGAAATATCAAAAATTCACAAAGATCTAATGGTTATATTTTGTTTTACGGTTCAAACAATACCCATTCTTTTAGGTGACAGAAAAACCCTAACTCGAATTTACCCTATAAATTTAATTTCTTAACTTAGGTTTTTAAGATGATCAACAATTGAAACTTAAATACTATCATTAACAAATGATAAAGCAATAATAAAATTTCCTAAGACTTGAGATCAAAATCTAGAATCTTCTCTGGTTTTATTTTCTTTCTTCTCTCTTCCGATTTCCTCTTCTCTTTTAGCCGAATAAACACTAGGTTTCTTATTTTTATTCAACTAAGATAATTTATCTTATATTTTTTATACTAATCTACGTTATATGTGTTATCCAAACACAAATATCTTCTAAGGGAAACCTATATCACTACCATATAAGTAACCGGGGTGTTACATTCTTCCTAGTATCTCCTTAACATCCAATGTTGCAAACTTATAAGTGAATTTGGAAATATTTTTTCTTTAACTTGAGAACAGGTTAACTACAACGCACAATCAGATGATTACTTCCATTCAGTATGCTAAAACACACAAGATAATATCAATACATAACTCAAAAAATTAAGGAATCAAAATCAAAATTAAACTGTAATGGTTCCCCTTCATAGGTCGGAGTATCGAAAATTAACATCTAAGTTTTAACAAACCAAAATTAACCAACGGGGATTAAACCAGTTGGCCAGGGGTTGAACTCCCAAGTTAAAGGTTAGGGGTTCAATTCCCGCTGCCAATCGATAAAAAAAAATTGAATCAGCAAAAAACATGATAAAATTCACTGAATCATATTCCACTAATCAAAACCTAAAAAGAAATATAAACATCAAAACCCAAAGGAAATATAAATAATGTAGTTACCTTAAATTCAAATTTATTGAGTGTATTTGGTGACCAGTTGATAACTGATCATTCGGTGCAAACAAATTGTGGGTGCACGTGTCTCAAAAATCTGATCAAAAAGAGGTCTTAAGTAAAATCCTGGAATTGGTTGGGAAAAAGAAGTGCGACTTCTCTACCTTGGAACTCGTTTTGAGTAAAATCAAAGAGAGTGCTCAGGGTGAGAGACATTTTATATTACTTGATGATATGTGGTATGATAATAAGAAGGAGTTGGATAATATGTTAAAGACGTTCCTATGGATGTTTCCCAAAGGAACCAAAGTGATAGTGATTACACGAAGTGATGAAGCTGCTTCAAGATCGAGTACTTCTTTATACACACATCGCTTGGAAAGATTATCTGAAGATGTGTCCTGGTCTTTGTCCGAGAAGATTGCATTTTAGCCTAGAAGTGTTGAAAAGAGATCAGATTTGATCAGGATAAGCAAGAACATTTCGAAGAAGTGTGGAGGAGTGCCTCTAGCACTGAAGATTATTGGAGGTTTGATGTCAAAATCAGATGATCTTAAGTGGCAATCTATTGCACTCAATGACATGTGGGAGCTCCTAGAAAGGCAAAGAAAAGGTAATAAGGATATTAAAGTTGAGGTATGATCACCTGGAACCAAGTGTTAAGAGGTGTTTTTCATATTGTTCTTTATTCCCCAAGGGTTATTTTTTTAACAAGAAAAAACTTATACAACTGTGGATGGCGCAAGGATTTTTTAACTCGTCAAAAGCAAACGTAGAAATGGAAACAATCGGTAGCGAGTATTTCAATTTTTTGTTGAAAAACACATTTTTCCAAGAGGAGCAGGAAGACAGGTTTGGAGGTATAGAGCTACGTAAGATGCATGACCTTGTACATGATCTTGCAATATACGTTGCTGGGAATGAATATTGCTCCATGCTAGATGTTAACAAAATACATGAAATGGAAGTTAACAGTCTCCGACATGCTATGTAAGATGCATGACCTTAAATTCAAATTTATTGGAAGTTGCATGCTTCGTTATTCCATTTATGCTCCAGTCAACATATGATGGAATTGGATATGTCACACAAAAAAAAAATCTAGTCAAAATAGTTTCTTTCGCATATACCCTTATCTAAGACTATAAGTGTGAAAAAACTGAGTTATCTGGTATTTCCAAGAATAATTACACTACTGTGATATTTAGTGGGACTCTAAATATGGTTGATATTTTATATATTTCATGATAAGTAAATATAATTGTATGTAATCGGATTTGATCAGGTAAATGTTTCAAAAAAAAGAAAAATTTATGAAAAAAAAAAAAAAATCTCTTAAGTTTTTAATCTAAGAGAAACTCTCTTTTCTGCCTTTATATTGGGGAAGAAGGGAGCAGTTATTAGTGTTAACTTAATTACATAAGCTACATGTTTGTAATGAGAACTTATCGAATGTATAAACGATGTTAGCATTTGGTATTCTTGTTTTCCTAAATATGGTTCTAAATTTGAGAATGCTTTTTTATCTGTGTTTGAAGTGGTACTATTACTCTAGGAAGTACATGAATAGTATGGAGGAAACAAGATTGGTAAGAAAATTAAATTTTCAATCTTGAAGAATAGATTTTAAAGATCTTCAAATGAAAGATAATGAAAATTTAAATGAGTTTTATTTTAGATTTGTTGAGATTTTTAATAAAATATTGATGAATGGTGAGAAGATGGAATAAAGAAGAATTTATGAGAAGATTTTGACTGGTTTACCGAAAAAATTGAACCCATTGTGGCTGTTTTGGAAGAGACAAAGATTTCTTTACACTGAAGTTAGAAGAATTATGGAATTCTTTGAAATCTATGAGCAAAGAATGTCACAGCTTTCCGGGACGTTGATCGAAAGTGTTTCAATCAAAAATCAACATGAAAGTACAAGGGTGATGCATATACAAGTTACATAGGAAAGGAAAAATACAACAAAGGAGGAGCAAGTTCTAACAACTACAAAAAAGGGTGATTTACCCATGTGCAATTTTTGTAACAAGAATGGTCATTTGGAAAAAAATTGTTGGAACAAAGGAAAGCCCCAATGTCACAATTGTAAGAAATATGTACATATGAAAAATGATTATAGACTCAAAGATGATCAACAAGTCGATAGAGCCGAAGAGAAGGAAGATAAAAATAATATGTTTATGCTTTTTAAAGTGCCATGGAAACTAAAAGCGAAGTGTCTTTTGAGGATAGTGGTTGTACTACTCATATGTCGGGTGAGAAAGAGCATGTTTGTCGATATGGGCTCATCCATAAATTCTCTAGTGAAGATGGGGAATGAAAACAAGGTTCCAAACGAAGAGGTACAATTTGCGTGCAAACTAGCAAAGGTAAAAATACATAAGAGGTGTGTAATATGTTCCAGATTTAGCACAAATTTTTCTAAGTGTTAGGAAACTTATGGAGTTGTACGTTATCCACTTTGAAGATGGGTATTGCACCACTTATGAGAAGAAAACAAGAACTAGAGACAAGTGATGAAGAGTGGCAATATTTAGAAGAATATAAGTTTTCCGACCGTGTTTCGATCATGGTTATGCATTTTTTTTTTATTGTAGCGATTAGCCACAAGAAAGCAATGATGAATGTTTTTCGTTCTTTTTGTTGTTTCATTTTTATTTAGTTGTTATAATCGTCTTCCCATCGTCCTTATCATAAAGATTTGCAAATATTAAATACTTGAAGATATTGTTATGCAAAATAAATTGGTCAGATAAAAGTTGAAAATGATAGAGCATGATACGCAACGTGTTGTCAACTGCTGATCATGTTCAAATTCGGTAATGAGAATGGTCAAATGATTCCAACAAGACGAGCTAATCATGTTCATACCATATAAAATACTGTAAGAGGATGCGGCTAGATTGGAAATGTTCATAAAATGTGCGAATTAAAAAGATTTCATATACGGCTAGTTTGTAGAGTGGTGAGAATCCTAAGATGAGATCAAACTGTTTAAGCCACAATTACGATATTTCAACATGCTAGATTGCTGGTGAACTCGCCATCAGCGAGATGAATTTTTTTGTTTAAATGTGATTAAGGTGTCCATATAGGAATGTGTTCTAACTAAGGCGTTTACCTTATGTCGACTACTAAATCTCGAGTCTAATGCATGCAACTCATTCACATTCTTTATGAGCTATTCAAGCGATCATGCGTATAGGAGAAATTTTTATCAAATGATCATGCATTGATTTTTCGTTTTTTGATGCAATCATAAGTTGATGCATCGATATCTTTTTTTGTTTTTGCTAGGTCAAAATGGTTTATTGAAGCAAAAAAACGTAATTACAAGAATTACAAAATGGGAGGCTCGAGGTCTCCTACCCCATAAACCAAAGGGGCTAAAAAAATAACAACAAAATAACATTAAAAGTTCATAAAATAAGCTTCTAAACACAAATAAATAACACAAAGAGGAAATCTAGGAACATTAAAAACGTTTGGGCCCCTTATTTTCCGCTCTAAAATTCCTCTTCTTGGGTAGAAGACCAGCAATCTCTGGGACATGCCATTTGTCTTAAAATATTGTGATATTTATTTTATATATTTTAGAAACTTGTAAAATGGTAGTCCCCCGTAAGTTATAGACAAGAGCTAAAAGATGCACAATACACTACCGATGATTTGATTTCTACCGTACCTATAGATAATTGAAAGATGCAATGCCGTGGGTAAAATAGGAGTACCCAACCTACTCAATAGGTCAGGATTATTATGCACCTAATATAGAGCGGTTTTGCAACAACCGTGTGTCTGAACTATGCAATAGGTCAGGATTATTATGCGCCGAATATAGAGCGGTTTTGCATCAACCGTGTGTCTGAACCATGCAATAACCGTATACACACATAATCAGTCCACCGCTAAGGAAAAATAAAGGGTCCCATTTTATGGGTTTTGCTGTGTCTAAACATTTTTTGTGTAGTTTAATCACACGGTTCACTAAGTATTATTGCCTAATATTATGGTAGGAATACATATTATTACTGTGAACTTTATTTCATAAACTAATAGTGATGTACCATTCAATTTGCATTGATCACGCGATTTATAATCCAGTAAAGCACATGAAAATATGATCTAGCAGGAGGTGTATTCTTGCTTAATATATAACCTTCTATGAAGAGACCGGTTAGATTTAAGATGATACCTATCGAGCAAAAAAATAATATATTGTGGGGTTATTTATGATGTTGGTTTTGGCTACACCGTAGTCATCGAAAATAAGTATGGATAGATCGTCTGTGATATTGGAGGAAACTGTGGTTGTGTTCTTTTTTGATGTTTAACTAGTATCTACCAAGTTCTTATCCTTTTGAAAGTGCAGATATGGGCTGAGTAGTTTAACTGAAATTCGAGAAAGCATACAACATTTAAAAAGGGGCATCTAGTATAGTTTTTCTCGAGAAAATAGACAATATTGAATTACAAAATACAGTACATAATATATATATGTCCAATTGACGAAAAAAGAATAAAATTACAAGTTTTTCAATTATAGTGAAAATCTGTTAGTCTTGAGGAAAAACTATTTAGATGGTTTGTGTTTAAAAGTAAAAGTAAAAATAAGTAACTGAGGTATCTTTGGATTTCATATTCATAAACACGAATACATGTATAGGAACGATAACTTTACAAACCTGACGAAATTGGGGTATACTCAAACTAATTGGGGTATACCCAATTTTAAAAGGACACTTTTTGTGGGTTTTAGGGGGAGTCCTAATGGGTGAGTTACAAAACTACCCTTACTCATTAATGATCTTAATTACCCTAAATCAGTTTTTATTCTCTTCATTTCATCTTCTTCTCTCCTTCTTCATCTTCATCTTCATCTTCCATCAACCAAAGCCATATAAAAATCTTCAACTTTGATTTTCCAAAAAAATTGTTGACTCTACCAGTGAAAAGAAGACTATAAATGATGTTTAAACTCAAACCCATCATTGTGTTGTGTGATTTGATTGTTATATTAGGTTAGAAATCGAAAATTATGATTTCTGTGTTTTTGGTCGGCAAGGTCGTAACATGCATATCTTGCCGACTTTTCATAACAACCATGGCGGCGACTGTAAATTTTCTAACAACCGGCAGGGTATTTTTTGAATACCTTGCCGGCCAAATACAGCCGGAAGGGTATTTTTTGAATACCTTGCCGGCCAAAAACAGCCGGAAGGGTATTTTTTGAATACCTTACTGGTCAATAATTTTTTTATGTCATCTCCTGTATGTCAAAAAATAAAAGTCGGCAAGGTCGACGATGAAGATCATGCCGGCCACTTTTGGCCGGCATGATCTTCATTAGTCGACCTTGCCGACTTTTCATACTTTCAGAACTGAAAGTGTTGATTTATTCTTTGATTTTGAGTATGATTCATGTAACAGATTTGCAATACCCTTTTTAGAAATATTTCGGTTGTGTGCTTCATTTTCGTTGCAAGAGATATTCTCAAAAAAAAAAAAAAAAAAAATCATCAAAAATCATCCCACAAAAAGTTCAATCAAAAACAAAATTTCATAACTTAAAATTCATAAGTTTTAATCTATTCAATCAATTTAAACTTAATTAATTAATCTAATCAAAATTTTAGTGTTAATTAAACGAGAACAATTTTGCCATTTTGAAAATACAAGGTTAAGGGGTGACTTGGTTTTACTTCATAATGACCAGATTTTGTCTTATTGGGTATACCCCAATTAGTTTGGGTATACCCCAATCTCGCCAGGTTTACAAAGGTGTTCTATCTGATTAGAGTTTTCAAAGGTGATCTATCTAACTTAAGCTCAAAAAGATTAAATGGTTCTCTCTTTTTTTTTTCGAAAATAGAAAGGTTATATTAAGAAAAGAAACAGGCAGAGCCTGCAGTTTCAAGAGTTACAGATTAATAGCCTTAAGCCTAAATTACATGTGCAGAACAGCTTCCCAATTGTGGAGCACCGAATTTGCATCAACAAAGCTAAAAACATCCGTATCACAATTCCAAAGCACTAGAGTCTGCTTAACCAAAATGATTATCTCTTCCACTGATCTCTTCCTATGTCCAAACACTCTATTGTTCCGTTCAGTCCATAAGTTCCAAACGATGGCGAAGTGTGTCATATCCCATAATTCTTTACATCTGCCCTTTAAAACGTTCCACTTCCATGCAATGAAAACTTGCAGAATAGATAACGGCATAGGCCATGATATGTGAAATGATTTGATAAAGAAATCCCATACCTTAAAAAGAGAATTCACAAATGGATCAACATGTGGTCTGCTTGTCTCTTGAACGTCGTTGCAAAATACACATATGTCGGATTCAAGTTGGACACCTCATTGTCCCAGCATAGTCCGAGTAGGTATAGAATCATTGAAAGCCGCCCACAATAAGAAGCTTACCTTGTTTGGAATCCCTTTTAACCAAAGAATGTTCTTATAGCTGCATTCTTCCACATTACCTGCTAGAGCTTCATAGCACATTTTTGGACAGAAGTTTTCCACAAACTTAACCTCATCCTCGCCTTCTACAAGAACAGGTACAGATCCTAAATCACGTTGTAGTAAATCCCACTCCATCTTTTCATTTTGATTAAGAGCCTTTTTGAAATTTCCTACCCAACGTCCATTAGTGATCATCTCAGCTATGGAAACTTGTTTATTTCTGCAGGCCTTGAAAATAACTCTAAACAAGTCCTTGAGACATCCCCTACAACCCAATGATCGTGCCAGAACCTAATATTTCTACCACTGTTTATTTTATACGTTACAAATTTCTGAATTTCAGGAACTATCTTTGTAACATTCCTCCATAAACTTCTTCCTTGAACGAGACGAGTCATCACCGCAAAGCAATTTCTTCATTCACCTTACATTTTTGTTGTGCTATTCTTCTCCACATGCAGCACCTCGTTGGGTCGGGATACCGCCAAACCCACTTAGCTTAGGAGAGATTTATTGGTTAGTCTTAGGTTTTTAACCCCTAACCCTCCACTCTGTTTAGAGGTGCTAACCTTTGGCCAATTCACCCAAGACATCTTTTTTTTTCCTTCAACAGCACCCCAAAGAAAGTTACGCATCAACTTTATCATCTTCTTCAATACACACAAAAGATGAAAGAGAGACAAAAAATAGATTGGCAAACTTGAGAGGCAGCTCTTTATGAGCGCTAACCTACCCGCTTTGTTGAGAAATTTCTTTTTCCAAGAAGCTAGCCTCACTTCCATTCTTTCTAAAACAGACTCCCAAATAGAAGTGTTTCTGGAACAAGCACCAATCGGAAGGCCTAAATACTTAATAGGAAGAACTTCTGTTTTACAACCCAACTCTTTTACTTAAATGGTTCTCTCTTAAAAATGGGTCATGTAAGTTGTGATTTGACAACTGCTGATGTTGCTATATGGGTGAACATTTGACATGTCGGTAATGGGCATGGTCAAATGATGAGTCCGATTTTGTGCTCGCCCCTTGGCGAGTGTGCACGTGACATTTCAATCTCCACCGTCAAATAATTCCTACAAGACGAGCTCATCATGTTCATACCATATAAGGATACAATTATGTGAACGAGTTGGCCGGTACGTGTGACTGCGAGACCAAAAATATTCGAATTGTACAAGGAGGTTGGTCTGCAGAGTTGTATGTAAGACGAGATCAAACCGTTTAAGGTTGCAAAAATGATATTACAACATGCAATTTGATTCTCAATTCCTCATTGAATTACGGGTGAACTCGTTGTTGATCAGATCAAATTTTTGTTTAACATGATTAGGGTGTTCGCATGGGAACTGACATCTGCTATAATTATACGTAAGTTAATGCAAGCGACTGATTCACAATTCACATACTTCGTAAGTAAATGATTCAAGAGCAAAAGGTTCGAGAAATTCTATCAAAGGTATCTTCTAATTTCAAGAGATCATGAGTCGATCCATTAACACCAACTAGTTGCGGGGGTGGACCGTGGATGCTAAAATATCTCGAGGACATTCCTTTTCACTCGAGACATTGTGATATTTTTTAGATATTTTGGCAACTTGTAAAATGTACGTAGTAGTGTAAATTGCAAGAAAAATAGCTTAAATAGAACTGGAGTCCCCAACCAATGCTCAATAGGTCAGGATCATATATCGTACGTACCTAATATGTTGCTTGGTGCATGAATTATTTCTCATCGACAAATAATCTGGCCAATCTGATAGACATGAAGACAGTTGTGACTCAGATAGAAAATATAATTGATCCGTGGACCTCTACGCTTTATTGCTCCTAGCTAGGCAGTCCGTGAGTCCCCGTAATCAGCAAACAGGCATTGCCTCCTGCGCTCCTCCTTGACAAATAACCTCTCTATGCATGCATAAATGGCAAGAATCATAAAAGAAAAGAGGGAGGGATAAATCAATGCGTCCCATTCAATGCATTCATGCGAATTATTGTTGTGAATTTTTATTTCACGAACAGATGATGCACCGTTCACTTTGTATTGATCACACGATTTGCATTGATGTACACGATTTTTAAATAAACATTGACTTAGTCAAACCGAATTTTATTTGACCCGACTAACTTGGCTTTGCTGTGAACTGTGTTTCACGGTTCATGCATGCTCCAACCAGTAAACACTTTCTTCTTATCAAAAGAATTCTCAGATACTTGAAGGGTAAAGTTGGTGTTGGTATTGTTCTTACGTAATGTAGGAGATATTTCATCTATTAAAGCCTATTCAGACTCTTATTGGGCAGGATATCCAATGTGATATACATTAAGATCAAACTATTTGGATCATATATCGTACGTACCTAATATGTTGCTTGGTGCATGAATTATTTCTCATCGACAAATAATCTGGCCAATCTGATAGACATGAAGACAGTTGTGACTCAGATAGAAAATATAATTGATCCGTGGACCTCTACGCTTTATTGCTCCTAGCTAGGCAGTCCGTGAGTCCCCGTAATCAGCAAACAGGCATTGCCTCCTGCGCTCCTCCTTGACAAATAACCTCTCTATGCATGCATAAATGGCAAGAATCATAAAAGAAAAGAGGGAGGGATAAATCAATGCGTCCCATTCAATGCATTCATGCGAATTATTGTTGTGAATTTTTATTTCACGAACAGATGATGCACCGTTCACTTTGTATTGATCACACGATTTGCATTGATGTACACGATTTTTAAATAAACATTGACTTAGTCAAACCGAATTTTATTTGACCCGACTAACTTGGCTTTGCTGTGAACTGTGTTTCACGGTTCATGCATGCTCCCAGCCGAAACAAGAGAATGTTAGGCAACCAGTAAACACTTTCTTCTTATCAAAAGAATTCTCAGATACTTGAAGGGTAAAGTTGGTGTTGGTATTGTTCTTACGTAATGTAGGAGATATTTCATCTATTAAAGCCTATTCAGACTCTTATTGGGCAGGATATCCAATGTGATATACATTAAGATCAAACTATTTAATCCACAATTACGATACTTGAACATGCTAGATTGCTGGTGAACTCGCCATCAGCGAAATGATGTTTTTTGTTTAAAGATGATTAAGTTGTCCATATAGGAATGTGTTATAACTAAGGCACGCACCTTATGTCGACTACTAAATCTTGAGTTTAATGCAAGCAACTCATTCACATTCTTTTTGAGCTATTCAAGAGCGAAGGAAGGAGAAATTATATCCAGCAATCATGAGTTGATTTTCTTTTCTAAGCAATCATGAGTTGGTGCATTAACCTCAACTAGTTAGGTGGTGGCTGCTAAAATATCTCAAGCACATGCCATTTGACTCAAAAGCATTGTGATATTTTTTTTTTGATATTTTGGCAACTTGTAAAATGGTAGTCATGTAAATTATAGAGAAGAGCTAAAAGATGCACAGTACACTACCGGTGATTGATATACGTACCTATTTAGATAGTTGAAAGATGCAATGTTGTGGGTAAATTAATAGGACAAGAGTACCCAACCTATGCTCAATAAACCTTTGCGCGCGTTATGACTATGACTCGTACTATAGCTAGTTACGAATACAAATTATTGTTGGGAATTTTATTTCATAAACTAATAATGATGCACAATTCGATACGCATTGATCACGCGATTTATGATCCAGTAATGCACATGAAAATATGATCCAGCAGGAGATGTACTCCAGCTATATAACCTTCTACGAAGAGACCAGTTAGCTTTGAGATGATAAATATCGAGCAAATATATAATAGATTGCGAATTCACCTATGATGTTGGCTTTGGCTATGCCGTAGTCATGGAAAATAAGTATGGATTGGAGAGGTTATTGCTCTGTGAATCTGTGATATTGGAGGAAACTGTGTTTGTTCTCGTTTTTGATGTTCAACTATTATTTGCCAAGTTCTTATCCTATTGAAAGTGTGTACATGGGCTCAGAGGATTGATTGAAGCTCGATCAAGCATAATGTATTTAAAAATAGGCATCTAAGACAAATTGACTCAAGAAAAGAGACTCTATTGAGTGGCACAATACAGAATAATACTTGTGCCCAATAGATGAAAAAAATAAATATATCGTAAGTCTTTTAATTACAACGAAAATACGTTAGTCTTGAAGACAAACTGTTTAAGTAGTCTTTTGTACTATAATCTGGAAAGGATAAAATTGGGTGAAATGATTTGTACTCCCTATGTCTCTAAAAGATAGTCAGGTTTGTGTGTAAATTTACACACAAACCCTCGACTATCTTTAGAGACAGGTAGTAAACACGCCATCTTGGATAGTTAATCCCTTAGATTTTCTTTTCTCACTAGTATCTCTTTGTCAAGAGAGACACTGTTTTAATGACATTTTGATCTCTTAATAAAATTTGCATTTGCTTGTCAGAAAGCAAAAAAAAAAAAAAAAAAAAAAAAAAAAAATCGGTGAAAATTATCGCTGCTAAACATCTGGTTCCTTGAGAATTCAAGAATAAAGAAGGTATTTGATGGTAAAAGTATGTATTTGGGGTTTTGTTGGATTTCATATTCATAAATACGAATACATATATAGTAACTCAGATAATTTACAAAGATGTTCAATCTGTTTAGAGTTTTCACGTGAGAATGTGTTTTCAGAAGGGCGTGCACCCTATGTTAGGGCTGTCAATGGATAACCGAATATTCGATATCCGTCCTATTCCGTCCGAATCGTTAGGATATTATTCGAAATTTCGGATAACGAATATCGGATACGGATACCTTATCGGATATTCTTACCTTAACGAAACGGATACGGAAAAGGCATTATCTTATAGGATAATATCCGATATCCGTTAAAGAATGCATATGCAAAAAAATTTATATTTTTTTTGAGTAATATATTTAGGTGTTAGCTTGGTAGTATGTGAAGAGTGGTAGAACTAAAAATATTATGGAAGAACAAAAACAGAACTAGTTTTATTGCTTGTGACAAAAGCGGAGAATTTTTCATTATTGATGGAGAAGATTTGAGTTTTATTTAAATCTAATTTAATATAATAATTTTATAGTCAAATTTGTGAATTTGACAAGGTATTTGGTTTTGTTAGTCGAATTTTCTTAGGGTTCCTTTGATTTTTTTTGTAATTTATGAAATTAGAGAAAGACTAAAAAAGAACTTAAATTATTTTTATTATAATAAATTACTACCAGATATTATCGGATAACTGACATTATTATCGGAACGGTAATCTTATCGGTAACGAATATGGTAGAGGCCATATCCGCTTCGATAGCTACCGTTGACGGGCCTACCCTATGTCGACTCTCAAGCAACTCGTTCACATGCCTTTTGAACTAATGATTCTAGAGCAGAAGGATGAAGAAATTCCATTAAAGGGATCTTCTAATTTCAAGCGATCATGAGTAGATGCATTAACAACTGGTTAGGTGATGGCTGCTAAAATATCTCGAGGACATGCCTTTTGACTCAATACATTGTAATATTTTTAGGCATCTTGACAACGTGTAAAATGGTAGTTGTGTGCACAGTACATTACCATTACCCGTGATTAATACTGTACCCATAGATGACTGAAAGATGCAATGATGTTGGTAAAATAGGACAAGAGTACCCAACCTATAATAGGTCAGGATTATGTACCTAATTGATTTCTTGGTGCATGAATTATTTCTCATGGACAAATAGTGGGGCCAATCTAACGGATATATGAGCCACAAGCGACCCCATTTTTTGTGACTCAGATGGAACAAGGGAAAAAAACAGTTTAGTCCAAAAACGCGTCAAAAAGTATAAATTAGGCCATCCCGAGTTAACTAGGTACAATTTAGTCCAAAAGATATTGAAAATATGAAAAATACACATATAATCTTCCTGATTTACAATTTAGTCCAAATATTTACAGTTTAGTCCAAAATGACACATGATGATGTCAGCAATTTTAAATAATATAAAAATAACTAAAAAGCGATTTATCTTTCGAAAAACACAAATCAAAGAAAAAATTTGACAAATTACCTCTAAATATTATAACAACGATAAAAATTACATGAACTTACGATGATTAATTCATCTTAAATAGATTAATTACATATTCAAAACTTCAACTGAAATAAAAAAACGATTGATCAAACAAATCTGCGAATGAAAAAAAATCAAAAATTAAACTGCAAAACTATTAACTATGATGAAACAACACCTCTATCGAAGATGAGGAATGAAATTTCACAAGAAGAAACCCTAAAAAAACGAACCAGAGAAGTCTCAATCCAAATTTCTTAGATAAAACTATTCATATTTCTTGATTAATCTATAATACAAAACAGAATGGGTTTTTGAGCTTGAACGGTCGGATAACATTTTGAGAGACAAACGTTGCATCCGACTATCCCAGTCTCATACCAGTGAAAGACATCCGACGGTCATCGTTTATGTAACCCCTCTAGTTATGAATCCAAATTTATTTATCTTTAATTATTGTATCACCTCTTAATTCAAGATATTCAAAGAAACATTAAATGAAATCATAATATATCACATATGTATTAATTGGACATAGTGGTGGCATGATGAATCTAATGGGAAATTTATTTATTTATTTATTTTAGTTTATAACTCATAAGTGAAATATGCATACACACTATTACTTAAATGATTTTGTGTTCGTTTTTAAATAATGTGTATGAATAATTTTACAATGTATTTATAGACATTATTTTCGCTTAAAACAAAATAGAAAGCTATCTTGCAAAGGAACACGATTGAAAGTCCTAGGAAAAGAGAAAATTACACCAAATCGATATCATATTAAAAGCGGTGTCGTTACGGCATGAGCTATCTCTAGATAGTTATTAGAACTCTATGTTAACCTCATGCCATGCCGTTACAGAACATGTTATTTCTAGTTATCTTACAATAAACGAACTTTAAACAATTAACTATTATAATAAACGAACCAGAGAAGTCTCAATCCAAATTTCTAAGATAAAACTATTCATATCTCTTGATTAGTTATCTTAAAGTGAACAAATAGCCGCAAAATTTCACAAAAGAAATCCAAAGAAGTCAAAATAATAAGAGAACTTACCAGATCTATCTATCGAGTAGTTGATGACATTTGAAAAAATCGAATTAAGTGATGAAGATTAGTGAATTAGTAGCAGTAGCGGAAGAAAATCAAATGAAGAACTCAGAATCTTTCTCTCTAAAACGAGAAATTATGAAGAACAAAAATCCAAATCGCCTACATCACTCGCCAGCGATCTCGGATGTAAAATTTCTAAACTCCATCTCTTTTAATTTGTATGCGTAAAAGTGAACAAGGTATTTAGGGTAATAAGAAAAAGGCTGATTTTCTGGATCGGAAAAAATTTGGACTAACTCGTCCAGTTTTGGACTAAATTGTTTGTGGTAGGGAAAATTTGGACTAACGAGTACTAGGCTTGGAAGGCGTGGACTAGACTGTCTAAAGCCCAACTAATATGGGACTAAACGTCAATTTCTACATGGAACAAACACTGTTGATGGACACCTCTCTAAGCGTGCATAAATGGCAAGAAATGTGAAAATGTTGCATACATAAGTTGCCATAATATATGTTGTTAATTTGTAGAAAAAATATCTCATTAAGAATCACAAAAGAAAAGAGAAAGGGGTGATATATGATTCGTCCCATTCATACGAATTATTGTTGTGAATTTTTATTTCATGAACTGATGATGCACCATTCACTTTGCATTCATCATACGATTTTCATGATCCAGTAATGCACAAGTGTACATATGAAGAGATCAGTTACCTTTGGGACGATAAAAATCAAGCAAAAAAACAGAATATTGTAATTTACTTATGATGCTGGCTATCACAGTTATTGTATCGATCGAGATTGTTACAATGAGATATTGGAGAAAACTGAGATGGTGTTCATCATTGATGTTTAACTAGTAACAGAAAAATTATTATCCTTTTAAAAGTGCTCACCTGGACACTCAGGATGGATTGAAGCTGGATAAAGTGTTGGATATTTTCAATAACATAGAAAATAAAATGGTTTTCGTTTTTTGGTTTGCCGCTACGATGGGGAGCGTCATGTGCCGAATAGTTGCAATGAATTTTTGTTGGAGATGAAAAGGCATCTCCAAAGTGTGTGATGGTTCACAAGAGACACATCCATTCCCATTAGACACTATTGGTGTCTTTTGAGAATGAAGAGGAATCTTCAATAGGCATGAGTTTCCTATAAGTATTGATGATTTGGTTTTCACTCAAGTATGGAAAAACACATCTGATTTCTTTTCTATCTGAACATCATCAGACTTCATAAATAGTGTGTTCTTGGTTGGGTCAAGGGAGTACAACTCTTAAATCCAACAACGTTGTTAAGGCTTCATCGTATCCTAAAAGCAATATTTCGCTGACCGATTATACTCGCCAATTATTTGGGAATGGTCGAAATAATGATGAATGTTTTTCATTCGCTTTTTATTTATTTTTTCAGTTTTTTAATCATCTTTTTGAAAACCGAAAATCTTTTGTCCAGAATAGGCCGGAAATTTATCTCATAAAAACATAGCAGATTTAGTCTTCCTTAAATCATATATTAAATATTTAAATATGGTTTTATGCACAATTTTTACTCAAACAGAAAAGCTGAAAATGATAGAGCAAATGCTACACGATGTGTTGCCAAGTGCCAACCGCTCATTATTCTTCTTCTAGGGAACTTGCAGGTAATGTATCTGTTTACAGGTGACTAGGATGCCTAGGAAGAATATTATATATGTACAAAAATGGGTGTATGCCTAATCTCGGCTAATTCAAACAATTCATTCACAACGTTTAGTCTCGAGTGGTTGATGCTAATGCAACTACTCAAGATCGATTGAAACTAGAAGATACTTTGATAGAATCTCTCCTTGTCTTTCCTTTTCGAGGACATGCAAACAAGAGTTCTTAATCATAACAAAGCGAAAATGCTGCTATTCGGTGTATGTCATGGTAGTCATGTTGGTTGCAGAAAATAGGTAAAAGATGCACAATACGCGCTACGAGTGACGTGATCAATATGGTACCGATATGAAATTGAAAGATGCAATGTTGTGGGTAAAATAGGACAAGAGTCTAGGCCAGGACTATGTGCCGAAAATGTTTTTTGGTTAAAATTTGTAATGGATTGGGTACGGATAATCCAATGGATTTGTGTTAGTTAAAATTTGTAATGAAAAAAATAAAGTCATTATAAATGACTTCTTATAGAATCTACAAAGTTTATATATGTATATAAATATTGAAGTGCCATGGACAACACTCCAAAAAAACGCCTTAAAAATTCCGAAACTATTTATATATTTTCTAGAAACTTGATAAATACACTTAATCTAACGGATATGGATGTCCAACGGATTTTCAAAGTTGCATCCGGACCGAATCTGTCATCCGTTGGATTTTGAAACTTCCATCCGCATCCAACCCATTAGCGAACGGTCTGGACATCCATCCACAAAAATATGGTTGGTCCCGGTTAAATCCGCGGATTACGGGCCTAATGCTCACCCTAGACTTGTGAATCAGACGAGAAAAATATTACTGATGAGCCCTACGCATTATCACTCCTGGGCAATATCATGCAAGTGGCCTCCGAACCGTAGCCCACAATCAGCAACGAGCAAAGTGGTATCGCCTCCTGACCTCCTACTATATGACAAACTAGGTATCACCGGGGCCTTACGGCCCCGGCTCAACCCGTTATTATAGTTTTAAGTGTACGTACTTTATTTCTTTGTAACAACGGATTAAAAAAATGCTACAACTTAGTTAATGTGTCCAAATATTTTAAAAAGAGTACAACTTAGTTTTAGTATCAATCACTTGAAATAGAGAAATCAAAAGAACAGATGGATCCATGTTGGCAACGATAAATTAGTTTAGTTTAGTACGTAGTAGTGATAACGATGGAAGAGCAACAAATGAGGTGAAATTTTTTCTACCGAACATATTTCAATATACCTAGAGAATGATGATGAGGTGATTTACTTAATGAGGTGAAAAAAAAGGGTCAAACTGGGTCGAATCCATGAAAAATTAAACTGCTGGTGCTTTATTGTGAAAGTACAATATGGTAGTTCTTTTTAGCAAAACAGATGTGATTTACTTAACATGTGACTGCGAGCCTCATCTGGTCAAGCTAAGGCGAGGCTACATAAAGAACATGTAGTAGAGTGCAGGGACTACAACAACATGACACTAATGCATCAATATATCTAAGCTTCAGTTTAGCTAAATGAAATTGGTATATCAGCCTGCTCAATTTTGAACTTAAATCGTATTCCAAATTATAACCGTCATTCGTTAAAGGAAGAAAAAATTACTCAGACCCTTAATGGTCTTTACATGTATTGTTAATTTACTGAAGTTACTACTCTTTGTGAATTTATGATGCTCCCAATCATGAAAATGTATATTATAAGACCATTAATGATGTTGTGTATTTCATGTAATACATGTCGATAGTTGTATTATTGTATCGTTAGACACCTAAAATACATCTACATTAAAGGAATAAAAAGTATTTCATGAATTACATACAGATAGGAAAAAGTAATGTAGTACTGTTTCTGCTTATCTCCTAAAGATTGCCATACATGCTTCAAGAAAAAAAAGAATTGGAATAACATTTTAAACATAAGGAATTAAGTCAGTTTTGTAAAGGTGGATAACAGATTGTTGCATACTTGAAAGTGTATATGATAGCACTTTGTTTTGAACTTAGTTTGAACAGTAAATCGTATTTCTTCAACAAACAGACAGGTGTTAAAATACTTGATATTAACAAAATAATATGACAATCAATAACCAACAAAAAAAACATTGAGTAATATGATTTTATATAAAAAAAAATTGCATAGGGAAAAATTTAAATTCATACCTATTGTAGTTTGCATTGGTACATATATCACGTTCAATCAAAATAAGAAAGCAGTTGGGTTAACAAAATAGGGTGGGATGACGCCTAGGGTAATTAAGATCCCTAAATCACAACAATCTTATTAGAACCCTAATTTATCAAAGGAGTGATTCAATGATTTGAAATAAAAACGAATCTAAACCCTGGATATCATATAAGAAATTGATAATTTAGGGATTGTTACAATGGGTTTCGAAATCCATACCTCTTCGAAGTACTACAATATTTTCCTCTTGAAATTCTCGCGAACCATACAAAAGATCCGTAATTTACAAAACTGGAAAAATCAAACAAAAATTATGATAATTTGTGGAGAGTGGAGAAGAGGAAAAGATCGGGATTTATATGACTTGCCCTGATGATACCACTATCGAATTGACGACTCTTAATTATCCTAGATGTCACCCCACCTTATTCTGTTAACCCTTACTGAACTTTTATGGTCGTCCAAGCCAAAAACTTCATATTGATGGTATGGACCACCGGATGAGCTTTCCGGATCAATCCTGGCCACTGGGTGACTCTTTGATCACAAAGACAAAGACTATCTTTTTCCATTTTCTTAAATCGTCAGAGTGTTCAGGTTTGTGTCGATGAATTCTCCTTTTTATCAAAAAGAAAAACATGAAGAATCGACACTATTTACCTCTATATACAATAGTAGTAACCAACAATCATGTCCCTGCATCAATACTTACATGGTGACCAGTCGATTTGGATGCTCGGTCAAGGTTGTATCGGGCAATCATTTGCACCCTAAGTGTAATATTCTCGTAATGCATATGAACTCTAAGTGTAGTGTAAGATCATACTTTCAGAGGAAATAAAGAAATCAGCTTTCGAATTCAAACAAATAACAATTCATTTGTATATCAAAGATTATAATTTTTTATACGAAGTAGACAGGTAAGTCAATTTCTAACTCACCAAATCAACTTTAATCGAGTGAAAGGAAACTGATGCTACCTCTATTGATAGATCAGCTCATGTCTTCTCTTTTCGTTGTACACATATATGATTCTATTGTAATGATCTCTAATCCAATCTTTTTTAGATT
The DNA here is from genome assembly GCA_023531295.1 of Papaver armeniacum. Lineage (NCBI taxonomy): Eukaryota > Viridiplantae > Streptophyta > Magnoliopsida > Ranunculales > Papaveraceae > Papaver > Papaver armeniacum. The sequence goes on along the minus strand of JAJJWW010006428.1, from coordinate 59,287 downwards.
CATAAAACTCAATCAGATAATACTGCGAAAATGTGGTCTCCTACCCATACTGTTCTCTGTGTATATATTGTTCCAACTCATAATTGTTATCGTAATCCATTGTTTTTTTATTAAGGAAATAGGGGTGTCGTCTGTAGGGTTTCTTTTGTTGTGCCGTACCTAACATTGAATTTTTGGTAACGATTTGTTCTTTATCTATTGAACTATTTCTTGTTGAGAAGTTTAATTATATGCTGACGGTTTGAAATTTATCCTTGTGGTGTATACAATTTTCCCGATTTTTTCACCAGTTAAAATCTTAGATTCAATTACATATGTTGTCCACCTCTAGTGACTAATAGTCTTGTGTCGTTGCAGAAACCTTCTTTTGGTGAAAGATTCCTCAAAACCATGATTGGGCAGCCAACTTTGATATCTAACTTGAACTATATAAGGCCTTCTAGGTGGATTTTAAATTCTCGCAGGACTGTGAAAAGTATGGAATATTGTCAACATCATCTGCATTTAAGTTACTTATCCTTCGAGATATAATGAAAGAGATGCCTTATTAAAAGCTTCTCCAAGACCTTGTTCTAACTGCATATCTTCTGTTGGATTCCTAATGCATCTAATAATGGAGTAATTATTTTTGTCATCGGAAGCATGTAAGGTTTTAACCTAACCAAGTAAGAATGTCATATGTAGGAATCGAACCCATAACCACATGGTTCAAAACCGTGTTCTCTTTCATTTTTAGCCAAGCCATCAGATATTGTTTCTGAAGTAAGTGGGATATAATATATGAAACAATACAAATTGGATTGAGCATATATTCGTAAGCATTACCTATCTCTAGACCCCGTGCAAATATTGTTGAACTTCAAATGTCTTGGAACTATTAAATTGGTAAACATCATAATGAAGCTGGGAACATATGCTTACAGATAAAAATCAAATAAAATAACACCTCATGTTTCAATATCCTTAAATCTTAACTCGTTAAATAACAATCCCATTAATATGGTATGGTGGGCATCGAAGATACTAAATGCAGTTAGTAGTCAAAAATTGAAAGACAAATAAATATATGCAAAAATTTACCAAGCAAACAAAATTATTTAGCAAAATGTACCTGGAAATTACGTGAAACAATTACAACTAAGGGTTTATCCCTTTTATCTTATCAGCCAAAACTTGAAATTTTTTCAGTGATATGTACAGGAGTGCAGAATTCTGTAGGTCTCTCTTTTTTAAAGGCAACAATCTATTAAATCTACATGTTTAAGTGTCAGTGACCATATGTTAGTAAAGAAAGAATGCTCATGTAAGTGTAATACTGCAAATTCCTACCGAGAAAGTAAAATCAAAAATCAAAACCAAAACCAAAACCCAAACCTAGTGACTATTACCAATTTTAATTATAAAAAAACTTCTCACATATAAAAATTACAAAATATATAAAAGAAAAGAAACAACTGAAAGAAAAAATAACCTATCGGTAAAATCAAATTAAACAATAAATCCATTTCTTATTAAAAAAATAATATTAAACAATAAAATCGAAACATAATAGATATTTAATCAAACCCTCGGCTGTAAAATGAACGCACAATGATAGAAATGAAAAGTCAATAACCCAAAATTAGCTCAACAATGAAATTATATACAATTAGAAACCCTAATCAATTCAAAATTAAAAGTAAATAAAAATAAGATTAGGTATAACATAATATCGTGTTCCATAATGTGACAACTTTACCTGGTAGACGTGTTTGACTAATTATTTATGATTTTATGTTTTTAAATGGAATTAAGCAAGGGATCATGGAAGAATATCAATGACTCTGGACTCCGAGTCCTTATCCATTCAGATCGGAGAAATGTCATACGAACCTCATTGTAATCATCTGTTTCTGGTGCGAACCTCATAGATTGTAACATCATTTATCCTTAGATGATTAACAACCAATTGTTTCTCAATTCAACCTTGGAAAGAGCTAGTGTTTGAGCTTGAATCAGATAATCAGTATTAAGTGTCTCCCAAGTAAAGTAATTATATGTTTAAAAAAAATGTACTTGTTATAGTCGGGCTATATAAGTTACAACATCAATGTCTCATTCAAGCCATTATCAACCTAAGATTGATCTTTACCAAACATTTAAACTGACACATTGAGCGAAGAAGACATCCTAGTTTTTTTTTTTTAACTCCGGCTTGGTCTAATAATCCATTCAATATCTCACAATCTATTAAATAAAAAACAACCACTAATATGAATTAGTAATTACTATGTTATATACTTCAAAATATAATAAAGAGAAGAAAATGAGAAACGTCCATAAGAAGAACTCAAAAATAAGTTAGTTCTATTTTGTTGAAAGTTTGCCACCAACTGTTATATGTAGACCTCAATTTAACTATAGAACTTAGGAACTGATCTATAACATTAGATAAAAGTCGTTTGATGAATATAAGTCTCTTGGAAAAATCATTTTTTCTCATTTAATGTTTGAACTTTCGAAAACCTAAGAGAGAAATTCAACTCAAAATATGCTTTGCTTAGAGTGGCTAGATTAATATGTATGATTTAAATGAGGTGGATGCTTACAGCGAGACTTAAATTAAGGTCATGCTTGGGAGGTGAAGCCCTGTTTCGGAAGGCCACCGGCAAGTACTTATTGCTGGATGTTATAATCCATAATCATGTGTGTTTACTATGTTCTAAAAAAACAACAGTGAGGGAAGTAGGATAATTTCAGGTTGACTTCAAAAACTACATGCATTTTTTCGGCGATGCCAAAAATGTTTACCAATTTTTTATGATTTTTTTTCTTCTTATTATCAAGGTAGTACGATATTCATTTGAGCGTCGAAAAAATTGAAAAACTATAAGATTGTTTATAAGTATATCAAGCTTTAGTAAATTATACTGCATCTGATTGAATAAAAAACTATCTCTCCAAAGACGGATTGATTCAAATTCAATAAGAAAATCGTATTGCTTTATTTCAGGTTATTACCAACCTAACTCACAATAAGATAATGGCAGAACATTAAACTGGAGGATGATTATGCATGATAGCCCTCATAATTCCGAGTTATTCCTCTTTTGAATTTATTAAAATATCTTTAGGAGCAGAATTTCAAAGTCCCGTCTCCAAGTAGTATAACTATGAGTTCATTAGTCCTTGGAAATCCGTAATGTCTTAATTTTTTTTTTTTGGTAATGTCTTACATTTATATGGACGTCGTGATAGTTTAGGGAGACTTTAACACTATACTCAGAAGGATTGATATCTCTTAAAATCATGTACGCTTAACAACACTTGCAGCTGATATCATTATTTCCACAAGGAGTTTTCTGAATTATCATATTTTCCACCTAACTGGGAATTCCTTAGACTCCTAATGAACAAAGAATAATTAGGACCATACATATACATCTAAAAATAAATTGGCTTATTTCCCGCATCTAAAAGTAACACACACCTCATACCTTCATCTTTTAAAACTCTTTATCTATTTTTCATCCAAGACTGGTTTATACACTCGATACATATGCTATTGAATATGTTTTTGGGATAATGACTGGTCTTCATCATCGTCATAGAAATCTTTTAGTTTCTCAAGAGGTTCACATAGCAAAGGATATTCATCCTCTCGTGACGACATCATCTCCCTTAACTTTGGTTACCTCTTGGAAGAATTGGTTAGTCTTTCATCAATTTCATGTAATATTCAACTATGTAAACATGTAATATCCGTTGTTTCAAGATATTGACATGAGCCTAGGATTTTTAGAACTTTAGAGTAACAATTCGATTTCCAGTGTACTCCGCAATTTATGTATCTTCCCCGCTATCATCATTTGATAAAAAGTCAAAAACCATCTATACCGTCTGACATGAAAGCTTAATTGACAGTTATATATAAGCAGAAATGCATGCAAATCATCTTTAACACACGTACATATGCAAGTATAAGTTACAAAAAGATAGAAAATGTAATAAAAATACTATGGTTAAATTATGGTATGTGTATTGTGGTAGCAAGTGAATCTGCAGGTTCAATATCACATTGCTAGACGTATTTTTTACATTCGTTGGTAAATAGGTCTGAAATCAAACTACTATTCTTAAGTTACTTAATTGTTGAAATAAATGTCTTACATACATAAATAATTTATTTTATTTTTGTTAGATTTTCATGGCATTATCTAAGATAGCATTGCTATCTAAATTTTTAGAATAATATGAGTTGTCTGTCTATATAACCTAAGAATTCTAAAAATATATATCAATTTTTTCAATAACATCTTGGTTAAGAGTTCATGCAAATCATAATAATATGAACATCCAGCTTTGATACCACAAATTAACATATAATCTAATTACAGGGTCCTCGCCCTCACTATATATTTTAGTTGTTTGGCCTCTCTCACATGCTCGCTGGACCAAAGTGAAACCACCAACTATAAGAAAACCCGCATTAAGACCACAAATCAAAATGGGGTTAGAGACTAAAAGATTTGATCACTTCCATGTTAACTCACATGTCGTAGTGGACGAAAAAAATTGAAGCACCCAAAATATTTTTGAAGGGTATATATTCTTTTTGGTTCAAACCATGAGTATTTCAATAACTCACATGTCGTAGCAGTAAAAAACATAAAAACACGGATCATTTGAAACCAATTTTTTTTAAGGGTATATTTGATTGGTTAGAATCATGAGTCTTTGAGAATAAAAATTCAAACTCCAGAATATCCAACATATTCAGCAAAGACATCAACCTATCTATTGACATGCAATTTTTCTTATGAACAAAATCTGCTAAAGGAGAATAAATTATCAGAGCTAACACTGTCATATTGATGAAAAACAGAAAGGGAAAAAAAATGACGGGGTTTTATTACTTAGGTTCTTATGAATTCTGTGAACCTGATTGTCGAGCAAAGACTCCTTTATGATAAATAGGCAAAGGATTCACTCGAGATAAGCTATCATTATGTACCACGGGAGTGGGATCTGTAGATGAGAAAATATGTGTTTGAGGAAACTGAATACCCGCACTTTGTAAATACAAAAGTATACATAAGTAATTTATATTGTTGTAAACCGAAGGTGTTTGAAAGAGAAAATATATATACATATGGAGTTGCAAAAAGGCGATTGAAGATGAATTTAATGGGATTGATAAAGACACAAATTTCATTGAGTTTGTGATTCTAATTTTATTATTGGCTTACAATTGAGGATTAGGTTATAAATGCAAGTCAAACATTAATAGTACGAAAAGAAATTAGCCATCATGCATCTATACCTACAACCACCTCAGAGTATACAGTACAACACCGAGGCAACTTTCCTCAAGCTCTACGGAGGGTTGCTTACAAACTCTTCTGGAGTACAGTAGAAAACTTAAACAAAGTATTCAATGTTTAGAAAGAAGGAAAGGTTTTATATGTTAGCATATTAAAATCCTCTGGGAAGCTGGCCAACCATTTTTTTTTACCATCTTTTCCCCTATAGAAAGAGTTCTTACATGGGTGAATATGTTCTCCACAGTTATTAATCAACAACTGTGAGAAAAGATTTACATATGTACGTAATAACATTTCATAAGCCAATGTTGGCAACCAATTAGTTGACATGCATTATCATGTTTAAAAAAAAATGCAATAGTCCATCTAAGACATTCACATAATCCACATACCTTATAACCTGAGATAAATAGTTTATGGCGATAAACCAAGAACATTGAAACTGAAGAGCAAGTGACAATGCAGATTTCTTTCCTGCATAAACATGTAAGTGAAAAAGCTCTATCTTTCCAAATCTTGCGAAAATGCAACATCATTTAGTTTTGTTCAGCCACTCCAATATACATTTTTGTTGTTGATATAATCAAAGCAACACTTGTAGTATCGAAATAAGAAGTTTTATCGAGCTTAAGACTCAATTATACAAAACGTACAAAAAAGCGAGTAAATAAACATCAGACATAAACCGAAATCTAAGAAAAAAGTGAGAAACTATTATCTAAAAAATTTATCATTTGAAGAAGAAAGATATCAACAACATGAAAGAATCCAAACAACTCGTAAATTTTTCATTCCTAAGCTAATATGTAGAAACTAATTACATGAATTATGTGTCGTCTGCGGGAACTGAACCCACAACCACATGGTTGTAAACCAAGTGCTCTACCAATTGAGCTAAGACAGCAAGTAAAGTATGTTAAAACCCTATAGTTCATGACATATCATATACTTCCTTTCAGAAAGTAGAACCTGAACTTTTTTCTTATCTAAAATCAAATTGGCCTTGTAGAGAAATTCACCTATTAATTGCAAAATGAGATGTCTTTTAGTTTCCTTTCTGAAAAGGAGAAGTTTAACTATTAGTGCAAATTCCGTTGCCTTCAGCTCTTTTCCTTTCAAGATGGCTTTGCATCAAGAGTCTTCTCCAATACACGCGTACCGCAACCCAATAGAATTATCCAAACATAAACGAAATAGAGAATCATAAATATTTTTTGATGTAAGTTTATACCAAGCACTGAAGATCCCTTCAATTTCCAAAAGAAGTGATTCAATGTCTAGAAACATATTAGAAAATTAGATAGAACCGAGTAGTCCTACCTGGATTTGGGACACGATAAGATACCCAAAACCGAAGTTCCAAGTCATCGAAAGCATTCTCCTAAAGTTCAGCATATCCAATTGCTTCACCTTAGACCAATCAGTTCTACAATTAAAAAATAATAAACAAAAAATCTCCCTCATCTATGAAATAAAATTGAGGTCCTCTTGAAGTTCAAATCATTATGAGAACAAATTATTCAATCTTAAACCATCATACCATCTTTGTATCTAAGAAAGAAATCCAATGCAATACCTAGAAATATCTTCTCAAGATTGAAAAAGAGTAGAAATTTTATCCTCATTTAGGCCCATAATTCAGATGAGCTATATGTCACAGGCTCAATGTAGCACTGGATGAATACACTACTTTGCAGAAAAAAAAAACACATCCGACAACATTTTAAAAGGCATCAGACAATAAAAACTCTGAGAGTGGTGTTCTTGCAGCAAATGTGGTGATGAGTGCCTGAGAGATGTATCTATGATGGAAATAGCAAATTCAGGAATACGTTGCAACTTATGAGGTAAACAATGTGACATTTATAATACTTCTAATTCGTCTACACTAACAATCTATTTGTTGTTCTCATTATGATTCCTTTAGTAAATCTTGAATAAAACGTGTAATGCAACTAATGAAACACATTTACATATATGAACCGTTTACCTTCAGATACAATGTATCCTTCAAGAACAAAAGTTGATAGCAAGGTGAATGTATCCAACATGTTCGCAACAACTGTTGTTTGTCCAGGTGCTGCTATGAATCGGAAAAGAGATAAAGCCATCTGATGAATACCAAACAATGCCAAAATTGCTGGAGGAACCTACACAAACTTAGAAAATAAAAAGGTCAAATAGGTAAGAAACGAAACTAACCATTTCAAAGTGGATCAAGTAACCATTTCAAAGTAAGAGCGGAAGTGTTCTTACATACTGACGGTAGGTGCAAATCCAATTGTGCAGCAAGTAAAAATGATTTATATTGCAACTTACACGAATTAAAAAGGGATCCTAAGGACCCAGATAGTTAAAAGCATAACATCTCTATACTTATTAACGAAACAACGGTTACACAATTCTAGATTTTTAAAATATATAATTAAATCTCAACTCTACCTTTTCGAATACATCTTGAACCCGCTAGAGAAGATCAGGTATTCCCCCTGCAGCTTTAATTATTGCCAGCGAGTGCAGTGGTAATGCCGCTCAGGTATGCCATTGCAGTTATGTTACAGTAGATTTACATACCTAGGGAGCTATAGTGGAACGAAAAATTTAGTTACTGTAGGGGTGATTCTTGATTAATTAACAACCGAAGTTAGTTTTTCATCTCAATTCTTGTAACGTTAAGTTTTCCTAAGTAGAGTTGAGTATTTATCAAAGAAAAAAAAGAAGAACATTGCACTTGCTATAGTTGCACTCATAAGTCACAATTTCATAGTCTCATTGAAGCCATTATATAATCGAAGATTGATCTCTACCATAAATTTAAAATTGAACACATCTGACAACAGAAAAATCCTAGGCCTCAGGAAAACTGATAATGTTATAAAATCCAACATGGAAATACAAATCATCTAAAAAAATAAACTAATATGAAAAGCTCACAATCGACAATGCCCCCTCGCCAGTTTAAGCTAAATGCCATGAACTAAACTACTAATGTATGATCTTGATGACTCACAATCCTGCTTCACATGAAAAAATATAGCCAAAGTCAATTATTATTAAGTAACTAAGTCAAAAATGTTGCTTAGTTAGCATATGTGCAATTGACAATCCAAAACAAACATCACCTACACCTACACCTCAACAATGACAATGAAGTCATGTTTCCTACGTAACTCCCATGTCCATTTTGTATGAACATAGAAGTTTATTTACGTGGATGCACTGTTTCTCCTAGTTCTTACGTGGATGCAATCCCCAGTTCATTTTACATGAGCCAAGGGAAATAAAAGATAGTTCTTCACCTTGGAAAGATGCTTTCTGTAATATTCTCAAAGCCATTTTTGCTTCTAATTGACTTGCCGACCAATATTCCTACAATTCCACTCAAATTCTGCCATAAACATCAATTCTCGACAATAATACCACTACTTCAAGAATTAGGGTGTAAGTACTTATTCCATTAGGTCTGATATGAATTAACGTATCAAGTAATTGTTGAGATAAAATGAACAACAACAGATCATTCAAGCACATCAACGAAGCAACACCTAATTAATATTCCGTTGCATAATGTTAATGTTAACTTGTTGTAATAAAAGGACCCATATGGGAAAAACTCACCTGCAGAACTCGTTATGCACATTTTCACAGCCTCAATAGTTGAGATCCCGATCTACTGATTAGATCTTTCCTTCAAAAAATGATAGTAACCAATACCACTTGATCGCTAATGGCTGCGTTGTGTTTTTTTGACTGTTCGTGTGTATGTCCACAAATATTCATTTTGCTACATAGTACAACTTATGTCATAATGCCCTAATTTGAGCACCAAACTTCTTCATTTGATCCAGTAAAAAAAAATAGTTCAAGTTTATTATACAATGTACATGGTCTGATGCTACTGTCACAAATTATAGGTTTAACAATGTGGCAAAGGAGGATAATAACGAAAAAACTGAAAAATCCGAGAGAACCTGGCGTGAATCGAACACGCAACCTCCTGAAAATGATGTCAGGCGCGCTACCACTGCGCCGCAGATCCATATAAGTATGATTCTTTTCAAGCAGAGTGTTTCAAAGGCATGCAATCTATGTAAAAGAATTTATAAAACAGGGTGGTGATAACATGTTCATGACTGTCATGTAGCTGGGCTGTATAAAATGCAAAATCAATAGGCTGAAGATGCATAAATCCATGTAGTAGAGAGTAATAAAGTAGTGTGACTTGATTGAATGGGTAATTAACATAAAAAAAGAAAGAAATTGGAGACCAAGTCATAGGTAAGAACAATGATAAAAGTATAGCAATCTAATTTTTTACTTATAAGTAATACAGGATAACAGGCACAAATAGACTAACCTCTACTGCATTGATTTAATGTTATGGAACACTATATTGATTTAATGTTGCAGCAAAATTATATATTGGATCTTTGCAATTTGATACCAAAGTAGAGAATGCTAATGATATAGATTTGTTTAAAAAAATATACCAATGTATTCAAAGAAAAATTATCTTAGCTTAGCTCCCCCATATCTTTAATTATCTGATTGAAGCATTCAAAAAGATCACACTTGGTAACTCCACATATTAATGGGAGTATTCAAGCAAGTCAGTTACATAAAACCTTTTAACAACCTGGACATGGCATAAAGAACAAAATATAGGTATACAAAGAACACTGTAACTGGTGAACTTTTAGACTATTTTTCAACATAAGGATTTATTATGCTTCAACAAAAAAAAAAAAAAAAAAAAAGACTGATAGTCAACATTGATTCATGGTATGCTAGTTGTTTCGCGATACAAAAACAACGTTTTTGTTTTTAGTAAGTGTCCAAAGACTAAATGCTGGTAAATAAAGAGCCATATATGCAACTTGGTGCACGTTTTAGTACAAACAATGCAACATTTCATATTTGACACTGACAAAAAACAGGTTCTTATGCAAGCGTGAAACAACAACAATGCATAAAACAAACTGGAAGAAAGAGAGTTATACCTTTTGTCTCTTAGAACAACCACCATATGTCTAATCAGCAATAGAACCCAAATCCATCCATCTTCCACAAAGACCCCAGAGAATTCATCAAATCCAACTTTTTATTTTATCACCAACTATCTAACAGCTTTCGAGCATGGTGTCAGTTCTCCTCTCACTTCCTCAACATCCATGGTTTTGTTACCCCCTTGTAGAATCATTTTCTATTTTCAGTTTCCTTTCTAACAAAATCAATAAAAATGTGTCTAGATAACCCCAAAAAGTAAGTATGGCATTGTATCAGATTGTAGGACAACAAAAAAATAGGTAAGAAATTAAGCAATTAAAATTACAACATACCTGGTATATCCATTTTAAAAATCTTTAATAGACTTCATTGAAAGCCTAATTGGCATTCAAATGCTAAGTATAAACCCATGTTTAGACTGACAAATTTTAAGACCAATCATCTAAGAGATAATCAAATGCATAAAAGACCGTACGTTCTCATGTGCGACAGATATGAACCTAAAATCTTAACCTTCGAATGATTGGAAAATATGATACCCAATGTGGAAAATCATTAGCTAGAATACCTAAAATCGATCTAGCTCAAAGTGGACAACTCGCAACGTAAAGACTTCAAACATAGAGGTGCCCTTAGTGACAGCAAACGAAAAGAAACTCCCGAATCTAAAGAAACCAAAACAAAAAACATAAATCACAGAAACCAAACCGAAATTGCAATACAATCTTCAATGCCAGAGCGATGTATTGAGGTAATGATGTTATTCTTACACTATAAAACGATGCCAAAAATTGGATTATGCGTGTGCAAATTTATAACTAAATTCAGTTAGTATATGTAATATATGTCTAACTGCACTTGTGTGTAAGGGCAACAAAGATCAAATAGACAAACACAAACAAATTTCAGTTATACTTAAGTGGTATCTTTCCCTATACGGCACTCATGAACAAATTACCACTTCCTGCTGTGATAAACAAAGAAGAGCTTTTATCCACAAAATTGAGTTACTTCGGTAGCAAAAAAAAATTTCTCCAAAGCAGAAATGTCTAACCATCTAGTTATTGGTAGCAAGAAAATATGTAATTGAGTTACTTCGGCAGGAATCAAATGGAAGAGGGGCTGATGTTGCAGGGAAAATTACAGTTACAATTGCACAGCTACAGATGGTGAAGGAGGAGGAGTAACATCATCTCCAACAACAACTATGGCTGAGACAGAAAGGTAAAAATCCCTAGAATTTGCTAAACCCAGAAAACCCCAACTTGGAGAATAACCCAATACCCTGAATTGCAACATCATTACTAATTTTATTGTGACCCATAAATAACCCAATACCCTTCATTATAAAATTCATAAAATTGATACAGAACAAAATAAGACTAACCTAATACCAATGGTCAGTGCTATAGTTTGCTTCGAAAATGAAATCGATAATAAAATCACTTTTGTTAGTGTGCGAGAAACAATTTTCAACATTATCTGAACTTGGTTAGTGTGTGAGAATCATTTACAATGAAAACCGATATGAAACTTACATGTCTATCACTGGAATCTTGACATAAAGGAAACCGAAGAGGATAGAGGAAAAGATGAGGCGCTGCTGGTGTTATACTCCCTTCACCTGCTTATGTAATATCAACATCAACATTACTCCTTACCAATTGATGCCAAAATAACACATAGTGATCAGCTTAAATGGAAGAATAAAGAATAGGAGATGAGCTAAAAATTAAAGATCAAACCCTAGAATTTTTGTTAACAAACTCAAGTATCATGAGACTTAGTAGTATCTGAAGTGAGTGAGAAGACCACAGTATTCTTAAGTCTTAATGCACAACTTTCGTTATTTCCAGATTACTTATAAAGCAGTACAACAATGCGCTCTAAAATCAAATCAAGCAATTGAAGCTAAAGCAACCCACTTGAGAAATTACAATGGCAATTAAAGGAAATCGGGTTCACATGGATGAGAGTATTTACTCTGAGATTAATATTCCTTTTTAGTCTTGGGTTTCAATTAAATTCTGGGTAAAATTTTAATGGCTTAAAAAGACCTCATGCAAGTTTTATGTAGAGTCCGGCCCTTGTGAGTGAGATTTTCATCCTCTCCCTAACCTTAATTTCTCCAAACAACTCTTTTTTTTCCACCAGCTCATCAGTTGTGTACTTCAGCTAAATCTGCCCACCAAAAGATACCTTCAAATCTTCAACCACAGGCGGATAGGAATCCCCAGGTTTTATAATCTCCTCTACTCCACAATGTTGTACATCAAGAATTCTTTTGATAGTATTCAAGAATGTTCTACACTGTACTGTATCGAGAAATACATTAAAGAAAGTTCCAAAAGACTCACTTGATTAGGAACATAAAGTGGTGGTGTAGATTGTATTCTCTTGTAAGTTTGTGCATTTGCAGGGCGATCGACCTACTTGGAATAGAAACTTTCAAAGGGTTAAGGATAATAAAACATTACTTTTCATTCAATTAATTTAATGACCGCTAACTCTATTTTGGAACAACCTGTAAAAAAAAGCAGTATGAAGCTAGCATTAGCATTGTTAAGGATATAAATTAGCAACACCGTGGCAAATGACGTTCGAAGTTCTTGTACTTTCTAGAATCCTAATAAGGATTCTCACCTATAAATGATGATCGATTATTCTAACAGAAAAAGAGTTCTACATTTCGTACACTTCTATACAGTTATTATATTGACGCACCTTGGCTGCAATGTACTAAACAAAAAGAAAACAGAGACCTTAGTAATCCCGCACGAGAAAACGAGAATTGGTAATCCCGCATTTAATACAAATCATTTTAATTTGGATAGTAAACTTTAATTTATAAGAAAACAGACCTTGTCAACATCCATATGACTAAGGCTGAAAAGGGAAGCCTAATATAAAACGTGGGTGACTAAAGAAAAACGTTTAAATTATATTACAATTTTGAATGCTTATACCACCGATATAAATAATATTACAATTTTTAAATAATATTAAAATAATATTAAATTTTTCAGATATAAATGCTTTCCCCTTATCCGATGCCTGTTATTTTGAATGCTTATACCACCGCAGATAGCACTGTAATATATACAATTTCATTGTCTTCAGTTAAACGTAATCATAGGTAAATTACCCATAAGAATTTCGAATGAACTTAGAGTAACTTAACTCACCCGAGATGCTTGGTGCCAGAATTCCATCATCCATAGCTATGGAACTCCATAAGAATTGGAATGACTTAACTGTTTCGTAGTGTCTTTAATCTTTTAAGTCCTTAATTGGCTTGATGGTGTGTTCAGTTTATAGTTGGATAGCTCCCCGTCTCTGGCTGCCAATTAGGTATTAAGCCTTCCTTCGCGTAGCGGCATATCAAGTCAAAAGTTTCTCTTACAGTTGTCAATGTCAACCTTCAAGTGTTGAAATACTTATACGTTTGCAAAGAGATTCATTGGAACAGTGCAAGTTATAAAAATGACCTAATCTGACATAGAAAACAATTATGAAAAAATTAGAGAACTTCTTGAAAGATTAACAGCAGAACTTTCTCCATGTACGGGCCTGGTCAGTAATGTCGTTTGGGGTAGATAGTCTGGTCACCCTTCATTACATAGGAATTTGTTATAGAAATAATTTTACTCTTTAGTGCGTTAGATTTAGATTTATTCCAAGAAATTAATCTATAAAATAAAAAATACTTACCTATCAATCTCCATCGCTATCAAAGCAATAGGCCCTATCAACCACCCCCTCACCTATACCTTACAATGGATGCCAAAGTAATGCATGAAGTGATATTAATATACCACATGCAAATTTAAATTTATGATTGATTAGGATAGTGAGATATCATTTTTAAACTATAGGTCTTGTACTCAATGTCCTTATACTTTATAGTCCTTTATTATTGGTATTCTTCATTCATTGCAGTAAAAGAAGGTTGGACAGTAGTATGAATTTTTCTGCTACGGTAAAAGGATACTTGATAAGAAAGAACTATGGAACTCACATATATTGTTAATGTTATCCGGAAGAAGAAAGACGACCAACAATAACATAATGGACATTTGTGCACTTAGCAGCGATTGAGTGAATAGTCATTTTCGAGGGACAATTCCACAAAGTATGTTATGTATCCCAGAAGTAAGATGTAAACACCAGCTAAGCTAAGGATTCCATGCAAAAACAAAGAAAAAACTTAATAGCAGCAAAAGATTGGTGTGAATAATCACTTCATATAAAGAGAGCACCTGAACCACACAAAATAGTAAATTTCCTATTCAGAAGTATACTCGAAAGTGGGATACTACAGTGACGGCCTTCACGTCTCATCGATCAGTTCTTAGATCCAATTCACCCATGCAATCAATTGCAGAAAAGCCAAGGAAATAAAAGATCTAAGCTTTATGTGAAAACAATATACCAAAAGTTCTTGACACAAATGGTGGGTACTTAAGCCCCGACATTGCGGAATAGTAAATTTCAATTGAGAAGGTAGTATGAGACATGAATGAGGCTATGCATTGAAAAGTTTGCATCATCTTCCACACTGCTCTTTCCAAATCATGATTGTCAACAAAATTTCAGTTGCATTAGCTTTAAGGATCTCGCTATGATCAATAAAATTTTCGAGCTATGATAAAGAAAAAGAAAAGAACCGATCAAACAAAACTTAATACACTGAAAAAGGATATTATCGTTGAATTCAATGTGGTATAGCTAAGAGCTTGATGTGTCATTCTAAAGGAATAGATATCTTACCATACACTAAAAAGAGTTAACATGCTTTTCTCTAGGACATTCAATTTTTTAGGTTAATAAAACAAAGATTAGAGCAACAATGTATACGGAATCAATCACCTGTTTTGTTGGTGGAGAGTTGAGATGATTGAGGTAGTCTTGGTAGTGGTGACTGCATCAAATTCAAATTTTTGTTCGACTACATTGAAAAACCCCTGAATTTACCATCAAATATATACGAAACCCAAGGTATTAATTTTTGAAATCATGACAAAAATCAATTATTTGTGCCAAAATCCTTTCTTACTTATGCTAGAGCAAACAGAAAGGAAAAATGTAAAAACTGGAACTAAATCGCAGAAAGCAAACCGAAATTGCAATACCATTTTTGAAGCCAAAACAATGTACGGAGGTGTCCTTAATGTTCCACTCTTCTATAATTGTTGAAGACTTGAAGTTTTTTCGGTTCTGAATGTCAATGCTACATAAATTCTTCTTCGCCACTGAAATCACAAAGCAAAATTCAAATTGAAAACTTAGAAGCAAAAGAAATTAGCAGAAATCATTAAAACAAATTCAAATTCAAGAATAAGGAAAATAAAATAGGTATGGTAGAAAATCAAAAATATATAAGGGCATAATTGATGATTTGGGGTAGTGATATTAAACCGAAAACTCAAAATATAATTGATTGTTGTATAACGAAACTCGTCGGATGAGTATAAGCGAACGGGTAATAGTAAAATTGATTAAAGTGAGGGGGCAGTGATCCAACTCGGCACCTTTTGAGATTTCGGAAGATGGGTATGGGTGTGGTGGTCCTCTTACCAAGTTTTGAAGACCGAATGGATCAAAGAGAAAACCAATTTTTCCCTGGAAACCGAAACTGATTTTAACATACTTAAAAATCAACCTATAACAATCAAAATAAGCAAAAATATAAAAATAAATAAAAACCTTACAGATAAAAAATTCAAGGGTTTTTACATGTGTACCTTCTTCTTTATTTCTTTCTTTCAACTTTGCCTCCTAAATTTCCTGCAAAGGAATACAATAAAAATCAATTATGGAAAACCTAAAGGACACGAAGAAACATAAATCGCAGATAGCAAAACAGAGAAGCAAGAATCTATAGTTTCTGCGCGAGAAGAAGATCAAAAGTGTTAGGAAACTGATTAAGATTGGCTTCTTATTCGTTTTATGGTAAAAATCGTATGTTTCCTAAATATACAAATTGTCACGTCCTATTTTGTTGACAATTACCAACAACAGAAAAACACCTATAGTGCGATTACTCAATGAACAACACCTAAGAGTATAAGCTACAGACCATTAACGAACACTAACTACAGACCATTACTAACAACAGAAAAAGGTATCAAACTAAAAATTAATATGCTGGCAACCATAGAATCTAAGTAATGATAGGGAGCCAACCTATTACACAATTCATTCATAATAATCAGTATTCCCCTGGATTACTTATGTTTTGTGCCTGTTGTAGATTAATATCCAATCATAAAAATAGATAAAGAACAACACATAAATGGAAAATTAAGTAAAAATATCTGCATCAATCTTAAAATTAGTTAAAGAACAACAAAATCGATTTCAATAGCAGATAAATACACTGAACAACAGAAGGCTGCAAAAAATAAATAAATTACAAATCCAGAACTGCGATATACAAAATCCGAAAATCAAACCTGCTGACAGATTATGAAAAGGGTTTGGATTAGGGTTCATTGATTTATTTAAATCAAAATCTTACTTCAGTGTAGATCAAAACAAAAGGGTTAGGGTACATTAATTAGAGAAACAAAAATACGAGAAAGATAAAAGGAAAAGGGTTTACCAGGTGAGAATTGTTTTCAGCCAAAATCGCACCTACGGAGAGTTTGGATACTCTCCGTGGATCGTTACCAAGATCTAGAACTTTGAATTTCAAAGTTATTGTGGAGCAATTAAGCACTTGCTCAAAGTATGAGAAGATGATAATGCTCGAGAAGGGAAGTATATGAAGATATAGATAGATTCTGGTGATGGATGTAAAGAACCAAAGAAGATTTGAGTACGCAGAAGAAGGGACCTAATTTTTTTTTGTCGAGGGTTATATCGTCGATTAAGCATCCCCTATTACTGTTGACCCACACCCCACCCCGCAACATAGCCTATCATTCCCGGCCGTCCAAGTCAAACGAAATCCGGACGATCCCGACCGCGAGATGACCCTCCCCGGCGAATCCTGTCCGTCTAATGACTCTCAAATCTCAAAGTCAAACACCACCTTTTTTTTATAACAGTGATAACCTCGCTATACTTGGGCAGAAACTGCAAGAAATGTGGTAATGTCTCATCTTAAAGTATAAATAAAATTTCTCATCATCCTAAATTACTGTTGTGAATTTTATTTCATGAACTGACGATGTAAAACATTCATTTTGCGTTGATCATGCGGTTTTTGTGATCCATTGCCGCACATGAAAATGTGATCCTGCGGGATATGTACTTGTTCTTAAAATATAAATTCATATGAAGAGATCATGTTAGCTTTGAGACGATAAAAATCGAGCAAAAAATAGTATATTATGAATTTACCTATGATGTCGTCTACCATATATAGTCATCAAAAATAAATACATCAAGATTGTTACAAATGGGATATTGGAGAAAACTGTAATTGTGTTTATCATTGATGTTTTAACTATAGTAACAGCCAAGTTCTTGACCTTTTGTAAGTGCATACATGGACGCCAGACTAGATAGATAGAGCACCCAATACTTATAGGCAAACTGATTCCTAGAAGAAAACCTTACTGGATGGCAGTAGTGGAGAATCCATCATATACAAGAAAATATGACAAGTCTTTTGGTTAAGAGTGAAATTTGATATTGTTAGAGCATCTCCAGTGGAGTATGAGTATTTATCATATGTGGAGACCTACAAAAAAGGTATTTAATAACATAGAATCCAAATATAAATCTTGTTTTGATAAGCATCTCCAGTGGTATTTATATCCATATCTATTTTTATATACTAGTTGCTTATATTTATAGAAACAAAATCTAAAAAATTAATTAAAATAAGGGTCCTACTATCACGCAAGCTTTCG
This sequence comes from Papaver armeniacum, assembly GCA_023531295.1. Taxonomy (NCBI): domain Eukaryota; kingdom Viridiplantae; phylum Streptophyta; class Magnoliopsida; order Ranunculales; family Papaveraceae; genus Papaver; species Papaver armeniacum. The sequence goes on along the minus strand of JAJJWW010006428.1, from coordinate 41,115 downwards.
CGTGCTAAGAATAATGAACTCGCACCTTCCGACCTTTGGATGCGAATCATAGAGATTGGAAGCTTTAAATACGGAGTATAATATTTTTTTAATTCTATTCTATATTTATTTTCTCTGAGACGCCTACATAAATTTAATATATCTCTTGTATAGCCCTAAGTATCACTAATATTTTAATTTTTCAAATTATTAACCAACTTTCAAGGGCTTATGTTACCTACTTATCATTTTTTTCACCCACCCACACTAAAGGGATCAATCTTGGTATAGGGGCGGCAAGAAATGGTAGAGGGGCGGCACGTGTAATAGCAATGTCCCTCTTATTGGTTAGGGGTGTCCTATATGGGGTGTAGATTGACTAGATTACCCTTTTCACCTTAAATCAACCAAAATCAAATCAATTTTTTTTTAAACCTAATGAATCAGAAAAACTCAAATCAGTTTTTTTTTTTTTCATATTCTTCATCTTCTCTTCTCCTCCATCAACCGTAACCTCCATTAAAACTGAAAATTTCATCGTCTTCGATTAATCGGCGATTTGAAAAATGTTTGGAAAAACCTAGTTAGGGTTTAGTTTATCGTGTTGGATTTAAGTTAATTTTGTATCAAAAATTAGGGTTTTGTATGAAAATTGAAATTGAAATTTCTGGGTTTATGCGAGTTACGGTTGATTTTAACTCAATTACGAACCGTAACTGGAGATTTTGATGTTAATACGGTTGATAATAGTTCAATTACCAACCGTATATTCTTATATCTGAGAATTTTCTTCAGTTACGGTTGGTATCGAGCATCTCAGTTACGGTTGGTATCGAGCATTTAGTTACCAACCGTAACTGGTTTTACGATTGGATTTTCCTCAAAGTTAACCAGTTACGGTTGGTACTCGATAACTCACGAACCGTAACTAAGAGTTACGGTTGGTCACGAGCAAAATTGCAACCGTAAGTTCTTCTGAAAATTCAAAAGTTTTGATTTTGTTATGTACTTTAGATAATTTAGAGCGAGAAAAAGCTAATGAGAACTAATTTAGAAGTATACAGGGTCACTGGAATCAATTTTGTTTGAGTGAATCAAAATCTAGGGTTTCACAAATATCACATAATTTTTCTTTTTCTTCTCCTCTAAACTTTTTTTTTATAACTCTAAAAATCTGATTTTTGAGTTATAATATGTGAAAATTAATTATCAACACTAATCTTAATTATCAACACTGATCTTGATTATTAACAATAAGGACTAATTAGTCATTTCCAGATTTTTCTTTGATAAGGGGCACTTGAATTACCTTGTAATGACCTTTTTATTCTTATTAGGTTGCCGCCCCTCTACCATTTCTTGCCGCCCCTGTACCAAGATTGAAAGGGATAGGAGGGTGTCTAACCTAGGTAAAAGTACTGAGTTTCCCTCATTATTAAAATTCAATCCAAAGTCTTATCTTTCTGGATTTCAAACCTATTTCAATCATTTCAAAACTAAAACTCATTCAAATCATTTTTCTCACAAACCAAAATTGAAACCTAACTTCATCAATATATTTTTGCTACATCGATCGTTTTAAAGGAAATTTCTTCATCTATTTTCAAAAAAAAAGAAAAGAAAACAAACTAAACATCGTCGATTGCAACCCATTATTTTTAATTATACTTGTAATTGATTTATCCATTAAAAATTGAAAATTACAAACAATCTTGGGTTTTTGTTTTTGAACATAACCGGTCTACGTCCATGTCCATATTGAGTGATTCATATGATAATCGGTCTATGTACATGACCACGTCAACCGATTATTTTGTATGTGTCTTCTAGTTGAAGAACATTTAACCAAAACCGGTTGATATTCATGCCAATATCGCACGATTCTGGTATGGAATAAATTCCAAGTTTTCTATATGTTCTTTTTCCTAGAATCGTACTATGTGAATGTTCACTTAACAGATTGCGTAGGGTTTTATTTCTTAAAGTAAAGATAACAATCGACATTTTATGCATGATGAATTCAATGCCGATAGTGACTATCGAAATTGTATACCTTATGAATGCAATGCCAACAGTGATATCACTTCTCAGATGTGAAAATACACTATCATTGGTTATAGTCGGCATGCTCGAAATGGGCATTGTCGATCAGCATTGAACTTACTTATGTCCCCATGCCGACAAACTCCCAAAGTTTCTTCCTAATATCAAGAGACAATCGGCATAGTTGGTGAATATTTACTCCTTACCAACTACGCAACCAACAATCGGCAGTATCTGTCTTCGTTCCTCTCCCGCTCAGACTAAGGGAGTGTAATAGACTTTATATTATCTCTTACCTTATTAAGCTTAGGAGATTATCTCCATTGACTTGGGTTGTAAACACAAAATATATTATTATGGTTTTATATATATGCCAGCCAAGAGGAACATTTCTCCTCAAGGAAATTATCATCAAATCCAAGAATGACGATGAATATAATACCGATTGCAGAAAATCGAACTAGCTAAAAGATACACAATGTGATACGCGTGCTGGAGACGATACCTAAGATAATTGAAAGAGCCAATGGTGTGGGTAAATAAGACAAGTCACAAAAGCATATCCAACCTAGGGTCTTGTAGCTAGGTCAGAGATTATGTATACATAATATTTTTTTTTTATTTTTTTTTTGATAAAATGTATACATAATATATTGTTTCTGGATGAATGAACTATTCCTCATCGACAAGTAGTCGGGCCAATCTAGTGGACATATGAAACACAAGCAACCGCATGTCAAGTCGGTGATACTGAGAGTTGTGACTCCAAAAACCAGTCCCACAATCAGCAGGCATTCCCTCCATGACGAGAAGTAAGATTCTGTCGAATGTATAGCGTGTAGTTGGGCATAATGGTAAGAAAGGTGAAACTGACGTCCCATGCTAAAGTTGCGAATACAAATCATTGATGTGAATTTTATGTTGGAGAACGGTTACTAAAAAAATAATTTTTAAGGTTTTAATAAAATTATAATTTATTGTTTTTTTTTTTTGTGAATGAAAAACTTATTAGTCCCACATTGTGGAGTTTCCACGTTTTATTTGTTTTAAGAGACTATATAAGCATTTTAGTCCCACATCGGGGAGTTTTTCTTCTTAAGTTGTATTTGTCAATTATATAAACACTACGGGAAAAACAGTGATCAACTACTCCCGAAAAGAGTTGTCATACATCTACAACGACGTTTATCGATAGGTTGCATAGGGGGGTTGTAGAAGATCCTCAATTCTTTATAACTCTTCAGATAAAGTCGTAAACATAGTTGTCGTTTAGTTTTGCACAATGCTTGCTTCAGTTGTGAATGTCTTTGAAAATTTCCTCTTGATGCCTAACACAACTCTTGTCTAGGTTGCGAAAATAACTCCTACACTACACTTTGTTGGAGTTGTAGAAAATTTGTTGACAACTATGGTTAGAGTTGTATGTGAATTCTTTGACAACAATGACTAGAGTTGTATGTCATTTCCTTGACCACTTTTGTTTGAGTTGCAAGTCACTTCTTTAACAAATTTTCGGGGTTGTGGTTATTTTTGATTTGTGAAAAAAAAATAATGAAATTGGTCACAGCATTCAAAATATACCAGCATTCATTCAAATGTAAACCATCAAAATGTGACAGCATTCAAACACTTAAACCAGTCTTACATCTCGAGACTGCAAATTATTATAGCCATTCTTACTTGTGAACCTATAAACAATCTACAATGTAATCATTCAACAAATTGAGACTCCAACAAGTTATATTACACAAGAAACTCCAGCAACACCATCTTATTGACCTAGCTACTGTAGATAATCAACATCAACAGTCCTCAGCTAGTTGCTCGGCACCTTCTCTTGCTGCGACAGTCTAGATGCAACGTATTCAGCCATTCCACCTGTACAAAGCTCTCTGCAATTCGGTGCCATAACCTCAAACCAAGAGCCTACATCATATACAACCAGCACCCATCATGTCATCCATTCCTTCAACACCAGAAGTACCATGAACATCAACAACAATTTGCAACTGCAATAGCAGACCCATTGAAACAACACCAATCTCTATCTGAATATCACCAGCTTCACATCTCCACCTCCTGTGACCTAAGCATACATCTAAGAAACCACATTTGCATCTCCTCCATGAGTTCAATATGACACAGCCTCATCACCAACATCATTCCGATACATCCTGTTCCTTCATGCATCTAACCCTTGCACACACCCACTGCACCTAAGACAACACCGAGCCTCGCAATACAACTCCAACCTAGCAATTGCACACAACCTGCACAACACCCATCTCTCACAACAAGGTCACCAGAACCAACACCAAACTGCAGCTGCAACCAAACACAAGCTTGTTAAATGGGTGAATTAATAATTACAATATAAATAAAATTCAAGTTTACCTTGCTTTTATGCAGAAGTTTAAAGAATACAGTTTGCAGAACTATAAAAGAACAACTTAATGCTCCAAAAATTCTGGAGATTAGAGTTCATGTGCAAATTAAGTTGCTTCAATAGAAGTTCCATACTCAAGTATCACCAGAACTATGCAATTCAATTATACTCAACAAATACCAAAAATTTATGAATTAATCTGAAATCATATCAATGAAAACAAATAATACCCAATGCTTAGAACCCAAACTTATACATCAAAAGTAATATAACTGGGATTGAAACTTACCAACGAAAGCTTAACGACCTGAGTAACAGAATCAGATTGAACCTACAAAAAATTTTGTGAAAAATGGTCAATTAATTGAGTTAAATCTTAATACGAGTAGTCTTATATTACAATTGATGTCATAACCTAAAATGCCGTCCTCAGATATATTCACACACACACTTTTACATTTGAGAACACAAATTTTAGGCATATAAACTTATAACTTCGGCCTATCCAATGCATATGCACCGGAGTTCGTTGTTACCAACCACTAGATTACTGAATCCACAAACTTAAAGATAGTTATGACCTGTGCCGGTGCAGAAGCTAAATAAACAGACTAGATCACTGATTACCAATGCGGATCATCAAATGTCACAATACCCGATCACTTGACAAAACAAATCCCAACATATATCAAATAGCTTCATAATTCAAAAATCTACAAAAATTGTTTGTTAAGATATGCTGCTCTTTTGGTCAAAGCAACAACTAGGAGAAAATGCAATGAATGTATTCAGACCTACTAGCTGGGGGATGTACCCTTCTTTGCGATGCAATAAAACAGGGTTGGTGGCATCCGTGCAAGTTGAACACTAACATTAGTAGTTGAACTAAAAAATGAGCAAAAGAATTATGCTAAAATTTGTAAAGATTAACTGAACAATAATTTGTAAAGATTAACCGAACAATAATTAACAGAAGTATCAACAAACAACTACAAAAGGTCATCAAACTAAACAACCTAAATCAACAAATTGGCATCCCAAACAGGGCGCAGACAGGTACTTACCAACATACCAACAACGGTATCATGATTCTTCTCATTAGTAGCTTCAACAGCAGAATCAGCTTGAGCCTACAAAAAAGGACACCAGAGCAGTTATGAAATTAGCTTTTAAGTTATCCAAAACAACTTAACTTAACAATCACTTACTAGATCAATCTTTGCAGTTCATAACGTGCGAGAATTTAATCAAATGATAATTGGCGATTGCTGTTGGAGTCTATCTTGACTGAGTTTAATTCTTGAAACTCCAGCAAATCTTCACCAATTCAAAATATATCCGGCCATATAAGCAACATCAAACCAACATCATCTCCTCAAGCCAACAACATATTCATCATTCCGTAACTGCTCAATCCCATCTGCAGTCTCCATTATCAGCGACACTACCACCTCCATCATTCCACAGAGTATAAAAAATCCCTAAATCCCACAAAAATAAACCTTATCTTCATCAATCATATCAGTATCACCAAAAACCGGAGAAAATCAGAATCAAAAGTTGGTTTGATTTTGGTTGAAGAAATAATAGGGTATTACTGAAATTTGGTTGAAGAAACTGGTTAAGGCTAATAGGGTTTTACTGAATAGAGATGGAAGAATTGAGTTTTGTGATGAAGATTTGAAGCAATTTAAGATTAGGAAACTTGGGTTAGGGCTGAATTTCTGAATGGTTAGAGATGGTGAGCTAATTCCATAAAATCCTCTCTAATTCCAAACCTAGATCAACCTCAGACAACAACTTGCTCTTCTCAGATTCAAATCTAAACCCATTTAATTCACGGCATCAAAGTTTAAATCAAAACCCCATATCGAACCAAAGAATCGGTAGCAAAGACAATTCATGTCTTCCCTGAGTCTGTGTTCTTCCCGACCAAGACCTAACCTAACCTAGGAATTAGGATTTTATATAAAAGAATTAAGGTTTTTGAAGAGATTTGGTGAAGAAGGTGAAGAGAGGAAGAAGAGATGGCGATGATGAGTAAAGATGGGTTGAGTGGATTAGATTTTCTCAAGTAATGCCGCCGGTCATCTGTGGAGAGACGGAGAGCAGAGGAGATGAAGATAGAGTTCGAGTGGTTGAGGAGGGTTTGTGATGCTCATACGGACAAAACCAAGAATGGATGAATGAAAGTGATGGACGGACCAGATTTCGTTTGATCTACTCATACGGATTGAGGAAAGAATCTGACGGTTGAGATTGTATTTGTGATGCTCATACGGATTGAGAGCATGTGTGTTTCTCTTTGTGTTAATACGAACTCATTTATTCGGTTTATTATCAACCTTCGACATGAAAAAAAAATCCAAAAAAATATTAATAAATTTAGGACGTTTTTATCGACATTCTGATATAAAAAATCCAAAAAATGTATAAGAATGAATCGGGAAAATGTAAAATGAATTCGATAATTGGTGTGTTTCTTTGTGCTTTCTCTTTGTGCTTTTGTGCTTTCTCTTTGTGCTTCCGGTTTGAATTTCGACTAGTCACATAAATCACGAAGCAATTTTGACTAGTCATACAAGTCATGAATAAGCTACGGGTTGGCTATAACTTCAAACTTAGCAGGATACATCATCGAAATCGATAAATGTGAAGCTCCGTATCAATTCGAACTTCAAATGTGGTATAATGGCATACAAACTATGAACCGAGAAGCTCCGGGAGGGTTCAAACTTCAAACTTAGCATGATACATCATCGAAATCGATTAATATGAAGCTTAGTGTCGATTCGAACTTCAAAAGTGGTATAAATGCATACAGAATATGAACCAAGAAGCTCTAAGAGGGTTCAGACTTCAATCTTAGAAGGATACATCATTGAAATCGATAAACTTAGAAGGGTTCATACTTCAAAATTACAGGTAAGATTCCTTTGGAATATTCCTTGAAACCTTAAACAAACCCTATTTTGGAATATTCTATGCATACCCTGGATCCGAGATCGAAACCTGGTCGTGAGTGGACTACTATAAGTCGGAAACTTGGTTAGAACGATGAATCCATCCATTTACAAGTAAGATTGCTTCGAAATATTCCCTGAAACCTTAAACAAACAATATTCGGGCCTATTGTATGCATACCTTGGCTCCAAGATCGAAACCCGGCCGGGAGTGGACTACTATAAGTCAGAAACTTGGTAAGAACGATGAATCCATCCATTTACAGGTAAGATTCCTTTAGAATATTCCCTGAAACCTTAGAAAAAACCATATTCTGGCCTATTGTACGCATACCTTGGGTCCGAGATCGAAACCTGGCCGGGAGTGGACTACTATTGGTCGGAAACTTGGTAAGAACGATGAATCCATCCATTTACAGGTAAGATTCCTTTAGAATATTCCCTGAAACCTTAGAAAAAACCATATTCTGGCCTATTGTACGCATACCTTGGGTCCGAGATCGAAACCTGGCCGGGAGTGGACTACTATAGGTCGGAAACTTGGTAAGAACGATGAATCCATCCATTTACAGGTAAGATTCCTTTAGAATATCTCTGAAACCTGAAACAAACCATATTCTGGCATAATGTACGCATACCTTGGGTCCGAGATCGAAACCTGGTCAGGAGTGGACTACTATAGTTCGGAAACTTGGTAAGAACGATGAATCCATCCATTTATAGGTAAGATGCCTTTAGAATATTCCCTGAAACCTTAAAAAACCATATTCTGGCCTATTGTACGCATACCTTGGGTCCGAGATCGAAACCTGGACGGGAGTGGACTACGATAGGTCGGAAACTTGGTAAGAACGATGAATCCATCCATTTACAGGTAAGATTCCTTTAGAATATCCCCGAAACCTTAAACAAACCCTATTCTGGCGTAATGTACGCATACCTTGGGTCCGAGATCGAAACCTGCCGAGTGGACTACTATAAGTCTCAAACTTGGAAAACGATGAATCCATCCATTTATAGGTAAGATTCCTTCATAATATCCTGTAAACCTTAATCAAACCCTATTCGGCATAATGTACACATACCTTGGGTCCGAGATCGAAACCTCGGCTCGGAGTGGACTACTATAAGTCCGAAACTTGGCAAAACGATGAATCCATCCATTTATAGGTAAGATTCCTTCATAATATCCCCAAAACCTTAATCAAACCCTATTCGCATAATGTACGCATACCTTGGGTCCGAGATCGAAACCCGGCCTCGGGAGTGGACTACTATAGGTCTGGAAACTTGGTAAGAACGATGAATCCATCTATTTACAGTAAGATTTCTTTAGAATATTCTCAAACCTTAAACAAACCATATTCTGGCCTATTGTATGCATACCGTGGCTCCGAGATCGAAACCGGGCCGGGAGTGGACTACTATAAGTCCAAACTTGGCAAAACGATGAATCCATCCATTTACAGGTAAGATTCCTTCATAATATCCCCCGAAACCTTAAACAAACCCTATTCTGGCATATGTACGCATACCTTGGGTTCGAGATCGAAACCTGGCCAGGAGTGGACTACTATAAGTCTGAAACTTGGCAAAAACGATGAATCCATCCATTTATAGGTAAGATTCCTTTAGAATATCCCAAAAACCTTAAACAGTACCCTATTCTGGCATAATGTACGCATACCTTGGGTCCGAGATCGAAACCCAGCTCAAACTTGGTAAGAACGATGAAGCCATCCATTTACGGGTAAGATGCCTTTAGAATATTCCCCGAAACCTTAAAAACCATATTCGCCTATTGTACGATACCTTGGGTCCGAGATCGAAACCTGGTAGGAGTGGACTACTATAGGTCTGAAACTTGGTAAGAACGATGAATCCATCCATTTACAGGTAAGATTCCTTTAGAATATCCCCGAAACCTTAAACAAACCCTATTCTGGCGTAATGTACGCATACCTTGGGTTCGAGATCGAAACCTGGCCGGGAGTGGACTACTATAAGTCTGAAACTTGGCAAAAACGATGAATCCATCCATTTATAGGTAAGATTCCTTCATAATATCCCCGAAACCTTAATCAAACCCTATTCTGGCATAACGTACGCATACCTTGGGTCCGAGATCGAAACCTGGCCGGGGGTGGAATACTATAAGTCGGAAACTTGGTAAAAATGATGAATCCATCCATTTACAAGTAAGATGCCTTCAGAATATTCCCTGAAACCTTAAACAAACCCTATCCCGGCATATTGTATGCATACAAAGGGCTCCGAGATCGAAACCTGGATGGGAGTGGACTACTATAAGTCGGAAACTTGGTAAAAATGATGAATCCATCCATTTACATGTAAGATTCCTTTGGAATATTCCCTGAAACCTTAAGCTTGGTAAGAATGATTTCCATTTACCGAAAATAAATAAATTAATTCTTACAGACTGTGAAAATGACCATATTACCCTTATTGGAAAAAAGTGCAATAAATATTATGGAAATTGTGAAAATGACCAAACTACTCTTATCTAAATAAGTAAAGTAATTCTTACATACTTGTGAAAATGACCATATTACCCTAATTGGAAAAAAAGTGGAATAAATATTATGGAGACAATGAAAATGACCATACTACCCTTATCTAAATAAGTAAAGTAAATGTTACCGATTGTGAAATTGACCATATTATCCTTATTGGAAAAAATTGAAATAAATATTATGGAGACTCAGGAAAATGACCATACTACCCTTATAGGAAATAAGTAAAGTAATTCTTACAGACTGTGAAATTGACCATATTATCCTTATTGGAAAAAAGTGCAATAAATATTATGGAGACTGTGAAAATGACCATACTACCCTTATAGGAAATAAGTAAAGTAATTCTTACAGACTGTGAAATTGACCATATTATCCTTATTGGAAAAAGTGCAATAAATATTATGGAGACTGTGAAAATGACCATACTACCCTTATCAGAAATAAGTAAAGTATTTCTTACAGACTGTGAAATTGACCATATTACCCTTATGGGAAAAAAGTGCAATAAATATTATGGAGACTCGTGAAAATGACCATACTACCCTTATCGAAATAAGTAAAGTAATTCTTACAGATTGTGAAAATGACCATATTACCCTTTTTTTTTGGAAAAAGTGCAATAAATATTATGGAGACCGTGAAAAATGACCAGACTACCCTTATCGAAAATCGATGAAATTAAATATTACAGATCGTGAAAATGACCATATTACCCTTATTGGAAATAAGTGCAATAAATATTATGGAGAATGTGAAAATGACCAAACTATCCTTATTGAAAATAAATAAAGTAAAGGTTAATATTCTTCCAAGTTTGGTTTGTATTGTTATATTGTCACTCTAGAATGTAGATTTAAATCACTATATATATATTACATTCTATACTTTGGTTTGCTATGATATGTTGTTTAACCGTGTCTATATTTGACAATGCCTTGTATGTTTCAGGCAAAGTGGCGTATTTGTTGGTCTTTTTTTAAGGCTTAGTTTGAAATTTTCTTATATATAAAAGTAGATGTAAAATATAATCATATATTTAAATGTGAAAGGATGGTTGAATACCTCACTCCTCATTTTTTTTTTTCAAGTTTTGTTTTTACAACTCTTATAAGGGTTGTGATAGTAATAATAAAAAAAATAGGAAAAAACTACCAATATTGAGAGGAAGGAAGGATGGTTCAAGGCTTGTGCTAACACCTAGTTGGCTTGTGTTCGAATCTCTCGAACACCATTATTCCAAATGATATTTTTTTTTAATCTTCAGCAACCCTTATAAGTGTTGTCGTATAGTTACTCACTACCTTAACGAGATGAGTTGTTAAAGTCTAAAGGTGGTCACTACTCTTTTCACAAAAACGTTGTGATTTTGATTCTCGTCACGACTCTTTGTTCCTCTTTGGTCCTAAGAGTTGGACGTTTTTATACATTGACAACTTTTGTTTGACAAAAGTTGTCAAACATACCACTTTTCACAACCTTAAATATACGAGTTGTGAAGTTACAGTTGTAGATTACTGTTTTTCCCGTAGTGAAATAAATTCACTACTTTTGTAAAACCAATGGGAAAAGGGTTGCTCCATATTTTTAGAGGGACCCCTAAGGGAAAAATATTTTATAGCCGTTTCTTAAGCGTTCGCGATTTTCCTTAACGGTTTTTTCGGAGTTGCCAAGCTCAAGTTGAGCATCTACTACATATGCTAGTAGTAGGTGTAGTAGGGTGTTTTATCCTGGAGATATCCGTCCTGTGAGGGCTATAGCATCACTCTTGAGTGTAGCCGGGCGCTAATGTCTTAAGGGCAACGTGTTGAACACGTGATCACTCTGTTTTTCCAAAGTTTTGCTTTGTTGCTATTGCAGAGATTTGGGGAGCTCGTCCGTTTCATCAAATCGATCACTTCCAACTAAGTATCAATAACTTTTGCTTATTTGATTTTTTCTTGTTTTTGATTATTGCACCCAACAATCTTAAGACATTATAATTTGTAATAATCAAGAATGGTTGATTGGTTTGTGAATCATGGATGTTAATTATGGAGTGAAAAAAACAAAAAACGAATGTTTGGTCAGCTGTAGAGTTTCGAATTTATCTCTCAACCTATAAGGAATTTCGATGAACCCTTTTGACACAATGTAGTGGACATCCTAATAGTTACCCACGTAAAATTTCAGAATTTTTGGAGTTGTAAAATAATATTTTTGATATTTTACAAAACAGAGAAACGTTCCTGAAAAATTTTGACGGGCAGAAATGTTTTGTTAACTAAAGTAGTTTTTATGGGGTAACCATGAGTTTTTTTTTCTTTTTTTTCTTTTTTTTGATATGGTGGTTCAAACGAAGTTTGTAAATCTAGATACTATCTTCAAAACTCATATTTTATCTTCCGTTTCGGAACTAAGGTTTCTGAGATGTGGTGTGTTAGGTGATTGGGAAATTACCATCTTCATAGTCAGAGTATGAACGAAGATTGTGACATGAAACTAGAAAGGGACACTAACAGGCGCATGTGGATGAACACAATTTTTTCAAAGCTGACAAAGGTTGGAACATCAAACGCAATTCTAAGCGTAGTATTCTTAAGAAAGGTATGTTTCATAAACCTGAATCTAGCATTACTTTAATTAAGGGTGATTTTTATGTGTGTAAAATCCTAGCCATACGGAAGTAAATTGTAGGCAACATAAAAATCTTAATTAGTAGATAATTAATGCTAATTTAGTTGAAACAAACTAATACGAGTTCAGTGGCATGATGTCGGAAGTTATTTTAATAACTAATGTGAGAGACCACTAGGTGGACTTTGGAGCCACCAAGCATGTTTGTTGAAACAAAGACCTGTTCACCTCATATCAGAGGATAGGAGATATCGAGAAACTCTATATGAGTAACTCACCTGCGACAGAGGTTGCATACAAGGGAAAGGTCGAGCAGAATCTCATATCTGTAATATTCTCACATTGAATGAAGTTTTCATGTTCCGGGCATATGCAAGAATCTTGTATCTTGTTCTGTTGTAGATGGTAAAAGACTTAAGATATTAATTGAATATGGAAAACTTGTCGTACCTAAGGGCATGTGATTTTGAAGGAAACGTTATAAGACTTAAGGTCAATATAAGCTTAACGAAAAAATTGATGAAGTATTTGATTCTTGTGTTTTCTTTTGTGTGATTGAATGTTTTGCATGGTAGACATGGAACCGTAAACTTATATAAGTCAATGCATAAACTGGGAAGCGTAGGCTGCATACCCAAATTTAGTTTGGATATTGAACACAAAAGTTAAATATTCGTAGAATCAAGATATGCTATAAACCTTTTAGCAAAATTGCTCAGAGTAATTCTAAGCCCTTAGAATTAATTCAGTTAGACCTAGTTGACATGAAATCAACCCAAACTAAGGTGGTAAAAGGTGTTTTTATAACTTTCATAAATGATTGTACGAGGTACTATCTTGTATACTTACTTAGGAGTAAGGATGATGCCTTAGAAGCCTTAAGAGTATAAACTTGAAATTGAAAGCAAAGTATATGTTACCACTAAAAGGGTTAGGTGTGAACATGATGGAAAGTATGAAATTCATATTGGAGAACTTTACTTGTTAAATGGCATTATTGATGAGATCACACCTCCTTATTCATCGTAGTCTAATGGTATAGTTGATCGTAAGAATGTAACCATTAAGGAGATGATTTATGCCATGTTGATTAAAGGATTAACCGCCAACTTGTGGGGGGAGGTCGTCCTCTGATTTTGTTATATCCTGAATAGAGTAACCTTTAAAGGATTAGATAAAACTCCATATGTTTATGAAAGATAGACAACCTTTTTATGCATACGTCAAAGTGTGGGGGTGTTTAGATAAGATATCTTGAGTACCCTAGTGCATATAGTTTTTGGTTGTGAGTTCTGCTTTTTCTGACTTTGGTGTGAATACTATTATGGAATCTAGGAATGCTGAGTTCTTTTAACATGTTTATTCTTAATCATGTACCTCATTAGAGATGTGATGTTGATCCGGTAGATTTATTTTCAAATAGTCAGAACTTATCTTTAAGGAAGATGAATTAGAGTTGATCCTAGGAGAAGTAAAAGATTAGAACTAAGACTTCTTATGGACCTGACTTCTTAATAAGCCTAGCTTAATCTTAGCTCCATACTCGTAAAGAAGCCATAACACCTATTCAAACCCCATTCTGGTAAGAAGCTTCATTTAGTGAAATGGACTCCGTCCGTCGGAACTAGATTTGGGAGCTTGCTAGTTTACCTCTAGGGAGTAAGACCATGGGATGTAAATGAGTCTTTAAGAGGAAACGTTAGGTAGATAGAACTATGAAAAAAAATTATTAGGCTAAGTTGGTAGCTAAAGGCTATAAATTAAAAGAAGGTGCATTTCTTTGATTCTTATTCACTTATGACGAGAATTACTTTTCTGAAACCGTGCTAAAGGCTATAAATTGTTGAGATGCTAATTGATATTTTTGCCATAAACAACTTGGAGATACATCAATGGATGTTAAGACATCTTTCCTAAAACCGTGAATTAGATAAAGAAATTTACATAGACCAACCCGAGGATTTTGTAGTGAAAGGTTATGAAGACAAAGTTTGTAAGTTGAACAAATCTTCGTATGGTTTTCAAATAAGCACGTAAACAGTGATATGGAAAATTTGATCGTGAGATAATGTGTAGTGGATTTAAGTTAATGAATCTGACAAGTATATTTATAAGTAACTTGTTAAGGATGCCTGTGTGATTGTATGCTTGTGTGTTGATGATATGTTTATACTTGATACAAACATTGATGTGATTAATTCCACTAAAACCATGCACTGAATGAGAACGTTGACTTGAAAGACTAAGGCTTTTTGATGTAATCTTAGGGATAAGGATTAAAAGATAATCAAACATTTATAGTCTTAGTCATTCTCATTATGTTGAATTTGTGTTAAGAGATACAATCACCCGATTGTAAGCCCGCTTGTACTTCATACAATTCTTCTTGTAGACTCAAGAAAAATAAGGAAAATGGAGTATCTTAACTTGAATACTCAAGAGTTATAGGATGTCCGATGAATTTAATGAACTGTAAGAGTCCGGGACATTGCCTATATTGTGAGTAAGTTAAGTAGATATACTTGTAGTCCACAAAAGAGCATTGATGCACTTAGTAGAGTATTATGGTACCTAAAATACTCTATGACATTTTATTTGATTTATGAAAGGTATCTTGTCAGTCTTTGAGGGACTTTATGATGCAAATCGGATAGTTGACTGTGAGGAGTCTAAGTCTACGAGTGGATATGGTTTCACTCTAGCATGAGGGTTTATTTTTGGAAGATTTCTAAACAGAATATATTGCTCAATTCATTATGGAATATATATCTAAGAGTATTACGTTAGATAAAGCACGAGAGGGGGCCGAGTGCCTAAGATGATTTTTAAAAGACATTCCTCTCTGGCATAGGCCCCATGCAAATTATATCTATACATTATGTTAGCTAAGCTATAATAGCTAAAGCTAAAAATAACTAATCTCAATCGGCAAGTTATTTCCATTGATTGGTTAAAGTCCAAGGAGAATATCGCGAACCTTGACGAAAGGTTTATCCAAAGAGATAGTTAGAAATGCATCGAGGGGGATGGGGCTTAAGCTCATAAATTAAACTTGCCATGAAGGATACTCAACCTTGTTGACCGTAGATCCCATGATCAAGGTTTCGAATGACAACTAATCTGTGGGTGGGTAAAGGTAAACACTATCGAGGATTTCATTCTCTGTCCCTTCCTATGGTGTAGACGTGATAGTGTGACTCGCATGTGAAGGATGACTTTTAAGAAGTCTTAATGAGTTCTATAGTTTCAATTTAAGATTGAAGTAGGGTGTAGCAAAGAACACTCTTTATGGAAACTCACCTATCTCGAATGAGGAAGTGGGGTGCTTCCTATGAGAATATGAGCTTTGATTCTCTAGAGCATTCTCGAGAAACAAAATATATCCAGGCCAAATTGGACAAAATCGCACGAGCTTGGCAAAAAGACCCTTGGAGATATCATCCATGGTTGTTATCGCGAATTACATTAAATGCTAGCAGTTCAAGACATAGTTCACTGTCTCTAGCAAGTAATTCCGGTAATATCTCACTAAGCAAAGGTTCAAGACCTCATTAGAGGTGTCAAACAGGCCGGCCCGGCCTGGCCTGGCCTGCCATTGGTCGGCCTAGCTCGGCCTCGGGCACTGGCCGGATTAGCCTCGCACAAACCGCCGTGCCGGCCTGGCTCAAGCTACGAATTCAACCGAGCCCATCCCGAGCCTCGAGCCTCCGCTTATTTTTATTTGGCCAGCCGACCAGGCCCGCACCACTGTAATATTTTGTAGTCGCAAAAATTAAACTAAATGGGGTTCAAGTTGGAACCTCAATCTCATTTGCTATGCTCCTAACCAATTGAGCTAAGGTAATTTAGTGATTGAACTTTACGGTGACAAAAGTATGAACGCAAATTGGGGGATATAAGAATTAATTGAGGGATATGAATTACTTCCCCAACCCATGGTGTGTGCTAAGGAGTGATTTTTGGGGGCGAAAATACTAAAACACCCTTCCTCAAAATAAAAATAAAAAACTTCAAATCAAAAAACAAAATCATATTCCCCATTTCCATCTCCACTTCTTATTAATCTTTTTAGGTTAAAACTTTGAAACCCAAATGTTCCCCATTCTCTTTCAAATTTAATTTTCCCCATTTTCTTTCAAATTCTCTTCTCCTTCTCTGCCGGAAGTGATGAAGAACATGTCGGAAATGATAAAGAACATGCCGGAAATGATGAAGATCACGCCGGAAGTGATGAAGACCATGCCGGAAGTGATGAAGAACATGTCGGAAATGATGAAGGTCACGCCGGAAGTGATGAAGACCATGCCAGAATTGATGTAAGTCAATGCCGGAACTAAGTTCCGGCATGCTCGATATAAATCTATTAATGCCGGTAGTCAAGTAAAAAAAAAATCAATTTTCTGAATACTTTTCATCATGTGCCGGCATAGAAATTTAGGATGAAGACCACACCAGAAGTGAGTTCCGGCATGGTTATTTAGGATGAAGACCACGCCGGAAGTGATGAAGAACATGTCGAAAATGATGAAGACCACGCCGGAAGTAATGAAATTCAATGCCGGAACTAAATGCCAGCATGCTCGATATAAATCTATCAATGTCGGTAGTTAAGTGAAAAAAAAAATCAATTATTTGGATACTTTTCATCATGTTCCAGCATAGAAATTTAAGCAAAAACCATGCCGGAACTACTTCCGGTATAGTATTTTGCTTAAATTTCTATGCCGGAACATGATGAAAATTATCCAGGAAACTTCATTTTTTTTTCACTTGACTACCGGCATTGATAGATTTCTATCGAGCATGCCGTCACAATTTTCCTAAGCATGGTTCTTCACCAATTCCTAAACATGGTCTTCATCAGTTTCGCGATGTAAAAAATATTCCGTTTTGAGTTTTTTCTGGTTTTAATCACCCACTTCCTACACGCTTATCCAATTTTCGAGCATGCCAAGACCTTTCGTATTTTGCTTAAATTTCTATGCCGGCACATGATGAAAAGTATCCAGAAACTTCAATTTTTTTTTCACTTGACTACCAAGCATTGATAGATTTCTATTGAGCATGCCGCACTTAGTTACGGCATTGAATGTTAGTTACCAACCATGCCGGCACCAGTTTCCGGCATGGTCTTGCATGGTCTTCATCACTTGCAGCATGATCTTCATCACTTCCGAATTAAAAAAAAAAATTTGTTTCCAAAGTGAGGAGCCGACAGAGAAAGAGAAGAGAATTTAAAAGAGAGTGGGGAGAGTTTATAATTTGAAAGGGAATGGGGAATATTTGGGTTTCAAAGCTCTAACCCTGAAAGTGATTAATAAGAAGTGGAGATGGAAATGGGGGATATGATTTTGTTTTTTTGATTTTAAGTTTTTTAATTTTTATTTTGAGGGAAGGGTATTTTAGTATTTTCATACCCAAAAGTCACCCCTTAGCGTGCCTTGTTCATGGGTTGGGAGAAGTAATCAATATCCCCCAATTCCTTTTTATATCCCCCAATTTAAGCTCTAAATAAAAGAAATAGGAAAGAAGATGATATATATGTGTTGTTTATAGAATGTAAGTAAATAGATTGATATTTATACCTTAATTAATTTCAAGATTAATTAAGACAAAATAACGGGAATAATCAATGAATATGTTATATTAATTATGTAGCTAGAAATCTCATCAAATTTTCGTTTTTATACTTATCTACCATAAATAAGGTTTATGAAACTGTTGATGGGTGAAAACTACTCCTGCAGAATTTGGTAATTTGGGGTGTGGATGAGGAATGAATCTAAACCTTCAACAAATGCACTGCGCGGTGAGTGCTTGTAGATTCGAGAGATCAATCTGGCAAGTCCGGCCTAAACCAAGAAATGTCCGTTCCAGACTTGTTTCGGGCCACAAAGTGAAGGAGATGGGGTTGATCTTAGGGAGGGAAGCGAAGAAGGTGTTGAGATTGTAGAAAGTGTTGGCTTGCTTATGACTTGTGACAGAAAAGTGAGCAGAAGCTTTACTTGTTAATGTAAGGAGGCTCGGATGTTGATTTTCTCTCTGGCCTCAACTTGTATTGTTCTCCGTTATTCCTTGTTTTTGAAATAGGCGCGAGACCCTATTTTATACAAGTCATTGAGCCTCATTCACGCTTTTCTCGTGGGAAGTGGAGGTAGTGGAATGATGGAGTAGTGGAGTTGTGTGCCGGTAACACACCCACCGCCTTGCCCACTTTTCCAGCTTCATCTCTAACCGTCCATGACCTCCTAACACGTTTGTGATGGCGCGTTGCACGCCGCACGCCAAACCGCCGCACCAATACCCTTAAGTATCCCCTGGCTTTGTGACATGATTGATGTCTGAATGTGGATCGGGATCCACGAGAGATAGTATGTACGCTGAATTGAATAATCACAAGATTCCGTAAAGTCGATACTTGTGAAGTATCGTGTGTATTTTATGCAATCGACACGGTGGTAAAGTGATGGGTAATGACTTCACTAACCAAATAACTCCCGACTGTGGTTGTATAACCAAGTCAGTGAAGTCGGACGGATGAGATGATGTTTGAGACACTCATCTCGCGACCGTTGATGAAATTAGGTTTTAAAAGAGGTGCGCAAGCATCACTCTTCGGCCTTGGTCGAAACCAAGCATGGGAAGGGTTTTGAAGAGGACCGACCGGCATGCGTGTAGACAACACGCCAAGTGCACGTCCATACTTCACTTTCCCAAGAAGGCGGATCTAAGCCACTCAATTTGACCTGCAGTTGAGTGGTTGAGATCGATTTGCGATAGGAGTTTGATGCCGCAAGGAGTCGCGCACCATACCCTTTTTCTGCGTGTTTTCCAAGATGACCAGACTTGGCCTGGCCTTGGCCGGTGGTTTGGTGTAGATGGTAGGTCAATGTTCACGCCTATGTCTTACCGTCTTCATGAAACGTGATCTAAGCCACCCAATTCCGTCCGGTGAAGTTGAGTGGTCGAGATCGATTTGCAATTTGGGAAGTGTATCCACGCATGCTTGAGCGGGCGTTTGGATTGGCCAGGCATGATATGCCCCGCCGACCGCATGGAGAGGTAGATGGGCCCACTCAAAGTCATGCCGGTATGACCGACCTCGCCGATTTGATCTGTGACCCTCCATTCGTGCCGAGAAGATGGACGCGCGTGATGGCTCGAACCCCAATTTTGGCTTTCAAAGCCACACCATGCCATTTCAGTGGACGATTGTGTTGTAACCAACCATGGTTGGTTTGACCGACCGGTCAAGTGTGTAAGGCGGTCACATGGTGATTGTGTCGACATGCTCCGGCCTTTGAGTCTACATCTACACCCTCCATCTATACCCGCAAGATGGATGGTTGGAGACTGCTTTTACAAGACATGTAATATGCCGCAAACCCTAACTTAGGTTTTCCGTCCATAATGCTTGGTACGACGGTTTCTTGGCAAGCGGCCAATAGTCGACCATGCGTGGGTCGGGCCGTGGTGTATTCCATACCGCTTGGGGGTGATGGAATTGATCTCGGGGTCGCCCAATCATGCTTGTGGAGTTGGATGATCGCGATCAGATCATATCCTGGACCGATATGGTCAGTGCCGGATGCTCAATCGGGCCAGTATAACACACCGAGAGGGGCTCAATCGGGCTAGTATAACACACCGAGAGGGCTCAAGCTAGTATAACACACCGAGAATCAGCCGTACTTATATTTCGACATGGTTTCATTATAGTGCTTGAGGTTTGTGTTACTCAGAAGAGTAACACTCGCCGTCATGCCACACCGATAATGAGCATGAAATACAAGGCTGATATGAAATTCACAGGAAGGGATTGTTGCTACATGCTCCAACCTCGGAGGAATTTCATGTATTCACGCAATGGGATTGTTGCTACATGCTCCATTCTTGGTGAATTAAGTGAGAGTATCCGTCACTTATAAACGGCTTTATCTTTTATAAGATGTCGCGCATGATTTTCTCGGTTTTTTTTACAAATTTAACCTTTAAACGAAAATCCACCATCAACATTAAGTCCCCGCCTAGCACATAATGGTTACATTATTGTGTGGTAGGCATGAGATGGTGACATGCATACGTGAGAAAGACATGGCAAAAGGAGTTTACCCTAAGAGTGTTGGCCAACCGCTAGTTTTCCACGCCGTCACGCTTGTATGGAATCCCCGGGTGGGGCCGCTTTTTCTTTGGGTATTTGAATCAAAAGAGGAAACCAAACAAAAGAGGAATCCTTGTTCTATTGGGATTCTTCTAATTTTGTCTATAAAAGAAGCCAAACCCCCTTTTCTTTTTCTCACGAATTTTCTTTTTTTTTTTTTTTTTTTTTGTCAAAAGCAGCTCCCGTCCGTGACTTTGCCGCTGCCAATAGTCGGCCGCTGGAGCCCGCCAATAGTTGCCGCTGAGCGCCGGAAACCGCCACCGCTGGAGTTGCCGCCCGTCCAAGGTAAGTTTCTCGTGACTTTTTTTTTTTTTTTTTAATCTGAAACCCTAGTTTGTTTAGGTAAACACCTTTTGTAAGACATGTGCATGCTTAGCTTTCCACCATTTGGCTTGAATCCCGTGAGACACGATTCCCACGAATAAAGAAAATCGTATGATGCATGCGATGAATGAATGCGCCCGCTGTGTATGCCTAATGTGGGTCTTATTCACATATGCTTGACCTGAAATTTGCATCGAACTTGAAATTTGTACCGGACTTGAAATTTATCCCGACTTGAAAACTTGAGTTATACCGGAGAATTTAAAATCAACACAAATTTAAATTTGTACACCGAAACTTGTACCGCATTCACAACTGCATTTGGGCTGCCATTGTATGCTCCAACGTGAGTTGTGTCTTTGCCGTGTGTGACTACATTTCTCATGCGCTTTCATATGAGTTCGACTCTGCGTTTTATTTCATTGCGGAGAAAGAAAAGAACTCTTGTCGATATGTCTTCCGGAGATAATGTCATGCCAAGTCGAAGTGTTGATAGCTTCAAAGATATGCCGAACATCAATGATGAGTTGTTCACCTTGCCTTTTCCAAATATTAGGAAGCATCCTTCTCATAAGATAGTCTTGCTTTCCCGGGTTCGAAAATATGGATGTCGATCCATTCTCTTCTTCGCACTTGTGATGAGATTTTGTCTCCGTAGAAACGAATATCCGCCTTCTCCTATTGACTTCAATATTTGCCATGCTCCACTGGGTTCTTATGAAGGATGGATGAGACGCATGTTGAGTAATAAGGGCATTAAGGACAATTTGACCAAAGCACAAATTCTCGATGCGGTCATGGCATCCGCTACCCTCGAAATTAGGAAAGATACCAAGGGCTTGATCACCTTCATTTCTCGGTGGCGTATTTCTACTCACACACCATATCTAGATGGGGAGAGATGACTATTACTTGGGAGAGTGTAGCCACAAGTAATGAACTCCGCCTGTGCTCAAGTCTTTTTACGAGCTCTCTCGATGCTAACAAAGTAATTATGATGCTATACTTCAAAAGGTGGAGGGATTCGAGAGTCCTGGACAAGGAGGAGAAAAAGGATGCGAGATGCTTTTATACTTGGTGGGTTTCGGAGTGGTCTTCCTGCACCCGAGTTGAATCAAGAGTTGGAAAACGAGCTCGCCTTGATCGCCTCGTCTTTATGGCTATCCAGAGATGTATTTGATGATGGTTCAGGAAGAAGACCATAAGAGGTGAGCTTGTTAAGATTAAGCTATAAAGCCAAGCGCAGGTGAAGTTCTTCCTCTAGGGTCGCATTGTTCCTTGGATCGCCGTATTCTCATCCGGACGCTTTAGCAATGGATATGCACGTTTCTAACGGGTACAAGAAGGTGGAGTCGCACGCTCACTTCGCTTTCTTCAGCGCCTTATGGGAATACTTGTAAGTTATGCTCTTACTCCCGCACCTTCACTAACTTGTACGGCTGCTCGAGAATACTCCGATGGAATAAGAAGGCCCTAAAGCCAAAGCGAAACTTGTGGAGGTATTTGACAACATTTCTTCCGTAGATTTTCGTCCATGGGGGCCGATTCACTTCTTCCACGCTCACCCAAAGACCTTTGGCCGACGATCCCGGGCAAGTCATGTGTTGCGACCGATGTTGAGACCATGAGATCTGGGGGAAATTATTTACATGCGCAGCCTGCATTCCAGGATATGTCCTGCCTCTATTCAACGGAGAATTTTCTCGCGACTCCGTACAACATTGGACAGCTGCGTCGCCGCATGGGATTTGATCAGTGTCCCATTTATCCGTCCACTAGGGGCTCCTAAGAATTCCTTCCACAAATTCTTAACGCCAATGTGTTCTTGGACCGGTGAGCCTTCCTTCTCGCCTATTGGGAGAAACCTGTGTGACCGACTGTGTATAAAGAATTTTGGGGAAACAACCTGTCGATCTTCCAGAAATTTTCGAAGAGTGTTGTGACGAATTCCCGTAGTGAGCCATCTCGCCGACGCCTTGACGGAGCATTTCCTATTGAAGCCACTTCCATCCAAATGGACAAGAGCCGAGATTGCGGGGCCCTACAGGAGAGAGACCTAAGAGGCAAGCATGCGTCCTAATCCTCAATTCTTCTAATATGCAGTGCATTTAAACCTCCTCCCATCGGTTCTTCATTTCTCCAAAGCAGTAAGTTCTTCTAAAACGATCCTTGTTTTAAATCGTGGAATTTCAAAGATAATGCCTTCACAAGGTTGGCACGTATTCAAAACGGGAAGGCCGGGCGACCGGCCATCATGCCGAGAAGTCCAAGTACGGACCTCATGCTGAAGTCTCAAGGTATTTGACCTTCATGCCGAGAAGTCCGCGGCACGGACCTTCATGCCGAGAAGTCACAAGGATTTTACCTTCATGCCGAGAAGTCCGGGACGGACCTTCATGCCGAGAAAGTCCGAGAAACCGCCTCTTTTTCTCATTAACCATTGCAGATGATGCAAGCCCTGCTGAACAAGGCGCTCTCTTAATGATCTTGTCGACGGGTCGTGATGGAAATCAAAGACCCGGTGAGTCAGATGCCGAAGGAATGCAAGAGAGACGGTGGGCCACTGAGTCGAGACGGCCCTTGACATCCATCCCCAATGGGTTCTGACCGTATGGCTATTGTGGTGACTTCTTCGAAAGGCCTCCCCGCAACCGACAAGACTCCCGCGGTCGCCGACTGCTTCTGATGCAGCCCGGGGCTTTGTTCGATCCTCTTTTCACCGTCCCTTATCCAGTCATGTGTTGGTTGGTGGATTGGGCATCTTGCTCAGCTTGAAAAGTTGTACACGCATAACTGGAAGAAACACGGCCATATTGCTACCACCGCGAAGCTCGGGAGTCGCCTTGCATTGGTCAACCGCTGCCCAAGAAGCTTTAGTTTCATCCGTGGGATGAGCGCGCACTGTGAACAATTTCAAGAGGTGATTGAAGATTGGAGGTGCCATCTCGGACGTGTTTGCATAGCATGCCTTCAATGCTCCCCTGTTCTTCAAAGGGTTCTCCGAGATCAGGAGCTCCAGAACCACATGATGAAGTCCCTTCCCGCTGACCGTGTTGCTCGTCAGAAGAAGAGGTTGAGAGGTTGTCTAAAGAACCGGAGCCATGGCCGTGCTTCAAAGGATGAAAGTCTCTCTGCCCTAAGGATGAGTTGTTGCTTAAAGACTTTCCTTGAAGTATTCGTGCTATATACTGGCGTTTTCTTATATGCTTTTCTTTTTTGAGTGATAGTGAGGATTTTCTTTGACTTCCGGTTTTGGATCAATAGGTAATTGAATTGGCTTATTTTTGAGATAGTTTTGTGAACAACCCTTTTGAAAGGGATTATGTTAAATGAGATTTGCATCTTGGTCATGAATGATTGCACATATTACATGAAATTGCGAATGTTATGTAAAAGGGAGGTACGAATGGAAACAAACATGGTGTTTGGATCAATCGAGCCTCTTTCTCCACGTGCGGATGCTAAGTCCCTGAATTCTAAACTATCTTTCTTGTAAAGTTGTTGAGTAAAACTTTCTTGCTTTTGAAGCCTCACTATATCAAACCGGAGTAGTCTTTCTAAGAAAATCCTCTAAAAGCTATCTCTCGAACCAAGCCCCGAACAATGCGCCAAAGCGTTGCATTCACTGGTGGGGTGATGAAGGAACCTATGGTAATGACAAGATTACCTCGGCCTATTACTTGACCGCAGGTGACGCCATACCGGGTAGCTCCACTCCTCCATTTCGCACCCACGCCTCCAGCCTGCACCTTCTTCATTGGGAAGGGAAATGTAAGCACCCGAGTCCGGCCTTTCCTCTCGCAGTGGGCGTTGTAACGCCTCTCCGTGGCTTTGACGTGGAGCCGGAGATGAAGTTGGAAGATTTGCGAGTGCCATCACATCTCATGGATCGCTTGCCTAGGCGCAGGGATGTGAAGATGCCGAAATGTCACCGCCGAGTGACCGAATCAACGTTTCCATCCTCTCGTATTCGGCATTTCCCGATTGATTTCTCCTTCCTCGCATCTCTTCACTTAGTTGAAAGGTTGATGCGGATTGAACAGTCTTCCGAGCTTCACAAGGGTCTTGAGATATAAATCTCCCCACAGGATCCAGGCTCCATTTCCTTATCCCAGACGTTGTGGTACTCCTGATAAGTCTTTTCCTCCAATGGAGTTGCCTCAGTCTTCGTTGCCTACGGACCATGTTGTTCGTATCTCCCGAGTCCCCCGTGATCACGCGCTCTCCCCGCATCTCTACTAGTAAAGGTGTGACTCGACTAAGGATCCAAAGATTTCTTGCACTGTTTGAGTAGACGCCTCGCCGACCCTTCTCGTAATTGTGCCGCTATCATTCAAAAACGAAACGCCTCGCCGCCTTCGGTGATACCGGCTTGATTCGCCAAGACATCCTCCAACATTCCAATTATGCTTCCCATGACATCCGAACCGCCCGTAGTTTCCTGATACATTGCGAGATGGAAACTGAAAAATTGAGGATTCCAATTTTATGCAACCGATAGATCGATCTCCCACCGTGGTCGCCAATTGTTGATGGGTGAAAACTACTCTGCATTTGGTAATTTGGGGTGTGGATGAGGAATGAATTCTAAACCTTCAACAAATGCACTCACACATGTGAGTGCTTGTAGATTCGAGAGATCAATCTGTGCAAGTCCGGCCTAAACCAAGAAATGGCCGTTCTGACTTGTTTCAGTCACAAAGTGAAGGAGATGGGGTTGATCTTAGGGGAGGGAAGCGAAGAAGGTGTTGAGATTGTGAAAGTGTTGGCTTGCTTATGACTTGTGATAGAAAAGTGAGCAAAGCTTATGTTAATGTAAAGAGGCTCGGATGTTGATTTTCTGTCTCGTCTGAACTTGTATTGTTCTCCGTTATTCCTTGTTTTTGAAATAGGGCGGAGACCCTATTTTATACAAGTCATTGAGCCTCATTCACGTTTCTCGTGGGAAGTGGAGGTAGTGGAATGATGGAGTAGTGGAGTTGTGTGTCGGTAACACACGACCAGTCTTGCCCACTTTTCCAGCTTCATCTCTAACCGTCCATGACCTCCTAACACGTTTCTGTGATGGCGCTGGGCACGCCGCACGCCGTAAAACCGCCGACCATACCCCATAAGTATCCCCGCTTGGACATGATTGATGTCCTGAATGTGGATCGTGGATCCACGAGAGATAGCATGTAATCTTTGAATTGAATAATCACAAGTTAGATAAAGTCGATACTTGTGAAGTATCGTGTGTATTTTATGCGTGTATCGTGATTACGGTGTGGTAAAGTGATGGGTAATGACTCCTCACTAACCAAATAACTCCCGACTGTGGTTGATAACCAAGTCGGTGAAGTCGGACGGATGAGATGATGTTTGAGACACTCATCTCATACCGCTGATGAAATTAGGTTTTAAAAGAGGTGCGCAAGTTATCACTCTTTCACCTTGGTCGAAACCAAGCATGGGAAGGGTTTTGAAGAGGACCGACTGCATGCGTGTAGACAACACGCCGGTGTGCACGTCCATACTTCACTTTCCCAAGAAGGCGCGATCTAAGCCACTCAATTTGACCGGTAAAGTTGAGTGGTTGAGATCGATTTGCGACAGGAGTTTGATGCCGCAGGAGTCGCACCATACCCTTTTTTCTACGTGTTTTCCAAGATGACCCGACTTGGCTTCTGCCTTGGCCGGTTGGTTTGGTGTGTAGATGGTAGGTCGATGTTCACGCCTATGTCTTACCGTCTCATGAAACGTGATCTAAGCCACCCAATTCGTCCGGTGAAGTTGAGTGGTCGAGATCGATTTGCAATTTGGGAAGTGTATCCACGCATGCTTGAGCGGCGTTTTTGATTGCCAGGCATGATATGCCTTGGCCGACCGCATGGAGAGGTAGATGGGCCCACTCTGGTGGTCATGCCGGTATGACCGGACCCGCCGATTTGATCTCAGACCCTCCATTCGTGCCGGAGAAGATGGACGCGCGTGATGGCTCGAACCCTAATTTTGGCTTTCAAAGCCGCGCGACCATGCCATTTCGTGGATTTATTGTGTTGTAACCAACCATGGTTGGTTTTGACCGATCGGTCAAGTGTGTAGGCTAGTCACATGGTGATTGTGTCGACATGCTCCGGGCCTTTGAGTTCACATCTACACCCTCCATCTATACCGCAAGATGGATGGTTGAGACTCATTTTAGGCACATGTATTATGCCGCAAAACCCTAATTTAGGGTTTTCCGTCCATAATGCTTGGTACGCAGACGACTTTCTTGGCAAGCAAAGGCAATAGTCGACCATCATGGGTCGGCCGTGGTGTATTCCCATACCTCCGCTGGGGGTGATGGAATTGATCCTGGGGTCGTCCAATCATGCTTGTGGAGTTGGATGATCACGATCGGATCATATCCGACCGATATGGTCAGTGCAATGGATGCTCAATCGGGCTAGTATAACACACCGGAGGCTCAACCGGGCTAGTATAACACACCGAGAGGGCTGCCAGTATAACACACCGAGAATCGGCCGCACGGGTATTTCGACATGGTTTTCATTATAGTGCTTGGAGGTTTGTGTTACTCGTAAGAGTAACACTCGATCGTCATGCCACACCGATAATGAGTACAGAAATACAAGGCCGATATGAAATTCACAGAAGGGATTGTTGCTACATGCTCCAACCTCGGAGGGAATTTCATGTATTCACTGGGATGGGATTGTTGCTACATGCTCCATTCTTGGTGAATTAAGTGAGGAGTATCCGTCACTTATAAACGACTTTATCTTTTATAAGATGTCAGCGCATGATTTTTTGGTTTTTTTTACAAATTTAACCTTAAACGAAAATCCACCATCAACAAACTCCCAATTATGGTTAGAATAAAAGTCTAAATAATAATAATTTACTTACAAATATAATTGAGGGTGATCATTTTGTGTATAAATTGACGCAAATTAGTGGTGGAGAGGTCTTACCCTTCTGTTACATCATGGGATCAAATCATAGTAAATGTGTTTTATTAGGCGACATAAAACTAACGCCTAACTAGGCATGAACAAGCTTACACAGGCCATAAAATTAACGCCTAACTATATATTGGCCATGGCAGTGCCGGCTCGAAAGCAGGCTTATACTCCTGTGCCTGAGCTAAAGCCAGTGTCAGGCCTTAATCAAGCACAGTTGAAAATCATAGCCCTGGCTCGAGCCTCGTCTAGAGCACAAGTCCGGCCCGGCCCCCGTTGGAAGACGGCCAGCCTGGCTTTAGCCTCCCAATTCTATACAGCCGGACCAGGCCCATGCTAGCCCGCCTTTTTGACACCTCTAGACCTCATGGACACCTCTGCCTAAAATGGTGTTTCCTGCGCTTTTTATGTGATTTTCGTTTTGATGGTTTTGATACATCGAACTTAGGATCTAAGGGTCACTAATGGTTCACTAGTTCATGCTTTTTCACTTTGGTGAAAGGAACCTTTAGTCTCACTTATGAGGAACTAAAGATGAAAACTCTCTATACTATATGATTTTAGAAATCCATAGTATGATCTCGGGGTCATCACCTTTGTTGTGTGAGGGAGATGATGTTGGAATGGATAGTATGACTTAAACATGCACGATATGTGTCAGATGTTCAGTCGGCCGGAAATGTGAGATTGGGTTGTTGATTTACCAAAATCTATCCGTGTTTTATTGAGTTTTCATTCATGTGGGGGATTGTTGAAAACGATTACTAAAAAATAATTTTTAAGGTTTTAATAAAATTATAATTTATTGTTTTCTTTTTGAATGAAAAACTTATTAGTCCCACATTGTGGAGTTTCCACGCTTTATTTGTTTTAAGAGACTATATAAGCATTTTAGTCCCACATCGGGGAGTTTTTCTTCTTAAGTTGTATTTGTCAATTATATAAATAAATTCACTACTTTTGTAAAATCAATGGGAAAGGGGTTGCTCCATATTTTTAGAGGGACCCCTAAGGGAAAAATATTTTATAGCCGTTTCTTAAGCGTTCGCGATTTCCTTAACGGTTTTTTCGGAGTTGCCAAGCTCAAGTTGAGCATCTACTACATATGCTAGTAGTAGGTGTAGTAGGGTGTTTTATCCTAGAGATATCCGTCATGTGAGGGCTATAGCATCACTCTTGAGTGTAGCCGGGCGCTAATGTCTTAAGGGCAACGTGTTAAACATGTGACTCACTCTTTTTCCAAAGTTTTGCCTTGTTGCTGTTGTTAGTAGATTTGGGAGCTCATCCGTTTCATCAAATCGATCACTTCCATTATAAAGGAGCTAAGTATCAATAACTTTTGCTTATTTGATTTTTTTCTTATTTTTGATTATTGCACCCAACATTTTAATTCATAAAATAATGATGCACCATTCGATTTGCATTGATCAGGCGATTTATGATCCGGTTATGCACAAGAAAATATGATCCAGCAGAGATGTACTCTTCTTAATATATAACCTTCAATCAAGAGACCAATTGGCTTTGAAACAATAAAAGTCGAGCACAAAATAATATATTGCGAATTTACCTATGACGTTGGCTTTGAAAATAAGCTTACACCAAAGTCATAGAAAATAAGTATCGAGATTATTGCACTGGTGATATTGGAGCAAACTGTGGTTGAGTTCTTCTTTGATGTTTAACTGTATATGGCAAGTTCTTATCCTTTTGAAAGTGGATACACGGGCTCAGAGGATGGATTGAACCTAATCTAAGAAGAAGGTGTTTAAAATAAGCATCTAATACAGATTGACTCGAGTAAAAAACAGTGTGATAGAGTACAGAATATGTATGCCCAATTGATGAAAAAAATAATATTACAAGTCTTTTAGTGAAAGTGACAATCTGTTACTCTTGAAGACAAACTATTTAAATAGTCTTTTGTACCATAATCTGGAAAGGGTAAATCCGGTGAAATTATCCTTCTGCTAACATCGGCTGCCTTGAGAATTCCCGTAGGGTTTTTTTTTTTTTTTTGGTAAGTAGAATTACCGTAGGGACAAATTAGAAAAAAAAACTATTGGTACTTACAGGTAAAAGTAAGTAATTGAGTAAATGTGAATACATGTAAAGGAACTCAATAATTTACAAAGATGTTCAATTTGATTAGAGTTTTCACGTAAGAATGTGCTCTAAAAAGGCATCCGCCTCCCTATGTCGACTCTTAAGGCTAATGCAAGCAATTCATTCACAAACTTTATGAACAAATGATTCAAGAGCAGAAGGATGGAGAAATTCTATTAAAGGCATCTTGTAATTTCAAGCGATCATGAGTTGATGCATTAACATCGACTAGTTTGGTGATGGCTGCTAAAATATCCCGAGGACATGCCTTTAGATATTTTGGCAACTTGTAAAATGTTAGTCATGTAAATGGCAGAGACTAGCTAAAAGATGCACAGTGCGCTACGCGATACCGTTAGATAATTGAAAGAGGCCGTGTGTGGGTAAAATAAGACATAAGTACCCAACCTAGGGTCTTATAGGTCAGGATTATGTACCTAATATGTTGTTTCTTGGTGCATGAATTATTTCTCATCGACAAGTAGTCGGGCCAGTCTAATGGAATACGAACACAAGCAACCCCATGTCAAGTCGGTGATACTAACAGTTGTGACCCCGAACGGCAGTCCCACAATCAGCAGAGAAGGGCATCGCCTCCATGACAAAATGTATAGCGTATAGTTGGACATAACCGCATAAATGGTAACAAATGTGAAAATGACTCATATTAAACCTAATTTGATTGATTGGGGGCCAAAGATATTAATTGGGGCCTCCCACTAGAGGACAAAAAGGTCACCCAAACCTAATTTGGGTCACCCCTTAACAAAAAGTTTTCTAAATACCTAAACTACCCCTGAATGATTAGTATTAAAACTTAATAATTTGGTTAGTGTGGTTAGATTATGTTAGATTAAAATCAAATTTTAGATTTTTTTTTTTTTTTTTTTTTTTGAGTTGAGAAGAAGAAGAAGAGGTTTTAGAGGAAAACTTGGGGTTTTTAGAAATGAGTAATTCAAGTAGGGGAAATGATGTTGGAGAAGGTTCAAGTAACAAAGATGATTGTGTTGATGGTAAGATTATCTTAAATTCTCCCATGGATTGGATATATGTCACAACAGAGAGAAAGAGTCGTCAATGTCGACGGATGTATACCCAACGACTCTATAAAGTCGTCAATGTATTGACACCAAAAATGACGACTCAAACCTGCAACTTTTTCGGGTTATGAAACACACAAAATTGGTCAAAAAGACCAAAATCAACAATTCCTGGGTGAAAAAGACATTTAGGTTTTGATACCGTTTAAATAGCCAAAATTAAAAGATATTGTTTAAATGGACAAAAATTTAAAAATAGGCATGTAACTGGGCCATCCTGGTCCATTTTCAAATATTTTTTTCTTATTTTTTTTTTTCACAGGATGCATCCAGTTTCATCCTTGCTATTTTTTTAACACAAAATTGGTCAAAAAGACCAAAATCAACAATTTCTGGGTGAAAAGACGCTTAGGTTTTGATACTGTTTAAATAGCCAAAAATTAAAAAGATATCTGCTTAAATGGATAAAAATTTAAAAATAGAGGATGTAACTTGATTTCATCCTGTCCATTTTCAAATATTTTTTTCTTATTTTTAATTTACACAGATGCATCCAGCTTCATCCTTGCTATTTTTTAAATTATAAGCTTAGATGAATCAGCTTCATCCTTGCTATTTTTTTTTGGCTATTTCACCCGTATTTTTTTACTCGTCCCATTTGAACCGTGTTTTAAATTTTTTTGGACAAATGACCCATTTTCTTTTTTTTTGATAAGTCAGGATGAATCCAGTTTCATCCTTGCTATTTTTTTTTTGGCTATTTCACCCGTACTTTTTTTTACTCGTCCATTTGAACCGTGTTTTAAATTTTTTTGGACAAATGACCCATTTTCTCTATGAAAAATCGTCAGGGTAATATGATATACGCTAACGACTCAAACCTGCAACTTTTCCAAGTTATGAAAAATCGTCAGGGTAATATGATATACCCTGACAACTCTTAGCTTGGGCCACAAAGAGTCGTTATTTTGTTTGTTTATACCAAGACGACTCAAAAATTTTTGGGACAGAGAGGTCGTTTGTTTTTCACCGGGGTCGTTGACCTTTAAAAAGGGTCGCCCATGGAGGATCGTCATAGGTTTCTATATTATGTTAACGACTCTAATCTAGGGTAAAAAATATGAAAACCCAAAATATGGTGGTTATCTTGATCATCATATACCCCAACGATTTTTATGTTCTCTACATGCATATGAAAAATCGTTAGGGTTTAGGCTTGTCGAATTGACGCACCCTTTACCGTATGCTTCGAAATTTTTCTGTGAATTTTTTTTTCTTGGAGTCAGTTAATGGAGGAGAAGAGAAGAGTCGAGAGGGTGAGAGGGGAGGGAGTGATCTTTTTGTTTAGAACTAGAAAAAAAATTGGGGATTAAGATTAAGGGTTAATAGGTTTTTAAGATTTATTTTTAGTGAAGGATAAAATAGTATTTTCACAATCGGTTTAATACGCCCCTGAAAAATTTGGGGTGCAAATAAAATGTCAAGGCCCCAATTAAAATGTTTGGCCCCCAATCAAATTAGGATATTAAAGTTACGAATACAAATATTGCTGTGATGAATTTCATAAAATAATGATGCCGCATTCGATTTGCATTGATCACGCGATTTATGATCCGTAATGCACAAGAAAATATGATCCAGCAGGAGATGTAATCCTTGATATATAGCCTTCTATGAAGAGACCAGTTAGCTTTGAGACGACAAAAATCGAACAAAAAACACCTCTGATGTTGGCTTTGGCTACCCCAAAGTTATCGATGATAAGTACGGAAGTTATTGCACTGTGATATTGGAGGAAACTGTGGATGTGTTCGTCTTTGATGTCTAACTAGTATCCGCCAAGTCCTTAGCCTTCTAAAAGTGCCACCATTGGCTAGAAGGACAGATTGAAGCTCAATAAAGCAGTAGCTATGTATTTAAAAAGGACGATTTTTTGGGCCATTTTGGAGCGAACATGACTTTTTTTTAGTAGGTCATTTGGAAGTAAACTAAAACACTTTTTATCCAAATTTTTATCTTAATGTTAAAATTGCCCTTACTAATTAAGTTAGTGTAATAATTAGTGTTATGTTTAAGTCCCATTTTCCTAATAAAAAAAAGTGTTATGTTTAAGTTAAGCTAATCAATAATTAGTGAGATTAAATAAATAAGTTGATTTTTGTTTAAAAGAATTATTGAGAGAGAAGAAGAATAAGAGGATTTTGGAAGAAAATTTAGATTTTTCTTTACGAGCCACAACTAGAGGATGATGTTTTGGGTATTCATGTATACTTCAAATTTAGTTAAAGTTAATGATAAATTGGCCAAAACTTTCCCAAAAATGAAAAATTAACAAATTAAATTTAGGTTGGTCGAAAAGTTCGCCCACAATATTTTCAAGAATAGGTAGTTGAACTTATCTCATAAAGTAGTTCCGGGCTAAGTTTTCGCAACACAAGTAGTGAACCTAGTCAGAATGGAGTTTTCGCCATCCGATATTATGTTCAACTACCTTTTCCACGCCAACTCGAAAAATATTTGTTCATCCGATAAATATTTATTCAAATGTTTTATAAAGTTGCCTATATAGTCGAACCTTTTGTTCGGTTAGTGGAAAAATATTGAGTTAACCAACTCAACATTTGCATATAAAGAGAGGAGTACGGTTAAGAAATTTTTCTCACGATTCAATCGAACTCAACACTTGGCTACACAAAGAAGAGTTCGGTAAGGAAAAAGTCACACTCAATCGAACTCAACATTTGACTTTACATATAAAAATTAGTTAAGAAAAAAGTTTGCGAGTCAACTGAATCCATGAGTTCGGTTAGGGACATCTTTTTTCTTAACATAAGTGTTCTTCGTGTTCTTCATCTACAAAAGTTTGGTTAGCAAATTTAGGATTTTCTAAAAAGTCTCATAACCGAACTATTTTATGTATCTTCCTTTTTCACCTTATTTTGATGATTACTACTCAACTATTACAATCAAAATCGAATTAAAGTAATGTGTTTGTGGGAAAAAATAGAAGAAGATGAGATTTTTTTTTCCAAACTCAGGAGTCTGGCGGCGACGAGTAATGGTTGAAAGAGGGAAGAAGAGAAGAAGATGATTATATTTTTTCTCACTCAGGAATTTGGCTAGGTGACGAGTATGTTTTTGATTTTGTTTTGTTACTAGAAATAACCTGTGCCGTAACGTCACGACATGAGGTTAACAGAGAGTTCTAAGAAATATCTAGAGATAGCTCGTGTCGTAACGACGCTGCTTTAATATGATATCTGACTGGTGTAATTTTTTTTTTCTAGACTTTAAATTAAATCGTGTTCCTTTGCAATATAGTTTTCTATTTTGTTTTAAATGAAAATAATGTCTATAAATACATTGTAAAATTATTTATATACATTATCCAAAAACGAACACAAAATCATCTAAGTAATAGTGTGTATGCATATCTCACTTATGAGTTATGAATAAGAATAAACAAAAAAACTGATTTCCCATTAGATTCTTCATGCCACCACTAAATCCAATTAATGCATGTATGATACTCCCTCTGTTCCTAAATAATATGCTGGTTTCTATAAATAGATGTTTCAAAAAAATAGGTTGGTTTCCTAATTGGGAAAGTCAAATGTTACTTTAGTTTTCTGGGACTACTTTTCACTTAACTTCTTTTGATGAAAAGTGTCATGTGGACCATTTCAATTTACTTCTTTTGCTGACAAGTGTAATGGTGACCATTTCACTTCACTTCTTTTATTGACAAGTGTCATGAGGACCACTTTCAATGATTAGTTCTCTTAATTTTTCCTTAATTTTCTCTAAAAACAAAACCAGCCTATTAATTAGGAACATAGGGAGTATATATTATGATTCATAATGGGAGGGGTTACAGAATCGACGACCGTCGGTTGTCTTTCGCTGGGATGATACTGGGATAGTGGATGCAACGTTTGTCTCTCAAAATGTTATCCAACCGTTCAAGCTCAAAAACCCATTCTGCTTTGTATTATAGATTGATTTTGATTAGGTAAAGGGTAAGTTTGTCATTTTCACACTTTAGAACATCCCTTATAAATATAGGGAGGATGGCCTTAGTAAATCATGGTCCCTACAAAAAAGGAGGGATGCCCGAATAATCGTTCTTTAAAAATAGGCATCTTATACAAATTGACTCCTAGAAAAAAGACAGTATCGAGTGGCAGAATGCGGATTACTGTATATATGTCCAATTGATGAAAAAATTATAATATTGAATGTCTTTCAATTACAGTGAAAATCTGTTTGTCTTGAAGACAAACTATTTAGATAACCTTTTGTACGATAATCGGGAAAGGGTAAAATTGGGTAAAATTAGAACGCGCAATTGGGGGATATAGGAAAAGGATAAAACTCTGGATCCAAATATCAAATCGGTAATCACCCCTTATCTAAGTATTTTAAGTAATTCCTAATCTACCCTCACTAATCGGTGGTTAATATAGATTAGTGGTTAATAATAATTAGGAAAAATCTTAAGAATTTGTTAAAAGATTAGTGTATGTTTTTATTTGTATTTGGGTGAGTGAGGTGAGTAGAAAGAGGGAAAAATATTGAGAAGGAACTTTTTGGTGAAATGGAGGATGATAGTGATCGAGAATTGTCGCTAAGAGGTTGAAAATTTGATTTTTTTTTTTCTTTGAATCCACCATTTTTAAAAACTCACTGAGGTCAGAAAACTCGGTGTCGGCATGGACATGGTATGAATATAATGCCGTTCAAATGCATGATATTGTGACACCTTTGTTTTTGCCGGCATGGTCTTCATCAATCTTCAAATTCCGTCATGGTCTTCATCACTTCCTGATGTAAAAAAAATATTCCGGCATTGTCTTCATCACTACTCGGCATGGCCTTCATCACTTCCGCGTGGTCTTTATCACTATCGGCATGTCTTCATCATTTTCCGGCATGTCTTCATCACTTACGCATGGTCTTCATCACTATCGATGGTCTTCATCACAAATCCAGCATGGTCTTCATCACTAGAATGTAAAAAAAAAAAAAAAATCGCTTCCAAAGTGAGGAGCCGCAGAGAGAAGGAGAAGAGAATTTGAAAGGGAGTGGAGAGAGTTTAGAATTTGAAAGGGAATGGGGAATATTTGAAAGCTCTAACCCTAAAAGAAATTAATAAGAAGTGGAGATGGAAATGGGGGATATGATTTTGTTTTTTGATTTTTATTTTGAGGGAAGGGTATTTTTAGTATTTTTTGCACCCCAAAAATACCTCTTAAATAAGTTACTATTGGTTGAGGGAAGTAATTTATATCCCCAGTTAGTTTTTATATCCCCCAATTGTGTGTTCTAAAATTATCCCTGCTAATTTAATGGTGCCTTGAGAGTTCACGTAGGGGCAAATCAGAATAAAGAATAGTTGGTATAATGGTAAAAATATCTGGTTAGCGAGGTTATTTATTTATCAATAAATGAATAAACTATTTATTTATTGTTATTTTTTTTTTTTTGGTAAAGTACTTATTGTTAAATGAATATTTGTTAATATATAGAGTATTTTTAGTTTTTCACCTATATAATTTAATTTTCCCAAACTAGAAATTGGTCATTTAGAAGAAGATATTCTAGAATGATGTAGTTATCAATTTCCTATGAAATAAGAAATTATCAATCAGTAATGAATAATGAGAATCATGAACCAGATGATAACATTGACATACCATATGTGTCATTAAAAGAGATATTTCAAGCAATAATCACAATAAAAAGTTACTTGTCATAACAGGAGTAAAATATCCTAGAAATTGTACATGCATTACAAAAAATTGAGGATGGAATGTGTTTTGGTTTAGGTGGAAGGACAAAACAATCAATCTTAGATATATATATTTTTTTAGAAGAAATGATTGCATATACGTTTGATTGG
Organism: Papaver armeniacum; assembly: GCA_023531295.1. Lineage (NCBI taxonomy): Eukaryota > Viridiplantae > Streptophyta > Magnoliopsida > Ranunculales > Papaveraceae > Papaver > Papaver armeniacum. The sequence goes on along the minus strand of JAJJWW010006428.1, from coordinate 4,114 downwards.
ATGTAGTATTTTGGGTTATTTATACTTGTTTTTTAATATAAAATTTAGTGATTATTCATTTAGATTTACTTAGGGCCTTTAAGGACTCAAAAAAAGAAAAAAATCTTCATTATTGCAGTTAGCGAGGTTATTCATTTAGCCCATTTGCCCAAGTCAGGACCGATAAAAATTATTCATCTGGCGTGATTATTCATTTATATAACATTCGTTTATCGAGGTTAGACTAATATGAATACAGGTCCAAGCTTATAGCATAGCGGTTCCTAATAGATTGGTTATATGGTTGGGTTTGGCGGGTTGGATCTCGCAGTGCGGGCAATCCAACTGAGTAAAATAGGACAATAGTACTACCCAACCTATGCTCCAGGGGCGGATCTATGTAGAGACTTGGGCTGGCTTAAGCCAGCCCAAAGTCCAAAAAAAACATTACATTTTCTAGTGTAATTGTGTTCGGTTATAACAAATCAAGCCCAAATATCAGGCTTAAGCCAGCCCAAGTCAAACCAGTTTGTTTTCAAGCCACCTCAACATTCATTTTCTGGTTCCGCCACTGCTATGCTCAATAGTTGAGGATTCTACGGAATATGTTTCTTCGTGCATGAATTATTTCTCATCGACTACGACATATATTCGTCCAATCTAATGGACATATGAACCACAAGCAACCCCATTTTGTTGGAAAAAACTGGGTTGCAATAGAAGATGAAATAACACAGGAAGAGATTGTTGTACTCCAAACTTTCAAGGCTCATAAGATTTCTTTTAGACGATTATTTCTACCCTCCCAATATCAATTGGTGATTGCAACAAGTATGCGAAATAATGCCTTCAGGATACAATGAAATCCCTACAACAAATAAATTGGATTCAAAGTTTGCACTCCTTGACCCAATCAAGAACACACTAGAAAGAATTCTGATGATGCTTTAGAAAGAGAGAAAACATGTTTTAATTGATTATTAAGAATGAGAGAACACCTTCACTACTTATAGGGATTTTCATGCCTATTGGAGATGCCTCTTCACTTCCAAAAGACACATAAAGTGTTTATTAGGAATGATTGTCTTTTATCCAACCATTAAAGGTGTCTCTTCGTCTCCAACTAACATCCATTGTGTTTATCCAACACATAACACTTCCCGTCATAGCGGCAAACCAAAACAAAAAACATTTTATTTTCTAAGATATTGAAAATATCCAACAATATCCCCTATTTTCAATAACCAAAACATGAAAATAAAAATAAAACAAAACTTTTAAATCGAGTGGCCGCATCACTCAAGTGACCGCCACGTACTTCCAGTGGGATCAAGCCAACGTAGTTCAAGCTAAATTGAGACTAAGCATCATCGTTGAAATCAACACATAAATGATAGGTATCTTTTGGATTTGAACCTTCACTTAGTGTAAGAAACTCAAAGCCTTATCGAGATTCTATGGTGAAACCGGTCTTGAACCAAGTATCCCTTATGATAAACCGGAGTCTCCACACATATTGATTTCATAAATCATGTGTTCTGTAGCCAAGAACGTTAATGGCAATGTGTTTATATCCTTGATTCATGAGTCTTCTTTAGAGAACGGTCTTCTTCTCTTAGGAAACTACTGATTTCCATACTCATATACGTAAGTCTCGAAGGTGTTTCGATACACCTTTTACTAATCACGAGACTCATTAAGGATTTCCATCCATACTATTTTCTTGAGAACCCAAGACTAATTAGAAATGGAAGTTTTATATTAGTGTTCCATAATCTACATCCATAACTTGTTGGTACCACATTGAACCTTGTTTATCTTTTTCAAAACATAGGTTGGGTTTACGCTATGGGAGATCAACCTTCCTTCGAGACCTTAGTCCCATTTCTTTATACTTCATTGAAAACATTTCCTTTGGGAGACTTTCCATAAATATGTTCCGCAAGTTTTTCTCCGCTTCAATGGCTAAATCGCAATTACTCCTTTCTTGAGTAATTGACTTACCGTTCAATGTACAAGACTTGTATGTCTTGACCTTTCATTATAAGTCTTTGTTAGAGACGTTATAGATCATAGCCCGATTCACAATTAATCAAGACCGCTTGAGATGGCTTCTTCCAAAAATGGGATCTTTACAATCCAGATTCTAAGCCATTCTTCCTCATTAATTGCATCCATTTATGCAATCAATTTTGACAACATTATTAAAAATGTTCCTATTTAATTTTACAAAATAACTCGAATTTCTCTAGTGATCCTAATTAACATTTACGGTTAATTCACAAGAAGTCATTATAGACTTGCATACACTAGAGGCATAGAAAATTTGTAGGCAACTTACTTGCTATTTCAACAAGCACATTATTACGATGAGTAACTCCTCTACTCATGCCCAATCTTCTACAAATTTATACCAAAAAACATAGACAATGTTTATTTAACATTTAGCATTATATAATGCAATTGTTCATAATTTATGCATCGGTAATATCGAACACCTCATCATTGGATATTTGGTCAGCACCCAATCTTCCAATGCGTTACATATCAACCGGAATTTTCCTTTCGATGTCATTTAAGACATTCCAGTTTCAGATTTGGAACCATATAATTCTTAATACAAGAATTATGTTTACGTCTAAATGTTTCTCAACATTTATTGATGATTTCAGACTTATATATTTATAATTCCAACCGCAAGAATTATACCCATACCAAAGATTGTAGTCTCAACAATCATTGGTGATCTCCATTTTGGTTATCTAATCTTAGAGCATTCATGACAACACTCCTCTATTGTCACGCGACCAAAAATGTGTCATTGAACGACACTTCCTTTATTTGTATCAAGTACCGCATGTGTCAATTCTCGCCGAAACACGGCGCACAACATTTCTCAATAGAAATAAAAACTTCAAATCCAATGCACTTTGGTATGGGTACCATCCTTTTGGATTTGGGTCACTTTAATCGCTAAAAGTGATATATCTCTTATTCTCTTAATCCATCGGATTCAAAAGGGATTCAAAGACCTAATCACAGATCGAATAGTCCATGGCTTCATGCCGTTTCATTTCTTCAAAAGGGATGATTTAATGTACAAATCATCAATGCAACTCCGTCATCGTAAGCCATTTGAATCCCGCTATAAAAAGGCTCCATTGATGATACGGGCATCTTTCAGTCCAAAAGCATATCACAAGCATCTTCATCTTCACAAACTTTCCATTCACTTTGAATGGTCGTCCCTACAAGAGAAAGAAAAAATACCTTTTCCATCCAAAATTATAATCAAGAGACGACCGAACCGTCCACAATATAACAAAACATACATGTCTCGATTTGGTTTGAAACTGTGGGGTTTTTGAAATATTTCGTTTTGAACAAACACGACTGTTCATATTTCATTTCAAAGGTCATATACCTGTAACAACATTTCATGCATGTAATTCTAATGTTCAAAATAATTAGTAGTTGATAAATAGCCCATATCGGTAAACCTTTAATAGTTCACCCAACTCTTGTTTCAAGGAAACCTCGCTTTAAAGTATCCTAATTTTCATCCTCCATTGTTAGGAAACTAATCGACTAAAACTGTTGGAAAAAACTGGGTTGCAATAGAAGATGAAATAACACAGAAAGAGATTGTTGTACTCCAAACTTTCAAGGCTCATAAGATTTCTTTTAGACGATTATTCCTACCCTCCCAATATCAATTGGCAATTGCAACAGGTATGCGAAATAATGCCTTCAGGATACAATGAAAGCCCTACAACAAAAAAATTGGATTCAAAGTTTGCACCCCTTGACCCAATCAAGAACACACTAGAAAGAATTTTGATGATGCTTTAGAAACATAAAAAACATATTTTAATTGATTATTAAGAATGAGAGAATACCTTCACTTCTTATAGGGATATTCATGCCTATTGGAGATGCCTCTTCACTTCCAAAAGACACATAAGGTGTCTATTGGGAATGGTTGTCTTTTATGAACCATCACACCTATTAAAGGTGTCTTTTCATCTCCAACTAACATCCATTGTGTTTATCCAACACAAACACTTCCCGTCATAGCGGCAAACCAAAAACAGAAAACCATTTTTATTTTCTAAGATATTGAAAATATCCAACA